>OZ022490.1:27253950-28453950 GCA_963989405.1 Trypoxylon attenuatum
CAGCAGATTAATTAAAAAGTTAATTACGACACTCCTGGGGGGACCTTTATTGTCAAGCCTTTGTGAAGTTTAAGACGACAGATTGGATGTTGGATTGGAAGTGTGGCGTGCGGATATATTGTTCTTTCGGTGGGTTCGGGTGCTCGGAAAGGATACAGCCACCGGCTGGCCGACCTCGAAGGGTCGCCAATCGCGCGGGTAAAGGGTAGGGATCAGTGTGTGGGTAAGTGTTGACGGAATGAAAAGCAGGGCGGTAAACGCGATGGAGTTGGCATGCTTTTCTCGTGGCGGTTCTCCTCTGACGCGGCTCTCGATGGAATTATGGACCGGTTTCGATACGTCGTGACCCCCGAAGAACACAATGTTACTCAAAAAAGACACTTAAAAAAGTAGTAGTAGTAGTAGTAGTAGTAGTAGTAGTAGTAGTTCTTATTCCTTATGTGTACAGTTTCCAAATTTTGTTGAGCAGAATATATAATATCATAATACATTGTAACAGCAAATGATACAGTATGTTAGAATATGATAATATATGAGACAAGATAATAGAATATGATAAAATCTAATGGAATAGAATATTGTATTAGGATTATTTGTTAGGCGTGAATGAATAATTGCACTGATATTCAATATACATATATATACTTGAATATCCGCAACATAACGTGTTATCTGCTGGACAGTGTCAACGCGACTGCCCTGAAACAAAGGACAGCGTAAGCTTCACCGGATTTTCGCGCGATTGATACAGCATTTTCTTCAACATACGTATATATATGCATAATATAATATGATTTTTACAGAATATTCGCGATAAAACTTCACAAAAAGAACGTCAACCCCAAATAAATACCTCTTCCGAAAACTAGAATATATTCTACTCACATTTTCTCTCAAAATGAAATTATTCCTCTGTCTCCCTCTCTCTCTCCCTCGGTTATGTTAACTTTTCGCCGTGTCCTGGTGTAACTGCAAAACCGGCGAAACGAGGGAGCAAAAGTGGGGGGAGGGTGTGTGAAGAGAATCTCGTTCCGAGGAATCGGGATTTTTAATTAACGAGCTTAAAGCGCGACGCACTTGGTACCGCTTCCACGTGGGAGTACAATTAGCCAAATTGTAATTAGCCCTCCGCGAGCCTCGTTTCAATTAGCCGGGCGAGAGCGGGCCACGCACGATCTCCGGTCGCAGGACCTGGATAAGCGGCAGAGAGATACCAACGAGAGAGAGAGAGAGAGAGAGAGAGAGAGAGAAGGAGAGAAATAGAATGAGAAAGAATGAACAGCAAGCAGGAACGTGTATCGCATTGTTTACTGTAGCGCGCAGCTTGCGAAAATCGTGTATATGTATGTACAGAATTCTTCCGCCGGTTATGTTCCAGGTACAAGGGCGATTACGTGATAAACTACAGTCAGCGTGGCGGCATCAGCGTCGTGACGGAGAAACAGACGCGGACGTCGCGGCTTCTGATTTCGAGGGCGCTACCTGCTGACTCTGGTAACTACACCTGTGCACCGTCCACCGCGGAGTCTGCCAGTGTCCTCGTCCACGTACTCAATGGTGGGTGAGTCCCCATAACGCAGCCATTCTTCACCGATTTTTCCAATTTCTTTCTTAATGGGAAATTTTATCTACATAACAGATTTTCTCTATTACTCAATTTATCTGAAATGATTTATTAGATTCATTCATTAATACACTCCTTGAATTTCTTCGTTCATTCGTTCCTATATTTATTCTGTTAGTCATTCATTAATATGTTCATCAATTTCTTCTTTTATTGATTCGTTCATTCACCCAGTTACTTATTCATTCATTCATTCATTCATTAGCCGAATTCCGTCATTTATTTATTCTTCGATTTATTTTCTTATCCATTTCTTTATTCGTCTATTCACTTATTTATTCATTTACTTACTCGTTTCTCTCTTCATCTATTTCAATCATGTCCCCATTCAACCCATTCACCTGTTCATCCGTTTTAAACGAACAAATCAACGATGAAGAATCGATAATAGATGAAGAATGAATAGGCTAAGTAAAATGAGTTAGAGCTTCGTGAACCATTCGGTTCGATTTCACCGATCGTTAGTCCTAGATCTAATAGAAACTTGCTACGATTGATACAGCGATAGGAAAGGAATTTCGCCGACAATCGCCAACCGAGATTATCTGGCCGAGTGCATACCGGCTGCAACCGGAGCCTTCGATCGCAGATATGTCGTGCCGCGGCTTATTTCATTTCCGGCGTCCGTTACCTCGGAGATCGTCTCCCGGTGGTCGTCAGTAGTGACCGCTGAAATATAGGACGGAGGAAATCGGCGAGGATGTACCGAAATCCAATCGGTCCCTCGGCCGAGGAAATCCAATTCCCTTGGTCACCTCTTAGCTCTCTTATCTCTGATGATTATCGGCTTGTCCTTAAATTCTCGACAAACCGTGTGCAACCTTCTCTCTCTCTCTCTCTCTCCCTCTATCTAGATAGAAAGAGAGAGATGTGAAACATGATACATTGTCGAGACGACCTCGACCTTCCATCGTTAGAGGAAATCAGTTTTTCTAGCTGGAATACGAATATAGAACTTACAACGTGTGAGTTCACGTATCTCACATATGTATATGTCGAACTTACAATAGTACAATTCGTTTGTAAAAGTTAGTCAGACTTTAATGCCTAATTTTTGGATGAAAATATATTTTACAGAATTCGATTAGACATAAAGCATATATACGCATGGCTTGAAGGTCAAGTTTAACGTGTACCATAAATGGTACACGTGGCACGGAACGCGTTAATATAATATGTTGCATACGTTCCACATATATGCGTCTCACATTTCATTCCACATACATATTCCCACGTGCTTCACACATCTTCTACACACACATTACACATATCCCAACCACAAGTTAATCATACCTCACATACGTGTACATATCTCGCATACATATTTCCCACATGTGTTATATTCAGCATCGCACATTACAAGTAGCATTCGGCAGATTCATACACACTTGTACAAGATTCGCGCGTACGAGATTCACATGCAAACAGATACAATGTATCCAACGTAACAGAACAGAAGCCGAAGGATTTATTTCTTGGGCGCTTTATGCCTGGAATACCGGAAAGCCTGCAAAAGAGAAAGAGAGAGAATAGAGATGGTGTACATACTGTGTCTAGTGGTTGAGGTTGGTTCCTCGAGGATGAGAAGAGCTTCCTCCGTTCCCGGAATCCAACATTGGGTTTATTGTTGCTAGCACCGCGACCCCGTTTTCTTCCTTTATGACCTTTACCGTTTAGTTTATCCCTTGCGCGTCTCTCGCCCTACCCCGGATTTACGGCCGATACTAAAGCCACTGGGCCGCCCGCTACCACCACCCGATTCTCTACATACTTCCTACGTTCCAAGTCTATGTAGTTCCTTTTCTCTTAGACCGGGATAACGAGCGGTTCGCGAGCGATATTTTTACGCCGGAGTCATTCGATCTGGCTTACTTCCCCGGGATGAAATCACGACCTGCGAAATTACCCTCCAACTTTCACTACCGGGTTTATTCTTTCCTGCTGCTGGCGAATTCCTCGAGTTTGGTTCCTATTATTAAACCTCGTGGCAGGCGCAATTTGTCTTGCTATTCGAAGAGAGATCAAATGAAATTGGACAAAACGCTCAAATGAAGTAGAAACGATTGATTGTGATATGTGAGACGTAGGAAACACATGTGTAACATTTATAGGCAGGATATAATGTATTTCAACCCCACATATCATAGATACGATTAACAAACATTTCCCACCAATCCCAGCGACTCCTAAACACCTACTAACACAAAGTCTCTAATACTCCTCATAAAACTGCAGCACGCAGTAAACATATGTGACACATATGAAAGATCTTTATCCATCGGCACAAAAGCGTGTGCATTTGCATGCCTGGAATCGCAGTGGATCTACAGCCGTCCACCGATTCATTTTTCATCGCGATGCATTCGGAGAGTGTTCCTCGGAAGGAAGTCGACATAATATATGGAATATAGTGATAGTGCAACCAACAGATAGTATTTAATCAATAAATATAAAAATATTGTATTATTCCGTATTTTGTACCTCATGACTAAAAGCTAATGGTCCAAATAGAGGGACATCAAATGAATTTAGTTTCATTTTCATTTATAAAATTATAATTCAACTAAATATATTAAATTTATATCTAATTGTCCTAGGTTAGAAGTTTAATTTAAGTTCTTATCCTTATAAACGTTTTAGAATTTGGCTTAATTTTCCATCGTCTTATGGATGAATATTGCGGAAAAAGCTCTTGGAGTTAAAGGCTAGTATTTGAAGACGAGTGTTCCTCGAAGGAAGTCGACATACGTAAAATACAGTGATAGTGCAACAGAAATAGAGAAGAAAAGAGAGAGAGAGAGAGAGAGAGAGAGAGAGACGCAACGAGACAATGATAATACGCTTTGTTTGACCAGTGGTATCCCAACAGCAACCAAACTGCACACACGGCGCATTGTCCGCTTCGCTCGCAAACCGCTGCGCCACGGGATATTTACCATTTCTGGGAATCGCATAATGAGTTTGGCGCCGCGGATAGGATTATCCTCGCGCGCGCTATTGGTGCCTGCATTATCCGGATTATTCCGAGCGATTAGCCGCGGCGAGGATCTCGCGCGCGCACAAACCACCCCCCGGAATTAGAAAGCGGAACGCCAACGGCAAAAATATCCCTCTTCGCCCGAGGAGAAAGCGCATGAATAATGTACACGGCTAATCGAAAATTCACGGGCCGAGCGGATTAGTGGAAAGGAGGTTAAACGGCTGGCTCGTAAAGGCGCTGGTAATTAAACACAAATCAGTCCGCCCCCTCCCTCTGCGTCATTTCACGAGGAAGATGGATTCCCGAGCGAAACCAGTCGTGGATCGCTCATGGTCACTCTTTTAACTTACAGTTCGAGGCTGCTTCGTTCGCGAACCTCCGATGATTAACCTGAATATCCTGTTTAGTAAAATCGCCGGGAAGTTGCGCGAGGAATTGCGCAGGATTTTTGATTCGTTTTGATACCTTGAGGGATTTTCTTGAGATGCACGGGGAAAGTTGAGTAACTCTGAACTGGTGGATTCGTTGGAATTGTTCTAATTATGTAATTGGAATTAATTAGAACCATTTGAAAATTGTAAACTATTATAATTGAAATTAATAACAGCGATTGATAAGCGAAATAATTGATAAACTCGAAATTAAATTTCCAAGAATAATTCAAAGCATTAAAATATTATTATCCAATTGAAGTACATAATTGCAAGTTCGTGGTTGGAAATTCAAATAATTGAAAAATTCAAAATTGAGATCGGAGAATTGGAATAATTAAAAGAATCGAAAGGATAAATTAAAACTTGGAATAATTTAAGAACATTAAAACTAATTGTTCCAGTATCGACGAAGATTCCAATTTTATCTTAAATTCTCTCAAGAATAGTTATTTCTACATCAACCGTCTATCAGCATAACTCTTGTTACTTTCTCCATTCGCCAAAAGTTTGCATCTTCCCAAAAAAATCAACGTATTCACCAAGAATCCATTCGTCGTTAGCAGCATTAGCAGCATCGGAAATTCGTCTGCCGTTCGAATTTTCCAATCGGGCTTTCCTGGCGAGCTAATTAAGCCGAGTACGGAGTTGGACGGCTACTTAAAACATTAACCAATAAGCCGGTTTGCCGTGGAAAACCTTCAGTGCGATAAGTAAAGGTGGAATTTATCGTGGGTTCGCGCGAGCGAATAATCGCCGGAACGAAGTTCGCTTAGAGCCGGTATACGGTGCGGGGGCGGATTAACTCAGCAGAGTTTCGCCCCATAAATATCGAGAGACTGAGTTCGAAGGAGTCTGGGATCGATGCCGTCAAGATACGTCGCGGGCGGCAGCTCTCGGAGAGACGTGACCTCTTAATACGATGCGGGGTACTCGCTCGCCAAGAAAAGTTGCGCGATCAAGCGGGACGAGACTAATACAAAGCCATTATCGAAGCTTACCAGGCCCCAGTGTAACTACTCTACTCTGCTCGGATTTATTGTCTCTGTCGCCTGGTCGCGTTGGGACAAAAAGCCGCGCGCACTCTCGCCGGACGTGCGAACTCTTCGATTTCGTTCTTCTTCTTTTTCTCCTTCTTCTTCTTCTTCTTCTTCTTCTTCTTCTTCTTCTTCTTCTTCTGTAATTCCCTGATTCGTCGATTTTATATTGTATATTTATATTTCAAATATCGTATACTGTATATCGTACATTACATATTAAATATTGAGTGTATTATATATTGAATATTTAGTATATCGCAGTTATAGCACACATCGTATACTTCATTAATATTAGAAGATGCTTCGTCTCTTCATCTGGAAACACTTTGAACGTATATAATATGTCTCCTTTTACTGAAACATCTTGTACATCGAGTAGATAAAGAGATCCGCACGGAAGATGGCCTTGTAAAGTCTAGTAAAACCCTGGAGACGGGATTTCCAGTGGCACGATGGAATCGGGGCTTGTTAGGGGTAATTAAGGCAACGGAGATAGTGTCGGGATTGCGTGCGCCCGGGGAGTGTGACTTTCGCGGAAACCCGAGGATCTAAAGACAGAGTGCGCGCCACTGTTGCTTCGTAAAATAGAATCCCTCCTTGTGACTATTGAAACCAGTTTGCCGAAAATAGAGGGTGTTCGACTACTAATTTTGCGAACTACACTCTATTGCGATTGATTAACACGCTTCGCGTCGCGTGTACTATAAATAAAACACGATGTGACAACTACTCTAACTAAGCCAATTACTTATGGTTCAATGATGTAATGAAATACGTATATCAATTTGAAGTCAAAATATCAAATGGCCGGAACGAGAAGTTCGACAAATACGGTTTAGCATGGAAAGTGTTAATGAAATATATGTAAGCAATATGTGTAAGCAACATATAAAGAATATATGATATGTACACATATGAGAAGCATATAATTGTATATACAATGAAAGCAAGCTAAAATATCTGAAACGAGACACAAACCATATGTGGGCCATTTGTGGCCATATGAAGAATACATTAATATGCGTCGACGTAAATATAATACATACATATACGGTCCTAGCCGAGCGGCTATCCTCTTTAAAATCGTTAGAGATAGTCAGAATGTCGAGTTCATTTGTTACCGTGAAAACAGTAGCGGCGGAGTAAAACGAGGCAGGAGAATAATAGCAGGCGATGTATCAGTAAGATCAGAGCATGCCGCGCGACTATGTCGATACATCTGCCGGAGCACGATCAATTTTCCAGCGATTTGGAAGCGAGCCAAATTTTTCGCGAGCCTCCAGAAACCCACGGTGCCATAAATTACTCCGCTTGCGCGGGATATCAATTATCAGTTATGGCCAGCGAGCAAAAGAATTAACTTGTCCTTGCGCTGTTCCCAGCAATTGCACGCGGAGTAGGTATGGGGAGATTCTTTTCTCTCTCTCCTTTAAAAAAAGGAAGTACATTTTTAATTAGCTACATATAATTAACATTTCAAACTCCTGCCTTCGATGACCTTTTTAATTTTCCGTTACGAAGAACTCGTCAAAATCGTGATTTACTTGCGGTGAAACTCAACCCACAATAAAAAAAAACGCACTAATGTTGCTTTATCCTCGATTTTTTTTCGGTGCGTGCCGATGGCCTCCGGTGACCCGTCGATGAAGTTGTGATGCGATCCGTGGCCGAGAAGTGTGAGAAATGAATTCCGCGAGCCAGTTTTATCGCCGATAATACACCTGCCGGAGTTTTCATTGACCCGTACTACTTTGAGGGAAAGAATAATCGACTTCAATTAACTATGTATAATTGAAGACGAGATTTTGCAATCAAATCGGAGATACTTTGCCGCAGTTTTGTCGACTGCATTCGTCACTAGTTCGCTGTCTATTTGCGGAGGCAACGTCCGATACTCCCGATACGTCGGCAAGCAAATATTCTGGAGAACCTGAGTCCGCTGTGCTGTTGGAGCTGTTATTGCTCTCTGCACTCTCGTACGGTGTCCTGGTTATTTCTGACTTGGAATATATTCGCGGTGAATCGGGTGTGGGGCTTCTCGGTTGATGGGGAATCGTGAGAGTGAGAACCGTGAAGAATCCGGTGAAGCGTGGCATGAGGAAACGAGTTGTGTTTATGTGATGGAATCTTGAGGTCACGTATGGTTGCGTGGTGGTGTTAAGTATCAGAATTTTCGGAATTTAGAGGAATATAATGTGCGATATGGAATATGCGATATTTAGAATATACACCATATCCAGTGTACAATATTTAGAATGCACAATATATTTTATATACAATATTTAATGTCAAGATACACAATGTATCATAGACACAAGCTACAGTTTCTGAAACACCTCATTTTTTTGTAATGGGGTTTTTTTAGTTATTAATATTTACTTAAATTCCTCAAATGGGTCCGCCTACTTCTTTTTCGGTATTCTGAAAGCTAAGGTCAAGCCAAATTCAACGACCTATGCCAAAGGTTTTTGGGAGTGGTTCGTCTTCCGAGGAGTTAATATTTTTCAATTCAAATAACTTAAACTATAAGATTTAAAACAATTTTATTAAACAAAAATTATTATTATATCGTTAATTGTTTTTTGCAATTGCAAGTAATCTTTGGAATTATTTGAAACAATTATGCTTATTTTAACAATAAACGCCGATACAATTGCATGCTGTATATACAGCATACAGTACACTATACCTATAGAGAGAGAAAGAATTCTAAAAGAAGTATGTCATAATAAAAACCCTCGTCCTGCCTCTACTATCAGGAGGATCCCGGCAGCGGAAGGCACAGAGTCTCACCCGCAACGCGCTGAAAGCAATAAATGACCAAGTTCTACCTTTCGCCAAGTAGATAGGCGGCCACACGGCCGCATAATTAAGGCCGCGCGACTGACGCTTGACACGCTCGCGATAATACGGAATCGGCCCTCGTATTTCGCCGCAGAGAAATGGCCGATGTCAGCCGCTCCAACCGAGAAAAGAAAGCGGCCGCTTCCTTTCGACGATATCTGATACACCTCGACGACTCGAACCCTCCTGCCACCCTATTACCCTTCCCCACTACTTTAACGATTACACGTGGCCGTTACACGGAAAGCCTCGATAAGCCACATTATCGTTCACGTGTTAATTCGATTATAAGGCCCTGATGGAGGCCACCGATGCTTCGGGAATGCGATCGCCTCGAATTTCCAGTTAAATTTGGAAATTTGGAATTGATTTTGGCGAGTTGTTTGCGTGGTGTTTGCAAACGAAACGAGATTTAAATGAATATCTGTAGTTTATTTGGTGATTTTTTTGAAGAATAATTACGGATGTTTTCGATACTAATTTTTGTGGATTATTTTGGAATATAGTAAAATAATGTGAAGATTGAGCCGACTAGAAGAACATTACCGGAAGTGTCTTAAAACACAATCATATAAGTAGTTTTTATAAAATTCAATTCAAATTCAGATTCAGATTCAACTCAATTACATGGCTCATTACAATTAATTAACAGGAGAAATCGTAATTCTTCGTTGCGCGGCAGATATCGTTGACCTGTACTACTGCCCCTAATCCTTTCTTAGCTTTCACCGCCAGGCAACGGCTGCATTCGCTTGTCGGCTTGAAATACTGCCTTCGGAGGGTTAGTGAATGATCAATGCAGTTGTTTAAGTCCCACTCGTTGGATATAATTCTTGATGTTTAAAAAAAGGTCCATTTTGGTATCGCTTCGAAATGAGAAATTGACGTGGGACCTTTAAGAGGTTTTTCTGAAGGACGAAAATTATCCTAAGAGTTCTTCCAAATTTCCTATCGTAACGCTGAGGTGTAAAAGGCACTTGGCTGCCAATCTGGTCGAACTATATCGAGCAAAAAAGGAATTGAAAAATGTAGAACACTACTGGCGATGGGTGATTAATTGCAATGAGTACCGGCGGATTGCGCGGATCCATTCCACATCATAAACCAGCGCGACTCGGCAAATGGGATTAAACTGGAATTTAATCAGTCCGAGTTATCAATATGTTCTTCTCGGTAGCTCGAACGCTGCTGCTGCTGCTGCTGAATTAATCACCAGGTTTACCAGGAACTCCGATCAGTCCGAATGAATTTGTCCAGAGGATTCTAGGACGGTTTTCTATTTTTGCCCGGTGAATAAAAAAATGACAGAGGACTAGAGTAATTAACCCTTAACGGCCGAAAGACCCAGCTACCGGGACATGGCACTTATGCCATACAAAACGGAAAGATCGAATACGGGGACATGAAATCAATTTAGTTTTAATTTTATTCATTTATCATCGTTGCAATTTTCTACATTATGCAGTATATCATACGATTCATCATACAATATACCATATTTATGAAATATTCCAACTTTTAACAAATTGCATCAGTGGTTTCTCATCATCAATCCAATTTGATCTGATCATCACCATAATTTTTTCATCCAATAATTTTTTTAAGCAATGTATATTGGTGATTTCCGACTTTCAAATATATCTATTATTATAAGTCTTTATTTATTTTGATTTTGAAAATTAACACACTTAACCAAATTGTCAGATAATAAATCATGGCTGTGGAGGTCTTATTTTCTTTAAGAAACATTTCACAAAGATCTCAATAAAAACTATCGATACCACGAGTGTTTCTCGGAAGAAAATCGAGAATAAGAGACGGAGAGAGAAAGTGGAGGGGATAATGCAATTAAGCCATGTTTCGCCAGAGGGTTATCACTCGAAATATCGATGCCTTCATCAGTCAGCGGCAAACAGTGGCGACAGCTGATTAGCTAATTGGTTCCATAGATCTGAGAGCGTGCAGGCGGAACGCGTCCCGCCGGCGGCGCTGCAGTCCAGCACTGCAGACCACTAATGCGACCGCGAATATCCCCGATAAATTGCCAATTCCCCGATTAATCAAATGGGAGGCTGCCTTATTCGATTAGGAGCCACGTCGTCATCCTACCAAAGAGAGAAAGAGACCCAGATAAAAAATACTTGATTTTACAATTTCAATCTTTTTTTCTATCTTCTAATTCCGAGGGGATTATAAATGATAAATTCATAGTATTCAGAGTATTGAGCATGTTAGTAATATTAATCATATTGAGCATATTGATAATACTGAGAATATTGTGAATATTAGTCATAATTAGAATATTGAAAGTTGTAATAAATTTTAGAATATTGAGAAATCAAAAGTTTTTTTTCTCTTTTTCTGATTCCGGATTATAAATGATAAATTTATCTGAATATCTGTACAAAACATTGTAACGAAAAAACGAATTTAAGGGGGATCGATCGATGGTTTTGATCATCATCGATGCTGATTGAATTTGGATGTACTAATTTTTGTCAAAAGTTCAGATTTAATTTATTTAAAAAATTCGAATTTAATTTGCAAACTATCGTGAATGTAGGGAGAGATACAAGGGGGGAAGTAAATGTCGGATGGATTTGATTATTTGTTTAAGCTTTTAGGGATGCGAGAAATTGGTGGATATTCCAATTTACAAAAGTGCTTGACTCCTGTTTTTTTTCCTTTGCCAATTGTTATATGTATACAAGACACATGTGCGATCGACTCTCGTCAAATTAGTGGCTCTGATTACGCTCCGTTTGCCTGCGGCATTTTTCCCTCCTCACAATTTAGCAGCGTTCAATCTGTCATTGTCTGCGCGAGCTTCTACGGTGATTAAAGACGCACGCGGGGAGCGGTGGAGAAGCGAGGCGACAATTAGCGGCGGTCTCTTGGGTTGAAATCTAGATCCACTGTTTTCCAGCTGGTGGCTGTTTCGCCGATATTTAAGGAAATGCGCCGTGTAACGAGGCGAGACGATGGGCACTGGCACTCGGTCTAATAAATAAGCCGTCGTGCTGCTGTACCAGAACGAGTTACTCTTGCGACATCAGCGACAGCTTCTGGAGCCGTTCGCAGCTGTCGAGTTAACACTCGTTCGCGCACGCCTTATCGCTGATTAAATCGAGCAAAGGGGCTACTACTTCTTACTAATAATTTTAAAGTAGATACCTTACAAGTTAGTTTGTGTATTATCGGCTATTTATTGTGGATGTCTTGAATAATGTTGTAAAAGTTGATTAGAAATAATTGCAATTTAATCATTAATATATTCGTGTATTGGCATATTGATGTGTTAGTCGATTGATACATTAATGCATAGATATATTGATATATCGATATGTTGAAACGTTAAAGGTGAATTTCAATTACTATTTCAATTTTAAATTCAAGTTAAAGTTTGAGCAATAGTTACGGTAAGTGTGCGAGCTAAACCTCGATCGGAATTCTGAATCAGGCCCACAGGTGGAGTCAGGAGAACGTTATCGTTTAACCAGTGTTCCCCGAGTCAGACTCCAAATTCCCCGAAAGGAAAGAGGTTCAGGATGCAGCGTTCAGTAGGCGCTGCCAAATCGATTTTAATAGATAAATTATATTGTTTGCTGTCAGAATGGGGGGAAGGGGTGAATTGCAGGATTGCAATCAAACAAAATGCAGAACCACAATGGTGCGCGCGCGGGCCACTTGCCAGAGAGAGGTTTGATAGCGGCAAATTGAATTTAATAACGGGCCAGCAAACATTTACAGCAATCAAATGGTTCTGCAAAGCACACGTGCAGCCACGATTCGACCGGACAAATCAAATTATTCACTCTCCCTTCGCTTATAATTGCCATTCCCGCAGAATTTTTGAAGGGCTGAGGACCATATCGCGCGCGGTTCACTTCCCCTCGTGGTCTGCTCTTCTACTTCGGGCAGGGATATAATACATATGTTGTTACGCGACAAGTAACGAATCCCATGAGCAGAATCTATATAACACTCGACCTCATAACCCAATTTTATTCCCACCGATTACTAAATCTGAACAAGAGTAAAGATAATATTCCTTAGAAGTTATAAATTATGACATGCAAGCATATGCTCGCAATCCGAAAACCAATTGGTCTTAAACTTAAACCGTCGCACGAGGAGTTCAGTAAATATTTGCGAACTCCGAGCGACAAAACAGCGCTCGCCATTTCGTAGAAATTCGTGGGGCGGTTAGTGGGTGGAGCAGCTAGGGATCTACGAGCTGAGCTCGTTCCGCTTTTAAGTAGCCGCGGTACATAAACAGCGGCAGCAGCAACGGCTGTTTACATCGCTCTGATATTCGGCCGTGGAATAGAAACTACGGATAAACATCCGAAGGAGTAGCAGTAACAACGGAAGGATATTTAAATTCCAAGCTAAGAATAATAATTACGCGAAAGAGTGGCCGAGTTTGAGGCAAGATTAAAGAAAAACCTCGGATCGGCGAGCATTGATTCGCGTGGCAGTAAATGGTTGGAAGTTGGCAAGTAATCGTCTACGAAATTGTATAACTGATAGAATTTATCCTTGATATCGTTGCTGAAAAAATGGAAGTCCGCGACATGAATGATTCATCCAATTGTAATGGGTAGTTAGCCAACGGGTTTAGCAGAGACGTGGATCGCGTTTCGATGCGCGGTGACATCCTCAATTGGATTTCTAGTGGGATATTGTGGATAAATGGTAAACAGTGAGCTGTCGATTTATATGTAATGTGAATGTGTGGAATGTGTATATGTCGCTATGTGCGAAGATATCTGTAACGTAGATGCGACACATAAGCAGTATATGTGCGAAACGTGTTGAAAATATATATGTGACAAATGTGTAAAACATGTTGCATTACATTTACGTTGAAGATCTTAATCAGTTGATTATTTTACTTACTGTAATTTGATACATTTATAATATGGAGAATATTTAGGCTATTACGAATATTAATAATATTAGGAATATTTGAAACATTAACAACATTGTGCCTATTCCGAATATTAAACATATTACTCATAAATATCATATACAAATATTAATATACAGAATAAACTTCTCAGCAGAAGACTCGAAACCTTCTGAAAGAAAAAGCCTTCGCTAGAACCGATACCAAGCCAATGCAGAATCAATACTACAACTAAAATCGGCATTAGGTCAGAATTGAGATTGCAACAGTATCCAATCTCCACTATATTCCTCCAACTTCGCGAAGCAAAAGAATCAAGATCGCATTTGCGATAAAAAATCGCTGAATCACGGTAGCCTCCCTCTTTTTGCCAAACTCAAGAGCTGCAGCGAGGCCCACTTTCCGCCGAGAGTTCCGGTAGCATCGGGAAAAAGCGGCTCCAAGCGGTAGAAAAGAAGAAAATAAGAAGAAAGCAATGGGGATTCATTGGTAGTAATTCCAGAGGGCGCGTGCGGTCGCGGCAGCTTTTTAGGCGGCCGGAAGCCGCGAGCGAGGAATTGCCGAGGAGGATTTGGTCGAGTGTACTACCAGCCGCGTTAGAAGCCGTAGCTTACATAACTCTGCGCTATGTATATCTCCCGGCGACTGGGGGGCTTTATGCTTCGTTTTAATGCAGCTGCGCCCGATGCGCGTAATCCCGTCCCGTAGTGGTAGCGCCCTTTGGGCCGACGCGCAAGACCTCGCACTTCCGGCTATGCTACAGTTTATCCCGCGCCCGCCTCGCTCGTTGCCTCTTCCTTCACCTCCTCCACCGTTTCCCTTCTTCTTCGTGCGCAGCCACCGAGAGGACGAGTCGAGGGCTTTACATCTACCGGGGGTTCTGCTACTTAATCCTATACTCGCGGCAACCCTTCGAGATAACTTTGAAGCCGCTCCTCCATTTCACGGCTTTGTTCTTTGGGCCCTGGTCGACTAAATTCGCTGGCTATTCGTTCTATCCGTCAGCTGAGTGATTCAAGCTAGATTGGCGTAAGGGTGGCCGAGTCGATGCGATAATTGGAACACTGATGCTCGTTAAGTAGTTAACAGCTTAATGTATATTAATATTTTGATTTGAAAAATTTCATAAACTTTATCAATATTATTAATATCTAGCAATATCGATATTGTTAATATTCTTGATATATTTCTAATATCAGATTTTTCTCTCCCCATCCCGAACAAGCATCGTAGCGTGATGCAGAGCGATTATGACGTAGCCCGTCGATGCAGACTCGCGTAGGCGGGGGGGACCTAAATTATTCGGCGCGAGTAAAATATTCAAATTCGAGGGTGGAACCGGGAGAGTCCGAGACATTCGACTTGTTCTCACTTTGCACGAGAACTAGAGGAGGCGGCCTCTTATCCGGTTTGCAAACTGATTTTAAATGACACGTCACGGGTGCACCACCCTTGCTGGCCAATCTTTCTCATTCCTCTTCTGCACACAGCTACTCTATCATCAAAATCACTGCCTCGTAAATTCTTGCAACACGATCCCGCGGCTTCGACGTCGCCAATCGATCTCGTCGCGAATTTCTCCTTAATAATAACACCTCCGCCATTTTCCTACCAAATGATTTATATCGTCTGTTTTTTTTTCTACACATTCTTGGAACACCCTTCGACCCCTGTGCAAAATTTCATTCGCCTCCATCGAGCGTAAATCGGCTGAAATAATTTCGTAAACTTCGACCGTGCGTGTAACCTCCATAAGGCTGACCATTTATCGACTCGAACTACTAATTTCTTGAATTTTCACCATCTCCATTTTATTCACGCCACTTCCGGTCAGGCGAGCCACAGCAGATTTTGCAGGTGCGTTCTGGGAGACTCCTGCGCGACGTGTAAAAAAATCAAGACGATCGATGGGCAAGATGAAAGATGGGAATTGGATGAGAAAAAACCGAGGTTCGCGAAATTCTTCGAAGGCGGAACTCATCGATCATTACCGCGATAGGAAGCAAAAGCTACTCGAACTAAGTGATTGATCAGGTGGCGCCCTCTGCCGGCTTGTTTCATTAATATTAACATGGCTGAGCAGTCAGAACATTATCCTTATCTTTCACCGAAACATAATATTCAACTTTTGAAACACGTCACCGACAATTAACAAGATACAGTGGATATATGTACATTGTCGCTAAGGTAGACACGATATAAATAGAAGAGACAGAATCATGTAAGAATACGCGATGAAGTTTCCCTGGAATAAACCTACCGGCAGTTTCTCCTTCCAGTCAGTGTGTGTAAAATCCATTTTTGCACGTGTGCGGAAGCTTTGACGCGACGTTCCGACTTGTACGTGACACAGAAAACTCGACGGTAGCGCGCACGAGGGCCGTTCCAGTTTAACAAAGTTGCACGATTCTCGTATCTCTAACGCAGGACTCTTACCTTCCAACGTTACCGCCTCCTATACATCGTAACTCAATTCGAATGATACATGAACGGCCCAGAAAGCGCGAAACCCGAGGACGGGAATATTGGGACGAGCTTTATGCACGATGAAAATTTCAAGTAATAAGTCTCTTTCGTGGTCGGTACCATAAGAGTTCTCTTTCCTCGCTGGATCCTCGGACGCGTCATTTGGCTCAATTACACTCTTTTGACGGGAGCACGGAGCACACTTATCGGACGACATCGATCTCTCGACCATTTTTCCTACCGGCAATTATAATCTGTCTAATCGCTCGAGACCAGAATCTCTTTTGTGTCTCTCGCAGTATGATGAGGCTTAATTCCAGATTTTCAGAATAATTATAATAGTAGGAATATTAATGATAATAATAGTAATTGAGTTAATTATTGAACATTTATGAAAAATGCATATTCTTCAATTGGAAAGGTATAGTGGATTCAAAGAATGTCGTGTTTCTTTCATATAAATTCTGAATTAAATTACTATTATTATATTCTTCATATTCATGCAATATTCCATTACATCATCGCACAATCCAATCGGACCGACCCAATTAAACACACTTCGATTAACATATCCTTAACACTAACACACATTTGCTACATACGTTATCATATACCAGAAAATAACTTTAACATCCTTACCAACCAAATTCAGACCAATCAACGACACTCTTCACACATGACCAGTCATACGCAAACACACATGAAGCTTACCGTTTGCCCAATAGAATTCGAACCACCCTTCCACACAATGCGGCATTCCGCCGCAATCGAGCGTGTCTCTGCGATACAAGCGACTGAACATCTCGCGTTCTCTGTTTCAGGGGAGCATCCAGCAGCGATGCAACACGGCAATTCGAGCAACAGCGGCGCTGCCACGAGGACGCTCGCGCTCCTCCTGTTGCTCCTGCACGCCGGTTCGTTCGCGAGGTGACTGGTCGATCGCGAGGACTGAGCCGACCACTGGACGATCCACAGTAAGACGAGAGAGGCCAGAGACACCATCAGAGTGCTTCCGGGCGGACCCAACGGACCCACGCAGGGTCTCCAGTGACACTAGTGTTTTCTCACACACACACACACACATACACAACCACATATGCACACATATGACCGAAATACGCGAGTGACGCGATATCAGAGTCGGGGGCCGTATTATCGGGGTGACGTCATGCGGATGTTCCTCAAGCACATATGTATATGGGTCGCGTGACCCACTCGAAGACACACGGTGCTCAAGAGTCAATCGAGCGGAACCGAGAGAGAGAGAGTGGTGTGTTGGCAGCTCGCGTGAGCTCGCAGCTGGGAGAGGCAGAAGTCTGGTAATTAACAACAGCTCACTAATTAACCGGCACACGCCGCGCCAAGTTGGACGCCTGCCACCTTTTTCGCGATTCCGCCGATGGTCATCGGAACCGCGTAGCAGCAATCGACTTCGCTCGAGGCGAAGGGAGGCGAGCGAGAGGTCATAGTTCAACAGAGCAAGACTCGTAGACTGAGTGGATAGGGGACACCGTTTCGGGGGATTAGTTTCTCGAACGACACCCGAGGGACCCTGGATCGATCTTTTGCTCGCGGTCGAGTGACCAATGTGCCTGGGTCCTTCGTGACATCGATATCTTGTGTGGAGATAGAGGCCTGCCTCGAAATAAGCAACTTAGTTTAATGTTGGCGAGAAAGGGAATAGAGGTTTGTCTCGAAATAAACAACTTTGGCTGATGGTGGCTCAAAAGTGGATAAAGGCATGCCTGGAAATAAGCAACTGGGTCCTGCCACTGATATAATATTCTTTATATTCCAAATTTGTATAATTTTCCATATATTTCTACTTTTTCAGGACTAGATTTCAAATCGTGTTTTCTTCGGATAAATACCATTATGATTTGTTAATTTTATTACTTATTTGTTCGTTCATGCATTCGGTCATTACTTCATTCAATCATTCTTATTCATTCTAATTATTAATTGAATGATTGACTGATTCGCTCATTCATTGAACTTATCATCTAGCTGTTAATTTGATTATTTATTCAATCATTTATGTATTTTAATTAGACAGACTTTTTGCAAAAATTTCCCATTTAGAGGGTAATAAAAGGCGAAAGTTTATCGATAAAAATGGTCTCGCACCTAGAGTATCATTGCGCATAACGTCGAGTGGCTGCAAGGACCCAGCAACCTCTCACGATCTCCGTGACAATTGCACATGCAGCCGCAATAATTTCGACGATCAAACGACGCCGCGCTTTAGCAGTATCGCCCTGACAATGATAAACGAGGCCGCTACGTCGAGGGACAGCTGAAATTAATAGACGACGGCTTTTCCCCCTCCTATTCGCCCTTCCACTATCTCTCTGAATTTCTCTCTCTGTTTCTCTTTGTTTGGCTCTGTTTCTCGCTGTTTCTCCCGCGACGAGTCGGATTGAAGAGAAAAAATCGCCATCGGCCGCGAAAACTTTAACACTAGAACTATCACACCAGTCTAAATGACGGGTTTTACAGTTTCACTACGAAATTCCTATTTCACGTAACATTTCTTTTTATCACGAAAGCTATAATGTAATGAATTTTATTTTTTGTTTATCTATTGAAAATTACAAGTCCTACAAATGGCAAAACGATTAAAAGCATCTGAATAGTATTCAATCGATAAATATAAAAATATTGTATTATTCTGTATTTTTTAAGTGCCAGTCGATTTAATTGGTTTTGATAGGAATAGGTATTTCTTAACTGTCGGTAGTTCTAGTGTTAATTGCTTGCGAAGTGCTACTACTGTTGCTATCAGTGCTACTGCTAGTGTTGTTGTTGCTGTTGGAGCCTCTCAAAGAAATCAGACGGAATTACGGGGAAAAAGCGCCGTGGAAAAACGTCGCCTCGGGGAAAAAGAGGAGAAGGGAAATTGCGCGGTACAAAGCGGTCGTCTCCTGCTCCTTTTCACCCTTCTTCCTTCCTTCCGACTTCGTCTATGAAGTATTCACTGTAGTCGCCGAGAGATTGAGATAGAAACCGGGAAATGCAAGTCGGGTTTGTGTCTGAAATGTAAATACAGGTCGCTCGTTTTTACGTGATAATTAATTTGGAATCGAGTTGTGCTCAGGGAAAAGTGAGCAGGAATTTTGCTGGTCGATTTAGTTGAGAAATTGGAGGACAGATAGTACGTGTCGGTACAATATCCTGTGAGGCCAAGTTTGAGACTATATTAAAAATAAGAATTTTTATTGAGAGACGTTGCACAATTATATATCTTGCATTTGTTACTATTGAATGTAGGAATATCTCAGTTTACCTCATAAAACGCTTCTTTCTTTTCACGAAGTTCAATTTAATATATTTACTTCCGAGGTTCTCGGCTCGTTCTCGTTCGGAGAAATGAAGCGATCGCGCGCGTCATTCCGCGTAGATGATAAGATCGCGTACCTAAGAGTCTCGACGTATCGGAAGCGGTCCATAATTCCATCGAGAAGACGCGTCAGAGCCGGACCGTCGCAAGAGAAGCACGCCAACTATATCGCGTTTCCAGCCGCGCTCTTCATTCTCCTCAGCACATACCCCTGCCGATCTCTACCCTCTACCCTCGCGACTAGCCCCCCTTCGCGAGATCCAGCCGACCGACTGATCATTCCTGAGCACCCGAACCCAGCGGATGAACAATATTCACGACGAAGTCACGCGGAGTGATACTTCGCTAGTGGAGAAGTGGCCGGAATTTCTACCAGCAACCAGCCTTTCTTCCTTTCCTTCCCGCCTACCCCTTCCCCATCCAGGTCACCTGCATTCCGCGAGCGGAACAAATGTTTGGCATGCAGTACCGAATTTGCGCTGCAGTGTTCCTAGCCAGAACCACACTAACACTAGTACCAGCAGTTTCGAATTCGTTCATGTTTTGACGTGGCACTCGCTGGAAAAGCGGCTAGAATATTTTTGCCTCTCTTCAGGCCACCAATCCCATTCCACTTCGACTCGTTCTGTTTGTGCTCGTCTCCTCCCTCTCCTCCTCTGGCTTCCAATCCTGTTTCGAGTAATACCTGTTGTTATTGTTGCTGATCGAGCCGCGAACGATTTTTCTCCCCGATCCGTTTTTGTTCGGGACCCTAACCATTCTAACCGAAATCGGAAAAAAAGGCTTTTGGTGTGTGGGTAACAATTGCGAGTTGTGAGAAGGATTCGAATTCTCGATGTAAACGTTGGTTTCTTTGGAAGTCAACGGAAACAATAAACTAGGTCTTTTGAATTGTTTCTACCATTCAGATTTTTCGGTTGACTAGTATTTTCCTTGTAATGTTATAATGGTTTGTCGTTAATGAAGAGAAATTCTATGTTATTGTTCCTGATAATGTTAGTAATTGTTATCTGTTGTTGAAAGTTTAAAAATCGTTATTCCATAAAATTCATTTAGTCGAATTCAATTTGTGTATATTTTATAATTATTATCTTCAAGTTGAGCAATAAAAAAGCTTCTTTTTATTTACATTTTAAAACATTGTAAAATAATTTCCAAGTGAATTTATAATAAGTTTCCATTTTAAAAAAATTGTCGAAGAAAGAAACTCGGAAGCAAAAGTTTTCTTTAATATTCTCATCGAGTTAGTTTCTTTATACTATAATCCAATTTCTCGAAAATAAATTCGTCCAAGTAAATTTCGAGTAATCATAAAAGTAAACTTTTTTCCTTCAGTTAATTCTTGTACATCCAGATTCACTCGTGCTTGTTATTTTGTTATTTGACTTTCGCAAACAAGGTTGAATTCCTGAGAGAAGTGATTGAAAGGGGGGAAGGGGGAGAAGGTGAAAAGGGGAAGAGAAAAAGGGGGTAGGAAAAGAGGGGGAGGGTTAGCGTCGTTATCGAGCGATCCGAAAATAGTGTTATTCTCGTGGTGTGTTTCTCCACAGTTCGAGGAGGTCTGTAACCAATCCACCAATTCGCGCGACTGTTACCCCAACCCTGGACAACGAAAGAGGAGAGGGGGGATCGAGAGGGAGAGAGAGAGAGACAGAAAAGCGAAAGAGAAAGAGAAATGGTAGGAATTCCGAAGTTTCTCTCGATTTTCCAGCCCATCAAAGTGCGCGACACACACGTTCGCATACACACAGAGAGACACACATGGTGACTCGAATCTCTGCCGTTTTTCACTGGCGCGTCGCGTCAAAGCGCCGCGAATTTGTTACCCTTCGCTCAGCGCGGCATGCGGCAAACAATTCGCGGCGCCAGGCGCCGCTTTTGTCAGCGGTCGCTGATTCCGCAACTCTCGAAGCCGACGAACCCCCACTCGCCCCCTTCCCCCTCTGCTCGACATGCATGAACGAATGGACGCGCAATGGGCTGCGCGATCTTTGTTTCGCTTTGGAGAAAAATTGGAGGAACGACGAAAAGATGCTTTCTTCGGATAGGGGCCCAATACTACCGAGGGCGCTGCCCCCTTCCCCTTCGCCTCCCTCCCTCTAAAAAGCAATTAGTTACTGAATTGTGTACTGAATAATTGATTATATTTTCTATTATATCATCCATTGCGTTATTTATTCTAATATTTATTCCACTATTAATTCTCCTTCCCTTCATTGCCAGCATTTACCTTACGATTCACACATCGAAACCCTCAAATAAGGGCCTCGACAGCGCCATGTTGCCCCTGAGGACCCCTACGCTCGCCTTCCGCCTCGCGTCGCTGCAGCTTGTTACCAACCGACTATGTACCTACATGTACTTATTCGCCAGCCTCCGCTGGATCTCGTCGACCGGTCGAGCAGTTGTCAATCGACGAGTTCATCCGCTCAACCGGGATGCCATGTATAAATGTAGAACGACTATCCTCTATCATTCTGCGCCATGATCTCTCACCTGAATAGTAGACACATACTTGTAAATATGGAGTTAACGATAAGTGATCGATCGATGTGAGAAGATTCCAAAACGTAAGTCTCGATAAGTCTCACCTTTAGATTTCAAAATGATCACCGTCACATACACACTCACAACATGTGCGCGACCCCACCTTCTCCTTCCCTAACGGACCCCCCCCCCCCCCCCCCCCCCCCACTGCCACCACCACCATGAGTAAAACATCGTTCAGTTCCCAGAGAATCGCTTGTAAATCAGCACGCGACCATTCTTTTTCTACACAGGAACTCTGATACGCTGGACTGCCAGTAGCTGGTAGTCGATCGTAAGAACCTACAGGATCTTTCATTCGAAGTGCTCTTTTGTTTAGAAATTAATACGAGTATATTCTGGAACGGTTGGAAAGAAACGAACGGGGGGCCCCCCTTTTTTAATCGGCTGTCTCAACTAAAATTTCGTCTACTTTTAATTAACTTCTCGAATTCATTGAATTTGAAGTCAAATTACAAACTGCGTGTCTTTGTTATAAATAATTGTGTATTATTAAAAATAAAGGTTACGTGTTTTTAAGAATTGCTTAAGACAGTTTAGATGAAAGATCCTGTAGTAGCTTCGAAAGTGGTCTAACGCTTTTTTTATACGAAGGAACTCGGTCCTCGTTAGAATTTGTAAAGTATAAGCGGCTTCTCACCGTCACGGCGCTTCTGTACATTACGAGATGGGCAGCCTGGCGGCAGTCTTGTCCCGAAGGCCCCAGAGGGGGGCCCCCACACTGGCCGCCAGTGCCTACACGACTGGTAGCCAATAAGCTAATAAGAACTGTAACGAGATCAATTACTGTTAGCCGGCGATAAACGTACGTTTAGCGGACACTTTATCCCGAGGATGTTAACTTTACGAAGTAAACTATACTTAATGTATATACGTAACTATTAACACGAGCAACAATACACCGACTTACCGTTTTTCCGTTCGATCCAATTGTACCAGAATTCGTAAGCCAATTAAAAGATATCGATTATTTGTGCGAAGCTGATTTGTTATTCTGGTTAACCTTTCCTATCCCCCAGTTGCGCTTAACAAACCAGGTGGTGCCACCGTTTAAGGTCTTACATTAGAAGTTTTACGATAGGTTTATATAGAATGCAATAGGATGAGTGAAATATTCAAACGAAATGAAATGTCGAATCGAGACGTATTGAGAATTCTGTAGTTTTAATGTTGACAATTTTATCACTGTTCCGCCTGAGGTCACTCGCGAGGGAGCGCGAAATCAAGTAAATCAATATGTTCACGAAAATAGGCTGCAATATTCTTCTATTGGAATATCGTATAAACAGAGTAATTATTAGTAACATTGTATCATGTTCGATGAAACGATACGTCACTCGCGATTACTTGTAAGTAATACGATAAACCATTTTACAAATAATCCGCGGTTTTCTGGTTAATTAATTTTTACTTGGGGAAAAGTGCATCGATATATCGATGTGCCAATGTTCTTCCACCTTTTTCCATCCGGGGAAACGATGAGTTTTCGATAATTCGAAACTTAACGTCTCTAATGTGCTCGCGACGTGTCGGATCGGGTTGCGACGTGACGAACCGATAGCTGCTAAATTTCCGAAATTTCAACCGTCACTTCTACTCGTCTTGCAAATCAATTGTAACGAATTTCTACAACATAAATAGCTATATCATAACGCCGAGGGTCTCTTTTAGCATAAGTCTCATCTACACCAGCCTGATTTCCCCTTTAAATCGTTACAGCAGTCGACAAGCACTCTAGAATATTTCGGCTAATTAGTTTCTATTTATCATAAATCGCCAAATCTAAAGGGTTCAAAATCCCCATCGACTGGTTCATCCTATCGGTGCATCGTTGAAGTCTCCCCACTTTTCACCGTCCCAGTCGCATCGAGATCCAAGAGGAATCATGGAGAAAAGTTGTCGAAGAGTACTTTAAACTTGGAGTAACTAGGTAGTGCCCAACGTGGGCCAGAGTAAAGTATTGCTCTCCAGACGCATAACAATGTGTCTCGAGCACTGGCGAAGGAGCGGGGGGGGGGGGGGGGGGGGGGCGCCCTGAGACACCAAAGTACCAATAGTGTACCTTCACGATGGGATAAAGTCTCTCTGCGTGAAAAAAATCCTCGCGAGTACAACTGTTTCTCGATTAACTCTCCGAAGGGAATATTAAGAAACCAGTTAATTCCTCGGTACTATCTTCGATGATAAGGCCACTTCATTTGCATTTGATGCCTGGATTACCACCCGCTCAAGCCAATCGACAATATTGATGAATCCATCGTTGACCTGGATCCTCAATGAACAGGGGATTATTCCTCGTACCTTATACAGTCGAACTGCGGTAACTTGACCTCATGACTGGAATCATGAACATGGCAAGAACCTTCAACGTACTGGGTGTCGATTTCTCGAGGGTTCCGATGAATAGGGCTCGATATACGAATTTTAGACCCTCATGGTCGAGAGTTTTATTTATTATGTTTACCGATAATACCCTGGAAAATTAAATGAAATCCCAAAACTTTATAAGAACGAAAACTTAAACTAAACATTTAAACTGGTTCACTTTGATAGGTTTAAGAAGGTTTTAATTTCTCAATTAGGTTTGAGAAGATTTGTCGTTGAAAATTACTGATTTTGGGAACGTTCAAAATGAATTTGAGTGACGTAGTACTACTTCTTACTAATAAATCAAGAGACATGGACAAAATGGCTACTAGATGAAAAGGCTCTTGACTCTGTCGATGGAATTTCTAGTAAATTACGTATAATAAATTAGGGTTGGAAATGATTCCGAGGCTCGCGAGTTGCAATTTCCGCCTGCCATTGATACAGTTATCCGCTTTGAGCAGTTAGTAGCCGCGCGCGGTCAGCACGTCGATCGGCAACGTTAATGACACAAAGGGATGGGATGTCAAATAAACCGTACCGAATAATCTTCCCCCTCTTTTTTTTTTGGAGCAGCTGCATTTTTCATGCTGGCCTCGAGGGCAGCTTTCTCGTTTTCATTACCACCAATTTATTATGTTCGACGTTACCTGGTGTCCCTCTCATCGCCGCATTCTGCAGATGGTAATTCTACGTTGAAAAAATGCTTGGTAGCGTTTTAGTCCAATTAAACAGGATCTGTGGTTATTAATATAGGCGGTGAGCTATTTGAGTGTTTTTTCAGGGATTCAAAATGTTCCGGGAGCGCCGGTTTGAACTATCATATTTTGAAGATAAAGCTGTAATTATTATTGGCGGTATAAGGGTTCTGAGCTAAAATCACTGAATTTTCCTGTTGACTTTATTCCGATTTCGTACCGATTACGATATAGAATTATCTCCCCTTATATCCTACTTACAATTAGTTTCATTCCACTTTTGGTTTACGTCAATTGCGATCGCATTTATAACGTTCCAGTAGCAAACATTTTTACTTAGATTCTATTTTGAGTCTACGGTAACTAGCTTCGGAATTGCATTTTCTACTTTGCACCGTCGTTACGTATTGGCTTTACGTTCTCCGCATTTACAATTCAACGCTATCCTAGATATTTACATAATGTATAATGAACTATAAATTGTCTAGGATACAGAAGAAAATTTGTTATATTGTAATTAAGTAGTAGCATTAAAGATATTTAAACTGAAATAGAACTAATATAGGATCAATATGGGCATCACACCCTGATGTCAACGAATCTAGACATATGTCGGCATACAAGTACAAAGCAAAGGTGTAAAAACACTTGAAAACCTTGTCAAAACCTCACAAGAAACTAAAATTAACGGAAAGTTATACTTTCTTTCGCTGTACGAGACTTCTACTCGCTAAGCGTTTGGAGCGCGTTCCGTAGCGTTTACGAGAAAGAATTTGTCAGTGACAGCTACCGGGAGCCAGTGGCAGCTGGCTGCAAAGATGAATTCAGGTAATAACTAGTTTCTCGCTCTCCAGCATGCAAATATGGATTTTTCCGGGGTAGCGAAGCGGCCAGATCGAAATTGTTCTATTAGCGAGGATTGTTCGAGGAGTAATAGAGTTATCCAAGGGTAATTTGAGGGGCCTCCGAAATCCCTCGAGAAGCAGCACCACCACCAGTAGATAGTAGTAGCAATCCCTCTTAGAAGATTGTAATAACCGAATCGTTTCACGAATCACCAATCCTTTTCCGCTCGGCTGCTCCACAAACGGCGTGAGGTCCAAATTACCGGTTTCCGTGCCGGGGAACACTAAAATTGCTTCACCAAATTCCCCCAAGAGAGAAAGAGAGGGAATCTCACATATTTCGAAACTTTCCAACGGAATCCCTGCGCAGTTGGCTCATAAATTTTTATTGGGCTCTCTGCCCCTTTACTCCATTTGATTTGTAAATATGTGTCTACGCCGCTGGACCGCGAGACCTCATGTTTGTGCAGATTATTTTGTACCTCTCGCTCTCTCTCTCAATGTCAGAGGTTAGAAAAAACCTCTGACGACGGTTTGGAGGTTAGGATGCCACCAGTCGGCGAATCATGGGTTCAAAACTGTGCTAATGGACAGCTTCGTTAACACGTTTCGTACCACGTGTAGCATTCATAGCACAGAAAATAATTCGTAATGAATTCTATTTTTCGTTTACCGTTCAAAATCAGCAATAATTTTATATTGTGGCTACTTGTACGAATACTAGTGAATAATAACGGATATTTTACCAATCGAACACAATTTAATAGGTAAGCAGAAAAATATTATACTATTCTGTATTTCGTAAGGACCAATCACTTTTACTGCTTTTCCTAGTAATAGATCTGTCTTCACTGTCAGCAGTTGTAGTGTTAAAAATAGTGTAGGAATTTTCCTCGGAGCCGAATCGAGCGAGTACTGGTGACGAACAAATAGGACGACCTCGCGGAAACAATTGCTACTGTGACAGAGCGTCTTAATTATGCAGCTCTGAATGTCAGTTATACGTCACGAAGCTTTCCATTACTCCAATTATCCCACTCCCTGTTCCCAGACAAATTCTCTCTCTTCCCCTATCACCGCCACTCTTTAACGGTTGGATCCGTTCTTACAAGCGAAATTACACTAATATCCGCGAGCGACTCAACATCGCGAAAACCCATTTCTCTGCGAATTCGCGCCACCGCTCGCGGCGGATTTGTTGCTTGCATAATTCAATAGTTATTTCGCCGCGGTTGCTCATTAATTCATCGCGTGTCTTAATGCGTATTAATTAGCCGCGGCAAAACGCAATGGATATGGCGCTGGCATCGATAACGGCGCTGCTAGCAGCGCCATTTTGCACCAATGAGATTACTGCGGCGAAATTTCATTATTTTTCAATAATATTTCAATAATATTTCGTGAAGAACTTTTCGGACAAACATTAATTATGAGTTTTGGTTTTATTTGTTATTATATATATGCTGAATTGGATTTAACTATGCTGCGATTAATTTTTAGGAAACATTGAAATTGGATTTCGAATTCCTGTGTTTTAGGAATAACAAATTAAAAGTTAATTTTTTTTTTGAATATACGATTTGAAATTGATTTTTCACTGCGGTGAGTTTCTCGGAAAAATTCAAGTTTAAATACATGGTTTTCAGGAACAGGTTTTTCATCCTATAAATATTAAATCTGAAACCCACTTTTTATTGCAAATTATTCGTCAATCACCATAAACAATAAATTGAGGTCTCTTTCATATGGAATTCGCCATTAGAATCCTCCTAAATATTGAATTTCGAATGAATTACTCATTGCGATTGATTTATCGAAGAAACTTAATTGTACAAATTTCTGTTCTGTTTTCACGTCAAGTTTCACCGTTATAAACAAATCCGAAGAGGAATTACATCTCAAATTCACATCGGTCATCGATTTTCTCTGCGGAATACGAAGCGAAGCGAACAAACAAACCAACACAATTTCTTCGAGTATTTCAGCAACATTGTATAATTATAATTGAGTACTTCAGATAGAAATTCATTCTGTATTTTCGCTTCCCTCCAGTATCCGAATTAGTCAGTATAATTCCAAATGACTTTTACTTTTCCCTGATACGATTTTCCTTATATCTAGATGGCACAGTAGCTAGTTGAAAATTGTGGGTACTGCAAAAATTTGCAGCTCTCCCTCTTGTGAGTTCGAGAGCTCCAATGAAGTTTGCATCTTGATTAGTCTGCTCGCAGAATCGCAGAGCTAGTGCCAGCAGAGTATAGATCGGTGCGATTCGGATCACTTTCTTTTACGACGGAATAAAACGGTAATATTTCGCGTTCTAATAACTAACCCTTAACGGACGAAAGGTCCTGCTACGAGAACGTAGCACTCGTGCCATAGAAATCGAAAGATTGCAATCCGAGGGCATGAAATGAATTCAGTACTAATTTGATTCATATATTGTCGCTGTAATTTTCTTTATTAAATATTACAAAAAAAGCTCTCAACCAATAGGGGTTACATAAATAAACCAATAAATAATCTGGAGCAAGTAATAATTCATCCCCGCTGCGTGAAACGGATCGGATTAAATTATAAACCGTGTCAATTGCAACTGATGAGTTTCTAATATTTACGAATAAATATTATAGCTTATCATAGTTGCTGTTATTGCATTAGCAATAACGTGGAATATTGGCTGGATCGATTTTTAGGGTAGCTCCTTGAATTCCCGGTGCATTATACCGTGAGTATAATTGCCTGTCGCATAATCGAACGCTACGCAATTGTGACTTGATCAAGGACAATTAGGAGCAGTAGAGACGTTGATCCAATGTGAGGACCATCTTGGAATCTCCGGCGGATCGATCTACCGGCCGATATTCAAGCTAATTCCACTGCGTCAAAGGGCAGCTTGACTCGAGTCGCGCGAGCACAAAGACGCGTGATTAAGGGCAGTCAGGATTGAGGGGTATTTATACCAATACCAGTCAAAATGAATGGTCCTCTTCAACCTAGAAAATTCTTGTATAATTTCTTTACCGAACTTGAAATCCTTCGTTAGATAGATTTATCCAATTTTCTAATAGAATTTAATTGTACTCCACGTCTCATATGACGGCGCAACATAAGCAGAAATATATGGCCGTGGTTAACCGTGACATAGCCATCGATGTATACCACAGTCGTTAAAATGCGATTTACTTTCTTTTCTATAGCGATATTCTACAAAACGAATTTAAACTTTTACATGAACCTAACGATATACCAATAGAATACTATTTAATCGATACATGACTCTAAATGGATCCCCGGGATTTCTTATTGTTAAAGTCGATTATTCTTCGCAGTGCAGTAGTACGAGTCAACGAAAACTCCGGCAAGTGTATTATCCCAATTTCAAGGGCCTTGCGGATTTCATTCCGCACATTTCCCGGCCTTGGATCGCCCCGCAAATTCATCGGCACGTCACCAGAGGTCGCCAGTGCACACGGATAAAAATTCGAGGATAAAACGTCATCGGTGCGTTTTTATCGTAGGTTAAATTGCACCGAGAGTAATCGCGATTTTGATGAGTTCCTCGCAACTTCAAATTAAAAGGCCATCGGACAAAGGATGTAGATTTACACACACCAGTAGTATGGAATCGGAAATGATTCTACTTTTCATAACTATTTTTTCAAGACGACTCATTTTGACTGGTTTTTGTACAAATAGATATATCTCTTAACTGCAGGTAGTTCTAGTGTTAAACAGCAATCAATTTACATTTCAACGGTCGCTTGATCACTCAACGTAATTCAGGTCTCTAAGAATCTTACAGTTGAGTTGCAATCGTGATCCGGCAGATGGTAGTAGCGTCGGTCGCGCGAAAGAATCGAAAGGTAAGAAGGAGTTTCTCTAATTACAAGTCGGCCAATTAGGAGGCGGAAAAGCGGCGGAATCGCGAGACACTCGAAGCGAAGCCTTCAATTATCCAGTGGCGAGGACTAATTAAAAAGTTTACACCGATCGAGTAGTTGGTAGTGGTCCACTGGCGTAGAGCTCGTCTGAGCGGCCCGGTCATTTCCATTGAGAGTGTGAGAGAGAGAGAGAGAGAGAGAGAGAGAAAGGAGCTTTTTCATGGGTCGAGGAGTCGACTCGTAGTTCAATGAATACATTAATCGAATAATTCCGAGGTTCCAGCCACTCAAAGACGAGCGGCCCTGTTATATATGCAAATTCTGGGGCTGGCTGCAGTGGGTAATGGTCCTCTCATTTCTCTCTCTCTGTCTCTCGACCTGTGGGTGCCTTCGAGGATCCTCCTGAATCCCGAATCCCTCGGGAACGGGCTAATGCCCCGATTGAGGCCTCCAGCACCCTGCAAATTCATTAAGCAATTGCTCGCTGCCCTTTCACCGCTGACTACTGCCGCCATCCTTGAAAAGAAACTCGAGGACATGCCGCGCTAAAGTGCCGGAGATAAATAGGTGGCACTTTAATGATCGAGCAAGCTTCTTTGCGCGAATGCGTATTTTCATCGCGAGAGTTTTGACATTTATTAGCTGAATTGTATCAGGGTGAAAGTTTCCTAAGTAAGCAATCCAGGTCATCCATTCTAAATATGTATAAAATATATGGAATATATCCAATATCATGGATTATACCATTTATACAATATATTAAATATGAGCAATATATTTAACGTTATATTTAACACAAAGATTCTCCGATTCGAATTCTAACTCTCCCCGTGAGTAGAAAATAATTTGACTTTACCAAGAAACAATTGAAACATTAACCAGGCTGCTGGGTACCGCGTGATATAAATACCCAGGACGACTATTCTCGTCCCATGTTACTGCGGTCAGTATTTCACCGAGTGATGAATGTTGTTGCCTTTGCCCGGTGGATTCGCCGCGGCGTGGCGACCGTAACCGCGTCCAATTAGAAGCGTTTAATTTAATCTCACGAACGGCAAGGAGAAATCGTGGAATCCGAGAGGGGCGGAGGGGGGGTTCAGGAATTCCTTAGGGGGTCCGGAGCAACCAAGGGAAGGCAGAGGCACTCAGTCCTCGCCGATTGCAAACCTCGCGTCTAAATAAGATATAATGCGAGGCTTTGCCTCCCATTGCCTAGTTGCCGCCTTTGATTGTTCGGTCTATAATCTGGCAATGCAATTTGGTAAGCCTTCGAAATTCGAAGCTCCTCTTTGCCACTAGGGCCAACCTCCTCCTCCTCCGCCTTCTCCCACTTCCTCGAGTCTCTCGAACGACTCCTTTGCCCGAGACCCGCTTGCCTTTTACCCTAACGCCCCCCCCCCCCCTCACGCTACTCGGCAGACCCCGGTTCCATCCTCTGTAGCGATTAACTCGTTAAGTCCCTTATCCGGCCGAGTGGATTCCGATCGAGCCTCTGATTCGAGTTCCAGACGGTATTACATATCTCCGGCCGCACTGTTTCCGCGAACTATAAACTCCTCGGCACTTGGATTCCTCCCCCTGCGAGTACCGCAATCACATGGATTATGATAAATTAGATTTGCCACCGATGTTGCGCTGTCTTTAAAACCAAATTCAAGTTATGGGGTTCAATGGGAGGCTGAAAATATTTGTGTATCTGCATACGTCTCACCTTGATTGTATTGCATTTGTTTGTGTATATTACATATAATCCATATACAATATAGAGCTTACATGCATCGTATTCTACATATTTACTGACATCGGAAAAGGCACTTCTCAACTGCACATGCAAAATACGAAATTCAGTACTCTCTTAATAAAATTGCCATTAGCATAAGGAACCATGATCGACCCAGATCTTTCTCCGAATATGATTTAATTACCAAAAGGAAATATTTCTATTTCAAGATTATAATATTGACCTCTCGGCCGACTTCGATGTACGAATGTCTGACGTCACTACTCGTCGAATAATTTGCCGCGAGTCGAAAGAGTGAGAGAAATACGTAAGTCAGGAAAGAAATCCGTGAAATCCTCGAGGCTGAGAAAATTAAGGGATTCAACAAGCCACTTTTATCAGCCGCACAATCCCAGGGGCAATTTCGCCGGAAGACGGGACTAATTAATTGTCCCGAAAAATGCATCCGGTCAGAGGAATTTGCTTTGTAAATGTAAAGGCTGGGCGCGCTTAAGCGGCGGAGCTTTGCACCGCCGGCCAGGAGAAGCTTTTGTGTTTCCTCTAGTGCTGTTTGTTTTGATTAACGAGTAGATAAACCCTGACCCAACTTTGACCCGGCGAAGACAGTTTTGCCGTAAGCTGCGAGCTTACCGCGGTATTACCGACGCTTCCGGCTGGGCAACACCTTTTGCGAACCGTGCGGCTTCGGCCCTTGCCCTTGCCCTCCTTCCCCGTTGCTAAGTCGACAAGTGCGTTATATTCGGAAATTGCTGGTCCCTCGTCAGCTGGATTCCTCCCGTAAGCGATGGATGGCAGCGGAGTTGGAAAACCTAAGGGGAAGATCCCAAAGATCGAGCGACACGTTTCTTCCGGAAGATTTATACAGTGATATTGTGCGAGGATCTTCCGCTACGTTCCTAAGAAACTGGATGGTTGGTGAGGTATGATACGTAGAGAATTTAAAAATATTTAAGAATTTTACAAATATATTTAATATTCTTAACATTCTTCGTATTCCGAATAGCTTTAATATTTATAATATTCCCAGCATTCATCGCATATTCGATATTCTACACTACACTAAATATTCTCCATACATCCAACATTACTCTTACCATGCCCGACCCATTCAACATTCTCAACATCCTCAACATCCCCGATACCTCCACCCTTCTTGCTCTACCTAACATTCTAAACATTCTCATTATCCTGAAACAGTCTCAATCCACTCCACACTAACAATCCCCCTAACATCCCCCCCTTTTTACTCCTTCCACAAAGCATCAACCGCCACCTAAATCCCAACTGCTCGAGAACTGCAATCACCAAGAATAACACACCATTATATTTTCTAAATCAAGTTTTCCACTTCTCCAGGAAAACACACATTTTTCTCTTGCTATCGGGGATTTCTCGCAATTATCCGAGACTAATTGCAATGGCGCAGGATCGTGGTTTGTGCATAGAGAATCAGGAACGGCGGAAGTACGAGGACGACGACGGTGATGCGTGGCATCTAAGGGAATGAGATATACCGTAAAAGCACGCGGCCGGATTAACCGGGTGATTAGATATACTCCGGTAACCGTGTTCCCATTGCATTCGTTAGCTCGTTAAATATTTCAATATTCCATTACGCGCGATAGGGGCAGGCGCTCGCGAGATGAAGCGAGGCGATGGCTCGCGAATCCTGAGCGAGCTTTCCATTATCGTTAAACCGTAATTCCCTGGCTGTCGTTCTCATTTACCACCTATAAATACTAATATCCAGGCTAATTGATGCGGCCTGAATTCTTTTCCGCCACGAGTGACACGATTCCTCTTCGGTCCCTAAGGGTGGCTTTATTCGTTGCACGCTGCCTGCTGCTGGAGAGACGCGACTAATACACTCTTGGACAAGCTACTGCTCGTGGGACGCCCGGAGAAAATTGGAGGATCCACGAGAAATTGTTTTGATGGTAATTCGAGGGACTTTTTAGAGAATGATAGAAGGGACTGGTAAATGGTATAATGACGGTTAAGGGATGCTGAACTGTAATGGAAAAGGGGAATGATGGTATAAGTGGTACTGGAATAATGATTTTTATGCAAATGTCGGTTCTACATCGGTCCAAAATCGGTTCCATATCGGTTTTCTCAGATTTTCGCGATTATCGAGAGAACCTAAAGGGTCGCAATATCCCGCGAGCAACTCTAGAACGCGCAAGGATCCTCCCGTGATGCCGCGAAAACGCAGGAGCGAGCCGGTATAGTGACACGGTCTACGAGTCATAATTATGGCCTTAATTAAAAGAACATTAATTAAAAGCGCGCAACGTCGGGTTTGCCATTAATAACGGTCCAATTTGTTCTCGTTACTGCTCCCGTGCTTTTCGCGGCCACATTCGAGATGGCACATTCGCGCCTGTCTATCGGATACCCCCCTCGTATATTGTATATTTTCGACCGGTTCGCTCGCCGTTAGTTTCTCTCTCGTCCTCTCGCTCTCCGGTTTGCTCGTGTGTGCCTTTGTTTCCAATCTTTTGTCTACTCGCTGCAGGACATCTGCTATTTAATTATCGTCAGGCATTATGGACTACATTATTATGCTGGATACAACATATTCCCGAGCATGGTGCATACTGGTATCGTGGTACAGTGTCGTCGAATCGTACAGTACTTTGATACGACGTAATGTAGGATAATCGTGCAATATATTAATATGGCGCAGTATGTTCTTCATATACATATAGTCAATATTCTTAATATACTTGGTATTCTCACTATATTTAATATCCTTCATACTCCCAAGAGTCTTACTATTATTCTTGACAGATTTAATATGTCGTCAATATATCCAACATTCTATCATATTCTAAATATAGTCGATATTTTTACCAGGGATGGGCAGAGGCAAGTACTTTTCGATATTAAGTACAAGTACTTGCGTCCAAGTACTTTTACTTTAGGACAAGTTACAATTGCCAATATTCTTACTACACTTCAATTATTCAATATTGCTAATATGCTGCCAATAAGATGCCATCAAAACTTGACGGTGTTCCATCAACCGTCTTACAGCCGACTCACCATGGTAACAGCCCGCTGAGAAACTCTTCCCTCTTTATCGAGATATTCCGCGAATGACCATCGCGCGCGGACAATGGGTCAATTTGCACGGCGCACAATGCGGCCCCGGTAGTTAACGCAAAGTTTTCGTTCAATTTAATAACGGCGCGCCTTGTGAATTATTCAGGATAAGTATTAAAAGTTTTACGTGCGCGCGCGTTCCCTACCGCGACTGTTTCACGGAGTCGCGATGGTGGGGGAGTTTTTATTATGGCTGACGAGAGCGCGCACCTTCCTCCCATTTTACTAGTCTTTAATGTCCGGCACGTTTTTGACGAGTTTCAAACTCCCGCCGAGAAGCTCGCAAAAGTTCTTTAGCTATTTTCTACTGGTAGAGAAGCACAAACCGTCGCTAGCATTGTTATCGCAAAATCCGACGATTAACACTGGAACTACCGACAATTAAGACAATGTCCATTTGTACCGATATCAGTCAAAATGTTCAGTGTCAAAGACTGTCCAGTACACATTACCGAGTCAACACACTCGCGTGTATAAATCTACATCCTTCCATCAATAGCCTTTTTAATTTAGAGTCGCGAACACGACTCAACTTACCGACTTTAACCTACAATAAAAAACGCACCGACGATCCTAATATCCTTGAATTTTTTTCCGCGTGTGCCGAAGACCTCTGGCGATGTACCGATAAAGTTGCGACGCGATCCGCGGTCGGGGAGTGTGCGGAAGAAATTCCGCAAGCCATTTATAATGGGGATAATGCACCTGCCGGAGTTTTCGTTGACTCGTACTACTGCACTCCGAAGAATAATCGGCTTTAACAGTAAGAATTCTACGGGATCTTTCAAAATCGTCCGAAGCTGATCACGACTCGTTGTGCCGTTGTAATAAAATGTAAGAGATATATTATGTCCTCGATATATACAACACACGTGTATACACATACATGGAATGTATGCAGACCGCATGCAAAGTGTATGCGAAACGTATGGAGAGTCCATGTAAAATCTATGCAAAATATATATCAGGAAATATGTAAATGATATGTGTAGATATTTAGAGAATGTTTATCGTGATATGCGAGCTGAATGTAGCGGGTATGTGAGAAGTGTGTGGAGGATATGTATGGGGGATATATTTGGTGGATGTTAATCGAGATGTGCAAGATGTGTGTAAAACACATGTGAAAGAAATGTGTGAGACATATGTACAATGCATGTGGAAAATGTATGGAAAGTGAATGGAAAATGTATGCAAATTGGATGTAAAGGAGATGCAAAATGTATGTGAAAAATAAATGCACTATATGTGTAGATATTTACGTAATATCAATTGTAACATGCAATACATACGTAACACATATCCAACATTATATGCAAAATGTATGTAAATTATAAATGGACAATATGTGTAGATATTTACGAAATAATAATTGTAATATGGAACACATATACACCGCATGTGGAACATATGAGCAAAATGTATGCAAAACATTTTCAAGGCATAGATAACACGTAGAAGCATGTAACATTTGCCGACCAACTGAGAATTCCGCGTAAGAACGTGACATTACCGATTCTAAATGGAATTCTACGTGTCCAAAGACGCTGTCACACAAATGCTGGCGCTCTGGGCTTACCCGGACTCGCGTCAAACTCTGTTTAATCTTTCAGCAAGCCGCACACTCTTTGTTCAAGCATACACAAAGGCTTCTCTCTGTTTGATACTGAATTTAATAACCGCGGCGGACTTGCCTGCGCGTGAGCTGCTCTCGCGTTAACCGGCGCGAAAGGAGTGCCTAGAATAAGTTCACTGATTAAAGCCGATCTTCGCAGCCACCTGGAATCTCAGTTATTTGATTTACCGTCCTGAAAACGGTAACTGAGTTCATTCTCGAACAATATACGTCGATGTACTGTATTTTATTATCCATTTGACCTAGTTCGAAAGTCGTTCCCGAGGGATCGTAAAATCGATAGAGTTTTTCAAAATGGAATTTCTACTGAGTTTTTACGCAAGATTTGATTATTTTCAGGAATTCTATCGGTGAAAAGTAATCGAAATTTGAGAAAGTTGCGAATTGGTAACTGTTATTGAAAATGATTCGCGTTATTTGCGAATTAAAAATCAAAGGGAAATGGAGAATTCGAAAGATGGACAACTTGGTGGAAACTTCAATGTTTTAGATATTGTATAATGATAATTAAACTCTGATTTTGGAAAGTATTGGATAATCAGAAATCGAATTCGGAAAATCCAGTAACTCAATATGTTCTCGAAAATATCAAGCAATAATCTTCTATTCAAGTATCATATGAACAGGGTAATTATTGTTAACATTGTATCACTTTAAATAATTAATTTATATTTTCAATTCAAATTACATATTGTGTCATGTTTCATCGCGGCTATCCATGGTCGACCAATAGCGACGAAGTCGACAGGTGGCGCCCTCTAGAGCTCTCTCATTAGAACCGTGAAATTCTTGCGTTCCTTTTACCTGAACTTCCAGCAGCGATATCTCTCGATCGAATAATTGAAAGATGATTTGCAAGGTGTGAAATTGAAGCTTGAAATCTGAGCTTTCGACCGAGCCGTAGCAAAGTAACATCCGACTGCACGGTCCGCTCGAAAAGTGTAGGGAAACGCTCGGTGGTTAAATGCACGAAATTTGCATTTTCGAGCCTCCGAGGCAGCCAGTCGCAAATTATTCCAACGTTCGCGAGAAGCCACGCGCGATCCACGCGGGTAAATGGATTGTTTTAATAACTCTGAAAGCCGCGCGCACCGGCGTCCGCTGAAAAGCGGAGTAGGTAAATACGAGCGCGAGGCGTTACGTTGAAGGCAAAACATGCGCATTGTCGGTGCGCTCATTTAGTCGAGCAAAGGGTGACTACAGCGAGGTGTCTGGCTCCGGCCTTTACCCGCGAAGCATTCGAGCTCGACCTACTCCGATACGTAAGTAAATGAATAAATAAATTGTGGAATATTAACGATATTAAGATTATTAAGATTATTTAAACTATTCCCAATATAAAGAATATTGAGAATATTATCAATATAGTATATGGCACCATATTCGTATATTACACAATATTACTATACCGTCCTGCATGAACAAATAATTAAATATTCGAATGTAAGAAATATTTCGCGAGAGAAAATAAGAAATAAAGAGAAACGTTTCTTCTATTTCTATTTTACTTTTATTTAAATGTTTACGCGGAATCTTTATGCAGCGTACAATGAAGGAAACAACGAGTGTAGAGTAGCAGTGGTCCGGCACGACGGCCCAAAGCGGCAGAGTGCGTTCAGCTGCGATAATGAAGTGTTACGGTTCTTCGTTCGCGATCCAGTTAGTCGCGGCAATTACACGGTGGATTACTCGTCGCGTAGCTGGTAAGTAACGCAGTAATTTGTTCCTGAACTCCACGGAGGCAATATGGGGGAACACCACCCCCATTCGCGACGGTTCGATTTCCCAGCAATTACTCCTCGCCTCCTCGATAATTAACATAAGTCCCAGAGCACATGTTCGAATTCGCGTCGGATTTCTATGCGCAAAGGGTCAAACTTGATAAATAAAAATAACAATGGACGTTGGAAAATTGGATAAAAACGTAAATGAATGATATATTAATGGAAATAAAAGTGGAGAAATTTAGTAAAAATTTAATAACAATTAAAGTCGATTTTTATAAATTAGTGAAAATATAAACGAAGGGAATTAAATAAAAACGAAAATGAATGGTAAATTATTGCAAATGAAAATTGTAAAAGTTAATGGAAATAAAAATTGACGGGTTTAATACAACGAAAAAGACTGACAAAGAAATTAAAATAGAAATAATTGGGGAAGGTTGCTCGAAAAATGATCGATCGATCGACAAATGATTTTTACAGAAGAATATTTTCTATTTAATGTATATAGATCGAAGATACAAAATGTTTGATAGACAATAGACAGCGTTTTAACGATTGATATATTATATATATATGTATGTATACATAACGTTGGAAGATGCGTCTGAGCGATCCTGCCCGTGCTTGTGCCGGAGTGCGGAGAGCGGTCGAGGGCTAGCTGACAGTTAGCATGGTCTTTCAGACGTAAACATGTACGCAACACTGAGAGTTCTGGATCGAGTTGAAGATGTAACACTCATCGATAGATATAACGGGATCAAAAAGGGATCGCTGTCGCTCGACCATGCGAGCCACTTTCAACTTTTTCGAGTCTCTGTCAAGTGGTCAAGAAGTTATAAATCTGCCTCGGGTTCGAAACTTGATACATGAGTCTATTAAAGTCCTTCAAAGAGATTAAAATTTATAAAGGAAAAATCCTGTTGCTTATTTGATACCTCAATAATAAATAACGTAATATACAAGTTTAACAATAAATAACTTTTCTACATAAAACAATAAATCCCTTAATATTCGATTTAAACAATATACAAGATTTCTATTTAAAACCATAAATAACTTCACGAACAGTTGAATAAACAAATTTCTTATTGTTTAAGGAGACTTATTTACTGAATGGAGATACGAGGCAGATTATATAACATCTCAATATAATTTCTCGGCAAATCTTGCCGAATTGATCCGCAAGGAACAACGAAGAATGGAATTACGATATATAGAATACTCGCTAGGCTGCTTTTCGCTGCCTGTCGCGATTTAATTAACGTTTACTCACAACCAGCTGATGACTTGTGATCGATTAGTATATTCATACTTCTCTTAAGTTAACTATATCAAAAGAAGTTGAGTCGCGAATTTCCTTACAACGATTCTATAGTATATATTTATATTTAATTTTTATATTGTATATATGTGTGTATGCCACACGTATGCCATATGTATAATAATAGTCTTGGCTGGATAAATTTCGCTCGGAGTTCACATACTCGCTATGATACAGTAATGCGCGCGGTACCCAGAGCGCAAAACATCGCTTGTGCGAGGGAAATTCACACTCGATTTGATATAAGGTTCGCATCGGTTTCTGTTTCTGAGGTTAAGAGTGACGTAAACCGTATATTATATAATATAAGGATTTTGGTGACTTATTTTGTAATAGGCTTAAGGGAGATTGATTAATTCGCAATTGTTTATCCATCTATCGCCCAGCGATTATTTTATGTTATATTAAATTGTTCGAGTGATAAGAGTAGAAATTGGGAAAATTGGGAAAATTAAATGGCGTTTGGATTAGTAGAATTCCGGGGGGAAATATATTTTTGGACTTTTCGTTAATTTGAAGGATAAGATTGAGGGGCCCCCATTCACATGTGTGTTGCGTATGTATGTATGTGGAATAAAAAAATATTCTTAAAGTGAATATTATTTAGATTGATAGAATTCTTATAATTAAAATAATTTGTCACAATTATGTGTAAATCACATGTGGAGATAAATGCTTCAACTAAACAATATTTATTTCGTTGATATCGTGGTATTGAAAAATTCCAGGGAGTTTAATTCAAATTCAAAAACAGAATGCAGTCTTCATTAAACATTGGCAAAATATTTGATAAATGAGTAATTATGCTGGTAAATAAACTGGATGAGAGTTACGAAGAACGTGAACACATTGTAATAAATAATGAGAGATAAATGATAAATAAATATGTAAGTATTTGTAGCAGTATTTCTAAGTGTACTGATGCTTTGCAAAAGTTCCACCACGAATCCTCCGAGTGTATTGATTAATATGCTACCTATCTATTCTTTATACACTTGACTAGAAAATATTCTTCCATGCGCTAATTAGCGGTAGCTTAATTATCACCCGCTTCTCGCGCCTTCGCGAACGAATTGGCACGCACGGGACCAAGGATTGTCCATAGCACGGCAAAGAGGAACGAAACGGGCCACACCACTTTCGAGATACCAAAAAAGACGAATTGTTTTCAAAAAACCGATAGAGTTTTTCACAAACGAAATTTTCCCTAGATTTTTTGTTCGAGCTTGAATTATTACTTTCACGAATTCTATCGACAAAAGGTAATCGAAACTGGGAAAATTTGCAAATTGTTAACAGTTCTTCAAGATAATATAGAAATGATTTTAAAAAATTGAATAGCTAAAATATCAAGTTGGAAAAAGACTTATTCGATTCTTGGAAGTTGAAAACGAAGTGGACAAAAGAAACCATAAACTGGGAAAATTATAAAGCGACAATTTGAAGTTGAATTCGGTGAGATTCGAAAGAAAATAAACAAGTTTAGAATTGAATTAAGTTTGAAAATATTGTTATCAAATTTCGAAGAAATCAATTAAAAGTTAAATCAACTTTTTCGACTTTCGAAAGTGGCAGAGCCGGAAATGGGAAGAGAGAGAAGGAGAGAAAGAGAGAGAGAGAGATTTAGGAAGGTACATTTTCAAGAACCTTGATTGTAACAATGATATGCACCGAGATATCTCCGAAATACTTCCGAGGATGCCAGCTCCTTTTCTCCGAGTCAGTCGCCGTTTTCTGCCTCGCTTTATCACATGTATGTATACGAGTCGAGAGACAATGCAACATTAACTACGGTGAATTATTAATCGTACATTTAACAATAGTATTAGGAAGATTCTCCGAATGAGAGATTTGAAGAACGACGACCGTGGAATCGATTAACGCAAACAGAAGGAAATCAGGCTCAAAACTCTCTACTAGTCATTTGTACTGTCATGTCACGAAACTTAGCATTTGCACTGTATGAGGTTTTCGAAAACAGTTCGGAATATTATTCAGAATGCTTCGACCTTGTCAACGAGATATTAACGTAAAACTGAAGAGAAATTTGGTAAAAATAGGATAAAATTGCCAATTTTATCATAATTTCATAATAAGAAAGAAATGTTTTTTTTTCACCCTATTTTTACTCGATTTTCTATCCGATTTCCCGCTAAATTCTCATTCTTGACTAGGATTCCCACCTGCTCACGGACGCCGCTGACCAATTTGAAATTTCGTACTTGTTGAAACTCTTCTCGAAATCTACTATAAGTTTATATCAATGAAATACAAAGATCACAAAATCCTTAAAATAAAATCACTGTAAATATTAATTTCATGATTCTCGATTTATTACTCACTCATTCATTCAATTACTTATTAAAAATCAATTTGAAATTTCCATTTTTCAAACTTGACTCAAGATAACATTACGAAATCACAAAATTCTTGAAACTAAATTATTCTAAAAAGATCAATTTATGGATTCTTGATTGATCACTCAATGATCTATACTAATTTCAAAATAAGAATTCCTATTTCAAAATCAGTGCGAAATCTCGATTGGCAGGCAATTTAGGGTTAATTCAGAGATCCGGCGTAATTAATGAACTTAGGGCTCTCGTATCAGGTACTTTCGTATCGGCGTCTCTCGAGGGGACACTTTAAATACACAATGGCTTGTACATATACAGGTTGTGTTGCAAGGTACCCTGTGTATAATTATATGCGATTATAATCCTCGCGAAAGGAACAGTGTCAATGTTTGTAGAAGTTGGGGAGGGGAAGATCGATTCGCTGCGTGTAGTCACTACTGATTGTCAGGTAGAATACATAGCTATCGCAGTCGTCTTTGCCCGCAAAGAAGAAGCCAGTCTCACTTTGTCTCCTCGCGAAATTCAAACATTTGGAATAGTTAGAATAGTTGGAATAATTGGAATAATTGGAATAATTATTATATCTATATTAACCCTCAACGGCCAAGAGCTTTTTCGTAATATTCATCCGCATGAGACAACGGAAAATTGAATGAAATTCTAAAACGTTTATAAGGATAGAAACCTAAACTAAAGATTTAAACTGGTTTTATTAGCTGTGAATTCAATATATTTACTTGATTAACAAACCAATGGTATAATAAGTTTGCAATACTTGATAAAGAAGATAATAAATAAATGAAATTAAAACTAAATTCTTATCATGTCACCATTGCGGGACCTTTTGTCCGTTAAGGGTTAATAGATGACGTAGATATTGAGACGTTTATCGCAGAGGGAGGAAGGGAGGAAGGGGGAAGGAGAAGAGAAGGGGAAATTTGGATATAAGTATTCTTAGAGTAATCGTTTAAGCCCATAAATCGTTCCCGAGTGAGAAACTGAGACAAGAATCTCGGTTCTCAAACGGGAAGAAATTTAGTTTGAGGTTTACTTTACACGAGGGTTGGTTTAACTACTCAGCCGCGAAGTGCGAGGCTCAATCTCCAGAGACAGGCGGTCGAGTTCTTTCTCCTCGATCAACGCCGATGGGTCCAGCAGGTAATTTGTTACCTTCGTACGCAGCTCAATCTTGTATGGCGCCTGCTGGAATCCGCGGATCTCGTGGATCACGTTTGCGATCTGGAATTTGAGGGAGAATTCACGGAGATAACATCGAGAAGAATTTTGAGGATTTGTACAATTTGGAAAATTGAGTGAATTTTGAGAATTTTGAGAATTTAAAATATTTGGAAAATTAGGGGAAATCGGAGAATTTGAAGAACTTGTGAAAGTATGAAGAATTTGAGCGAGTCGAAGAATTTAATGAAGATGGGAATTTGTGGAATTTGAAGAACCGTGGGAATAAGTGACAAACGAACCATTCGCATCTTCGAAAAATTCAGAAGCTTCTCTTCGGTGAAGTTTGGCGAGCTTTCTTCGATATGAGACAGGTCGGCTAGGTAGAGTCCCAAGTACGGTATACATGGGGGATCGCACTTCTGAAGAGCGTCGCGTAACTTGCGAAACCGTCCGTCGGACGAAACGATATTCTGGAGCTTATCGATTGTCTGTTTCGTCTGGACAATAAATCAATCGCTGATAATATATATTTTATATCAAATTTAACTCTGAAAATATATTTCCACCAAAAGAATGTGGCATTCTAAAACATGCAGTATAGAAGAATGCGCATAAATTTGTTTAATTATTATAGAAACTTATTTTCCATCAGAAACGAATGAAAAATAAAAAATATTATCTTCGGATATTTATCTAGTCACCATTTAGTTAAATATGTTATTTTCCTAGTTTTTAACTTAACAAATTCGAATATACATCTGTATAGCAGATTCTTTCTACTAATCGAAAAGTTTCGATCTGGCGACTTTTACAATTAAACTCATTGCAGTGCCACGTGTATCATAAATGCTACACGATTATTAAGCTAAATAAGCTAATTACTGATGGATTGATGATGTATAGAAATATTGTTCGAAAATATATCAATCTTAAATCAGAATATTAAATGACCTTGACGACAAGTTGGACAAAAGTAAATAGTATATTAAATCATATAATAAATATTACAATAAACAGTAATAATATATTCGAATCTATTGCTCACCGTTTTCGGCACCTTTTCCCAGGTCTTCTTCAGCCAGAATACACTGCTGTTCGTGAATGCCGCGCATATTTGTAGCACGCCATTATAATTATGCAGCACCCTATTAATATCCGCCACTGCTGTCCATTTCTCGATAGCAGCGACTCGCGCTGACATATTACTCCGGCGCACGATTTCCGAGACTACGAGTTGCGAGACTTCGTTGAATCTCTTGCTCATCAAGCAAATATGAGGCGCTCGCGTTGCCTTGTCCGCCTTCGTCCACGCTTGCCCAAGGAACTCCCTATTATTCACAAATTATCCACTATCAATTTCTAGATTCTAATTAAATGTCCGAATACTATAACAAATTGTATTCAATTGTAATTAATTTCTGACGTCAATTACCAAAATCAATTTTATTACAGGGGCGTCCGAAAACTAACCTTTAGGAGAATTCTTACTTTTTTCCGGGCCCCCTTTACTCACATATGTACATATTTACGTTTTGGTCACTGAAAAGTTCTTCAGGAACATATTTACTGTACTATTTATTGCATTATTTATTGTATCGTTTATTGCACTATTGATTGTACTATTAATTGTAGGGATCTACCACCCTGTCTATCAAAACAAAATTCTCAACTCACTCGCTCGCAATGGCAACAAAGATCTTGTGATCCAAATAGGTCATCTGCTCCGCAATATCCAAAGCCGAGAGGGTATCGATGTTCTCCTTTGACGGTACCTTAATAATAAATTCCATTGAAAACTCTATCCAAAATTCCATCCAAACTTCTATCCAAAATTTACTCACCGTCGGTGGCGTCAATAATTTTATCAAGTCGATCTTGTTGGTATCAGGCTCGTCCTTAGTCACGAGTCTTAACAGCTGGTTGACAGCCTTGTGCTCGAGCGGTAAGAGATTCGGCCACCGTGAAACATCCTCCAGGAACTCGATCGTCATAGTCTTCAATTTTTGATCAAGCTCGAAATCTTGCGAATATTTCGACATCCAATGCCTCAGGACATTCAGCACCCTCATCGTTGCCGCGGTCGACATTACAGATTCTTTCCGACGATTCTTTTCGCGATACGAACCCCGCAGATTTTCATCGCTGCTCGTGCTACATCTATCTGGCGGATTGCTGGAGCCTGAAGTCGCGATCGCGAACGCTGTTGCTGCTGAAGATGAACTGCACCTATATTTCGATAACGAGAACGCAATGTTGGAAATACGCTAGGAACAACGCTGAACGCTCTTTTGGTACCTTGTCTAAGGAACACTAGTGCCATCTACTTAATCCTTAACGGCCGAAAGACCCCGCTACGGGGACAGGAAAGGAATTTAGTTCTAAATTCATTTGTTTATCATCGGTGTAGTTTTCATTGTCAAATTTTACAAGTTTATTGCATCATTGGTTTGTTATCGTCAATTGAATTTGGCCTATTTTTCAGTAAAATGTTTCTATCCCATAATTCTTTTGAGCAGTGTATATTGGTGAGTCCCAAAATTCGAGTATTTCTAATACTATAAGTGTTCATTAAGTTTTATTTTAAAAATAAATCCACGTAATCAAATTTTTAGATAACAAATCATCGAGAAAAATATCATACTTTTAGCAATAGTAAAATTCAGTTTCATTTATAAAATTGTAAATATATTAAAGTTATATCGAAATGAACCAGTTTAAATGCTATTACTGAACTTTACAAAACAAGCTCTCGGCCGTTAAGGATTAATAATTCAGGGACAAATTAAACCATTTCTCCGAAAAAAAGGAACAATTCTCTAAATGAATTCCTTCATGGCTTCAGTCTACAGAGAAGACTGTCTGAGAGAAAAGGAAATTGAGAAATTAAATATAGGACTCTTGGTTGTTAATTAGAGTTTCATTGGTTGGAAATAACAATTGCAATCTAGGAGAAACTTTCTATTTTTCATTTTCTTCTTATCGTTTTGGATCCTATTTCTATAATTTCAGTATTTTTTAATTAAAGATTTGCAATTGTTGTTTCCGTGAGGAGAAGAATTATTATCGCGCGACAATTTCCGGTGAGCTACTCTCAACTACCGAGACCCTAACGTCGACACTAAAGGTGGCTAACACTTGGCTAACACACACTAGAAGCTTGCTCATTGGACTAGAAGGCGTCTATGGGGTTCGAAACTATGTCTATTTCGTTTCGAGCGTGGTGGTGTCATCAACTACCGAGACACGTGTACGTGAACAGGATGTAAATTCACGGAATGACTATTTTTCAAGTTGCGTAATGTCAAAATGACTGATTTTTAAGCAAAATATGAAATAAAACAATAGTAGCCTAAGGAAACAGCCTTATGCATACTATGGCGCGTGAACAATATAAACACTGCCCAGCACCCATTTCCGAGTCAACACACTCGTGTGTGTAAATCTACATCAATGATCCGATGACCTTATTAATTTAGAGTCGAGAGGAACTGGTCAAAATCGCGATTTCTCTCGGTGAAATTGAACCGACGGTGAGTTATCCTGGAACTTTTTTTCCCCACGTATAACTAAAACCTATGGTGACGTACCGATGAAGCTACGGTGTAATATGTGGCCAAGAAATGTGAAGAAAAAATTCCGCAAGCCACTTATAATGGGAATAATACACCTGTCGGAGTTTTCGTTGACTCGTACTACTGCGAGAGAAAACAATCTATTTTAAGGGGGTAGACCCGTTTCCTCGCTTCTCAATTTTTTTCGTTGGTACGACAGTCCCTGTGGCCCGGAAAAATGGTATTATCTTGAGAGGTAGTGCTTGCACAACGAAAACCAGATGGTACGACACTAATACTTTTACCTTACATTTTTACTGTAAGGCTTTTTGTGAGATTTCAATAATTTTTTTCCAAACGTTTCTATCCAAGACTCTGCACTACAAGTCAAGCTGGAAAAGTATAAACTAGTATGATAATAAATAAATTTCGATTCCGATCCGATAAAATAAAATATTACGGCTCGTCACTTAAATTATTAACTAATATAGATGTTTTGGATTTTGGATTGGTTGGATAAATGGATGTACATATGTATTTGGCGCGAGACGCAGCCGCGTCTCTTGATTAATTGTTAGAGGGAGTAATTGACTAATTGTTTAAACAATCTATTGATTATTCGAATATAGGATTGTTAAAGAGTCGAAAAATTATAAATTAACTGTTAAGAATAAAAATCATAAGCATGAGTCTGTGTGACTGATTCAGTGACTCGGGAGGAGCTTCGATGACGTCAGGTCGGCTGTGATTGGCAGACGCCCGGCGCGCGCTCCCGTCAACCGTGCCGCCAGCCGGCAGCTTATAAAAGAGTGCCGCGCGCGACAGGTGTCATTCGCGCGGAAACTTTGATCGGATTAAGATCGCATAGCTTTCGTTACTTTTCGAATATTTACGTTGACTTAGCTTGACTTTTTCATTTGAATTGGGTCTCATGGTCACCCATTTGGTACCATGGGTTGATACTTGAATCGATTCACTTTACAATACGCGCTTTTGTTAACACTTTTAAATAAAATTTGGGTCAGTTGGCAATTATTTTTGAGAATTTTTTCGCGAAGTATACTTGATAGAATGAATTGAGTCGTGAATTTTTGATAGTGTCGCGTCTAAATGAACGATCGCGTAAGAATTATGATTCGTGAAAGTAACGAGGCTGTGTGGCTTAATTTGATCAGGTTGGCGTGAGTCACCCTAATACTAATTTGTTCTGTTTCAGATTACATCGATATTGTTATATGTTTCGAATTTTTTGGTTTTGCACGGTGTGTATTTGCGCATGGATTTTAGGTTTTCCTAATTTGTCCTGTTTCAGATTTCATCGTTACCCTTATTAATTTATTTTACTAATTTGTTCTGTTTCGATATACAGCGATATTGTTATATGTTTCGATTTTTTTGCTTTTGCACGGTGTATATTTGCGCATGGATTTTAGGTTTTACTAATTTGTTCTGTTTCAGATTCTTCCCTTTCTTGATTATTGTTTGTCTTGTTTTGAGTATCATTCCCTTTGTTTTGGACTACCTAGTTTAGCGAATACCTAGTCTTATTATTTATCGTATCACGGTAATAGACTATTACTCATAGTCCATTACTAATATCTTTTTCTAGTTGTAGGTTCTAACTCGGTAAAGGAAAGTTTAATGGGAAATCTGTGCGTCGCGAATAGTTTAACTTTGCATTGCTTGCGCTGTGATTAACGTATTTTCGGAGCACCTCGAGCTCCTTTGCAACACATTGTTTGTTGGCTGTTCTTCTAGCACTGGTGAGTCATATTAGAATCATACCCTCTGTACTTTCATGGACACGGCCGAATATACGCGATTAGAGTAGAGTACAGTCAAATCAATTGGTAGAGTCACGTTTGCAATCGATTCAATAAACTCTTCCATGGGTGGCATACCGCGATGCCATTTCGTCCATGGAACGAGTAAGTTTCGCGTTGTCCCTTGGCGCAACAATGTTTGAGTTGTAATCGGTACCTAGCAACCCCGACATTGCGGCGGCCAAGGGCGAGAATCACCGCGTTTTGTTCATGATTTTAGAGTCAATTTTTGCGATACCCACCGCGATGGGTCGTGATTTAGAGTCACACTTTGTTGGGGTTCCTTTTTTGCTATTGTGTGAATTAGAGTAGAGTCACTTTTCCGTAAGCCCTACGAATTAGGGTCGTGGTTAGAATCACTTTGTCCGATTGCCTCTTCCCGGTGGTCCATCGTTCGCGGGCCATCGAACGGTCCGTAGATCAGGAAGAGGCCGCGATGCTAACGAAAGACGGCTCCGTTAGACCGGTCGACTACCCCTAGGGAGGCTAGTAGATCCGGCAGTGCTAGTCTGAGTTAGCGTAGAGTCATTTGCCCCGACCTTTGCCCATAGCTCGGAGCTCATGGGCCGCGAATAACTTAGAGTCACGCGTCGCGCCCGCGATCTTAACTCCTTTGCTTTTTTTTAATTATGGGTTTCTTTGGATTTCATTGCCTTTTTTCGCATAATGCCCATGAAAGTACGGCAGGGAATTTGTTCAATTAGCTTTCTTCGAATGCTTGGTAATCGAATCGCATACGACTTATGATTGCAAGTTAGAATAGTGAAAGCACAGATTTCCCATTGAACTTTCCTTTAACCGGGGGTGAAGTAGCTTTTTGTTTTCGTGAATAGTTTGAAAGAGATAGTTTAATTAGTTTCGGCGTCCTAAGCACTGGGAATGATACTCATTTTTCAGATACTGTAACAAAGTAGACGAACGGGACTGCGGCGTTACAGTATCTGCTAACCCTAATCCATTTGAGGTTTTTAGGTGTTAGGTTCAACACTACGTCATCGCGGGATCACCTACTCCCTTTCCTTGTGTGTGTCTGTCTTTCCCTATGTGCTTGTCTCGGTTCGCGATCGCGATTTCTTTTTGACAGTCGCCACTGTTTAGAGTAGAGTCAATTAATTTAGTTTGGCCCGGATGCCATTGCTTTAGAGTCAAATTTGGCCAGTTTAAGTAGAGTCTTAGCTCGCGTACGCGTTCTTTTTGCAAATCGTTAGCTTATTAGTGTTGCGTAAATGGAGGGAGGATGGGCGAGGTTAGGGTGGGTCTTGAGCAGCCTCCTCCACGTGGTAAGACCTGGGTCGCTAGAACAAATCATCCAGTCCCCCGTAATTTTCTTGATTTGTAAGCCAAATGAAATGGCAATATAAAGATAGAGTCAAAGTTTGCTTTGCAATTTTATATCAATTTCATTCGGGGATTGGACTTGTTCTAGCGAGCGAAACAGCTGCACATATAACAAAATTTTAAGTAATCTGGCCTTTGAAATATTTGCGGCATCGCGTTCCGTAAAATCGAAACCGACAAAAAGTTTTACATTAAAAATGTAAGGTAAAAAGACGTGCGCCTAGTATAAGCAGAACAGTTTTAATTATTAATTAATTCTATCAGCAAGAAGAAGAGGTTCTCTCCATGCTTTCTTCGATGTCAACGCAGGTCAATGCTACCGGCCAACCGACCCCCCAACGTGCTCACACCTAAAGCCCTATTTTGACCAGAAACGCTCGGTTCTCGCTGGCAGCATAGCGTGATCTTTTTCTTTCGCATACACTATGCAGAGAGGGAGATAGCTGCGATACCCACGGGCATTGCCGTACCGGAGACGCTGCTAATTCGGGCCAGATACCCCTGAGCCAGGAAAGCAGGGTCTGATGCTCCCCGCTCCCCGTGAACCTTCCCCGCACCATTCGGCCCTCAGCCGAATACCGACAGTGGCCGTTCTCTCGAGGCTCCACCTCATAAAATGTAGCCGAACTAAATTTGACGTTCTTCGGGTAACTCGTCTACAAAAGGACTAAAATCTGTAGTCTACCGCGTGCTTTTTTCCCCGCGGTCCTATTTTCTTATATGACAAGATATTGAGCTCGGCAAGGGCTCATTGGAAAGCTAAAGGTTCAATCTACAGTTGTCTGGAAGTAGATTTTTGAAAATTTGTCTCAGATTGACGTAAATCGGCTTGAAATACACGACTCAGAATCACGAATTCTCCCTACTTTAGACACTAATATTTCCGAATAGCGACAAAATTTCAAAAATCCACTTCCAGACAACTGTAGATTGAACCTTTAGCTTTCCAATGAGCCCTTGCCGAGCTCAATATCTTGTCATATAAGAAAATAGGACCGCGGGGAAAAAAGCCCTTTTTCGGTCTCGAAGTGGCGCTGCTGTCGCTGCGTGTCTACCCCCTTAAGAGTCTCTTGACTTTCGGTTTATTTTCCCGCGTAGACTCGCCCCATCGAAAAATAGTCATGCAGGGGATTTACACCCTGTATAATATACAGTGTATATTGTATATTCGTATATGTATGTATACAATATAATAGAGAGAAGTGTGATCATGCGACACGAATGGGGAACTAAAGGATGCAGAAGTGATCCCACTTACCAGACAGGTTTACATCCAAGGCTATCACACCGAGCGACACACATGAAATATAATCGAGTTAAACTAACATAACTGACTCGGTCCCTTATAATGATTACGCCGGACAAATTCACATATATGTATTATATGTTTGTATATATTATATATGTTGTCTCGCACATGTATATATTTTCGATTGCAAAGTGCAAAATTGGCCTTTATGGGAAGAACAAAATTAGGAAACGCAATAGAGATCATTTCGATCGACATAAACGCCTCCCACTCAGGAAACTGATCTTGCCGCGAGAAAATCAGACTCGTGTCGAAATTCGTGAAATAGAGCTAGAGAGAGAGAGAGAAAGAGAGAACACGAGAACCGGTAGTTGGACTGGTCGAAACAGGATCGTGGAGCGAACCAAAAATATGAGAAATAATTCGACGAACCTTCTTTGACTCTGTCTCGAGCTCGTGATGACCACTCCAGCCTTACTGGACACCTGATCGTGCTGGAACGTGATGCCTTGCTGCGAGGAACCACACATGTCCGCGTCTTGGAGAGTTCCTCGATTCGCCCAATAGCTCTGTCAATACATTGTAATATCAATTTTTTTTAATACTTCGGCCTCGTTAAGTGTGACCTGTATTCGTTTAAAGTGACCTATATTTATTAAGTGTGTTCTATATTTATTAAATGTGACCTATATGAATGCAAAGTGACCCAAATTAGTAATTAATAACGTTACCCCAGTGATTGTAGAAATAGAGCCACTTCTAGCAGTGCTCGGCGGAGCGGAAGCGGTAGAACCACGATGATCGCTGTGGGGATGATGCTTTTCTTGAGCCTCGTGATGGTAAGAGACCTTCTGATGCGCAGTTGGAGACGACGTCTCGCTCTCGCTGTAAAATCTCCTCTCCTTGCTTAACGGTGACGCCTTAGCACTCGGTGTTGTTGGAGTCATCGTCGGAGTATGGTCCTTCGAGGCCTCCGATTGCTCGGATTGAGACTCTTCTTGAAGGAACGCCTCGTCTGAATTCGCCGTTCGATACAGTTGACAGTGGAGACCAGAAATAAACATTAGTGCAGAAAAATTTGAAAATTAACTATGAATTGGTGAGGATGGAAAATAAAATGCAATCAATAATAATTGCGGGAAGGAAAAAGATATTAATTAGAATAATAATAATACTTGTCTAGTCGAGATTAGACGAGAAAGATTATTCTAACGACTGTTAAAGCATTATTTCAGATTTGCTTAAGATAATCCTAAGATTGTTACAATCGACAGAAAACTACCAGATCTGGGTGGCTCATTGGCCACAGTGCTATCGGTCTCTTCCGATACGGTTCGCGAGATGGAACCGCCAACATCCTGTGGACTTGGGTCTGAGCCAGACCCCGAGCCGGTGGAGCCAATCAGCGTCGTGGAACTGAGATTGCTTGGAGACGAAGGTGCACTGACCATTGTATTATCTGTGAAAACAACGTTGAAACGTTACGAAATGACCCGTAAATTCAGCCTGTCAACCATCTTCGTCAATTATCCTTAATTATCCTTAACATTAGAAGTTACAACAGCTAAGACATACCTGTTTCTACGAACACCAATCAAAATGACTGGTCTTTAAAAGATACGGAATAATGCAATATTGTTATATTTATCGGTAGAATACTATTCCATTGATATATCGTTGAGTTTCTCAATAGTTTAGATGCTTTTGCTCGGTTTTCCATTTTTAGGGCTTGTAAAACATCGCTTTAGACAATAAAGTAAGTCAAAACTAGATAATTCTATGTATAAAGAATTTCAGATTTAGTAAAGAAATTATACAAGAATTTTCCAAGTTAAGAAGTACCAATTATGACCATAAGAACTATAAAACCAGTGAAATTTGACTAGTGCGATAGTTCTAGTATTAAGAAACACCTCCGCCATTTTCCCACTGAACGATCTATATAGTCAAACTTTTTTCTAGACGTTTTTGGAACATCCATCGATCCCTGTGCAAAATATCATCGGCCTCGATCCAGCGGAAGTGAGCAAAAGAAATTCGCGAACTTCGACCGTGTGTATAAACTCTATAAGGCTGACCATTTCTCGACCCGAACTACTGATTCGTTGTAATTTTCACATTATCGAGTTCTTTCGCGCCACTTTCGGCTAGGCCAGCATTGGTAAATTTTGCAGGTGGGTTCTGGGAGGCTCCGGAGAGGCGTGTAAAAAAATCAAGACGATCGGTGCTCTTGGCTTAAAGTTATGACGTCAGGTATTCTATACCGATGCCTCGGCTTCTTTTGCTACTAAACGCTACCAAACCGGCCATTTTGACTGGTGTGATACTTCTACTATTAATTAGTCTTTTTCAACCACCTGTCAGAGTTTCAGAGCTCGACGACACTGCGATGACTTTCGGTATCGTCAAGTGGCATCCATCGTCCGGAGCCTGTTTGTCGGCCCAAATATTGATCTTCTTCTGAGACTTCGGGGACTGCGACCCAGTGGAAGGGGTAGCTGACTGAATAGTAGGACTGCGCTTGATAATCGATGGAGCCTCGGATATCAAACTCAATTGTGGCTCCTCGTCCACTTTTCTATAACCGCTACGCCAATGGCCTTTCGAATTCAAATGGGGCCCCGCACTCGAATCCCGACCCTCACTCACTTCTGATCCGTACCCTGCGAAAGTTGAGAGACGATAAAGCGAAATTAAGATCATTCGATATTAAACCAAAGATTTTGCGCGAGAATTCTACCGGAAACTGAACTAGCGCCACTGGTTCTTCTCGGCGATGCACTACTGCGGCGACGATCGTCTTGCTGCTGCTGATTCTCACCATGGGCTCCACCTAAAGTATCCAGAGACCTGGAATTCAAGAATGTCGAAATGTTATAATCAATGACACAAGTGCTATGAGCCCGTATGAGGCCCTTCGAGGATTATGGGTTAATTATCGAATAATCTCAGTTCCAGTAACTTCTTTTCCCTTTAAATCCTCCTAGTAATATCTCAACAATCGAAATGTTCGAAAGAATCCCTTAAACAACTAATTTCTACCCGACATCAAGAACCACAATAGACAAAGGTTTAAAAAATTCACGTCACCACACTTTGCATCGTTTCTCACAACCCCGAGTGAACTTACACGAGCGATCCAGTGTGCGCATCCGGCGGGTCAGCGTCATAAAAGACCTTTTTCAGTGCCTCGAGGACGGTAACGCCGTCGGTGAAGACCCGATAGGTCAACAGGAACGTATTAAGGAAGTCAATACTCAGAAACCTAAGGTCAGTCAGTCTCTGCAACAATCGTTCCGGGGTGGCAGAGCGGATTTGCGGTATTTTGCACGAGTTCATGGGTCGGGTGAACCGTATGTCGACGTCGTCGTTGAATAGTGAGGGATCGTTACAGATCGATCGTGGCATTGTGACCGAGCTGGTGCCTGAGATGGAGCCATGTCTCAGGGCAGTGTAATGGACGTTGTCCATGCACTGACTGATGTCCGTCACCCAGGCGGCTTTCTCCTGCGTCGCACACGGGTCAAAAGGTCATTTTGCAGCCAAGGAATAAATAATTAACACTAGAACTATCGCACCACTCTGACTGAATCATTTTACAGTTTCATTTTAAAAGCTTTTTTCCCACAATCATGTAATAAGTATCTTTTAAGGACCAGTCATTTTGACTAATTTACATAGAAATAGGTACACATGTATTAACAATCGGTAGTTCTAGTATTAAGCAACGATCGGTTGTCACTCACTTGCATCGTTGGTGCCACTAAGTGAATCGTGACTTGCGGCCCGCCGGTTTTCACGTCGAGGATGATCTTGAAATCACGGTTCTGCAGCTGGTTCGTCACTGCCGAGGCGCTGTTACTCCCGCTGCTCTCGGTGACACCGCTGGACATCGAACATACTGACAGTTCTAAAATCAGTTGGCAGTCACGACACTGCTGCGTTAATTAGAACTTAGAGCGCGGATTCGCCACTACGGATCAGCCAGTGTCGCATGTGCTTAAGAATCTGTGTATGCGTGTGTGTCTGGCTCTGTGTATTTGTTGCTGTCAAACCAGAAAAACCGAAGCGTCCTTCGACGACCGTTCGCCACGGATCACTGACTGTTTTGAAATGCGAAGGGGCAGAGGGGAGTTTTGAGAGGGGTGGGAAAATTTGCAGGAAATGATGCGATATTTAAATTGTAGAATAAATAATACAATAAATAATATGGTAAATGATACAATCGTGAAAACGATAAATTGGGAAATAGATAGGAGAATATATTGTGGTACTATAAATGATACAATATACAATACGCAATAACTAAAGCAAGAAATGAGAGAATAAGCAGCGGAATGAATTATAGAGTAGTTAATACAAGAAACTTAAAGTGAATGGTACAGAGTGTCCGGAAACAGGTAGCAATCTCATTCAGACTAGGTTTTATAAAACAAAATGGAGAATGACAATTTGTCTAAAAAACAACCATTTTTTAATGAGATATTGACATTGAAAAATAGGGGCGGGAAAGGCAATTTTTATTTTATTTTTGAGATTCAATATCTCATTTAAAGAATGCAGTAAGATTAGTGATTTTCCCTTGTTTTTTTTCCAATTTTTTACCTGTTTCGAAATACCTTGTACACAGAATTCTAATAAACCAATTAACTGTTTTGATGTCTTTTGAAAATGTGTATCTGAACTGCGTCGCAGGAATTAAGCGATGACGAGTGCACTTGTCAAACACAAAGTATGTGTAATATGGAATTAAAAATTTATATGAATACAGTCTATTGTCAGTGATTAAAACTCTACAATATGAATACTTGTTTTACTGATAACTAATAAAAATATACCAAAATATATTCTATATAAAAAATCTATTTTAGTGTCGACTAAAGTTGCAATTTAAACTGCAAACTGTCCCTACTGTTTACTCATGACGAATATATTCGTCATAACACACAATTCTGCACTCTTTGCATGACTAGTATACTCGTCACAAACAGTTAACTGTATAAAGCGAGAAAGCGAGTGTGTTTCAGGCTCTACGCTAGCGTCACGAACCACTTTCACTCGAACTTTCCTTTCAAATCCACAGATTATTATCTTGAAGTCGAATTTTAAAAACTCAACGAAGCTCAAAGAATTCGAATCGACAGTTCAAGAGTAATTTCGAGTAAACGAGGTTCCAAGCTAGAATTAGTCATCGAATATCATCAGCCGAACGGCGAGATAACTACCATCGTCTTCAGCGCCACCTTCATTTGGCTCCTCGATCAACACTGCATCTGACAGCGGGAGTTTCCCGATCTGCGGCACCAAGATTAACCGGCCGTCGTCGTCGGATTGCCTTGTTGTCAACAGCAGGTGATAACTGAAGAGGAAACACTGTCGCACGGCGTCTTTCTCACCGCCGCTGCCAATGCCAAAAGTCGCGCTTAGTCTGCTTCTTGCACCCTTCGGCTTATCCAGAATCTGCACCAAAGTCCCTGGAACGTGTTTTTGTTCGTCAAGCTAACGTAAATTCGTAAATTTTGTGAAATTTGTAAAATTTGTCAAATTTATGAAATTGGTGAAATTTCTGGGTTTCGTGAAATTCGTGAAATTTATGATATTTAGGGAAGTTGTGGATTTCACGAAATTTGTGGAATTTACGGAATTCGCGGAAATCGCGACTGGCAGGAATCGATGCCAGGTTCCGACTAAACCTCTGTTGGACGCGAAGCCGCCGCCGCCGCCGCGGACCGACAACCCCATCGATTGCTCGGAATCCACAGGTGCGCGTGCGTCATCGTCCCTTCGATTTTCATCCGATAATCGGAATCAAGCGATCCGTGTAGAGCGAGAAGATAAATCGAATTTATATGTTGTTCGGTTTTTTGGGAGTTTCAGTTGTGATGAGGATAATCGGGCATCTCTGGGGATTTTCGGGGATTAGGATGGGGAGGCGGGTGATTTGAAGCGAATGGAAAGAGGGATAATGGTGATTTCGGTGCTCAGAAGTGTTGTGGAGAACGAAAATATTGGTATGAGAAGTATTCGAAGAACTTTGATTCTATTTTGGTTCTATATTCGTTGAATCGAATTTGAATTTCAGCATAAATTATACCTATTCCACGTTACTGCTCAATTATTATCCAACAAATTTGTATTATTTCATCCTAAACAATTTATAGCTCATTTTACTTTACGTTATTATTATTATGTAAATATCTAGGATAGCGTTGCATTGTAAAAGCAGTGAACGTAAACCAGTACAAAACGACGGTGCAACACAGAAACTGTAATTCCCAAGCTAGTTGCCATATAATCAAAATAGAATCTAGGTCAAAATGAAATGCTACTGAAACGTTATAAATGCGATCGTAATTGACGTAGACTGAAAATCGCATGAAACTAAATAGGATATAAGAGGAAACAAATGTATATTGTAATCGGAACGGAACCCGAATAAAGTTAACGGAATTGACCCCGGAACCGCTATAGGAGCGTTATTGAACTAATGTACAACCAATAGGGAACCAATATGGAACCAATATCGGAACCTCTCCTGAAACCGTAACCTACAGTTATCTTATTAGTTGAGAACCCGTATACCAATAACCAATTACAGCATCGTTGACAACTAGTCACAATTTGTCACAACTCTTTCCCCAGAACTACATAGAAGTACAACAGTTTGATTATCACCGTTACCATCTGCGCAAGTAAGTCGATACAGTAACCAGGATAAGGTATCCGGAATTCTCTGAACCGACGCATGGAACGTGTTCCATAATCGCTACGAGTTACCCACGGCCGATATCCACCCTCTGTTCCAACGGAACCATGATCGAAGAAAGGATTAGGCACAATTTCATGGAATATCGATTCTCATCGTTTCCGTTCTGAACAACGATCGTAAAATCTCGTTCTTCGTCTCTTTGAACTTGACGATTTTAAAAAAGAAGCTTACCTTGCCGAACGAAGACCTGATTCACGTCGAGTAAAATATCGCAGCCCCCCACGATCATTCGCTCCACCGCTAAATTCTTTCGCAAGTTCTCCGTCTCGCTCACCTAAAAAATCAACGAGTCAACGTGGGAAGTCGAAATACAATTAGAACACGAAAACCGTAGTAATCGGCAAACCTCATCGTGAATTTGACGGGATAAATCTTCTAGTTTCTGTTTCGCGTTTTGCAAACTCTTCCGTTCCACATGATCGTCGGGTGTGTGCGCAAGGATCTCGTGGAGAGTTATGATGTACTTGGGTATCTAAGATACATTCGAAATAAAATTAGTATTTTTAATGTTGTATAAGAGTATTGGAATTCGAAACTCTTAAAATTTTAATTCAACGTAAAAATAAAAAATCGTATTTATACCTGGTGCATGGGATACGTAAGGAAAGTCTCCAGCGATCGTCCTTGACAGGCGGTTTTATTTTCAAGCCTCCTGAGCATCACGGGGAACAGGGGCAGCTGCTTGCACTCGGTCAGGACTTGCAAGCTGTAGTGATGATTTCTAACGTATTCCTGGTAGATCGAGAGCATGGGGAGGAGGATGTTGAAGAGGTCGCCTAGAAGCAGGGATATCTTTTAGTGTTTTGGAGAGATAAAATTGAAAGAACTGTTAAAAGAATATGTGAAAGCATAAATGAAATGATGAATAATATAATGAATAATACAATGGATAGTGGAATAATTTATACAATGATTAATAGAGCCAATTGTATAGTGAATAGTACAATGATTGATACAGTAAATGATAAAATAAACAATACAATATCTAATACAATGATTGGTTACAATTCGCAATACAAGAACTAAAACAAAAACGAAAACAGTAAATTGTACGATAAATGATGCAAAAGAGAATTAATATACAATACTATAAGAACCGTCAAGTTTGAAAAAAACTGCGAATCAGAACAATAATAAGATACCTAAAACCAGAGTTGGCCAGCTCTCCATCCGCGCGTTGAGCCCTTTGAGGAAGATCTGATGCAGGAAAAGGACCGTTTCGCTGTTGAGGAAGATACTATTTACCTCCTCGTGACTGCACGGCGACTTCTTTGAGCTCGCCGCCATCTTAAACGGCCGTAAGAAACAGCTGACTAACACCTCCAATTGTTCAGTGTACTCTTCCTCGGCCTCCACCATTTTGAAGACCAAGCTGCAAATAGAATTAGCGATACGGTTCTCTTCGATCGGTTTTCACCCAGAAAAAACCCTTATTACTACCTCTTTATTCATTTTGAAATATTGATTGATAAATTGATTGATTTCTTAATTGATATATTGATATCTTAATTGATATATTAATCGATAAATTGATTGGTAGATTTATCGGACGTTATCAACCACACTTCTCTTTGAACTCAATTATCCGATCACCGGTGGCACGCCTCGAAATCTTTCCCGATTCGCACCACTGCGTTGGAGAACCCATAGAAAAGGCATTTTAGCGCCTTAAAAGCCCCTGGAATTCACCCGAAACGCAGGCTATTCGCGGTGTACGAATTTGCATTTGCCCAAGGGCAGAGATTCCCAACAGGAACGTCACCGAGGCTGAAATGCGATTTTTCATTCGCTGCCAGTCACTCCGTACGAGCAGCCTGAATATCAATTCGACTAGATTGCGTGCGACGTATTGCGCCATGTATCTTTCATCCTCACTCTAAAACCCAGTCTTCTAATCACCGCAAATATTTCGGTGAATAATTCAATAAATATCACAAAGAATATTTCTACCAATTATTCAATCAATATATCAATCGATATACATATATCAATCAATATATCAACAAATAGTACAATGTATCGATTAATGCCCCAACTAATACGTCAATTAAATCCTCAACAAATATATCGATCCACATATAAATTGATATACCAAGAAATACTTAAATGAAAAAAGAGCAGAAATAGAATAATATGAAACAATGAATTTTCTTCTTACCTGTTTCTTTTGCGCATACTCTCGGCGTGCGGACTCTTGATATACTCCTCGACGATCCGCTTCCAGCGTCTGCGACAGAGCCAACCTCGGAAGAAGCTCTGCACCTTTTTCACCTTTTCCATATCGATGAAACCTTCGCTAATGTCCTGCAGGCTGCCAAAGCCACCGCCGTGGGGGCCGTGCCCATGCCACGAGGGTCTCGCATGATATGAGGATGCGCCCGACGGTCTGTGCTCCTTTTTCAAGGCTCGTATCTGCCGATGAAAATCAGACGATTCTATTTTCGCCTTCGGCAGAAGAACGCAAGAAACGTCAAAAACGCGGTGTTCGACATTTCAAAATGACATCTTCCCAAGGTATCTCATTCCAATGGAATATCACCGGTTGCCGTTTCGCCATATTTTTCCATTTATTTTGCGTTATTTGCCGTGTGCACTGTGCCGCTTGAGAGGAATTTCGCTAAAATTCCACAGCTGGCTTTCAACGCATCAAATAAAAAACAAATAAATGAAGGAGAGAAACTAAACGAATGAATGTCCCCGAATGATTAAATGAATAAATACCGAGGAAATAAATAAGCGAATAAATTAGGAAATGAAAAAATAAACGAATAAATGAACGAATAAATTAGGGAATCAAGAAATATGTAAATTAATGAACATATTAATGAAGATAAAAATCAAGAAATAAACCCACAAATAGAGAAATAAATGAATAAAACAAATTAACAAATGAATCGGCAAATAAATAAAACAATCAATCATTGAATGAATAACTGATTGAATTACTAATTAAATAAAGAAATGAATGTATGAATGAATAAATGAATGAATAAATGGTCTAATCAACAAAAGGATGAAGAAACGATTGACTCGATAGAAGTGAGTGAGCAAACAAATGAAGAAATAAACAACTTAACGAATGAACGAATGAGCTAATGACCAAAAAAAGGAAAGAGAAACTCGCGCGGAGAACCTCGGTGACATACATGATGACGCAAAACGCGACTTCCTAATTAAGCAGGCACTCTCGTGCAAACAATCGCGATTGTTTAAGCGCGCTTATGCAAGGCCACCTGCTTAAACGACAATCCGCCGAGGAGAGTCGCCCGGGAGAATGTTGATAGATGCTCGAGGTAGCTCCATCAAAGGGGATTAAGCGCGCTTTCCGAGTAAGTCGCTCGGCTGCGCCAAGGGGTTCCAGGTAAATCTCGATTCATGGATCGCTGGTTCGATATTCGCGGCGGGACCTCACCTTTGACCCTCCGATCGGGCAATTAGTGACCTTTTCCTATGTGAACAGCTTTCGTGATTGTTTTTTTTTTGGGACTCTTCGAGGCGCCGACCTCTCAATTCCTCCGTAAAATTCCCTTCCTCTTTCAATTCTTTTTTTATTTCGAAATATTTCCACTTTTGGTTCAAATTTATTTTTATCTCAAGTAGTATTATAAATACATAAAGAAATAAATGAATGTACTAATTGGATATGATAATTAAATATGATAAACAAATAAACAAATAAACAAATAAACAAATAAAACTAACAAGTGGATAAATCGAACGACCAAGGCATAAGACATCAGCGAAGGAAGACTCGGGTAATTGAGCGAAATTCGTCGACTCACTTCCGCTTTGAGCTTCTCGACCTCATGCTTGTGAGCTTTACACTCCTCGCTGTATCGTCGGTTCGCAGTTTGCGCGCTCTCGACGATCTGCAACAGGTGCAGGTGCTTCTGCTCGATCTCGTCCCTTTGCTGGAGCAATTTGTTGAAGCTGCAATCAATCGTACGAGCGAGCTTAATCGACAGCGTGCCGCGCCAAGTGATCAGACGACGAGAACAGCTGAGAAATCGATAATTGAATACATGACGTCATAACTTCAAGCCGAGAGGACCGATCGTCTTGATTTTTTCTACACGCCTCCCTGGAGCCGCCAAGAACGTGCCTGTGAAATTTGCCACGGCTTGCCTGGCCGGAAGTGACGCGAAAACAAACGAGAAAGCTGAATATTACGACGAATCAGGAGATCGAGTCTATAAATGGTCAGCCTTATGAGACTTATACACATTGTCGATGTTCGCCAATTATTTTCGATCACTTCCGCTCTATCGAGGCAAATTAAATTTTGCACTGTTGTCGAAGGATGTTTCAGTAATGTGTAGAAAAAAAATTGGCATTATAGATCGTACGGTGTCAAAATGGCGGAGGTATTTGCTAATAAGTCGAGAACAGTGCTGTTGTGACTATATGACGGCAGTTTTCAGGGAATTGGCGTTGAAATTGCGAATTGGTTGGAAAACGAAGTTACAGGAGGATGGAATTTCCATGATATTTCGGAGGGTGCGTTTAATTAGCACGAATGCGGTCTTCGCGAGCGGAGTGAAAATAAAAGTGCGACCGCGTCGCGCGAACTCGGCGTGAAATTGAAACAGCAGTAGAGGACGGTGCGGCCAGCCGAGCGTACCGGTGCAACCGAGTGTATAACAGCTGCCACGGCGATCGTAAATATCGCTGGCAATTGCGCGCGAACGGAACTTTCTCTCGCTGACGATTACGGCCAATGGACACATTTGTCTCTCTCGTTCAAGGGACTCCATAGAGAATTCCTTTTTTCGGGAATTTGTAGTGGATGGAGTTCGTGCGGGAAACGGAATTGAGTTCAACTGATTTAGGACAATTTTTAGTGAAAGTAGGAAAATTGGAATTCGGAAAAATGAGTTCGAATTTTTTACATAAATTTTTGACTCCGCCAAACCAATTCATCGAATTGTTCACAAAAGGGTAATAATATAATACTGTGTTGAAAAGATCCAAAAGTCGATTATTTCCCAAAATAAAAATTGTTATATTATTTCATTGGTTGAAACGATTGAAAACGGTTCGAAATTTTCCAATGGTAGTTCTTTGCCGGCCAAATGAATATTCTGGGAGTCATTCGAAAGAGCGACAGGGTGGGTTCGAAGTACCGCGAGCGTGAAAGAATTGGTTGGATTAACGGGCTAATTTCTCCAGTACCGTAGAATTAGTTTATTGGAAGGCGTCGTAAAAACGTCGTTCTCGCGGCAACCAGTCGAGAGCTCGTTACTCTAACTAGCAAATCTAAGCCGATCCGCAGCGCTTTCCCACTTTTCAAGCTCCACGCGAGAAACGTCATCGACAAGCACGAGTGCGCGGATGCCCGCGAGCCCGACAAAGACGAACGCCAACCATGCGAATTTCCTCGTCTCCTCTCAATTCGTTCGCAAAATGAATACTATCGAAACGAACAAACCGTTTCATCCTCTCGCTTACGACCGAGAGTTTCTCCCCGCTTCGACGAAGCGTGCAGAATATAAACAAACTTTTTAACGATAACTAGCAAAACTTGACGTTATCGTTCAGAAATTGAGTACGTTCAGGAAATATACTTTCGTCAATACCAATGTAATAGCGTCCTTAGCTCCACTTTCGCGCAGCCTGCAGGAAGTTAAATATCGAAAATTCGAGAGAGAGGGAGAAAGAATGAAAGAGGGAGACAGGAAGGCTCGTATAAATTTCGCAGGCTTCAGACCGCTATTAACGAAGCCAAGCCACAAATTAAAACCATATACGCACGATATGGTAATGACTATTGACCGATCTACCTTCAATTAATTTCGTCGCTGTTCTAGTTCTCGAATATTCAACATATGTATAATGTTTCTCATCTTGTATTTTGTATCTTACACATCGTGTCATTGCAACATTCTATCATTGCATATTGTATGTTAAACATTACCAATTCAGTATTGAATATTGTATGTTGAATGTTAAATATTCTATGTTATTATACTTTGTTCGACTTCCGGTACTTAATTATTTCTTGCAGATATAATATTATATTATGTATTATTATAACTGGCGAGAGTATTAAAACGAAAATCAAAATTTACTCTACTACAAAATCTATCAATTAATTTAGTACATCGAATCGAACTTATGACATTCGCTTTGCCAGTCCTCGACGAACCAACCTCCCCTCTACCGATATCCAAAATTTTCTCGATCGATCGGTCCCACGGGACTGTTAGGGGACACCGAATGGTACTCGCGGTTTCCGCAGAAGTTCGACTTGCCTCAGAGAAATACGAATATCATTATCTGCAGCGGCAAAAGCCTGACACCGCGTAACGCGAGAGCCCGCTTAATCCGAGGCGACAACCTGCGATCTCTTGTCGCTTCTCAAATTCCTGGAGGCTTCGGTTATTGAGAAAATCTAATACTACGTCATTCGGATTTAAATTCAATTTTTTACAAGACGTAGAACTACGTTATCCAAATTGAACTTGAATTTTTCATAAGCCGTAGTACTATGGGACATACAATAAATTTAGCTTCAATTTTTTCAAAAGGCGAAAGAAGTGGTTACCTCGCATCCTGGATGGCATGGATCCAAAAGCTGCACTCCTCTTCCGTGGCAGCCATCAATTCGTACTGTCGTTGATTCTCCCCGCGGTACGAAATCGCAAAGCACCTCTGTAATCAAAATTGTATGGACAACAGTTAGACGAGGGGAAGGTACAGATTAAAAAAATGTGATATACGTTACGATCAATATTTTTAAATTGAATACACATGCCACGTATGTTGGAAACTAAAATAATGGTTTCTAATAAATGATATATTACGTAGTTGGTTATCAACGGAATAAGGCCGAAAGTTTACAAGCTAGTTTAAGTCTCGGTAGACGATATCCCTCCGTCCGATCATCGGAATAAAAGCTTTTAAGCTCGCCTATCCCCTCGAGACCGACACTTTTTCCCTCGTAACAACTTTCGTCAGCTCTACAGGGAATTCCCGCGGAAGATAAGGACCTGCTGTCAAATCGAACGAAGCCTCATACACTTTCGATGTACACCGTTCAACAGCAAACAATTTTCCCAATGCTTACTAGCACATTCTTATGTAGGTGAAATTTGTATTCGTCAATCTCCCACTCTTAATTAACATGTGCAAAACAGTTGTATATTGTACAGTATTTTGCATACTATATTACAGGATATCGTGGAATATATTATATGAAATATTCTATAAAATATTGTATAGTGTACTGTAAAGCATAGTGTATAGAATATTATATAGTTGATTCTGCAGCACAATACATCGTGCGCTCCACAGTGTAATGTACAGCGTACTGTTTTCAGTATAACATAGGATATTGTAACTACCACGGAATAATAATTGCTCCGAATCTGCATTATAGATTCCGTGAAAATAATCGAAAAGCTCGAAAAGCAATTGAAGAAGCCTGGAAAGGCTCGCCGCTCCCGGAAAAGGTCAACATTGCCGATATGTGCGCCGGAGGGAGCTCTTTGTGGACCGAGCATCGCACGGCCCGCAAGCTGCGGGGCAAAAAGCGGGTCAAACGAAAGCGCGCAGTGTCCTTTCGCAGAGCTCCGAGAGGAAAAACTCTCGTTGCCAGCGGTGCTAATAGCATACAGAGGGAAAAAATTCTCTCACGATTTTTACATTAGCTAATTTCCACGGTGTCTCCTTCCCCCCTGTGTTAATTAATTAAAATCGGCTGGCGGGAGAGGGAAACAGCTTGAGAATAGTTTCCAATTGCACTTGCAATTGGGAGAATTTAAATGATTGAAGATAGTTGGAAATTTTCCAATGGTTTTTCTCCTCTGACAAAATAAATATTCTGGGTATCGTTCGAAAGAGCAAGAGGGATACTTCGAAGTATCTCGAGCGTAGAAGAATCAGTTGAAGGAGCAGGATAATTTCTCTTGTATCGTAGAATTCGTCGAGCGCTCGTTACTCTATCTGGCAAATCAAAAACAGATCCACAGCTCCTTCCCACTTATTAAGTTCCACGCGAGAAACGCCCTCGACAAGCTCGAGTGCGTGGATGCCCGCAAGGCCGACGAAGACGATTACTAACCACGCGAGGTTCCTCTTCTCCTCTCGATCCGTTCGCAAAATCAATATCATCGAAACGAACAAACCGTTCCACCATCTCGCTTCGATCGAGAGTCCCTCATCGGTCCGGCGAAACGTGCGGAATACAAACAAACTCTTCAACCCTAGCTATAACAACTTTCGAAAGACTTCCACCGTAAACAATTCCAGAAGAAGAATCGAGAAGAACACAGCTGTAACGAAATACTGAAGCTAGCAAACTCAGATTTCTCTCATTGTCAGCTCTATCGCTGCAAACATCCACGATATCCAGGGTGGAATTCAGTCACTGTTTACTCTCGAGGACAAATATTTCCATATCATCCAATACGCCGCTGTGAAAATACAGCGGGATTTGCCGCTCGAAGCCAGAGAACGCAAAAGTTTCGCGAGAATCGTGAAACACATAGAACCATAGCGTTGTTGCTGTAACCAATGGAAAGAAGAGCAGCAGTAGCAGCAGCAGCAGCAGCTTCCCGTTTTCTCTCTATCGATTCGCCTGCTCCGCGCCCAGCGCTATTATAAAATATACAAGAACCATTGCCAGCTACGGCACTACACACGTGTGTCGCGTAGTAGGAAATAAAGACAAAAGTTCCTAATCCGGCAAACAAACTGAAATAAGCCAAACTGAGGGAAATACGATGCAACGTTTCCTAAAGGAATTCTCAATTGTGCTGTGACACATCGTATGTGTCTCGCATCAGGTCACTCTAATAAATAACAAAGTGAGAGGAAGGATGCCGTCACTCATTCCCTTTGATGTCGAGTCATTTCCTTATTGCTATGTGGCTTATCGCCACTTCCGAAAGAAGGGGAAAAACTCGATTGACTGGCACCCGGTGACAAATGGAATTCGAAAGATTCGAGGTGGAAAAGAGGTTTTCGGAAACTTGATTCTAAAGGAATTTTAAAAGAAAAATTTCTTGTGAATGATATTTTGAATTAATTACTCTTGGGGAAAGTTTCCCGGGGAAATTTTTGAGGATTTGAAGAAGAATTTGGATGAATTTCAGACAGGATTTCAAATGAATTTAGAATGAATTTTTCGTATGGCATTTTGAATAAATTCTTCGACTTCAAATTTCACATTGACATTTCACTGGAGTAATTTTATATTCGAATTCTTATTTTAAATTTCCAATTCAAATTTCGATTACAAATTCCGAATTCGAATTTTCCACGTAAATATCCAATTCAAATTTCCAATTCTAATTTGCAATTGAAACTTTGCCTGAAATCCCATTGATATCACATTTTTTTCGAAGAAGAAAATGTCTCGGTACCGAAATTCTCCGAGCCCAGGTTCCTGAAATAAAATTCTAGTCGATCCGATTTCTCGATTATATTCGATATTAGCCTTCAAAAAGCTTTAAAAATCCTAAAAAATCTGCACAAAGCATGATAAAGCTTCAAACAGCTTTAAAACTCGGCCTGACGTCTTTCAAGATCGTTCAGATATTCCTTGCGCGCAGTACACAATCCGCAGGGCGTATAAATTCGTTATGGTGTTTGGATGGTGGCCCAGTTGCGTGGTTTCGGTCAGAGAGAGAGAGAGAGAAAGGGTTATTAATAGTGAATTTAATGCAGCTCGTTGGCAAGCCGGACCTACGAGTTCTCCTTCGGCCCCGACCCAGCTGAGGAGGAATTAACGGAACAAGGCCATTTCGATTTTCCACTGGTTCCCCTTCCCTATTGCTCCCCGCTCACCTCTCCGCCCATCTAATTTTGCCTCTGGCTCTCGGTTGTCCTTGCTGGGGCTTATTAGCCCGATTTCCCGGGTCTCGCGTCCGGAAACCAGGAGAGGAATAGTCGCTTTAAACGCTCGCGGAAATTTCCTCGGATCTCCTTTGCTCTTTGATCTCTTGAATTCCGCCTCGGGTTTGCGACGACTTCGTAGCCCCCTCTTTCTCTCCTCGGTGAGATGCTTCCAGTCCGCGGACTAGTTTAATAAGTCGACTGACGATGTTTCAATCATATACAACATTTGTATAATATATATATATGTAAGACATACGTGAAGAGCATGTGTGAGAGATGTAAAAGATATTTCAAGGATTTTTTGTGGATTTTTTTGCAATACATACGTAGGAAAGATTTGAATATATCTACAAAATATTTATCGTAATATATTATATAAGAATAATGCTTCTTTGCTAGAAGAGACATATTTCCCTAGATCGCAGACCTTCCTCAGTCGATTGCGACTCTCGCAATTAGACTGATTGCCCTGAGCTAGAAAACACTATCGACCGGAACCCTTCATTTGGGTTAAGTGTTCGAAATTCGGAAGAGAGAGAGAGACATATACCGCGCGAGGAAAACACCTGGAAATAATTCTACATTTTCCCCGAGAACTTTGCATTTCCCTCGGCGAGAATCGCACGAATGGGCGATGCGAGATGATCTCGAATTAAAATCGTCTACTCCAACAATGCGGAGCAGTAATCGACAAGCAGGAAACAATATGAGATTCGGTAGCAGTAGTAACAGTAGCAGTCAATGAATTCCAACATTGGCACGCTGTACAATTCGCGAAATCAGATTGCGAGTGGGAGATAGACCCAACGGTACAGAGAACTAGTTAATTGATATTACGAATCTATAACGCTCCGCTATGGGAATTCACTTCCTCGTCGATTACATTCAATCGCACTGTTGATAACTAACTTCGAGAACGCGCCAATGCTGCTTCACTTACTTATTGTTAACCAGGGAGTCTAATTCCGATAATCGAAATGGGAGAAAATCACCGAATAATAATTGCTTGTTCAATCAGTATATTCTCGATTTCAAACGATAATTTTAATTAACACTAGAACTACCAACAGTTACGACATGTCCATTTCTACCAAGATCAGTCAAAATGGCTGGTCCTTAAAATATACGGATTAATATATGCATTGGTATATCGTTCAGTTTTTGTAACAGTTCAGATGCTTTTAATCGTTTTGTGATTTTTAGGGCTTGTAAAATATTGCTAGCCCCACTTTTACTTTGAGTCAAGATCGTTAGGTTCGTGGGGTGGCAGTTGGCCGCGGTGCGCTCGACTTCAGCTCGTCGTGAAAAGAAAATGCTCTGATGAAAAGAAAACTGGCGCGAAACTGTTGATCGAATTAGCTTGGAGGCAAAGTGGCTCCGGTGGAACCACTTTGAAGTCAGTGGTTCCAGATTCTTCCCTGGACAATCTATCACTTGTCGGTATCGATTATGTAATTGCCTCTCTGGAAAGAGGTGTTTCAAAGCAGCCATTCGAAGAGATGGTTATTTCGCAAATTCGAATGGATCAGTTGTTGGAAGAATAATTTGTTTATTGTGTTGATCTATTGGTTCATATGTTACGTATGGGAAATGTTTCATGTGTGGTGTACGATATATACATATGTGTGGTTATTGAATTATGTATTTGTGATATGTATGATATATGCCTGATCTATACCACTTATAATCCTACAAGACATGTGTAATGCATGAACAATATGTATAATATACTATATCGACTCGAAATTCCTATAAAACCTCTTATTCAACGAAACCAGTATACGTGTATAAATGTAAATCGAATGATCCGAAAAAGAAACAGTCATAAGAAGAATCACATTAAAGCCGTTGAATACAATTTTTGCTAATTGCATCGTACGTTTCCTTAGAAGAATTCGCATGGGCATTGAACAGCGGGGTGCGTTCTTCCATTGGCAGCGATAAGAGATAAGCTGGTAGAGAAGAATCTCTTTCTCTCTCTCTCTCTCTCTCTCTCTCTCCCCCACGAGAAGACTTATTTTTAGACGGAAACTGAATCGATTCATCCCTCTGTGATGCTTGCCCCCACCGCGGCAGGTTCTCGAAAGCCGAGGGGATGAATCACGCGGCGAATACCTGTGGAATCTACGGAGGCTGCGCTCGTAGAATAAGAGCCCAAAGAAGGAGAGAGAGAAAGGTAAAAGCTGCTGCTCGGTGGCTCTCCCTTAATTGCGAGGTGCCACTGGCGACTAATGGGAACTGGCGGATTCATTTGCCAGCGACCACCGACAGAGGGAGCCCTGCGTGGCCCGCTGTCGAAATTGATTCGCAAAGGGGTAGCAGAAATTGGGTCTTAATTAAGTCGATCACCGTTAAACGTACAGCCGAAACGGCTTGCGAGCAAGGGGTGCACGCGTCGCAATCCGGAATTCCAGACAGGGTTCAGGCTGTTAATCTTGCATATAAGCGAGTAGCGGCAGCAAGGAGAAAGCCAATTGGAGAAAGGCCGAGGGTGGAGAAGTTTGTGCAAGTTGCATGTTTCGAAGAATTGGGAAAATGGGACTTTGATGGGTATGTAGGGTGGATTGTGGGATATACTGGAGAAAATACTGGAGAATGGACTGGAGAAGATACTCAAGAATATAGTGGAGAATATAGTAGAGAAAATACTGGAAAACATACTGGAGAATATGATATAGAATATTCTGGAGAATGAATTCCAGAATATATTGTAGAATATATTGGAAAAAATACTGGAGAATGGACTGGAGAAAAAACTGGAAAATGGATTATAGAATATACTAGAGAATACACTGAAGAATACACTGGAGAATATACTGACAAAGCAGTATTCTGTGGACTCTGTGAACTCTGACCGAAATACGTTTTGTTATCGGAAAATTTGGAAAGCGTATTTATCGATTTAGCGGATTTTGCCAATCGCACGTACGTTGCGTATCACGCGTACAACCTCCAGATTCTCCATTTTCTCCCGCGCGTCTCATCCCTTTGGAAGTTGACTTCGGGAATTATCAGAACTCGCCGAAATACGGCATCGAAGACTGTGTTACTCCGAGGTTAATTTCCACGAGAGAAAACCGAAAAAATCCTAGTCATTCATCGCAAATAAAACGATGCAAAAATTCAAGACGGAACAGTATTAAGCGCACAGAGCAGAACAGTTCAACCGTTCAGCTTCCATGGTACATCCAATTTCCTCGTATCATCGAAATTCAATAATTCCGCGTAACATCAACTACATGATTATCTACTACACCCTCTACCTTACGTTAAACGGCAATGTGAGCGAATTCGCAATGAAACTCGATCGATAAGCGCGAATCGCTGCCTGTTGCGTCTGTCTCCTGGCCTTAAGCGTCCATCGACGAGCAACAAAATATATTATAATAATGAGCGCGGTTATATCGCACCTCCCCTATAATCAATAATACCCATCGCCTTGCAACTATGTGGAGGACAGAATTCACGAGTGTTAGGGGCACTCGCAACTATCGTCGTCCCTCGATTAAAGTGGATGGATCGCTGTCATTCGATTTGCCTCAACTCTCGAGCTAACTTCACCGAGGATAAGAATGAGAAATTTCATTCCTACCGCCATACTGGGAGGGTGTTAAAGAACTTTGGAAAACTGGGGATCGCGAAGGATCTGCTGAAAACCACCGCAATTCACTACAATTTTCCTACATTTTTCCAATCCTGCCAAAATACAATTTCCAACCGCCCCGATTTATTTATCCTTCCCAGAAATTGGCAAACCGATCCTGATCACTGATTCCACCAGGCAAATTAATCCCGCTACCGGGTAAATTAACGCGGGCTAAAGTCGTAATGAGGTAATTTAATTACCACGAATTATGCTGCTTGCTGCGCTTTCTCTCCCCCTCTCTCTCTCTCTCTCTCTCTCTCTCTCTCTCTTCGTCCCTCACTCTGCCGACCGCAGAACCCACGCTCGCTCAACGAACAATACCGATGCCCGTTTCCACGCGCGTAGTTTGCAGATGCAATTTGCTCGATACACGGGCAGCACTACTTCCGGTGGGATAAATAATTGAGCTTGATCCGAAAACAAAATCGGCCGGGCGACAGTATACCGGGTAGGGATGAAAGGAGTGGGGGTAAAAAGCGAAATGGAATGGGTAGACGCGCCTATTCCACCCAGTGCACCCGCCGTCAGCCTGTTGCTATCTGGGTAGAACGCATATGTATGTATGTATAGGGTGATTCCAGTAACTGGGACGCTTTTTTCTCTCTCACTTTTTCCCACTAAATTTAGAAAAAAAAATACTAGGGGAAAAGTTCACAGCACAAGTTCGGAAAGCTTTGTCATCCTATGCCATCTCTTTTCCATTCTCTCTCTTTTTTTTTTAACGAAACCTTCGTGTTTCCTCTTGTTCTTCTTCATCTTTTTTTTTATATATATATATATGCGCTAAAGAAACTTAATTTGGTTTCTGTTTGGCAAGGGTTTTTATTACGGTAGCCTTTGTTTACTGAGAGAGGGATTTCATTCTGGAGAGAAACGGGATCAGCGGAAAGAGAGGTCTGGATTTTGCGTTGATTTTATTCCAAGGGAATGTTTGTGTTATGCTCTCTCTCTGCACGGGGAATATTAGTAGAGTGCGGTGGATATGCAAACTATAATGTGAGATGAGCTACGCGAAGTAGATATGTGCATATGGATATAGATAAATATACGGTTTTACGTTGGGAATGGAAATGTTTGTAAAACTGTATTTATTCGGTGCTTTTGATATAGGGTATAGAGGGTGTAGTAGATAATAATGTTGTTTACGTTACGCGGAATTATTGAATTTCGATGACACGGGGAAACGGAATGTAACGTGGAAGCTGAACGGCCGAATTGTTTTGCTCTGTGCTTTTAATACTGTTCTGTTTTGGATTTCTGCATCGTTTCACTCGCGATGAACGATTGGGGATTAAAGTAACGAAGTCTTGCATGCCGCGTTTCGGCCAGGTCCGATAGTTCCCGACGTCGAATCCCAAAGAGATGAGACGTGAGCGAGAAAATAAAGAATCTGGAGGTTGTACGCGCGATACGCAACATACGTGCGTTTGCCGAAATCCGTCGAATTGACAAATACACTCTTCAAATCTTCCGATAACGAATCGCACTTTGGTCAAAGTCCATAGAGTAGATAGAATAATGTCGAATATATTCGACAATATATTGCCCAGTATATTTTCCAGTATATTCTATAGTTTACTCTCTCGTATTTTCTCCAGTACATTGTCCAGTATATTTTCCAGTAATTTCTCCACTATATCCTCCAGTAGATTCGCTAGTACATTCTCCAATATATCCGTCAATATATTCTCCAATATATTCTCCAGTATATTCTCCAGTATATCCTTCACTATATTTTCAAGTATATTTTTCAGTACATTCTTTAGTACATTCTCCAGTATATCCTTTAATATGTTCTCCAGTATATTCTCCAGCATATCTTTCAATATAATATTTTCAAGTGTATTTTCCAGTATATTCTCCACTACGTTCTTCAGTATATTGAACAGAATTTTCTCCCGTACATTTTCCAGTGCATTCTCCAGTAGATTATCATCTCCAGCATAATATGCAGAAAAACAAAGAATCTGCAACTCTGTTATCTGACGCGTTAACATTCACTAACCATCCACTATTTGACACGTACATAATACGCAAAATGAACAAATACGTTTTTCAATTCCATTAACAATAAAGCATTGCCGGTAGTGTCTCATTTTCCATTATTTCTCTTTTCCAAAATATACAATTTGCGCGTACACCTCCGCAATCTCGTTATATCGCATCCCTTTGTTCCCACGTATGATCCTGTTGTAGGGAACCAATGCAACCAGCCTCCGCTGCCTTCCAGGAAGGCCGGTGCACGATAATACCGACGAGGTGGACAATAAATGGGGCGAATGCCTCCAGTAGCTGGGGCCTAGGGATCGATAATATCCACAGTTCGACTGTCACCAATCAAATGATTTCTCGCAGACAATTGTTTCCATTCTCACTTTTTCTTTCTTCCGTTCTTCTATATCTTGCCCAATATTATATATCCGCGACAACGGCGAATAACGTGAGAAGGAAACAGATTTATACGTCAGGTCACAGGTCGTGTGCTGTCCCATTTCGCGACTCGCGATATCACGGCCATCGACGACGTAATCCGGTAGTTTCAGCGCACTAATAGCGCGCCCGCATTAATTAATGAACGCCGGTGCGCCGGAGGAGGCATAAATAACTGATTGGCCGTGAATCTGGATTAACCTGGCGGAAATGACGTGATAGCGCTCAATGGACGTTTCCAAAGGTGCCTGGGACCTTTGGGACTGAACACGTAATCTCTCCGCTATTTGTGAGATATTTCAAAGCGACGCGTCACAATAGCTTTCTGGACGTAGTTATTAAAAGTTTCGAGAATCGGTACCAACTGATCTACGTGATGAGAAGAAAAAGAACAAAATGAAAATGATAACACGTGCATTAATCCAGAATTTAATCCTTCGGGTAATTATTTCATCGAGCGTTCTAAGAGCTCGCGAAACACGAGACTTCTCTCTAACCAGGAATTCCACGTGTACAGGTGAAGGTTTCAAGGTGTTTTATAAAAATTCCACGTATCGAGGTCGCCGGCTTGGTCGATCGGCTCGCGGAGATATTTAAAGCGGCAGCCTCTGGATAAGAGCTCGCGTAAACACGAGTCGAAAGGGAGAGCCCAAATCGTTTAAAAATCAGCGGGAGCTGATCTCTTCGTTCCTTGGGAAACTATGAATAGAGTGTTAAATGTAATTTTAAATATCGAAGAGGAAAGAGGAGAAGAGAAGAGAAAAATATGAAACGATGAGATGAGATCAGGATAGGATGAGATGAGATGAGAAGAAACGATGAAAGAGTAGAGAGGAGAAGAGAATAGAAGAAAAGACAACAGAAGACAAGAATTAAGAAGCGACGGGATGAAATAGAATGAAATGAGAAAAGAAGAGAAAAGAGAAGACAAGAGAAGAGAAGAAGTTAGGCAAGGATCCAGCAGTATCTCTTTAATTATATTATTCAAAGCGACGAAGTAAACGGGTCTCACTGGTTGCCTGAAGCCTCCTAACGGAGCAGAGGCCCGAAGAAACGAACCAGGATGAGCCTCGAGGGCTTTTCTTCCGCTTTTCTTCTTCCCCTTCTGAGCTGCTGGCCCTCGGCAGGACAATGGGACAAAGTACACTTGGATCTCCAAGCGGAGAATAGTCATTGTCTCGTTGCGTTCACTCTGTCATTGATTCGTCATTCGATGCCACGATTCATCGGCTGCGAGAGCAGCGTTCACGGCTAGTCGAGAGCCTTTGCATCGCGAGTTCTCGACTTCTCTGAGTTTCGAAAGTGCCAAAGTATAAGTGGAATAACACCTTCGGATGATTCCTCTTTGGCTCTGCGGAGTCCATCGTGATTTATATCAATTCTTTACCGATCTTATACTGATTCATACATACATACATACCGATACTCTAATTCAGTATTCGTAATCTTCTTAATATCCTTCTTAATATATCCTCGATGTATTTAATATTCTTAATATTCTGTAGATTTTTTGAGTTCGAATCAAAGTTTGCTAACCGTTGTGATATTGATTTTGGTTCTCGAAGGAATTATACAAAACCGAAATAATGCTGCATCAGTTTTACATGTCGGTGCCATTGCAACGTAAACAATGTAATTCCAAAGATATTTACCGTAGGATCAAAATAGAATCTAGGTAGAAATGATTGCTGCTAGAACGTTATAAATGCGATCGTAACTGACGTAGATCTAAAATCGAATGAAACTAAATGGGATAGAAGGGGAAACAATTCTATATCGTAATCGTTACAACACCGCAATAAAGTGAAGAGACTTGATCTCGGAATCGCTGCAGGCCTTCTATAGAACCAATAAGTATTACTTCCACCCTTTCTAATCAAGACCCGAAATACCGCAGTTCGAAACAGTTATTCCCGCAAACCTTCTCAACCCCTACTTCAAGAGCGTCATTCTTCCGAGCGGCAATTATCCGATGCATTTGCAGAGCCGCGATTACCGCGCAGAAGGATAAGCCAGCCCGGAAATTTGCCTTCTACAGCCAACAGATTAACGCTGCACCAGCTTAATCCAACCCCTCGTCCCAACAGCCTTAACTCATCCTGTCCCGCTGCTTCTCGCGATAACGAAGCATTCAAACCACTTTTTCCTTCAACTGCAATCAACTGCTCGCTGTTCGACTCATCTTCCGTAACAGCCACTTATCCCAGTCCCACGGAAACCGAGTACTAAAATCCGCGGAAATCGCGATTAAAATTTACATTGGAATAATGATATCGTAAACTACAGCAATGATAAATAAATGAAATTGACATTAAATTCTTTTCATGTCCCGGCATTAGGGTGTTTTGTTTTATAAGACATAAGTGCTATGCATTTACGTGTATTTAATTTTCCTTTCCAGTCATTTGACAGTCAGCTGTCATCGTACCAATGACAAAGCGGCACGAGTTGGCCACTTGTCATTTTTCGCGATATCAACCGACTTTTAACGTCTCCGCGATGCACGTGATTCGCGCCGATGCCGATGACGCTAACAGGTAGTCGAGCTAGCGAGAGTCTGGAACGAGGAGGGAAATAGCTGCCCGTGGAAGCGTGATCGATGTAGATGGAAAGGGTTGTTCTTTTCTTTCGCTGACCTATATATGTATCGAGGCACGCCTCTATGATAAGCTGCCAGTACTGCCGGTCCGTCGGCCGAAATTTTTCGACAATTGTTAATGGGTTAAACCCTCTCGGCTGCATGCTTTCTTTGGGATTAGTCACTTCGCCAGAGAGGTTTTTTTTAGGGGAAAGAATGTTTTTGGAAATGGGGTATTTTGTATTAGGGTGGTGAGCTGACGGGTTCGATCGTAGTATGGGTTCTTTGGTGCTCGAATCGGGGGAAGACTGGAGTGAGGATATACCGGGGAGTAGGATAATGGTTTAAATGTAATATTGGTTGTAACAGTCATTCTATATCGGTTCTATATGATTTTGCTACCAAGGAATTTACCATTCATTTTACTTTACATTATTATTATCATTCTCATTATTATTAATATGAGTATTATACTCCAAAAGCAGTCAACGTAAAACTGATTAATACTGGACCGTTATAAACGCGCTTATAATTGACGTAGTCCGGAAATATGGTGAAACTAAATACGACGTGAGCTGTGAATAATTTGATATCCATGTTTCTAGCGCAAAATTTTTTTCACCGCTCTGCATACATGTATTTATATGTACGCAAATTTCATCGACACACTCAGCGAGTCGATGATTATTACAAACGTACATACAGTTAGATGTATACATATCTGGACATATGTATACGTAGACATAGGCGTGCATACAGTCGAAAAGGTTAATCACGAGACTTGCATGGAGACTAGGAAGGCTAAAGACGTCAACGGCGACCTGGAAACTATTGCCAATCCGAGATGAGCAGCTTTGACGCAATGATCAGAGTCTCCCCCCTCCCCCCCCCCCCCCTCTATCTCTCTCTCTCACTCCAGCATCTCACCTGCGAGGGCATTAGCGCGTACCCGCAACTGACGTCCGCAGTATCGATGCACGAGCCTGGGAATTAGATTCGTCGCATATGTCGCGAATGCTTGCCCTCTGACGATTGGCTAATAAGAGAAGCCTCCGTCGACAGAAGCGGCTCGCGTTTCAGAGGAGCAGCCTCTTTGGCTAGTCCGGTATGCGTACTTATGTGTATGTGTGTATTCGTAGTCGAGATCGAGTGATCGAAAAGGATTCCGATCAATTGTTATGTATTTCGATTCTTATGGAATTAGGTAGAGGTTATTATTAGTAGGAGGATTAATTAGGAGGAAATGGAATAATGGTATAAACAATTGGTAGAACGGTTCTTGATCTATTATTTATCCGTGAAGATGGCGGGTCCAGGTCAGGTTTTGATATTGGTCACATTATTGGTTTTACTCGGTTGACTTTATTCCGGTTCGGTAGCGATGTATTATTGACAGCAAAATGTATTATTAATAGCAATGATAATTATGAAGGAAGAGATTTTGGCAGAATTCACATGATACCGATATGTAGAACTGATACAATATTATTTCGGTGTTGCCTAATTGCATAGTGAACCGAAATCTATATCATAACCGTTAGCAAACTCTGATTCGAACTCAAAAATTATATTGAATATTATAAAAATATTGAATGTATCAAGGATATTAGGAATATTGAATTTATTATTTATGGATCTCGTGATGAAATATTAAAATACCGAGTGATCCTCGTGGCAGAAGATTCGAGAGTCTCCGAAAGAAAGTGATCTCGATAGAACCGCAATCCAACCGCGGTATAAAACCAACATAAAACCAATATAAACCCAAGATAAAACCAATATATAGAACCAATATAGTTATTCCAATAACTGTTGCACCATTATATCAATTCTTCACAACAGTTACAAGAACCTAACTCGCTACTAAAGCACTTTTCAAGCTCTGTACTACGAGCTACTCGGATATCTCCCGAGACAGGACTGTCTCAAAATAGAGTGCGGGGTTATTTCCGTCAAGACTAAATTACTGCTGAACTTCGACAGCTCCTCTGCGAGCTTCTGCCTTTTTAATAAACTAACGATTATTTACAGTTTGCATTGACCAACTGAACTGTACGAGCCAGAAATGGAGGAGGGTAAAGCAATCCAAAGAGTAAGTCAGTAAAAAAGAACTTTAATAATGAGGACGTAGATTCTAGGTTCCGAACTCGCAGTGATCTTCGAACATGGCGCCGAGAGAAGTTGCTTTGGCCATTTTCTCGACTATAATAACTTAAAACTGCAAAACTAAAGAAATTTCAAAATTTGTTAAAATCAATACAAATTAACAAAATAAATAGAATAAATAAAATTGAAAAAATTTGTAGAAATTGGAAATAATTGAGAAACGTAGTAGAAAGATATTCATACCCGGTTGTCGGGCTCCTTGCTGTTCGCGGTGATGAGCCGATCACAGTAGCAGCCCTCCAGGAAGACGACGCCGCTGGGTTTCAAGCAAGTATCGTTCTCGTAGTAGAAGAGCATGTTCTGTAACAGATACATTTCCGCGCGAGGATCGTCTTGAGTTATCCTCGAAATCCGAGAAGCCGAGTGCTATCGGTCCGACACGTCGCAGACCGATCCGACACGTCGCGAGCACATTACAGACATTAAGCTTCAGAAAATTGAAAATTGATAGTTTCAGGAGATGGCAAAAAGCGGAAGAACAACGGTGCATCGATATATCGATGCAATTTTCTCAAAGTAAAAATTATCCAGAAAAGTTGAACGGTAAGTAATCGCAAGTGACGTGTCGTTTCCTCAAAACGAAACCGTCGTTGCGGCGCGAATTACAGTGGGCTATCGAAAATGAAGATTCTCCAAAACGAGAATATCTTCGATTACATTTTTAATTAACCCTTTACGTTTTCGAATACTTCATTCCTCACATTAGATCCTGTAAACTAATAATCCAACTTTTAAACCTCGAAAGAGGCCGCCACTGTTTGCTTTTAACATTGTCATCAAATCATCGTTAGGTCCATAGAGTATCGACTTTTGAGCATTGAATCATGGTATATTATATTCCAAGCGAAATCTTTCCTACTCACCTGGTAGAGGACGAACCACCTCCGTTGCCACTTGGTGGAGTCCGAGGTCCTCTTATGCAGGTATCCTTGCAGACACTGATCGGAGTGTGCCCGCTCGGAGAGCCTAAGTAGCTGGCAGTCTTGTACTCTCACTGGAAAAAACGAATCGCGGAGAGATCTCCGTCATCGCTCTACTCCGATTTCCGCTCTTATTTATCTACCATCCTTCTCTTCCCGGCTTCGCTATTGACGTAACGCGCTGAAACGAAAGCCCTTCGAGCTGCGTTACGACCCACATCATGTTACAGCCGCCTCCCAGGTGGGACACTAATACCACCTCTTAGCGCAGAATTTTCACGGAAATTGCCGTTGCGCCAGGAGATAACGCTGGCAACGACGAGTTAACGAGTCGTCACGATGAATCCGTTTCTCTCGCGACACCACAAGCTATAATTTCGAGCGCTCTGACAATTCAACAAATCGGACTCCCTCTATCTCCTAATCACCGCGAACACGGAACTAACGGCTCTTTAATTCTCATTTTGCAAGGTGGCTTTTAAACTCGGGTTTACAAAGCCAGGGAACTTTCCAGTGAAATACTGGCTACGTCTCTCTCTCTTTCGCTTCTTATTCCATGAATCGAAGGAACACGCTAACAGTTGGGTCCGAACTTTAAAACTGCGTTGCCTCGCAGTGGAAATGTCCAGAAGAGCCAGACCGAAAGAGAGAAAGTGAGCAAGGGAAAAAGAGGGAGAGAGGAAGAGAATGGGCTTCTTTGTGAGCCAACAGCATGAAATTAATCCGCAACGTCCGTTACCATCCCCAGGCTGCTCTCGCTCGCGACCGAGACAGCTTTAATTAAATCGAAAGCACCGCCGGTATCGACAGGGCCATATTTCAAAAAAGCGATTTATGGAAATAATGAATCCGACGCGAGTACGCGCCCGTCACGCAAGGGGGTAATTGGAGAGCGAATGGCAACGCGAAGCCAATCGGAGCCGACAAACGATCCTGTAAAATGTAAAACCAGTCGAGGGGAGAATTTCAATAATTCACCACCTCTCGTTCCGACACGCCGCGACCATTATGCGGCTCTCCGCACTGCGCGTAAATGTTCGAGCGCGTCACGCCCCATGCGACCAAAGATCACTCACCGTTCTTCTGCATCTTCGGGCTGAGCATGGTGACGCGTTGAGCTACTGGTGGTTGTTGTTTTTCTGCCCTGATGATCCTCCCGATGAGTATTGATTGTCTAGCATCACTCGCCTTGAAGAAGAGTGTTACTATGATCGCATAACAGGATTCGGGCCACTGAGAATCCCAGGTGGAGCAGGTCCATCGATCTGAAGCAAGGGAAACGCGACTGAAGACAAAGGAAAATGGGGTCCTTGGATCTCTCGAAACCAATTAGAATGAACTTCAACTTGAGTAGACTCCATTTAGACTTAAAAAGTCACCCAAAAATAATCTTCATCTTTGTGACTCGGACATGAGACGCCCGATTCAAGGACATTGCGGGACCGATCTAGACGATTGCTAACCCATCGATTCCCCCGGATGGAAGCTTTAGCTCGGTCCATATGGAGATACAAGAGACTCGTCGTCGCAGGTGTGCGATAGTAGGCATTATGGATTTTTCCCGAGGCTTGATATAAATTAAGCGAGCTCCGTGGAGAGTCCCTGGCGAAACAGCCCTCCTGGTCCCGCGTAAAAGCACCGGCGAGGCCGCGCGAGGGAAACCGAGGCCGTGCGGCCGCATAATTTGAGCCCTGTCAACCCCAGGTCGACCGATCGCGACCCCCGTTTATTTTGCAAACGAATTGGGCGGTAAACCGAGTAGATAGCGTGAGAAAAATAATGAGCAAGAAGGAGGGGGGAAGAGATAAGAAAGAGCGTACCTGTTACTTCCCCGAAAGCCGCACCACCTGTTCCACCTCTTCCAGTCTTCCTCTCGCTGCCTTCGGTCTTTCAGTCTTCGTCGAATGTTCTATATCTTGATGTTTATCCCAAGTTTGTCCCAGGTCGGTCTTAAGTAGTTGGTCAAACTAGGTCAGGGAGTGAGCGAGCCGAAGAACGGGGGCCAAGTGGACTACTGCGGCAGAGGGTGCCCTCCTCGGATAGGAATCGCTCGTTGGTGACGAGGTCCCGGTGCCGGCAGACGACGTGACGCTCTCATGGTCGTGTGCCTGGCAGCGTCGGACAGGCGTAGCGCTTTGGCGAAGCGTCACCACGGGTGTATGGGGATGCTCTTCCAGGCGCTTCCTCGCTCCGCTCGCTTTTTCTTCAACCCCCTCCGCATGGCACGCCACGAGCTGCCGGCTCACCTGCCACTGCGCATGGCTACCGACGTACACCGCGGACAGTCGAGTCCTGCCTGCTACCCCTCTCCTGCCTCTGGAACCGTCTGACCCGTGTTCAGCCCGCTTTCTGGCCTGTTTCGCTCACTGCCCATCTTCTTCCTGTCTCTACGACATGGGACAAAACTGGGAATCCCACGCTGATTAGCCTTTTAGACGAATCTAGGAATAAAAGCCCCTTCGAGAGACACCTTTTGGATGATGGGACCAGCAGGATGGCTGCTGGTCATTCTGATGGTTTTGTTTTTTTTTTTTTTGTTTTTTGAGGGTCAAACGCGACCTGGACATGCTAGATGCAATTTTGACAAGGACGCTAGGGGTGTGAGGAAATGGCAGAGTGCTTCCAGAATGGCAACGCGGTCTCTTTGTCCATTATCGGGTGAAGTCCGGGAACTTGAGGAATCTAGTCCATAGTAACAAGCTTTATCAGGGTGAACTAGCAAGTTCGCGGGACACAATGCGACGCCGGGAAGAAGTGGTAACTCATGAATCCAATCTGGCCAAGGATGCCAGGGCTCCCATTGAAGTTAGCGGGAACTAGGTGAATCCGCGAATACTTCGAAGCGGGCTAAAATCGTTACGGCAACGCTACTTAGCGGTGTCCTTCCACAGCAGTGCCCTACTACCGGGCACCAACACTTCCCCGAGTGATTAGAATGCCGCCGTGTGCGTATACGTGTGCCAGCAAAGTTATGGGAAGCCCGGTGCGGATGCCCTCGGGCGCTGCGACCGTGATTCGCAGATTTCAGACTCTCAGAGGGTGGATCCTCTACTCCCGAATTTCGTGTGCATCAATTAACCAGTTATCTGTTTCACCGTCTTTGGAGAATGCGCATTTAAACTACGTTGCAGAAGTTATACGATGACGAGTATACTCGTCAAACACAGAGTATGTGTAATATGGAATAAAGTTTATTGTCAGTGTTTGAAACCCTACAATATGAATCCCTAATTGCTTCCCTAATGACTAATAAAAGTATACGAAAAAATAATTCATACCATATACGGTTCATTCATAATTATTATTTATAAACTTTCATTTTGACTTGGCCTTAAAAAATTTCAAAGATCGTCAAGTTTGCGAATATGTTTCAGTTTTTACTCAAATTCTAATTTAAACGGCAAATTGGTGCTACTGTTTAATCATGACGAATATATTTGTCATAACATGAAATTGCGTACCCTTTACATGGCGAGTACAGTCGTCATAAACAGTTATATGGTGAAGACACCCCCTTCACAGGGACTAATTGCTCTTTACGATTCCACTGGGTGCATTGAGACAAAAGTGGAGTCAGAGATGAGTCTGTCCATCTTCGGCTAAATTTAGCCACGCTGCATTAGACCCAACCAAAACTATTTTAGACTGGAACCATCAACCTAGACCCCCGATACTCGCCTTTTTCACCCCGTCCCATAAAACTGTTTTTTAGTAGCACGACGTCCCAGTGAAAAGCGCATTGATACTATTCTTAGTCCCCAGGTTAGAAGCCGCTGTCCTTTTATCTGAGCAGCGCAAAAAAGAAAAAGGTTCGCAATTTTTTCATGGGTGCTTTTCGGCACCTGTTGGATCCAAAGATCTTTTACACAGACTTTAAGAGATTTGATTAGAATCTGTCGTTAATTAAAGTAATCAAGCTCTCTTCCCTGTTGTGAAACTCGCGTGCCACACCTGATGCGTTAGTAGGTCGTGAAAGAGGCATAATGGGGTTACGAGAAATGAGGTCAAGTTAGAACTTAATACACGAAGCAATAGCTACGGTCGGTAAAGCAGAACAGGATTTTCTCGATGACCAAAAATATCGGTGTCTTATTTATCGATTACAGAGGCTCCACCGGTGCATCTCAATCCTATGACGTCACGCGGGTGGCGGGAATACTCGATCGAAGTTACTCCCTTCCCTTTAGAGGAGGAAATACGCAACGTAAGACTTCCGTTATCCGAGCAGTTATTAGAGCTGTTTAATCTAGAAGGATTAGGCCAGGTGGTTGCATAACTTCCCTTTATTCAGATTCATACATGTTCTTACGGTAAAAACGAAGCATTTCCTTGGGTACACGTTTTATACGGATAGTTAAAATAGAAACCTCCCCGGAATCGAATAAACGGAGTAACCCTATATGCACTGTGTTACACAATGCTTCTAGAAAATCGAATTCCTCGGTGATTAATCTCGACTATTAAGACCTCGATGTCACTCTATATTGCTGGCAAGCTGCTGCTGCTGCTGCTGCTGCTTCTTCTTTTTCTTTTCGCGCGCGCGCGTTAAATCCTGCCCGAGCTTCATATATGTTATATACCTGATTAAATTAGATCCTGAGCATATTGTCTACGCCGCGCCCGCCGTCGTCTGTATTGCTCTCTAAGTACGTGTACAAGGAACACATACGGATACACTCACAGATACACACACGTGCGTGTGTGTGTACAACGTCGAAAGGGGTGAGTGGGTAGAAAAAGCGAAGAACAAACGAAAGAAAACCACGCCACACACATAGGGATGGTCTACTTGATTCTTTTTTTGAAGAATTGATTATTTTACAGATTATTTCCAAGAATCGGATCGGTATTTGTAATAATTTATGTTTCAATCACTACAAATGGAAATGCAATTCCGATGGCCTAAAGTAATTAATTACGGCGATTACAAATTAAATCATTTATATTTGGGTTTCATGAATTTATACTCAATCTATTAAATCAATTTTATGTTATATACATGCTTGGGGTAATAACTACTATATTACACTTCTTTATTTTGCAATATATATTGATTCAATACAAATTCTTTGCATCTCACTTTTAAATGTTTTTTTTCTTTCTTTATGCTGTTTAACTATTAAGCATTATTAACTTTTAATACAATTTTATTATAATTGTATTTAATTTCGAAGTTTGTTGCGCTGAGCAGACACCTTAATTCTTCTGTTTTTCAAAAAGTAAAGCAAATCAATTCTGTTTTCAAAATACCGAATCTTTTTGAAAATAATCGATTTTTCAATATTCATACTTCACTAGCATCGATTCTTTCGAGCGGAATCGCCCATCCCTACACACACAAACCCTTTCTGACCCCTTTCCACTCATTCTCTCTCTCTCTCTCTCTCGTAATTCCTTTGTATACAAGGTGAAGCAATAATTATATCGAATATTCGAACACCCTGTATATATTTACAGAGTGGAAACGACGATATTTCGGTCCCCAGTCAGCACGACTGAGGAGAAGTAGTCCGCGATGCCCGCAAAGAGAATAAGATTGATAAAGAAAGAAGATACGATTCTCCAGCTTTGTGTGTATTATTGATATAATGTCGTAATAAATAAAACGATTACTCTCGTCTCCGCATTTACAAAGTTCTCGCGTAGCTCTATGTATTATATGTGTACGTTAAGGTCTAGGGAGTCCGCCGAGGACATAGGTAGTAGTACATAATCCTATAGCGCTCCGTCATAAATAAATGCGGCTCTCTCTTTCTCTCTCTTTCTTTCTCTTGCATTCTCTCGCTCGCTCTCTACTGGCATCGAGTAAGGTAATCAGCCGAATTGCGACGATTCAAGAGACTAAGCAAACAACCGATTAATTACGAATATTACGAAAACCTGGGATAATTTCTTGTTAATTCGAATAATAATAATGCGTGTAAATGTCTCCGTGTGGAGGGGGTACATACACGAACGTTCGAGTACTAAATCCAGCAAAGATGGGTACCGAAAACACAAGCCCTAGGAGTTAAACGATTGCACAAGTCATCCTTGCTCTACACTGCATATTCTTCTGACTCTCTTTTCTTTTCCCCCTATACATATAAAGATATATATGTGTGTGTGTGTGTGTGTGTGTGTTTCGGATTTATATACATATATATCCTCCTTTAAAGATAAATCCTAGCAGTTAGATCTCTCCGTCCTCTCGCTGAAGCAGACGTCCTCGTCATAAAGAATTCTTTACATAGTAGTGTGTTGTTTTGCTCGACAAGTAGCTTTCTCACTCTCTCTCTCTCTCTCTTTCTCTCTTTCTTTCTCTCTCTCTCGCTCTCTCTCTCGCTGCGAACGAACTCGCCTTCCGCGCGCAATATAGAAAATACAGTTTCACTTCTGTTTACTCTTACAAAACTTTTATTATTTTTATAGCAAAATTGTGGACACAGGTGCGGGGTTTTTTGCAGCTGGTGCGGGAGGAGGTGGTGGTAGTGGTGGCGGTGGTAAAGTGATCAGTAAACTCGGCAAAGGTAAGGTAAAGGGGTCTCAGAGGTCGAGGATAACGTCACTTCACGGTATAGGTGATCTGAGATCAGTTGTCCATTGCGTATCTCCGGGTCCATTCTTTGGCATTGCGTATTGCTTCGCTTTCGTTCACTTTCCAGAGTTCGGCTACGTCGTTCGCCAATGGATCATCCGGGTTTGGCGCACTTAACAACGCTTGTATCGACAACAAAACTGTTCTAATTTGCAGAGCAGGGCTCCATTTATCTTTCAGAATGTCCAAACAAATTCTTCCCAATCTACGGGGCAAAACCCAAGCACATATCAATTAGGAACTCGCCTTTTCAAACAAATTTTCTCTCTTTCTCTCTCTTTTTCTCTCTTTGCCCGGACAAACATGCATGCAAAACTGTATTGCGAGTCGAATAGAAGAATTTGATGTTTTAGCTCAAAATTACCTGTCTATGTTTGGATGATAAATTTTTGTAATAAATCTAACTTTCGGAGCGGACATTGGATAATCTTCTGGTAGGAACAACTCAAGTTTAAAAAGTCCACCTTCGAACGGCGAGTCTTCAGGTCCCGTGACAATTACATGAAAATACCTAGCATTCGTGTCATCCGGTACTGCACTGATACCAGGAACAGGCTCCTGCATTAATCTCTGTGTCTCTTTAATTATTCTCCTTGGTAAGGCTGCCATGTTTCGCAGAAACCTCCTAAAAGAAAGGTTCTAGAGGTTCCCCGAGAGTGGATCTCCTTTTGGCATGCACCAACATGTACGTACAATATGGGACTTAGTCTAACGGGAGCATAACAGTTTAGGCAGGAAGCGAAAGCACCGGAGCTCCATGGCGTACAAAGGGAGCAGAATCAAAGATAGCGAGAAACCAGGAAGCCGAGGACAGTTAGTACCTCACTCTTGGAGGTCGAGGTGAAAGTTGAGGAAAAGTCTTGCTGTCTTATCTCCGCTAATTGACAGCGGAACAAGTGAGGTGTAACCGTAACGAGACGAAAATGCAAGGAATCGACGAAGAGCTCGTTGAAACCGGGTATTTTGATGAGTATTTTTTCGGATTGGGCTGACGTCGAGATGAATTGTCGCGTAAACAAAGGAACGAATGAGTTACGGCAAGGTGCGGGAGGAGTAGCGCAGTGAAGCAACGTACAATCGGGATGGACGAGTGCCTTTGGAGCCCGGCGAGAGCAATGATTTAATCTCTGGCTAGTGGAATACATACGATTTTCGGAAAATATCCCCACCGTCACCCCACGACACTCTTGGCAGCCAGATCGTCCGCCTTCTCTCTCTCCGGGTAGCTTCTTCTTCTTCTTCTTCTTGTTCTTCTTCTAGAAACCTCGGGGATCGATTTGCTAATCGTTAGTTCTCCGCTTTCGGCGACCGGCGTTCTCTGCGGATCGGCTTCGTGGCCGACTCAGACAAATCGGCCCTGGTATCTATGGTACAACCCCAAAGATACTTTCGAGCGAAGTGCTAATTTAATTTCCACACGTAAATGTGTGCGCTGCAGCCCTCGCCAACCGCTTCTCGCGATTCATCTTATCACGCGTTGATGGCGCTGCTGCACGCGAGTGTCTGCTGCCACCTTGGACAAGTTCCGAGGGTCAGCCCAAGAGAGAAACGATAGAAAAAAGGAGCTCTTCGCGAGCGAGTGGTGCGATTAGAATGCACGTAAGCTGGCTACTTCTTGTCTCTTACTCTCGGCACACTTACGTAAAATCTTAATTAATTTTCCTTAATCGCCTCGCTCGCGACGACGTAGCTTTTCCAGGCTCGCCAACGATGCTAAGAAAAACCGCAGCTACGAATAGCTGAAATAAAAGACAAATGTCTTCGAAAGACACTTATTCCGGCTCGATCTCACCTGAAAGACTCCCTTAACAGGCGCAAAGATCCGTACTGACGGACGAAGGCATAAGGTCCTTAATTAAGTCCTGAACTTAAAGCGATAGGTTTCAGACCACCGCCGTCGTTTTAGACTGCGATTTCTGATTGGTCGGAAGTTGCTAGGCAACCTTTCCATTCTGACAACTTGCCACCCGACAAGTGGGCAATATCACTTGAAAATCTTCCGTAGTAGAGTTAATCTTATTTATGATTCTACTGCGGGAGAAATGAAATTTATGTATGCTACTTTTAATGTAGATGATCAAGAATAAATTATTATTCGTCTTATTTCGTCGGAAATATACTTGAGCCTTTGTCACCGAGTTCCAGGGCAACCAACGACCAGCCACTGAACTTATATGAGCCCCATAAGTCACGCGTGTTACATACCATTGGTGTTGTTAAATGCCCAAGTTTCCTCCTCGAAATGTCAACGGAACATTGCTATCGCAATACGAGTCGTTGTAAATCGGCGGACGGAATATTTGGATAATTGTCAGTCGAAGTAGGTTGCACGGTGTGCTTGGAGCTTGGTGGATGACAATCTTAGACCCATCCTAGAGCCACTCGCAATTCGTAAACATTGACGTGTTTACGTTTTCTGGCCCTCGAATTATGTTTCACCACCCCCGCACTTTTTAAGTTACTCAGTTATACCCGCCACCGATCTTTTGGTTTTGGTTGTAACGCTTTTACCTGCTTGTAAATAAAATAACCTCATGCATCCTCCGATATAAATATGCAACTTTCCTGGTTTCCTCAAATTGTTTTAAGCATTTCTCTCACGGTGTATCATCTTTCTCTCATTTTCATGCGTCGCTTGCATATTTGATTTTTTACGTAACGCTGATTTTCAATCGAGGATAGGCAATGGGCTCCGGATCCTCCCAGGTCCACCTGTTCTGCCTGCTACCTCGGTTTAATCTCTCTTGCCACTCCAAACAGGTATTACGTTGAGAATGGCAGATGTACGACTGCTCATACAAGAGGAAGGCAGAGCAGCTAGAAATCTCATAGCTTTTAACGTACCAGTAGGCACTAACGGTACAGAAAAGGTCACAAAAAAGCCACCGAGCGTACCACGTGTCACTCACACTGGTTCACTGAAAAGACCAATGAAACCAGTGACCAGAGTGCGTTCGGCGTCAACTGGTAGAGACAAGAAGTCTGGTAAAATATTTTTGACATCTGGAAACTACGATAATTCTAATTTGAGACAAAACCGTAACTGTTCTTGGAATTCCAGAACTGCAAGCAAGATACTGGGCATTCCTGTTCGGAAATCTGCAGAGAGCAGTGGACGGTATCTACCAGACGTGCGAAGAAGATGAAAACATATCGGAGTGCAAAGAAGTGATTCTCGTGCTGGAGAATTATACGCGAGACTTTCATAATTTGATCGAGTGGTTCAAAGTGAAATGGGCATATGAGAATTCACCACCACCTTTGCGGCGCACTCCTCTAGCTTGGGAGGTACGCAAGACATCTCCTTGCCGTATTTGGAATCCTACAATGATCCCTAAGTCGACTAGTCCACTGCAGAGGCTAAGTCCAACAGAGTCGATCTGCAGGAGCCCAGTAGACCAAATGATCTGTGAGAACAAGGGGCTGGACAATAAGATGAACCATATTAAAGAGGAGGAGTCTGTGCAGAAAATGATTAAAGAAAGTAAGAACACAGTCTCAAAGAATGGTTCGACTTGCATCAGAGAGCGATGCAAGAATCTTTGTGACAAAGGAGCGAACAGGGACAAGGTCACAACTGCGAAGATTGTAAATAAGCCTACTGCAAAGCACACGGGGTACACCAAGGGAAATGGATTGGTGCACGAGACGAAGGAGACTAGTCCACGCGAGATTAGAAACAAGTGGGATACAAAGAGTACTCTGAAGCCCTCTAAAAACATTCTGCCGAATGGTATCACGAAAACAAATCCATATTTGTCTAGTGAGAAGAACAGAGAGGCATTGTGCAATGAGAGAAACGCGCAGTTAAATGGACATACCAACCAGGAAGCGGAGAAGGAATTTCCGAAGCATGTTAGCCCTCAAGCGAAAAGTGCGTCGGTGCAGAATAAAGTAACTAATCAGAGTAGTAGGAAACAGTCGACGAGTAGTGTTAATAATGCGATAGCAAAGTCTGCATCGAGCATGTCTCTGACTAGCGCCGCAAGCAAAGGAACGCCGAATGTTAATAAGCCTGCATATTCGGCTGTTTCGCAGACGAAAGTTGCGAGATCGAAACAATCAAGTTTACCTGAGACGCCGAGGTTTACGCGGAGTAAAACTACTTTGTGCGACAAGAGTACAACCCCGCCGAATAAGACGAGGCCGGGGACTTCGGTGATTGTGCGTCAGCGCTTGCAGCCATTGGAGAACAAGGTAATTTCGCCCGTAATGTCACCGCTGGTTACGTTTTTGAATCAAGAAGTTCTAACTTTATTGCTAATTGTTAAAACGCAGAATAAAGTTAGAGCTTTTTAAATAAAAGGGCGGTGAGGGATATTGCGATAGTAAGAATTTGACTTAATGAAATTTCAGATCTCGGAGCAGAATAATAGTTTGCGGAAGGAGCAGAATCGCGATTTGAACGGTTCGGTGGAAGTGTTGACGAAGCAGACGATCGTCAAGCCGAAGGACGAGAGTGACGGTTGGCAAACGGTCCGTAGTCGATACCGTCGCGGTAGTACTCACAATTTGAACATGTCAACACGCTTCCACAAGCCAAGCATGGCAACGTCCCTGCCAGCATTGTCCATCGACAGCCCCTCGGAAAAGACCAAGAAGAACTGTTTAACCCCAGACGGAAATGGGAAGCAGAAGAAACGGCAGCTCGCGGGGAAAGCCGGGAAAAATATGAATAACGAAGTAGAGAAGGTGAAAAGGGATCCTAATTTGACTTCCATCGACATCAACGACTTCGAGGACACTCCAAAGCGGAATATCATCAATTTGAGCGAGGTCAATTCAACCTCGGTGATCGCGGCGATTTTCAAGAGCGACGCGGACCTCTTGGAGAAGCGTATCAAGCAGTTCATGGCTGCCCAGGCCGAACGGGAGCGAATCATTTTAGAGGAAGAGAGAAGAACCGAGGAGGCTGATTCCCAGAGATCGCAGCAGTTGTCTGACGAAGAAGCGATGCTAACGCGGCAGATTTTGGAGTTGGAGTCCGCGGAAATCGACATCGATACCGAGACGGATGAGACAGACGGTGAACTGGTATTGGAAATGGAGGATGATCCAGTATCATCACTTAATACCGTCAGCGATGACCTAAGTCTCGAGGACAGGCACGTAGCAATAATAAAGGAGGATGTTAAAAAACGGCCATTTTTCGCATCGCCCGGAAATGAGAAATTCACGCGGGACCTTTCAGAGAATCTTTCGAAAAACAATGCTACTCGGACACTTCACCTTCCTCGCAAGATCCTCCCAGAATTCCCCCCTAAATTTCTGCAAATCTGCCCCTTTTTCAACATCTTCTTTCAATAATATTTCCTTTTTTCTTCCAGGTGAATTTCGGCTCCAATTTCGAATTTAGGCTCTGAACGTCGAAAAATTGGTTTGTAGGTATGAGAACGTGTTGGAGGGCATGTCGTGGGCAGAGCGCGTCGACACTTTGGCTCAACTGCGAGCTTTGGTAGCGCGGCACCCAGGCCGAGCGCTCGAACTGCATCAGAAACTATCCTCGCCGTCGAGGAAGCGTTCTTTACCGGAAACCTTGCGCCGCTACCAGGCGAAGCAGGCTTGCGCCGAGTACAAGCGGCAGAAACTTCTGATGGAGAAGTCCCAGCGGCTGAGGGACCTCCTGAACAAGGTGGAGGACGTGAAAAGTGCGAAGAACCAGCTGATAGAGGACAAAAGAATGCGAATGGAGATGAGGCTAAAGCGGGCCGAAGAAAACAGAACCCAACATTTATTGGAAGTAGTTAGGAAAGCGCACGATGAGGACTCAAAGCTGAAGGAAATTGCTTTTATTAACGAGCTCGAAGCGCAGAACAAGCGACACGATTTCATGGCTTTGTGTCAGGAGCAGGAAGAAAGATTGCAGGTACGATCCATCGATTTTTAGTAAAAGTTGTTCGATTTTAATATTCACTAAAAAAACACTCTCCTCTGTGCATCCAGGGCATCCAAGAAGAGCGTCAACGCCGTCAGGAAGAGAAGGCAGCGAAGGAAGCCGCCGCGGAAGAGCGAAGAAGAGTCTTGGAAGCAGAGCGTCAGCTACGAATCCAGAAAATGAAGCAAGCTCGCCGCGAGCGAGAAGAGCGAGTCGGCAAAATGCAACTGGAACGCGAAAAAGAACGCCAAGTAATAACCCTCAATATCCCAACCCCAACTTCGGAAATTTTTATCTTCACATTAAACGTGGCGTCGCAGGAACTAGCCAGAGAAAAGGCGAGAGACCGCGAAGAACGGTTGTCCGCGCTTCACGCAGCCCAGTTAGCCAACCAGGAAGAGCTACAGAAGAAGATCGCGCAGAAGCAACAGGAATCGGCACGAAGACACGTCGAGAATATAGAACACATACGACAAAGAGCTGTGGAGTCTTCGATCCTGCGATGTGAGGAAGTTCCACCGACTCTCAAATCGTATCCGGCCCAGAAACAGTGTTCTTTGTGTGGTACAATCGTACGTAGTTCAATCCAGAAACTTTCAGACCACTTCAATCGCCAAGACCTACATGATTTTCTCTCTAGATTCCGAACGAGGTGCAATTGCTAAGCCACTTGAAAGGCAAAACGCATTTGGAAGCAGTTCGCAACACCCATGACGGCCGCGAGCCTTCGCGAGACGAACTCCAACGCTTCAACATTTCGCAGATTAGGGATCTGCTGCCAACGGCCAACAACAACAACACTAGCGATGCTAAGCTCGCGCGCGAGAAACAGAAAGCGTTAAAGCGACGCTGTAGGAAAATGAAGCAACGAATGTCTCAGAGAGGCGAGGAATGGGAAGAAAACCATAAAAACGATGAGAGTCAAGCTGTTGACTCCACGAATAAAGCCAAGTTCCGGAGGAACTTGAAGAAACTCGACCGATTGTACAGTGCTTATTCCAAAGCTGCATGGACTTGTGTACCAGCCGCGGCGCTCGAACGATGTCTCGGGGAAATTACTCGAGCTTTCTCCAAAGCGGTTAGTTTTTATGATGCTTCTAAGATATCTAGGAAATTTTTTACATTTATTGTAATTAGGAGAGGTTAAGTTGACGCATGTCTCATCCTGTTTTCAGTGCCCTTTTGACCAAAACGCGTTCCGAGGACTCAACGGATTCGACATCCTCTCTAACTTGCTTCATTTGGGCCTCCAAGCATCGAATCCCTCCCAAACTCTACCGAACAAGTATGTTCGAATGTTATTTCTATTGTTCTTGGGAGAGGAGAGGGAGAGAAGATGGTTATTGAGAGTTTTGAATGTGGCTTCTTGATTGTTGTAGAAGCATCCTCTCGCTATGCCGGGTCTACAAGTCTAGTGTCGTCGCGAACCCCTCGAATGTGGAAGCTATTTTGCTGAGCAACAAAGTCCTCGTCATTGTGGATCTGCTGCTACAGCGATTAGAGGTGAGTCAACGTGAATTGGTTTCGAATAAATTGCTCAGTTTGTGTTCAATTTTTCGAACATAAATAACTACGTGAATTTTAGACGTAGCATATTACTTTATCCAGATTCAGCTTCGACTATTCAATTTTTGATTTCTACGTCAATCGCGTGTAAATTAGAATTGCCGATTCTTTCTGGACACCCTGTATATTGGAAGAGATACGTATCTCCATCTGTCGGGAAAAATCTGAATCCTAACGAGTACGCTTGATACGTCGCACTCCTGTCCATTCTTGTAATTCCATTACCCGCGCGGTGCTGGCATCTGGTGACGCGGATCGCAACTAAAACCTTAATAAGGGTTGTAATACTTTCCTCCAAACAACTGTTTCAAGAAAACTGTTTAAGAAAAAAAATGTATTGCATATTTACTTTACATATTTTGGAAGAATATGTTTTTTTGAGCGCTTTCTTGGAACATTAAGAAATATTCTTCGACGAGATTACTTTCAGCATGGTATACCTTAGGAAAATGGGATAAAAAAGTGGATTCTGTTTTAAGGGTTTTAGAGTAGAATATCTCCCAGTAAAATCGTGGTTCTCTCGCGTTATAAATATTAAACTTCCGACTTGTTAGTAGCTGAGGCGTTTTAAGAGGTTTCGGCGCCTCTTTCCATCTGGCTGGATCCTGCTTTTTTTTATCCAGCCACTTATGACACTCTATTCGTAGCCTCTGACCATTTCCTCGTTAACGAGAGACGCGCCCGTCTCTTTGTCTTTCCGCGCATCGTAACGGATAAATAGCTGGAATTCCACGGTGGAGGAGAAAAAGCCGCGTTGCGGCTAATCTTTGGTTTTCTTCCTTTTCTTCGCGATGCAGGAGATTCTAAATAAATCGAGGCGGAGTCTGTCATGCCGGGCTGTCGGCCCTGTCAAAATAGGGATTAAAAGAGACTTAAGGCCGATTCCAATGTGCGCAGTGGTCGATCGCCGCTCGGAGTGACTCTAAAATCAGTATCACTTGGCAAGCTACTTCCTTCCGAACCTTCTCAATTTTCCAATGTTAACATCAAGTTTTGACAATTCTCGAGAAAAGAGTTTGTTTATATTCTGTATGCTGCGTCGGAGCGAGAAGGTGGTAAAGTTCGTTCTTCTCGACGGCATTCATTTTAAACAATTCGCAAAAGCTTCATTTTTTCGGTCCCAAAAAAACCACTACCAAGCCAATTTTTAAGAATCTCAAGTTCTTCCAATTGCGAATGCAATCGAACAAAAACAATATAGTGGCTATAGGTAGATGTTAGGCTATAATGCCCTATTCTTCTCGTGCATCGAACCCTTTACATCGGCAGAATCAGGCAGGATACGGTAGAATCAGAATAAAAGAAGAGAATGGGTGAAATTCTCAAACTTTTCCTCGCCTATCGATCTGCTTCCGCCGCCCGGCTGTGGTGGCGGCCTCGACGCTAATGGATAAGCGAAGTGCAAAGCGGGAGATGGAGGTTGAGAGTGGAGAAAAGCATAGTGAAGACGCACGTGTTTCCAGTGACGTAGCCAGTGGTCCGAGACCTTTAAATAACGATAGCTGAGATGCCTGTAGAACCGGAGGATCACGCTGATCGAAGAACACAGTGCTTCTCTTGGCCGACGATGCGGCAAAGGGCAAATTTACTAACCTCTCGCGCTCGACGAGCCGTGGCATGCATCAACCTGTAAATAATTCCGTGGAAAAGTCCCGAGCGCAAATAATCTCTATTAGCTTCGGCGAATGCGACTGGGATATCGAGGCGCTGGCTGGTCGCTCCATGCTTTTGATATAGGGTAGAGGGTGTAGTAGGTAATAATGTAGTTGACGTTACGAGGAATTATTCAGCTTCGACGACACGGTGAAAGAGGATGTAACGTGGAAGCTGGACGGTCGAACTCTTCTGCACTGTGAGTTTAATACTGTTCTGTCTTGGCTTTCTGCATCGTTTCACTCACGATGAACGACCGGGATTTTTTCTGAGTTCTCACGTGAAAATTGATGCTACGGCGGTCAGTTGTTGCTCGCGGAAGATCGTCGTGGATCTTTCGCGTCACGACAACAGTCCCGCTAGCGAACTTCCCCGCGGCAACTTGTCCGTCGTGTCAACGTCGAAGTATCGCAGTCTTCGATGTTGTGTTTCGGCGAGTTCCGATAGCACCCGATGTCAACTTCCAAAGAGATGAGACTCACGTGAGAAGCCCACAGCCCATAAACGCCACAAATGACGGGAACAGAAACACAGTTACATTCGAGTAATCAACGATACATGGTTAGAATTCCAAGCTTTGCTCGGAAACATCTGATCTTAATGTACACTGGCTTAAAATGCGTATTTTGACGTGAAAAGACGAAATCTGTAGCTCACAAACATTCGAATAACTAACAATGCAGGTACAGAAGTCGGAACTTCTTAATGAATGATCGTTAAAGAAAATCCATCCGGGGGGGGTCCGATTGTCAGGAGGTAAACGTTCGATTTCCAGACGCTCACAATCAGCGTTTCGAAATTTGAGTTGCCGAGGTAAAACGATACATCCGATAATTCGAGTCAAAATAGCTTTCCTTTCAACTCGTTAATTTTCCACCAACGACCGCAAAGTGACTCGCATAATCATTCTCCGTTCAATATAATTTTTCCAAAATCGACGATTTACAAACTTCCAGCATCCAACGCATCCTCCGATTAGAAAGCGCGTGTTGGAGGATACAGTCGGTAAGGATAGGGGAGAGATACGATACTTGGGCCCGGCGTGATTTTGGCGTCTCGATTGTTCACGCTCGACGGGTACGGCACTGGCGGATCCTCCTGCTCCTCCTGCTCCTCCCCCGGGAATCTCCCTCCGCAAATGCATTAGCGGCGAGAGAGCTTTTAGTGACGTCACCCACGCACATGCACGAACACACAGCGAGAGAGCGGACAACAGTGGAGAGAGAATCGGGTTATACGATGAAAAGAGAGTCCGTGTGTCCCGTCGGTCTGTTGTGTGTGCTGCGGGACTGCTAGAATGCGCGTGGGTACTTCTGCCGGTTCCATCAAGCTCACTTTCGAGGAGCCGGCCTAATCTTTTGTCTCTTCTCTTCTCTTCTTTCTCCTATTCCTCTGGTTTTTCTACCTCTTCGCTACCCAGAATTTGCCGCTCTGCCGAAAAACACGCGAATTTCGACCGCCGATTAATGCGCCATTCTACGGTAGAAGCTTGAAAGATTCGAGTAAAAGGATCGGGTTTTTGTGGTAAAAACTGAACGTATGTATACATACAGTTAGTGTTGAATCAATTGATTCGAATATTTGGGAGAAATTTTTGTGGTAAGGTCTTGAGGGTTGGGTTATAGTGAGTTTCGATGCGTTTTGGTTAGTTTGTTTAGTAGATTGAAGTTTGTTTATTGGATTGATGGAAAAGCTTGCGTTTTTTTATGTGGTTTTGTTGAGGTATAGAATGTAACGTGAGAGAATAAGGTACGATGTAATGAAATATTTCTTATTTACAAATTTATCTTTCCAAATTTCTTACTCAGGAATTACTTATGTATTCTCCAATTTGAGACAAAAGTTGAGCAAAATAAAAAATTAATTTCCTGCGGCCCCAACAATTTCGCAACATCTTGCTGCCCCCCGATCAGAACAATGATGACCGAATTACTAAACAGAATGGAAGAAATTAAAGCGCGGACCATTGGGCAGAGGAACGAACCCGAACGCCTGGGGTCCGACGGATGCTTTCCAATCTGGCCCGCCGGCCGAGCAAATTTACAATTTCCCGTAACTCGCGGTGACTTCGCCGGAACTCTCTCCCTGCACTGTCCCTTTCGCCGAGGAAATTTATGCGCTCCACCGCGGCTTGGAGACAAGCGCGCGCGCGAGCGCGATGCGTCCAGTTGTCGTCGTTCTCCTCCCCGAACTCTCATCGGTCGTAAAAATCGAGGAAGACGAAGCGAGATTCTCTCCCTACTAATCTAGTCGACTTTAAGTCGAACGAAGCGAAGCAGCAGCGGGCAAAGCGGATTTGCTGGCAAGGATCGAGTTACACGATTCCAGATTTCCAATGCTCCCTCGGTCCAATGCGTCTCCCTCTGAGAATCGAACTGTGCCGACCGATTTCGAGTTTGAAAAGTTTAACGATTGGTTCACAGGATGTAATGGGATGATTCGAAGTATGTATTCGAATGAAATAGAGGGTTGAATGAAGATGCGATCGAGGATTCTGTTGTTTTGATGTAAACCGATATTGATTCCGATCGTACCTCGAATCGATTTTCTTTCTTGATAGCCCATTGTAAATCGTGCAGCATATAAAGGCACAAGTGCAATGTAATCGTTCGCGAATTTAAACTTTTGCAATACGAGATCGATCCGAAAATTAGCGCACTCAAGACTTTGAATTCGAAGGTTGAATTTGAAGAAATCTCGTTAATCAATATGTTCTCGAAAATATGCAGCAATATTCTTCTATTCGAATATCATATAAACAGGGTAATTATTTTTAACATTGTATCATTTTTGACAAATCGATACGTCACACGCGATTACTTATCGTTTTACAAATATTCCACGATTTTGTGGATAATTAGTTTTTACTTTGAGAAAACTGCATCGATGTAATGTCACTTTTTGCCATCTCCAAAAACTATCAATTTTTAATTTTCCGAAGCTTAACGTCTCGAATGTGCTCGCGACGTGTCGGATCGGGTTGCGACGTTTCAGACCGATACCTGCTAAATTCTCAAAATTTCACATGTCACCTCTGATCGCCTCGTGAATCAAGCGAAACGAGTTACTACGACATAAATAGCCGAATCTTATTGTTAGCACCGAGAGTCTCTCATAGGGTACATGTCTCATCTACAGCAGCGCCGTTTCCCCATTAAATCGTTTCGTCCAATTAGTTTCAATTTTGCGAAAATCGCCAAATGCGAAGGGGTTCGAAATCCCCATCGGCACCGAAGCTTCTCACATCGACGTTTCCTCAGGTGCCGTATAGTTCCGCAGCGATGGTAAGTTGTAGATGCATCGACATATCGATACATCGATGTTTCTCCATTTTTCCCTAGCCCCACGCGCATTAAAACGCCGCCCGCGTATCGCGGGTGCAAATTGAAATATTTGCCAGTGCATTAAGGTCCCGGGTAAAAGCTGATTTTAAATAAATAAATAAACGGCCGCGCTAATAAATAAACGAGCCCGCTGCCAAAATAATTGCTTCTGCGTCCATTTCGCGCGCGCGCCACCCGATGGAACTTTTAGTCCAATGGAGACTCTTTTCCAAACATTTCTGTTTATTATCGAGGGATTATTAGTTTGGAGTAGAACGGAGTTTTCGTCCGAAATACATCCTCTTTTTGGTCCATTTGCCCTCGGTATTTTTTGGTATCTTTAGAATGCTGAATTGGTGGTAATGAGGGGCCTGAGGAATATGGGCCCTAAACTGGACCCGCGATAAGTCTCCGGAACACTTAGCTCTTTCTACGAATCCGTTGGAATTTTTACTCCAAAATCTCGCTTCTCCAATCCCATTTTCTCCTTCTCTTTACAGTTCAATTTGGAGGTTTAATCCCAAATTCAAAAGAGTTATTCCTTCAATTTTTTAAGCAGTTAACTGTTTATGACGCGCATACTCGTCATGAAAAGCGTACACAATTTTATATTCCGGCGAATATATTCGTCATGAGTAAGCATTAGTGACAATTTACAGTTTAATTTGCAATTTTAGTGAGAAATAAAATATATTCGCGAACCTGTAGATGTTTAAAATATTTTGAGCCCAATTCGCAATAAAAGCTTATACACATTTTTCAAATACGTAAACAGTTAATTGGTTAACCCCTAAGTCCATACGCGAACTGGTCGAGTGACTCAAGTACCAGAAGTTGAAGTTGACTGCAGGATATCCATGGCCACCCGTCTGCCAACCACCTATGGTTAACGTTACGCTGTCGAAACTATTAGGAACCAGTAATTCTGGCTACCGCGCAGACAGTAGCGCCCCCTATGTCACTACGAGTTGATGCGAAGGAAAGATGCACTAACCGGAAGCCGTGGCCTGTTGTTTCAGACCCTGACGAGTCTCGATGACCAGTCCCAAGTCCAGGAAAGTTCCAGCGCTTCGACGGGGGACGGAGTCATTGCCAGTAGCCTAGTGCAGTTGCTCTGCCACCTGATTCCTGAGGAACCCTTCGAGAAGCAGGAACTACACCTACGCGTGCAAGAAGTCGCAGGGTGAGTTTTTGTCTGAATCTCGATATTCCTATCAATATCGTTGCGTTAATAACAATTCGAAATGATTGGAAACATTGTTTTCTTGCCGAAAGGATCATCAGAATTTCGAATTGAACTTTTGATTGAATTTTTAATTCACGATAGCATGTTCTCTCAATTGCTGGCAGAAGTTGTCGATGAGGAGAGTATCCTTTCGCTCGGGCTTCTTTTGAATCGGGAAATCAACTCTGCCGGGTCAGAAACACTAGCTTCTCACACGCGACCGAAAGAATATTTTCGTTATCGATAACTCACACGACCGATCGAAATTAAATTTCAAGGCAAGTTAAAGAACATATTCGAGTATTACGGTCGTTATTTACAATCGAAACGATGAGAATCGATATATATGCCAGGAAGTCGTGTCTTTCCTTTCTTCAATCTTCTCCATATTTCATAATGTACATCATAATCATTGGAATAACTGTTATTTTTGGCGGCGGCTTCTGCCAGAATGCCATAAACCCAGAACGGCACTCTGGACAGTTGACTCATCGCCAGCAAACGTGCCATTAAAATAATTCGCGCGATTGCAACGATTACCGCGTAATCGCGCTGATAATCGATGGGTGCTCGTGATAATCGGGTAGAATTATGTGCTAGCAGCTAGCCTGTTAACGGCTCAAATCTCTCTCTCTCTCGAGTTAATAACGCCGAAGGAAGAGCAGATTGACTGTGTAATTGACTCGACCAGCGCGCCATCTACGACTCGGAACGAGGTTGTAGGTAAAAAGTATGTGTCGGGGGCGCCAGTCGCTCACTCGCTCGTTCGTTCGTTTGAGATTTATTTCGAACGCAAACGGAATCGAGGACGGTGGCTTTGAAAGTGACAGCGGGAAAACATTAACACTTTGACGGGCGAGCATGGACCACCCCGTAGAAAAACATGACGACTCTGTTCGAGCCGATAGACTCGAATATCTGGGCGGTGACGAGCTGCAGCCTGCTTGCTCTCGCGCGTCCGATCTCTCTGGACGCGACGAGTGGCACCTGGGTCAACTTCCTTCCTCCGGGACCCCCCCAGTTGACTGCCAATCCTTTTTCTCACCCTTCCTCTCTCCGTCTACCTTCCCCTTTCCTGATTCTTCTATTAATAGGATTTTCTGTTTTCCGGGGCATCACTAGTGGAAATCACTACTAATGTCAATGGGAATGGATTTGGTATATTATACAATACCAGAAAGCCCGGTAGTTATACGAAATTACCGGTGTTCTAGATATTATAAATTGTAATTAAAATGATTTGTGCAAAGGCGTCTGCTAATTCAAACTGAATTACTCAGGGCAGGTGGTATCAGTATACAGTATATGGACTATTTGAATGCCGTCGCAACTTCAGTCCATTGGCTAGTACAGTTACGCAAGCAACCAATGAGCTATCGGCGACAAACAGACACTTAAGCCGCATATACACTGCCGTCCAAAAGTTTCCGGACACAGTATAGAAAAGCAATAGCACCAGTTTTTCTTTGGTAGCGGTTGAACGAATGACCTTCATGCATTGTTTACATCTCTCCTCTTATACGTACACTACTTCGAACTTCACTGAGTTCACGTTACGTACGAAATGTTGTTGATATTCTAATAGTTGGCCGAATGTGCTTGTCTCGTAAGGTCGACTACGGTCTGTAAAGCTTTTGTAAAGTCAGAATATTTATTACTTGTGTATTCATCACTTTTCTACATCAAAGTGAACTGGAAAGGCACCAAAAAAAGTGAGTATTTTATGGTTTCACCGAGTTTTAGACATATTTCTTTCATCGTAAACAAATGAATATTTTTAATTATTCTGAAAGATAAAATGGGTCGAAAAGTGAGAATAAGTAATGAGAAACGAGCCATTATCAACGCCTTACGTGAGGAAGGCTATACAGTGCGATGCATCGCGAAGAAACTCAAATTATCGAAGTCGACGGTAGGAGACGCGATTACTCGTTACCAAATGACGGGCTCTAACAATGACAGAAAACGGACGGGCAGACCACGAGTGACCAGTAAAGCTGAGGATCAATTGATAGTCCTTATGTCCAAGCGAAATAGGAAGCTGACCGCACCGGAAATTAGATCGCGGTTCAATAATATGCACTCTAGTGACATATCCGTCACTACTGTAAAGAGGCGCCTCATTAAAGCCGGACTAAATGGCAGAGTTGCCATCAAGAAACCGCTCCTTAGGCGAGGCAACCGACTAAAGAGACTGCAATGGGCTCAAAAACACAAGCATTGGACGATACATCAGTGGAAACAAGTGTTATGGACTTATGAGTCCAAGTTTCAAGTTTTCGGTCAAAAACGTCGTGTGTATGTTCGTCGAAAGCCCGCAGAGAAAATGCACAAGAACTGCATAAGACCAACGGTCAAACATGGAGGGGGTTCTGTGATGGTTTGGGGGTGTTTCAGTCACGATGGCGTTGGTGACCTCTATAGAGTCAACGGAATTTTAGAACAGAAAGGGTACCACTCAATTTTAAGCAAGCACGCAATACCGTCAGGAAAGCGCATGCTAGGACGAGGATTTGTAATGCAACAGGACAACGACCCAAAACACACCTCGAAGCTCTGCACTAGGTATCTCCAGCGCACAGAAGCACAGGGAGAGGTAAAAATTATGAACTGGCCACCCCAATCCCCAGATCTTAACCCGATCGAACTCCTCTGGGAAGAGCTAGATAGACGTGTGCGACAGGTTTGTCCAACGTCAGCAGAACATCTTTGGGACATCCTCCAGAAAGAATAGGAAACAATACCATCATCGGTACTGGAAAAATTAATTAAAAGAATGCCGAAATTAGTCAAGAAATTACTTGCCGCAAAAGGTGGTTTCTTTGATGAGAAAAAAGTCTGAGTTTTTCTTATATTAGTGAGCGTTTGTAATAATAGTATTTATGTATTTCATTTTGTTTTTTAGTTTTTGTTATAAATAAATGAATTCTAACATTTTCGCTACAATCTGTCGCAGTTTTCATGATACTTCATCATTTTGTACCCTTGTCCGGAAACTTTTGGACGGCAGTGTACATATATAAAGATTTCTGATATAACAAAAATCGAGAGACAAGGTATTGTCTTGGCACACGTAGACAAGACGATCTTGTATTCAATTTATTCCATCACGAAAAAGTTATGAACTGTGACTGGTTAAAACAACCCGAAAATGTGAAGTAACAATCCTGATGAAATTTGACATTCTTCAATATTCTTACCATTATTTTCCATTTACCATTCGACTATTCGATACATCTCAATATAACACACTACATAAAAACCTCGAGCAGATTAACAAACTGACAAGCAAAGATCTCGTACCACCTAGCATTACTATATTAAAAAAAAAGCCCAAGAACAAGGTGCGGTGGTAAATCACGCGGAAACTAAGTACGGGTTACCTCGTCCGGAATAAAAAGGTCGGGGGGGCTCGGCAGTAAGGGTGTAGAATCGGTCGACGGCGGTGAATCTGCAAATTGTAACAGTGTACCAGCTTAACCAGCGCGGTAATGAATGACGAAGGTGCGAGAAGGATTACGGGCCACGGCAGCAGTGATGGAGGCGGCAGGGGTTAGTCGTCGAATTATTATGATTAATTTCCTGCCGATGGTAGCCGGAGAACCTCCTAGTCACGATTTTTACTCACGCCGAGCGAGATTGGTTCCCGTAGCTCGCTCGCGCCTTTAACACTACAACTACTACACCAGTCAAAATGACTGATTCTACAATTGCCACTTTAAAATTTCTACTCCACGTATTAACACTATTTTTCCCGAAATCGTGTAATAACTTTTCCACCGTTCACTAAAGGTCTGATATAACGAATTCTATTTATCTTTTCTCTATTCAAAATCAACAATAATTTTGTATCGTGGTTACACTTGTACCAATACCAGTGAAAAATAACTGGTACTTCTCAATCTCGAGAATTCTTCCAATGGAATAGTATTCGATCGATAAATATAAGAATATTGTATTATTCTGTATTTTTTAAAGACCAGTCATTTTTGACTCATTTTCGTAGAATCAGGTATCATTAACTCTCGATAGTTCTAGTGTTAAACTCAGGCAGATGTATGTTAGTGTAAGGCAGGCGGGCGGGCCCCGATCGATCATGTTCTACCAGCTCTCTTTCTCCCTCTTTAATACTTATTTGACGATCGTTAAGTGCAGTCGCCGTCACCGGTAAAAGATATACGAGATAGCCGACCGCACTATTTCTGCGCACGATTATTCGCCGGGTCTCTCTATAACTCTTCCGTCGAACAGATCGAGTCCCTTTCCCGCGGAAAACATCGGCCGGTGGATTTTCCGCGGCGGATTCCGCGCCTATCTAAACGGCAGCTTATCGCCGCCGAGTGCTCGAACGATAGGCCGAGTGGAGATCATAAATGGACATATGGGTCTCGACGGACAGGGCAGATAATGAACCCCGAGATAATCGCGGGAAGAGTTGCTCAATGTGTACTCGGGGGGATATTATGTCGAATGTTGGGAAGCAGTGGTCAAGGAGCAGTCTACGGGGTGCACGGGACCAGGTGGGAAAACTGTTCGGGGGTGGATGCTATGGGGTAAAGAAGATCGAGAATATTTACGGAGGATATTGCGAAATTTTAAACGTTTTTTATGTAATCAGTGATATTTTTAATAGACCGAGTATATTCAATATACGTAACTTTTTCAATATAATAAATACATATGGAATATGTTTAATATATTCAATATATTCAATATATCCAATATATTCAAAGATTATTGTTCACCCGTTTTTTACCCGTAGAAGTTGTAATTCTTCCGGAAGATCCAAAAACCAAACCGTTATATGCTTATATCCTGGCCCAAACAAGCGGAATTTCTTCTTTAATTCACGATAGAATTTATTCCCCGGCAGATGCGCGGAAAGTACATAGTCGGAAGCGGCTCTCTCGCAATAAAGTGTCTGGGATGCTTTCGCGGTGCACTAGGCAGCGGAGAATAAAACTAGCGGCAGCACTTGTCGGCGCAATGGGGAATCATAGGAAATTCGCGGCGTTCCCGGTGCATTAAGGGGTGTAGCGAGATACGGGCGAGGTATAAAAGAAGCGACAAAGGGGGTTGGTATCATGGTCCGCGGTGCATCTTCCTTTGTGAACTGACTTTACGACAAAAGGGCCATTTAGCGGTTCTTCGCAACAGAAAGAGAAAGAGAGAGAGAGGCAGCCTTAATAATTTTTCTGAGATAAATAGAGCTGACGGTGTTTTTTAATCATAGATTGTGCTGGTAACTCACTGCTTTCGCGAACGTCTACCAATGGGCGGTGGCCGATACGAATAACTAAAATAGTGCCAATTAGGTCCCAGCTGGAATTCAAATATTCAGGTTGGAAAATGGAACTTGTTAATTTACCTTAAAACGAAATAAATGTGTATAATTAATTTCGCTGAAGAAAAATTCGGAATAGGATGTTGAAAAGGAATCGAAAGAGCCAGAGGATAGGAAGACTTAGGGTTCAGATCCTGGTCCCTTTCCAGGTTGTTAGTATAAGGCTAATAGAAAGAGGATCACCGGGACACTCGGTAATTTGCTTACGAGACACGCGCGAATCGCTTTCCGCTGGCGGCGCCCCAGTTTCGCTGGCATTAATAAGACACGAATCGAATTAACGAAAGTAAATGCTCCTCGCGAGAAGAGATCCCTCAGTGGCGCGGTCGTGGGAGGTATTAACGGCTCGGCGGATCTTAGATTGCGTTTGGATACGATTCGGAGTGTGAGCAAGAGACAGCCAGGGAATTTTGCCGGTTATCGTTAGGAAGTTTGTTTATAGTCTGTACGCTTCGTCGATGTGAAGAGAGACTCACGGTCGAAGCAAGAGGGTGGAACGAATTTTTTTCAATAAAGTTGTGCAGCAAAGTTTCCCGCAAATTCTACTTTCTTGGCACGAAATTCGACATGTTTAACGTTATAGAGAAATGTTATTAACACTTTGGCGAAATGACATACGGTGAATTTAAAGCTTGGTTATAGTACTTTGTTATGGATAAAATAAGATTTCGAAATACTATTAACGAATTAGGATTTTAAAAAAGGTTTTCAAAATTTACCGAACTTCGGCAAATGAATTTGGAACGAAAAGAAGAAAAGATGGATAAGAAAGTCACTTTCGTACGATTCTTCGCTCGGAGAGAGCTTGTCCACAATGCATCAGGAGTCACGCGCGAGCCGGTCGACCTTCTACGAATTGTTTTGAGCCTCTCGAGTCACTGTCCCTTCTCTTCCAGAGTGTCGCCAGGCGGTGACACGTCACCGTGCAGTCGAAATACACGCGTTTACCTTTCCCAAAATCCTCATTAACCAGTTAACCGTGTCGGTGTTTTTGGAAAATGTGTATCTAAACTGTGTCACACACAGAGTGTGTGAAATATAAAATTAAAACTTTACCTGAATAAAGTTTATTGTCAGCGATTGAAATCCTACAATTTGTGCACTCTTTTTCATGCCGAGTATACTCTCATCATAAACAGTTAACTGGATAAGAGAAATGAATATTGTACTTTCATTTCTTCTCGTGTTCCAAGATACCGAAAAAAACTCTTTGTGCAAAAATTCGCCGATGGAAATTTCCCGCAAAATTCCGGCTCCTGCCAGTTGTCAATCAACGCGGCCGCGGAGTGGGGAGGTAGAAAGGAGGTAAAGAGGGGAGAAAGAGAGAAAGAGAAAGGGAGACGTAAGGAAAGAGGAAAAATCGGAAGGAGAGTTCGCCAGCAACGAGGGTGAATTTCGAGGGAGGGAGATAGAGAGTCCATTAGCAGATTACGTACTCAGTCCGCCTCGCTCATTCAACCCCGCGATATTTTTTCTTCCTTCTCTTCTCTTCTTTTCTCTTCGCCCTTCTCTTTCTTCTTTCGAGACCACTAACGATTGCTGCGTTTCTCTCGGGGGGCTCTCTTTCCCACTGTTCCCTCGACTTCTCGGCTTTTGGCAGGTGTCCTACGGTTTTTATCGATCTCATCGGGAGCCCGGCGCCCCGAAAGAAGATTCTCCGAGTCGCTGTGTGCCGCGAATTTGCTTTCGGACACTGTGATACACGCCTTTGCCTAGAAATAAACAAGTTTTGTTGGGGACGTACATAGAATGAGATTCAGGGAAGATATACTTCTTGGCGAATGGAGGGGGAGAGTTTTGAGAAATGTGGAGCGAGAAATTAATATGTATAGGGTGGTTGGGAATAGGTGGGAATCCTGTTCCGGGTAGGTTTCAGGGGAAAATGAATTGGAAATGTAGAATGGAAGTACATATTGTGTGAAATTGGCAATATATTTAATGTATCTGGAATATGAAATTTGTTCCGTATATCCAATATATATTCAATATATTCAAAGAATCTGAAATATTCAATATAACGAGCATATCCAATATATCCAATCTTGTGCAATATGATTAACCCTAAATAGTCGACAAAATTAACATAACTTCAACGAAACATTTAAACTGGATTTTGAAGTTATGTTAATTTTGTCGGCTGTTTAGGGTTAATCATATAGTACACTATACTTTAGTACGGAGTTATACTTATTACGAGGCAAAACGTATCGGGATCTGAGATAGATTCGCGTGGGATCGATAGGCTGGCGGAGTAGGAGCAGTTTCGAGATGGCCCCAGGGAGGTCCTCCGCCGTAGGGAAGAAAAAGCAAGAGCCGGCTCTTTAGGAGGGCCAAACGAAATTATCGGATCAAACAGCGGCGCTGGTGTATTAATAAAATAGATTTCCAGCCGTTCTTCAGTGAACTGCACTTCAAAGGCACCCTGAGACCTACCAATAAATTTAGTTATTCTAAATCAATACGTACAGCTACGAAATTGTTTCTGTTCAATTTAAAATTTGTTCTAAATTGAAAATGAAAAATTGAAATTCTTTTTTATATGCCTAATATAAATTCTTAAGTAATTTCAATTGATTTTATAATTCAGAGAATTGAGGTTGTCGGAGTTTAGAATTTGAAATTGTGTAAGACGAAAAAATTCAGAAATTTTCGATTTGAGATCGCAAGAGTAGTTAAACTGTTTTCCAATAATTTGCTTCGGTTAATGGTATTGGTAGCGCAGCTTGTACCTAGCAGATGCCACTGTCAGCTGCCTCGCTCTTTTACTAACTACTAATTCAGCCTGTCAATTACCACCGTGGATATATGTATGTAAAATCCCAAAGGATAGTAGAAGGAGATGAAAAATAAAATAGAAAAATGTGTCACAATTAATTACAAAATTCACGTAATTAACTGTAGAAAATTAGTTAAATATTTTATTTCTCTCGTTTTTTACTTAACAAATTCGAATACAGCAAGTTCTTTTTACTGAACGAAAAATTTCGATCTGACTGACTTTTACAATTGATCTAATTGCAGCGACACGTGTACCATAAATGGTACACGATGCGATAACTACTCCAAATAAGCTAATTACTTATGAATTGACGATGCAAGGAAATATCGCATTTTCTTGTTTTTAATTCCATTTCATATTAATTGTATAAAATTGGAAATTTCGAAAACCTGCCGAGGTTAATTTAGGAAATTAAAAAATAGCGCGAAGCGATCCAACAGCAATTAGAGATGAAATCAGACAGAGAGAAGAAAGAGTGGGGGAAGAAATCGAAGCAGATTCGGAAGAATTTCGGGCCTGCCGCAATAATAGTCCGCTGACAGTAATGACAACAGTAATGGGAACTGCGGGATTGAAGCGGTATTTGATCAGGCTGGATAGGGTCGTGAGTAGAAATAGGCAGAGCGAGCAGAGCAGCGCGGCTGTTCCCGTTCCCATTCTCCTAAGTGCCAAATTTCACTGTTGTCTATTATCCCATCGTCCTTATTGACAGAGCCCGGTTTAAACGAGGCGAGGACCTCTGAAATCCTTGCCACTCCACTGGCGACCCCTCTGGTGAAAATTCACGATTCCTCCCGATTAATCGAAACCCAATTAACAAAATCGCACTGATCATTTTCTTACCAAATATTTATACTTTTGATTGATGTTTCTTTCATAAGAAAATATACGAAAACAAGTTGGAATTTTTTAGCAATTTTTCCCACAGTTGTTCATACGATCTTTCATAGAATATTTTGACACCGTATCTTAGTAATACGCGGGAAGTTTAGGTTAAGTTCGAATAGAAAATTATTCATCCGAATCCTGGAGCCGTGATTCTACTCCAGATTACAGTTTTTCGCGGCGCACTATCGAAAGTTCATTAGCAGCTCTAGCAAAGGGATGGAGGGAGGGGGTCCATAAAAAATTCGTTAGCGCGATAAGCCGTGGCGAGGACTTTTCGCAGGAAACTCTAGTGTATGGAAGTGCGACGACAGGAGGGAACGAGATATCCGTATAGAGAGAGAGAGAGAGAGCGAGAAAGACAGACATCCACCCTACGGCGCAGCCAGGAGCCCAAATCCCAGCGTGAATGCATTACGCGTCAACGAACTCCGAGTAGCAATATCCTGGGCTGGCCGATGTTAGAGTACCGGATTATAATACATTACCAATTCGACGAAGCCCATTTGACCTTGTTTTAGACACTCTAGAAACCTTCCCCTCCTCTTCTCCGTTACTCCAAAAATCTCTGCTTCTTGCTTCCATTGTGTTTTTTGCCAGGGATTTTTTCCGAATGCATCAGAATTTGAAGTATTGATTGATCGTTAAATAGGAATTGTCATATAATATATCATTTATTATAAATCAATCCGTATAGCTTACTACTTATATTGTTTCTGTTCAATTTTACTTAGAATTGGAAAAATTGGAATTGTCGAAAATGGGTTGAAATTCTTCCATCAATCCCCGTGTCCTCCAAAACGACTGTTGCCCGAATTGTTTATAAAAGTGTATTTTAGTACTCTGTTGGAAAGATTGAAAAGTCGATTATTTCACAAAATAAAAATTGTTATATATAAGTTGTTATATAGTTTTATTTATTATAGAGTAAAAGCTGTGAAAGCTGTAAAAGCTTAATTTCTTTTGTTCATTTGCATTTTCAACTGAGAGAATCGAAATGATTGAAAATGGTTCGAAATTTTCCAATATCAAGTATCGTAGAATTAGTTTATTGAAACGTGAGTCGTTTTGGAACACGTCGGAAGAACGTCGCTCTCGCGACAGCCGGTCAAACGCTTCTTACTCTACCTGGCAACGACCACCGACCACGCGAGTTTCCTCTTCTCCTCTCAATCCGTTCGCAAAATGAATACCATCGAACCAAACGAACCATTCCACTCTTTCGCTTCAACCGGGAGTCAATCCTTGCTCCGACAGAACGTGCAGAACATGAGCAAATTTTTCATTGCCAAATGGTAAAATTTGAAGGATTCGGAAACTTAACATTGAACAATTAAGATGGTTTGGAAAGAAAGCCGGGAGAGGAAAGGGGAGGGTGAAATTCAGGAACAGGAGACACTTGTCAGTGACAGGCACACAGGGGGTCGGTTTCAGGGGTGGGTATCTGGAGACGACTCTGTAAATATTGTAACAAGTGTGGCCGCGTTGCCACGCGTGGTATGCTTCGCAAATCGATCGCCCCTGCGACAGAGGATCCTCTTCTCTTCAGGACCTTATCCCCCTTGCCACCGTTGCTACTACTGCTGCTACACTGCTTCTGTTGCTGCTGCGACCGTAACAAAGGAAGTTAAACGCGGAAGTGGCAATTGTCCAGGATCTCCATTTCACTCGAGAGACTGTACCACGAGACCCATTGTCATTTTCACTCTCGTGCCATTTCGCTGGACAAACACGCTCTATTTTCGCTAGAGCCCCCCCTTCCTATTCTCGTCACTCGCAGTGTACCAGCCATCCGAAACACGAAAAATCGAGAATCCCAACTTGAGGACTCTAACACTTTCTCCTTCTCGATAAGCAACAATCTACATCCGAACCTTTCACAACTTTCTTCACTTTTAACTCTTTCCTAACTTTTATGATTATTCTTTTTTTCCCCCAACTTGGGTTTCCGCTTTTACACCTTTCCAATGACCAGTCCAATTTGCACAGTCCGTTATCGAAACGCAGGAAAATCCGAGGGGCCTTTTATTTCGCAGGAAAAGATCGTCGAAAAGAAAAATGAGAGAATCTCGTAATACAGAATCCAATGAATTTTCCCGAAACCAGCGGTCAGTAAGCGAATTGATCAGCAAAGGGAAGCGTGCTAGTGGCGAGCTGGTGGGGGAGGGTTTGAGTCGGTCCCAACGAAGGGTAAATTAAATTCACCATCTGCAGGGTAATTCGCAAGAGTAGAGCGCAGCAATTCGGAAGAAGATCGGATCTTCCGATGTTCACGCACGTCTGCACCGCGACGGCCCATATCCACTGGCACAACCGAACCATGCATCATCGCCCCGAGATTGCGATCTATCATTCAATGTTTGCGGGGGGTTCGAGCAAATACATTGAATTTATTTATTACCCTGCGGGGCGGGGAAAGAGAGAGAAGCCGAGGGCCAAGGGCAAGCAATCACTACTGCCGGGGGACTGCCATTAGCTAACCATATGATTATTTCATAGCGAGCTTGCAAGGGTGCATATCTTTGCGAGGTACGAGTCGCTGCCATGCCGATTGTCGCGCTAGCTTACAACCACGGATTGTGCTCTTCGGTATGCGCCATTCTCGGCATAATTCATTTGCATATTCATCGACGGCTCCGTGCCATTTGTCTAATAACCTGGATGGTGACTGTTCGATTGGGGATCGTAGGGTTTTTCTGTCAGCACTTTAGCTAGGTTAGGAAATTGTTAACCTGTCGAGGGATAAAGTGGGAGTTGGGTGAATATCGGAGGGGAGGTTGAAGGAGTCCGAACGCGACTATGCCTCGTGAATTAGGCCTAAGGGTCTAGCGGGGGTGGGGGGGGGGGGGGGGGGGGGGCTACAGCTTCCTAGAGGGGGGCAATCGGGAAACGCATCCTTCTACAATTCCATGAGTAGGCCCTCATTCGCAAAGGTAACAGTCCGGGGAACAGTTAGGGAAGGTGTGCGAGCTAGATCGAGATCACGGCCCGAACCTGGCCTAAAGCTTGAGTCAGAGGGGGTCAGGGCCAACTCGACGGTTCTCTAGAGAGTCCCGAGTCCGGCTCGAAATTTACCAGAAGGAAAAAGTTTCGGAACGCGCAGAAGCTGACTATGATACCATTAAACCCGTTAAGATCATTATTAAATCGTTATTAAAATCGTTATTAAGATCGTTACTAAAAACTTTTATTGGAATCCTTTCTCAAGACCTCATATGAAAATTGTTACTAAAATTATTTCTACCCACCCAGTAGAATGCAATCACAATAATCTCCCAGAATGTTCCATACGATCGCCTACACAAGTATTCTAATCCGCAAGATACCCGTGCCGCATTTTATTACCACATTTATCCTGTCCCTTAGCACGGAAACAGTGTGCACTGCTTCGTGTCGACGCATCGCGTAGGGTGCTCTTCGAGCTCATCCTCGGCTTAAGTCTTCTACGCAAGCTCTAATTCCGTGTATTCGTGATCGCGCCACGTCCAAGTCCCACTTGTCTTACCCACTCGTTGGGCCAGCGAGGATCATTCTCGAATCGATTACCAGGTAATCGATCGCGAGTTCGAATGGGGCCTTGGGAAGTGTGTCCCGAGTTTGGAGGTTAGGATTAGGCCGTATAGCTAGTTATGATTAGAGTAGACAGTTGGCCTGCGAAGCAGTCGAAAGGAGCCCCGTTGGTGGCTCGGTATTCGAATAGTCATTGGCAGGAGGTCGCAGGGTGTCCCGGGTCGAACAGTGGGGTGGCGATAATACGCACTGACAGGAGCCGCGCGCACCCCTCGAGCGCTACACGCGGCTCTTGGGGTGGCTGGGATGCTGAAAGCAAGGGTGGAGAGCGAGAAGGGGTCCAGGAGAAAAGAAAAACATATACAACAACCCGATAGAATGAGCATCGCATGCGCCAAAGCTTGTTCGGCAACGATCCTACTTCATCTCTTTTCATCCTTCTCTCTTTCTCACTCTCTTTCTCTTGCTAGCTTTTATGCGCGCAGAATTACCCACTGATGTTATAATCCTCTCGTGTTACGCCGTCGCACATGCCGTCCCGTAAGCAATACATTGTTTTTTGTCCGGGACATCCTCCCTCGGTTTATGACGCCACGCCACTAGATCGGCCGCCATATGCACACTTGCCAGCCAGACCCCCGAAAGCCCCCCTTTCCGCCCCCTTACTTCTGATCGGCTACCGAGGCGTGATCGATCTTCGACGGGTCAGATGGAAAAGTGCAAAGTAGCAATGTTTTCTTTTGACGGATTTTCAGTGGAACAATGCGTAAGCTTCTTTTCGATGGGAGTGAAATTTCTACGTGCGGAGGAACTTGAATATCCGCAAAGTAAACAGTTTGCATTTGTCAATTGTTGCCTAAAATGGTAGTGAAAATTATTGTTGAAATTCTAAATTATTTGCCAATGAATTTCTACTGAGAAGCGTCGAGTTGGCCCTAACCCCCCTCGCACTCGTTCCCTCCAATACTCTCCCAACTCCCAAACCCTCTGAAACATTCAATCGTTTTTAATCAACAATTCTAATCACACCAGTAACCCTCTTGTTCCAGGTACTTGATAGCAGAGGGTCTAGTGGACCGCATATACCGTCACAGTCGCGCGCTCATCGAGACCGACTACTTTCAAGACCAAGAGCACGAGCCTTCATTGTTGATCTCTGCTTTCGACCTAGTCTCCAGGCTATGCGGCCACTTGCGGCGGCCCGGAGACCCAGACCCAGGGCCTGTCGTCGAGAACAACAACAGTGGCGAACAAACGAGCCTCGAAGCTCATCTACTCGCGAGCTTAGCATCCACCGAAGCCGCGGGTGCCATCGGAACCCTTTACGCAGCCGTGGCTTTGACGCCACAGAACCAGAAAGGATCGTCGCCGACGCCTAATCAGACGACGATGTCGCAGTCGACGAGACTGCTGACGGCCCGTGGCCTCCGGTTACTCAAATCCATCGCTATGCTTGACATCCAGAGGTTCCAGGTAGGGATTCAGTAGTGCCACTCGAAGAAATTCACGCTTTAACGCTACCTAGTCGCGAGTCCAATCAATTAGAGCTGGAAGAAGGGTCGCTTTCAACCCTTCCGGTCAACGGGCGCTCGTCCAATTAAACCTATGGGGCTTTTTCTTCGTTTCGGTCTTGTCGCGAGTAAAACAATTTTAGTAAGAATGTTAGTAACGATTTTAATAACGATTTTTGATAACGATTTTTAATAACGATTTTAATAACGATTTTAATAACGATTTTAATAACGATTTTTGATAACGATTTTTTATAACGATTTTTTATAACGATTTTTTATAACGATTTTAATAACGATTTTTAATAACGATTTTAATAATGATTATAACAACAATTTTAATACCATTATGGATATTGATTTGAATAAGGATTATAATGGCAACGTTAATAACGATCTTAATAATGAATTTGTATAAAATAAAAGCTCGTCCGATAATTGCTGCCGGAGATCGAGGTTAGCCGTAGGTAGCTGCCAACAGGTGTAAGGCGGGTCCAGCAGACAATTGTTCTGTGGCACCCATCCGAGCTGCGGCCGAGGCAATGGAGATATCGTGTATCCGAGGGGCACGGCTGTCAGGGTAGAAAGGCCTCCCGTGAAGGCTACAATGATGAGCGGCGACCACGAATTGAATCGTAGCTCGCGCCCCAGCTTTGTAAAAAGCATGCGGGCTATCCTGGTTCCCGCGGGAGGCTCGCTGCTCCCTAGAGAAGCCTTGCAGCCCGGCTGCTTCTCTCCTACTCGTCTGCACCGCGAAACCAAAGCTTATTATTCATTCTCTTTGACTTTACACTGATGTGGCTCGCTCTCCGTGCCACTCCGAGACCCTCTTCGGTTCGCGTGTTCATCACTCTGGCGACCTCTGCGTCCTGGGCTCTTCTTTAATTCGGGGTTGAAAGGGGTCCGGCGAGCACTGTTTCGAACTATTGTGTTTTGGTTCTTGGCAAAAGTTGCTCGGTGGTTCATGTGGGTGATGTGATTGAAGGGAGCTTCCGATATTGGTTCCTTATTGATTCCGAGATCAATTTCGTTAACCTTATTCGCTTTATTAAAATTTTTCTAAAATCACCAGAACTATTATCAAAATCCTTATTGAAACCGATCTGTATCACTCGAAACATTCTTCAACCAATTTTTTCTTTTACCAGAACATCTTGGGTGCAGAAGGTACCAGTCTCCAATGGCGGTTGATTGCCAGCCACGTGATAACGCGACTGTCGAGTGACCCGATATCGGACAAGACAGAGTCAGGGTCAAGTGGGACGCACATCCTATCAGAGCTCTTCGAGGTCCTAGGCTACTTCGCGGTGAACAATCCGGAAAACCAGGTAAGTTTCGGTCCCAAAATTCATTCATCTCGAAACAATGCCACTAGCGACGGATTGTCGAAGGGCCTGATAACTCAGCGAAGTTATCGGGCCTTCTTCTTCGGTCCCAATTTAACTGGGCCTTAAGTCCCTTCGGTCTGGTCCGTATTCTCAGCCAACCACAACGATAGATAGAAAGAAGACGACGAACAATTAGTTTGAATATATGACCAAGGATGGGTCTGAACCTAATCTGGGCCTTAACTCCGTTATCCGCGACGTAGGTCGCATGCCAGAGTTGAGTTCTCGGGTCCGGTGGCGCCAGACCGTCGGATATTTCGATTGCGACTACAAACGAGCTTGGCATCAAGAACTACAAGCTCGCGTTGTGCTCCGAAATACTCTCTGTTGATTCTGATGATATTGGATCGGGATCGCGCGCACGTGACCGGTGTTTGTTCTCGCGAGCAAAAGCTCGTTCGTATGCAAAGTCTTGGCCCAATGGGAGGAGGAGTTCAATTAATGAAAACAGAGTGGGCGCCGGGGTGAATCGATTTGTTGGCCAAAGCGACAGCTGTCTTTGCGGGGCTGACTTTGGCTCTGTAAACACGGAACCACGTGCTACGGACCCAGGCAACCTTGTCGCATGGGTGGTTTAAAGCGAGGGGGGGGGGGGGCTAAGAGAGAGAGAGAGAGAGAGAGGAAGGAACAAGCGGCAGCGTGTCGGAACGTGAACGCTAAGGATTTTAGGAAGATTATTGTCGCTGTCAGCGGAATGCACTTAGTGCCTCTATTTCTATGCCGCGGTACTCGAGCACCAGATTTATGAGCGGCGCAAGATGGATCCACAGGGATCTATACTTGGGAGTTGTGTGAAATTCAATCCTCCTAAGTAGCTTCCTGGTGAATGATTTCCCGATTTCGAATTTTGAGAAGGTTAACCCTTATGGAGACATGTGTAGCACTTGTACAATAGAAAACGAAAGGCCCTTATACGAGCACATGACAAGCATTTAGTTTCAATTTCATTTATTTATCATCGCTTTAGTTTTCTACAGTTCATATAGTTCATCATAGAATTATTATTAAAATAATGAATAATTAATTAATTAATAAATAAAATAATAATTAATTTACATACAAGATTAACTAAAAAAACTCTCGAATGTTAAGGGTTAACGATTGGTCTACAAGATGTACTGGGATGAGTGACGTAGATTTGATCGAAGTATAGGGTTGAATGAAGACGTAATCGAAAATTCTGTTGTTTTGGAATTGACTTGTCACAGCGAAAGTCTCTTGGGAAAACAGAAGTCAATTTGAAAAAGAGTATTAAAGGTCACTGGGAGAAGTAACATAGCTTTCGGAGCACCCAGTACATAAGATCCGGCGGCTGTAGGAAGAAGAAGCCGTTAGACACAACACACTCAGCGGACCTCCCATCAATATACGACCGAATGCAGTTAAGATATATTTACGCCGTTCCATTCCATACGTCAGCGCGTTGAGCGTGAAGCAGCCGCGCGCACTTTTGGATTGATGCGCAAGGCCGTCGTCGTGCCATCTCCAGAGAGTGCATCTCCCCTCTCTTCTATACCCTCACCCTTCTCCAACATCTTTTTAGTCAGCCAGTCAAACTATCAGCCGCTTTTAACCTTCAACCCACTCGCGCATATAAGTCCGACGAAGCGTGAACTCGCGTTCACCGAATCGAGAACTAATTGCGAGAATTCATTGTGGAAGCGACTTGAGGAGACCGTTCAAAGAATGGTCGAAGTGTCGTGTACTGTTGATGTACTCGATGTGGGTACTTCCTGCAAAAGTAGCCGCTCGCAGGTGCATGGCGGGTACACTTGTCTCAGAAGTGACCGATCGCCTTTGCACCTGGGCGAGAGAGGTTACGAAAGCCACCTTTCCCACGATCTTTAAGACAATTAGCTTACGCACCTTGCCTGCGGACACACTCTTCCGCAGGACAAGTTGCACCCGTGCGGGTACTTAAGTCTTTAGTTAAGGCAATGTGACCCGCCTCGATGAAATGCGAAATGTTTCTTTCGAATTGTTGTATGTATTTCGATTGTTAGGGGGCAGTAAAATAACTGAGGGGGGATTGAATGAAATGAGATAATAGATATTGGTATTGTGGTTCTTGATCCAATATCGTTATAAGTGACTGGTTTAGACGAGGTTCCAATATTGAATCCTGCAGCAGTTTCGAGATGGATTCCGTTAATTTTATTCGGGTTCCATGCCGATTATTATACAGAACTGATATATTGTAGGATCGATATACATGAAATTAATACGGCACCGATACTAAAACCCATACTAAAATCATAACAGCATTATTTCAGTTTCCAAACCCTGCCTCAAAAAGTATTCTAATCAATCGAATTCCTTCGAAAAACTTCCAGCTGGTCCTGCAGTCAGCTGGAGCCGGCCCCAGCGTCCTTCAGCAACTGTGCACCCTACCGTTCCCCTTCTACGGCGACCCACGACTGACTTCCTACACACTGCCAACCCTCTTGGCTGCCACCCACAGCAACCCGGAAGCCACGGCGATCCTCTCCTGCGAATTGTCCTACCAGGTAAGCACACACCCCCACCCCTCCTATTAGCATCACCAGCTAAGAATGGACGATTCAGGAAAGAATCAATACTTTAGAATCGATTATTTTCAAAAAGAATCGGTAATTTGAAATCGACAGTAAATTGTATTTCTTAAAAGTTGAATTTGTAATCGCCATAATTAATTTAATTTTGAATATCGGAAATCGATTCTCTACTAATTTTTGGCTAAAAAGGAATCGAATTCTTAAAAATCGATATCTGAAATGATCAGTAAAATAATCGATTCTTCAGAAAAAGAATCACCCATCCTTATCGCTAGCGCTAACCTCTTGACTTCGCAGCTGCTGGAGAAGTATCGCAACTCCGAAGAGGGTAAGTTGAACCGCTTGGTGCGTTTGCTGAAGGAGAATCCTAGTCCGTAGCGTCCGGAGCCTGCAGAACTGAGCCTCGAGCGTTTACCGGCGTCTTGTGACCGCTGGACCCACCAATCGAAAATTGGGGGCCTGCAGAGTGTTGGTCGATGAAGAAAACGGGCCAAGAAACCCTAGGCTGGTACCTAGGGCTAATTCGCCCCACTCGATTCAATCTCTTCTCAACTCTTTGCCAAATTATTTATCTCCAAAAGTTTATTTTTTATCGTCAATTCTTTAACACTAGAACTATCGTATCGGTCAAACTGACTGGTTTTAGAGTTTCATTTGAAAATTCCTACTTCACGTAACACTCTTTTTCCCGCGATCGTGTAATGACTTTTACAGTGATCACTAGAGGTATAGTAATTATAATGAATTTGAAACGTTCTAGTGTTAAAATTGTTTTACAGTTTTCGTTTGTATCGCGCGCTTAGCGGGCGAAGATGCGAAGCTCAACAAAATTCGTTGGCAATCATGGCGGATAAATTTGATAATGGCGCGCGAATGGAGGAAATTATTTGGCCGTTTGACGGGCGTTTGATGAACATTTGACGAGCGGACTCGCTTCCTCTCGAGTCTAGTCCTTCGACGATTAGCGAGCTTTACCTTTGCGTTCACTAATTAGCCACTCGCCGAGAGAGAGCGGTGTCAGTAATCAAATCGTAAAGGACGACGCGCGAGAGCTCGGCCGGAAGTTGAAACCGCGGGACAGTAATCTGTACTCTCTGCCAAACGCGGTGCTCTCCACAAAGAGAGGGAGAGAGACAGAGAGAGAGAGAGAGAAAGAGAATCTTCGTCAGCCGAGTCACCTAAGCCGCGATTATCGCTTCCTCGCTAATTGAGACCCTTTTTTTCTACCACCTGTTCCGTGACTCGCAAGTAACGCCCTCTGGCGAGTTTCAGTTTGACACGCGAGCAATTATCGAGGGTAGTTCCAATTTAATTCGAATGTCGTTTGAGACAAGTTGGAAAAGGGCGAGGTTTTTTTAAGCGACAATTTTTTGAGGTTAGGAAACCGTTGTTTTTTTTTTGTTTATCGAAAGAGACGGTTCAAAGGGAGATTTCCGCGGAATTTTCGCCGCAGCCTTGAGAGTGCAGATTTCCGTGGCTGCAGCAAACGCACTCGTGCAATGTCCTGCCAATGCAATTAGTATTCTAGAGTAGCTTATCTAGGAAATATTTAACTACTGAGCTGATTATTCGTCCCAAACCGAACGGATTTTCTAATACCTACAGGGTGTCCTGAAACGAGTGGAAATCTTATTCAGGACGAAGCTAAATCGAAAATGTGAAACAAAAATTATAAAGTTTTTTATTTAAATTGATAATTGCCACCTCAATTTTCAATTTCTAGAATCAAAGTTTAAATCCGATGGTGGTCGAAATCAGATAAAAATTGTTTTTTCAAATTGAATATGACTCCCACGTTTTTCCTGACACCCTGGATAATCGACTCGTCCCGCGACTCTCGTTTTGCACCGTACCAAACTGTATTTAACTTTACGAAACCCCGGTGGCCCAGAAGACGACGCTTGCGGGACGAAGGTTCACCGAATATAGTATAAGACTAAATAATAATCGATCACCGCAATAAACTGTAAAGCTTAGTGAGCTAGCAGTAGGAACAATTCCGGCCGCCATTTTTGTCTTTGCGCAGCGCTCGCCGCCGGAAAATGTGCTTTCCAAAAAATAAAGTATCTTAACATTAAAACTACCATACTAGTCAAAAAGACTGGCTTCACAATTTCACTTTAAAATTCCACTTTACCTAACATTCTTTCTCAGAATCGTCCAATGACTTTTGCACCGATCACTAAAGGTATAATATAATGAATCTTATTTTTTTTTATCTATTCACAATCAACAATAATTTTCTATCGCGACTATTTATACCAATACCACTGAATAATGACTGGTACTTCTCAATCTGGAAAATTCTTTCAATTTCTTTTCTATAGCAATATTTTGCAAGCCGGAAAAATAGCAAACCATTGAAAACATTCAAACTGTTGCGAAAACTCAACAGTATACCAATGGAATAGTAATTAATCGATAAATATAAAAATACCGTATTCTTAATCAATTATTCCGTATTCTTTAAAGTCCAGTCATTTTGTCTAGTTTTCGTAGAAATAGGTACATGCCTTAATTGTCGGTAGTTATAGTGTTAAAGTTCAAGAAGCAAAAACCAAAGTGTCTTTTCAAGCGAAATCCTCCGAATCTCGTGTTTCTTTCCGACGTGTCGAACGCTGCGCCGCGACGTGTCGGTCCGTTCTTTTTGAGGTTATAGAATATAATTTGCGCGCACTAACGAGATATTATTTTTCTATGGTAGCTAGGAATCTCCGAGTACCGACGTACTACATATGTAACGAGCTACATAGCACTATTTCTACATACACACCGACACACAAACACACACATTGTCAGCAGCACTAACATATAGTATCTTTCTCTCCAGGCGACAATACTGTGATTGCTGGATTGAGAAACTCAGTTTTATCCACGCCGCTTATTCGCTCTAGTTAATACACTATTTACTTCGGAGCGCATCGCGAGAACCATAGACTTCTTCCTCTCCTAATCGGTTCCCTCCCGTTCCCCCTCTTTCTGTACGCTGAGATGGAAACGATGGCGCAGAAAAGTGAAAATAAATCTCGAAATTGAAATTCTTTGTTATTTCTATGCAATTTTGACTTTCTTTCTTTCTTTCTTTCTCTCTTTATTAGCCGACGAACTGTTGAAGAGTGAGGGAACCAAAAACGGTAAGTCTAACTCATCAGACCTCTACTCTATTATGAATTTTTTCCCATTTTCGTTTTGTTTAAGAATGAAGATTAATTTTCAATACGCTTTTTTATTTGGAGTAAAATTGTGGCAGTTAAAATTGGTTTTAGAAAAATTACACTTCTAGGAATTAAGAGGAGAGATTTTTATTATTATGAAATTGTGATTATGTTGAAAATGCATGAGAATGTTTTTAGGGCGAATGTTAATTATGTAGAAATAAAAAATTGCATGGTTTCTGCTTTGGACGTGTAAACATGTAATTTGCCTGATGAAATTTATATAGTGTATAAAAAATTTGAAATTGTTTTACCAAGAATTATTTGTGAATCGTTGAAATTTATATCAATTTTTGGATATTGTCTCGAAAGATCGACAATTATCGAATATAATATTACAGATGCGAAACATTGAATATTTCTCAAAATTAACATATTGGATATTTTTCATTAAAATTAAGAATAATCGAATATATCAGTTACGTGACTTGGACACATACTGTTGTGTATATGTATTTACCAAGACACGCAGCATCCAACGATCGAAGGTGCATAGTAGCTACCAGGTCTACGTGAAGCCAAGGGGCCCGTATCGCTCGATTTCAATCGGCCTGTCAAAGCATAATGCCGTGTCGGGGCCCGTCACTCTGTCGAAGCCGAAGGGGGAAAGTCTCCTCCGCGGAAGCGATGGTCTTGTTTTGCCATTAAGCGCAACGAGAGCCCGGTTCTCGAGGACCCAGCGAGATAAGGCCCAGCCAAGATGGATCAGGACAAATCGAAACCACGGACACGTGGGCGTGACCACTGGGCCCCAAAGGGCCTCTGTCTGAAAACTTTATTTCAAATGCAAATAACGTCGGCCTCGCCACCGCACCGCCTTTTTCGACCACTGACAGCATCTCGCTTTGTCTTTGGCACTTCTCAACAGAGATATTTCACGAGAACCAAAAAGTATCAGTGTTTCGAAAATTTTGATATTATAGGAATTCAGGAATTTTAAGAGAAAAATCCTTTAATATAAATATTACACGTTTTTGAAAATTGATGAAAAAGTTGAAGTTAAAAAATCCTAAAATCCTTGTTCGGAAGGGTTGTTATAGCAAGAAGTTCATCGGCAAGTCAAACAGTAGCTTCCGGTCGGCATACCGAGTGTTCACGATTTCCGCATAAAAAATGAGCGCCGTTTGTAGGCACCGAGAGTAGCGACAAGCGTGCGAGAGACGCGGAACATCTTTCAAAACGTCGTTGCACTCGGAACAGAGAGTCTCGTGCTCTTCTCTCTTCCTCCTCCTTCTCCCCTTCTCTTCCAGCTGTACTCGCGCGCTTGCCGGATGACATATGAAGTGCATAGGGCGATTTTTTTCCCGGGCGTTTTAGCGCGGCCTCTACTTTTTCCCGAGCGTAATCTATAGGCGCACTTAATACAGCTGCTCGCCCGAGGAGCATCGCTCGCTTTTCGTCCGGCGCTCGCTTCTTCTCCACTTAGCGCGCGCGGCGATATATCACTCCGCGACGCATTTACCCCCGATGAACGTCGAGCGCTAATTTATGTCATGAATTTCTCCTGGAAAATTGTTTACGTTTTGGGAAAGTATTGTTTCTGGAAATAATATTGTTTGGGGAAATAATTTACATGGAATCGATATAGATCCTTATAAGATTCATATATATTGAATACCTTCGTATATAGGTTTCTATTTCGCATCGTCCGCATTAAAAATCCCCAATCTGACAATTCTCAAAGCTTCTGTCCCCGAGAAACCCAGTATAAAGGATCACTCGCCAATCACTCAAAGAAGAAGAAGACTCGTCCGTCGCAATACGGCATTGCAAACGAGTTTTTACTAACTAGCAACGTTCATCCTACCTCGGGACTAATTTCCCGAACGCAATCAGCGGGAAGTAGTGAAATGGAATTCCGCGTTTCCCGTCGAAGAGCGGATCGAAAAGGCAAGAGAAGCATAATGAAAATAACATCCGCGGAGAACGGTGAGGGGTAGGCAGCCGTTCTCACGATTATACGAAGCAACCCTTTGCGCTGCGTGAGCGTACAACGTCCAGAACGGAACAGCAGTGAGAAAGAGAGAGAGAGAGAGAGAGAGAGAGAGGGAGCATGCGTGCAGGCCCGCTATATCCATTACGCTTATTACAACCCCGACCGCCGGCACTATCCTTTAACCATTCGCTCCCTCGTACCCACCACCCACCCTTTTACGTGGATGAGCATCGATCGACACCCGACCTGGAACACAGTCCGGCCCCGCCAGGTAACCAAATTGCCCCCATTCTCGGGAATCCTCTCTCTCTCTCTCTCTCTCTCTCTCTCTGCCAAGCCTACTTCTAACCTCGAGTTTCTTGTCGCTTATTTTCGCTCCGAGACCGTCTATGTATATCTAGCACAAATGTACTATGTAGTCTGATAGTTCGGTAACTTTAAAGCATAATCGATTTCTAAAATAATCGGTAAAATAATCGCAGCTGCGATTACTATCCTCGACGGCGAGAATAGTTTCTGGTGCAATTCGAGCGCTTGGCTTGTGTGCCGCGCTACCAGAGCTCGCAGTTGGGCATGACATGCCTTTCAACACGTTCTCATACCTACAAACCAACTTTTCCACATTCAGAACCTAAATTCGAACCGAAATTCACCTGGATGATCAAAGGAAATGTTATTGAAAGAGGATGTTGAAAAAGGGGCAGTTTTATACAAATTTAGGGGGGGGGGATATTGTGGAAGGATCTTGCGAAGAAGAAGAAATTCCCGGATCGCTTTGTTCTTCGGAAGATCCTCCGAAAGGTCCCGAGTGAATTTCTCATTTCCGGGCGATGATAAATACGGTCGATTTTTAACATCTTCCTTTATTGCTGCTACGTGCCTGTTTTCGAGACTCAGGTGGTCGCTGATGGTATTCAGCGATGAGCCTAGGTCATCCTGTGTTTCCAATATCAGTTCGCCGTTCGTCTCATCCGTCTCGGTATCGTTCTCCAAAAGGTCCGCGTTTCTCTTGAAAATCGCCGCGATCACCGAGGTCGAATTGATCTCTCTCAAATTAATGATATTCCTCTTTGGAGTATCCTCGAAGTCGTTAATGTCAATAGGAGTTAGATTCGGATCCCTTTGACCTTTTCTATTTCGTTCTTCATATTTCCCCCGGATATCCCCGCAAGCTGCCACTTCTCCTGCTTCCTATTGCCGTTCGGAGTCAAGTGTAGTTCTTCTTCGAGCAGTTCAAATTCTAAGTGTATTTCCGCGACGGTATCGACTGCAGACTGTCTGGCAACCATCGCTTTCGTCCTTTGACTTGCCGATCGTCTGCTTGATCAACATCACGTTGACACCACATTTCTCAGACTATTATTCTGCTCTGCGATCCGAAATTTCTTTAAGTCTAATTCTTTCTACCCCAATGACGTTTCCCTTGTTTTATTCACGAAACTCTGACTTGATTGTTGAAGTGAAAACCAAACGAAGAAGAAGAAGAAGAAAGCTAGGTTTCCCAAAGGTCCTTCACCCCGATTTCCCCATAAATTAGAGAACATCGTCCCTTTCCGGCGCGCCGGTGGTTTCCGGTGAAAAGTTCGACTTGGCTAACCCGATGTGCCGGTCGGCCGGAAGCTTTTATTGTTTTACAAGTTTAACTCGGTAGACCGGGCAGTCTGACCCCAAGGTTGATTCGATTGCCGGCGTAGCCGGCCGCACCGTTTTCTCGGGGACTTTCTCCGGCGTTGCGATCGATCGCGATCGAGGTAGGGGTCGCGCGCGTGCTATTCCTCCTGGCCAAAGAGGCGGTTCGTTTGATCCCAATTGTCAATCGAAGAGAAGTTTCGCGAGGCACCCGTGGAGATAGACTCAATGAATCAACGCGGAGTAAAGAGAAAAATAGGTTGTGAAAGAAAGAGAAGGAGAGAATTCGTAGGGGGACAGAAGTAAGAAAATAAAGGAAAGGGCGTGTTTGGTGTTTCCGTTTCTATGGACGCTTGACCCATTGTCTCAGAGGTTTAATTTTTGGCCCCAAGCAAACCTCTCCGCCTCTCTCGGGGTCCTCCCACGTCATCGGGAGTCGAGTCGCGCGACAATACTGACGCTCGTTGTGGAACGAGGCGATGCACAATGCGACAGCAATCACGAGTCGCGCCCCTGTCAGCGGGAACTCTCCTGCAACTACATATCTCGTCCCTCTCTCGCCTTTTTTTTTCCTACCTTTTTCTCCCTTTTTTTTATTCAGCCGCCCATGGAACGCGCTTCTCAATGGGACCGAGAGCGGCTCTCCTCCCGCCGCGGAGCGTGATTTCAGGGATCGATGACGGGATAAGAGATTGCACCAGAGGACACGGGACACTCGCTGCGAAGGTCTCGTTACGAGGAACGTCTGCGACTTAGGGATGGCAAACAATGAAGAAGTATCGATGCATCGAAAAGTCGATGCGAGAATCGTCGAGGTCGATGGGGATTTTGAACCCTTTAGATTCGGTGATTTTCGTGATATAGAAACCAACTAGGTGAAAAATTATAGATTACTGGAACGAGGGGAGACAAGTGAAATTTTAGGAATTAGCTGGTATCGGTTCGACACGTCGCGATCACATTAGTAACGTTAACCTTTGGGTAATTGATTCCAAGTCCCTTAAACTGTGTTTAAAAACCTGGTATAAAAATCAAACTGTAAATTATCACTATTTTTAATTAAAGTATTAACAAAATTCCCCATGCGTCCCTTCTCACTCACCTACAACCCTAATTAGAACCCGCTTTAAAAAAGAACGAACTACACAAAACTTTCTCTCTCTCTCTCTCTCTCTCTCTCTTTCTTCCTTTCTCTACCAGCAGAATTACCCTGACGAATTATACCCGAGAATGAGACACGGATTGGCAAAGTTCGGTCGGCTGAGCGTTGGTGGCTCGGTAAAGGGAGTGTGTTTGCCCGGGCGAATGGATGGATGGATGGATGGGAGATGCTTTGCTTACGCAGGGAACGACGCACTGAGTAAACAACGATTGGGTTTCCTCGTCGACCTCCCGACTGTTTCTGTCTCCGAGTTCACCTCTCTTATCCTCACCTTCCTCCTTCCTTTCCACCCTCTGCTTCCAACAAACCGATCCGATTTCTAAGAGGGAGTCAAAGAACTCGTAGAGAACCCCAACCTAACACAGTTGGATTCTCGTTTTCGATCTTCCAGCTATATATTTTGTTAGGAAATTTCGCTTTCGAAACGAGTCGATGAAAAATCGGATGATTTGCATTGGCGTTGGATTACGAGACAACGAAAATGGAAGGAGAAAAGTGGGGAGGACCCTTCGCTTTCTCTGTCCAGGAAGTATTTCTTCCAAGCCAGTGATTGAGAATGAAGCGAGCGAACAGGTCACATCTGAATCTTTTTCACTCGTCTCTCGTTCATTGTACTCAACGATCCGCGAGGTATTGCTACAAATTCGAACAATACCAGCAGGCCGAATTACGGGGACACTGGTTTCTCGCAGCCGAGCGAACACGCCGAGGGGCCAAAATATTTGTGCCGTATGCAGCGTCGCCTTCGACGTTAAGTACACAGTGTTTGACATGGGACAGAGAGGAGAGAGAAGAGAGGAGAGAGGTTTTGACTTGGCAAAGTTTTTCGAATAGAATTCTTCGGTCTATGAAGATTCGATTTGCAGAGGATTTTTGGTTTATTATTGGAGAATTAATAGTGTCTGGAAGAGAGATGAGAAAATTGGGTTTTCAGTAGCGAATTTGAACATTTTGGAGAGATTGTATGGATTCGAAGTTTTTGAGTTATATTCGTTAGTAATTGGATCTGTCGGTGGAGAACCCAGTGGGATGATTTTGGAGGGTTGAAAATAAGGGCGCATGACGTAGTGTTACGTATCTTTCAATAATGGAAGACGAAAACGGATGTCGTCCTACGATCTTTTAATAATTAACGCTAAATCTGGATGACGTAGTTCTATATCAAATTGTAAAACGATCAAAATCATTCAAGCTGTTGCAAAAATTTAACGTTATACAAATGGAATAGTATTTAATCGTTATAAATATTGTATTATTCCGTATCTTTTACACACCAGTCATTTCGACTGGGTTTCATAGAAATATAGGTATGTCTTAACTGTCGGTAGTTCCAATGTTAATCACACGAGTGACCGAGACAATAGGGTTCTGGGCGCGTCTTTCCTGCATTACAGTAATCAGGTGCGCGCGAAGACGGCATAGTCGAACAAAAGAACCCATCCTTCGCCGCAGCGAGGTTCGTTCAGTGGGCAACCCCCATCAGGAAGTGTTTCTTCCGAGTCGCTGATCCGGCGCGGAAATGAAAATTTCACATTTGAATTTTTTTTTCCGTCACCCAAAGGGGGCGCCCTGGAAGGACAATACAGCGTTCCTTCGCCACCCTCGCGTTAATTTCTCTCGTTCTCGTCTTCCCCTTCCATCGTCCCTATCTCTCTTTCTTCGTTGGGGCATCACCATTATGGAGTTCCTCGACGCACGCATCCGGTGACCCGATTTAAACCCCAAAGCGACCGATTTCCTCGGCGATGACTAAGCTGCACTTTTATCGCCGCGAGGAAGCCTGATCGACCGGCGCGTTTCGCCCTGGTCACTTAGCGCCGGAGCTGGCTATTTGGGAGGTGAGGAAACCGAGACAAAGGACTGGGACGAATGATTCGGAGTTTGGAGACTGTTGTAGTGTTGATTTGTAGGTACATTCGAATAAGAGTTTTAGTATTAACCTTTTAGGTACGAGCAGCCACTATAGTGGCTTTCGCGTATGTCATCTCTCTGAACGAGGAGCCACTACAGTGGCTTTCGAAGATGTTATCTCTCTGAACGAGGAGCCACTATAGCGGCTTTCGCGGATGTCATCTTTGAACGCCGCGCTGCTGTAGTGGATTATCAATTACTTCATTTGAATCTACTCGTGCACAGAACGGCATTGCCCGTCCCACTTTGCAGTGTTGTATCGTTTTTACATCGTTGACGTCATACACTGCCGTCCAGAGAAATAGCCACGCGCAAAATCCTGCCGTATCTAAAAGGTTAATTTCACTTATTTATCATCGCTTTTGTTTTCTACATCGTACAATATACCATACAATATATTATACAGTATATTGGCCATAAAGGGTTGAGCCAATAACCGAAACACAACAGTTCGAAACTATCATCATCCCGAAAACGTTCCGATTCCCAGAGTAATCTAGCGATTAGAGGTGGATAGAACAGTTATTCATCGAGAGAAGAACGACATTATTAGCGGTGGGCCTGGTGTACCGAATCGTTTCGTCTCGATCTCACTCATCCTCTGGATGGATGAGGCTCTCTCCGGGAGCGTCTGCCATCCCTGGCTCGCGAAGGATACCCCTAAATACTGACCCCCGTGAAGACAATCAATCAGATGGCCAGTGGACCTTGACTGTGTCCACATTGCGCTTCCTGCATCGATGCTAGTCCCTACAGCACAGCTCCTGCTCGTTCTCCTAATGCACCAGGTCTCCGCGTCTGCTTCACGAGGGGCGCGAGGCTATGAAATAAAATAACACGTATCGCTATGAATGGAGAGGCGCATCTGCGACTCTTTCACTGCGACTCTCCCCCCACCTCGTCAAACTCTTGCGCACCAGCTAATTCTTCCAGACAATTCCTTTCCCAATTACATATATCTGTGTTTTCGTCTGAAAATAGGGTGCGATTAGACCTTTACAATTCGAATTTCGAGGGAACAGCGAAAGCGTTCGAGTTAAACAAAAATAGTGAGATTGAAAGGACAAATCGTAAGTGAATTAAAATTTATTCGACAAATGAAATCCGAGCGGAGTTTATAAGACGCACCTGAGAATGACCCATCAGTGCTCCATGGTCCCGCGGGGCCCTATTACACCCCCGGACACACAAAGTAGATGCAGGAGGCACCGAGGCAGTTGTAATTAACCGCAATCATCAAGGACAAACAGGAAAGCAGCCAGAGCGAGAGAGGGAGCCGAAGGAGCTAATCTCCTGGGGCATCATTGACCGGGCGCACCACGCGTCTGTCTATATGTCTAGATATGTAACTGCGTACGCATATACGTAGCTCGGCTAAGGAGAGCACACATCCGCGACTGATCGATATTTATGACCAAAATCCACGGGAGAGGCTCTCGCAATGCGGTTATGTACCTTTGCGGAGAGAGACGAGTACTCCGCGTCAATATTTATGATGCGAACCTACAGCGATCGAGTCGATTCGAGTCGCCCCTGTTGCAGGGGTGATTCCGGTTTATGTTGATGCATCAGACTCATCGCAGCCCTCCGTCTCTCGAACGGGACGTGCGCGTCTCGGTTCGAGGCGAATGAGAGGCAACGCGAAGTGCTGTAGTGGCACAGTGGGTAACTCTCCCAACCCTCTTTGCCCCCCATTTTCAGGCTCCTAATCCCGATTTCGCAGGTTTGGCTACTCGATCTCGTGGAAATAATTTCGGTCATTTTTCGGATATTGATAAGAATTGATAACCAATAATTTGAATTCTGTCATACAATCGATGTGGGGCCTATACAGAATCATAACTAAAACCTCTATTGCAAGAATTACAAACCTTGATTCAACCCCCATCCTCTCTTTCACTTTTCGCTTTCGGCAATTATCATTGTATGCTCATTACCCCATTGGTTCTCCACCAGAGTCTCTCCCACGGGAATCGATATCTCTACACTTTTCAACCGCGCTTCCAATCGCGCTTTGTTCTTCGATTCACGGAGAAAGCCGGGAGAAAGTGCGCAGGGAGTAACGTCTCTGCGGAAGCGGAAAGATGGTATCTGCGCGTGCGCGAATCTTGCAGACTTTGCTACAGGATCTTCAAGACGCAAACTGTAGAGGTGTTGAGGTTCCGAGTCGTCGACAATGGAACAGCGTCTTCGTCGCTGCTCTTGCTACATACATACGTACTCTATATACATACGTATACATACACATTCGTACGTATGACGTCACGTAGCCCAGCCGCGTGCCGCCTGCCCTTGGACAGCTTGCCCCTTCTACTGTGCTCGCTCCCCTCGGAACTCGCGAAAGACGACACAGATATGCTTTTAACGCGAGGCGAGGATAGCACGCGCCTGGGAAAAGAGTAGTAACTCCAAAGGTCCGCCCCCGCGCACTTCCACCGACATCTTGCGTCTTTGGAACTACGCGGCTGGCGTCCCTCATCGGACAATAGTCATTCGAAAATAGGGATCTATAGCGATGTTTTCGACAGTTTTTCTATTGGATTCTTTTTATGATCGATGGGGGAATATGAAATCTGCAAGAGCTCTGGAAGAGGTCTGGAAGAGATTTCGAAGTTGTAGAATGATTTTTCTGAGGTTTCGGTTACCGATTGTTAACCTGGTGACGAATTAAAGCTAAGTCATTGAAAACAATGATTAAGTAACAAAAGGACGTAGTACGTCTTTTAACAGATTGATCTAGATGACGGGGTACTACGTCTTGTAAAGAATTGAAGCCATGTAACCAGATTGAATGATTTAAAAAAATGACGTAGTGTAGTTGAATCTCGATGACGCGAATTCTAAATGGTAATTATTTAGAATAGGTGCGTCCTCACCGATTTGGCTGAAATTTTAGTATGTTGTACATTTCGATGTGTAGATTACAGATCTGCAAGTAAAAATTGCCGCTCTCTTTTCGTTTTCGAGTCAAAGTAACTTTCTTTTCGACTCGCCAAGGTTTCCACAGTCAACCGGAAGCTTCTCCCCTTGTAAAATAGAATTTCGCCTTGTCCAAGTCCCCACTTCATCTACAAAAGGGACACACGTCAAACAAACGAATAAACAATAATAATTAGGCGCAACGTGGGTCGATAATAGTCACCTAACCAAGCGAAGGGATTGAGTCGCCAAGAGCAGCTCGCCTCGCGCTCTGTTTACCCTGGTTCACCCGCGCGGCGTTAATCCTCTGACAGAGCTTGCTTGGCAGGTTATAACTGTTCCAGGTAAACAGTGAGCCGCCGTGCGGTAGCGTATCATGACGCAATCCAGCGACGCAGAGGGCGTCGAGTGGCGCGCGCGCGCGCGACTACATCTCGTGGAGCTGCCGTCGAAGGAGAATGGTGGCAACAACGATCCTGTGGCAATCGAGCGCAAAGTGCAACATGTTCCCGATGGAAATCGAAGCCGAATCGAGGGTGCGTCTATGTAGCAAGGGCACCTGCTTTTAGAGAATCATGATTAAAGCATTCACCCTCCCTCTCTACGTTTCATCCTGACCACCACCCTATCCTCTCCTTTTAGCTTTCACTCGGTTCGAAAGCACCGTGGGGTTCGCGGCGCGTTTCGACATTTGGTGTCATTGTCCCGAGACGAAGGGTGCAAGTGCACCCAGTGCAACTGCTCCGGTGCTGATTTAATCGGAGCCGCGTTGCTCTTATGCGCGGATTTACCTTTGGCTCTCGGAGGGTCGTTTAGACTCTCCTGACGGCACTACAGATCAGGATCAAGGAAAAGGAGAATGTTCGAGTGTTAAATGGAATGTTCGATGATATTGCGCGCTTGGAAAATTGAAGTTTAGGTTTTGTGCTAGGGGTTCAAGATGGTTGAGGGAATAATGATTTCTAAATAGTTATTAAAGTATTTGATGTTTTGACTTAAAATTGGTATAATTTCTTCATTACATCAGCAATCCATAAGTAATTACCTTATTTAGAGTAGTTATCACACTGCGTACCATTCATGGTACACGCCACATGGGACTGGTTCGAATTATAAAACGTAAATAATATTCAATATATTAAGAATATTTAGGATCTTACTTATGGATACTACATTAGGATATTAAAACCCATACAAATATTATAACAGTTTTCAAGTCTTGTCTAGCAGTTCATTCAGTCTATATAAATAGTTTAACCTTAATAAAATCCAAAGTCTTCAACTCATAGATTAAAAAGTTGAAGAAAAGTAAATTTCCAAACTATTTCTGCAGTTTAGTTTCGCCGTAGCTGACTTAGCTATTCACGAGCAGCGTGGTGTCAACCTTCTAGATGAAACGTGGGGCGGCGGAGGGTGTATCTCCCATATGGTCGATATATACACGGCGATTATTGCATTACGGATGTACCTCGAGCAGTAATAACGAAAAGGGACGGTGACTTAGTTACGAGTCACCGACGGGCGATCCGATTGCATTTATTCCTATTATTGCAGCATCGATATACATATCGACCTTCAGATATTTGTCAGACCCGGTATCAGGAGTAGAACAAATTTTAATTACGAATTATTCAGAAACGGCATCGACGATAGTTGACTTATGATTTTTCCTGTCAATCGTGATTTTAGCCGAACAAATTGAACTTTCGATATAGAACTTTCTCTCGGTGAACATCGAATGAGGTTCATTTATTATTTCTCTCCCTGTAGCTTCATTCGCGAACCACGAAGCCTTCGAAGTTCGCGACTAAACGCATTAAACAATTCCGGAATTCTCCTTCAAAAGATTCCCACCATGAGGAGTTATTCTTCGTGAAGGTCGTTCTTCCGGGAAATGACAATGACACTTGGCTACTTGGGGACTCTCCTCCATCTTTTTAAGAATAATTCCTACCGATCCGAAGCTCGTTGCGCTTTTGCACGGCGGCCAAATCGAATTTATTAGCTAGGAAGGGCGCTGGGTAAGGGGCTGTTTGTGAGGCCCTAATCGAATCGGAGCCAACGATAATCGAGCTGGGCACCACTCACTTTCGCAGCAGCAACAGCAGCATGGTTCCTGCGTCACCGGAAACTTGATAGCCCTACGACACTTGCGTTAGGAAATACCGCCGCGAGAGGGCGTCGCGAATAAAAACCTGTGACGCTTGGAATTGTATAGTAGTCTAAAACGGGGATTTTTTGCTCTCTCTCTCTCTCTCCTTCTTTCGCTTTCGAACGAGGGGTCTGCGAGTGGCTGGCGGCATTTAAGGTCTTACTTTCAGTAAATCCTCGAATTAGTAGTCCTGGGGCAACGATGCAAGATAACGCGGATGTAGATGCTCAGGTAGATTAAGTCGAAGGTGGAGGCGGTGGATCTCGACTAGTGGATCTTCGAAAAGAAAGTGGCTCGGTCAATGACGTGGCAGATGCAACGACTCGATTAGGGATTGTACCCTCTTCGAGCAACGTCTTTCACCGATCCTCCGCCTCCGATGTCCTGTCTATTTCGGGTAACGTCGCTCTTGTCACCCTGTGTAACCACGAACTAGGACTAATTTTTCGGGAGAAGATCGGAGGTTGCTACTATTGCGCTAGATTCTTTCGATAACTGACTCACCCCCCAAAAAATCATTATCGAGTGGATTTTCTAAATAAATCGGTTTAAATGTTTTGTTTAAGTTTTCAATCTTATACACATAGATTTATGGTTGATTATTACAAAGAAAGCTTTCGGTCGTTAAGATCGATACGTGTCTCCTCATTAAACAAATCCAAAAGCAAATTCGTTAGATATGCATATATTATCCGTCTGTCAATTAATGATTTAATTCCAATAAGCCGCGAATTGTCGCTAGAACCTGTAGAACGCAGCGGCGCCGGAAGGTAGAACGTAGATTAATGAAAAGTTCGCCGCGAGAACACTCATCACCGAAGAGACAAGGTGAAAAATCGCTTGAGCTTTGTTATACCGAGCACTTAACCCTCTTCGGGCAGGCCATTTGTTGCAAGGAGATTTCATTTATAAAATTACGGAGCAAAGCGAAGGATCTGGAAATAGAGAAGCGAAGAGTGATTCGCTTCTCACGGTAGACTACTGGTCCACCAAGCGACGACGCGTGGAATATGATCCACGATAGACAGCATAATGTCACGTTATTACTGCACCCTTTGTCAATACTCCCTGGCGAGCCATCCACCGAGCTTCGAAGCTCATTTTCCCACAGAGTCTCATCCTCCTACCTTGAAATCGAAACCGCACCACTCAGACTTACGAATCATCGCCGAGGAATTGCGCCGATGAGGGAATCGAGGGCACCGAGTGGAAAGGTTCTTGGAATTGCTGTTTCGAACTGATGTACGTAGTTCGATTCTTAAGGAAAGTTGTTCCGTTCTTGGAATCTACTGGGGTGAAAAGAATTGAAATTATCAGGAATGGAAGTTAGTAGTAATGTGAGGATCTTTGTGCAAGGAATTGGTGATATGTTCAATTGATATAGAATTGATATAAAATCAATATAAAATTGGTATAAAGTTATTATGGGACTGATATTAGAACCTATATAGAATCGGTATAAAGTCAATAAATGTACTTGTAGAATCGATGTGTATGGCGTTTGGCGAGAGCCGTCGATAACACATCTCGTGCCACCTACGAGACTCGCCACGGTGCAGCGCTAAGTGCAACCCTAGCCCTCTATTATGCAAGATGCATCCTTCTTCGGAACTCATGTCACGGGATCGCGGCTCGCTAATGAAAACACGATGCACCGGGGTTCAATGAAATTGATTTATGTCCCGACGCAACTCGCGCTCTCGAGTACATACTATACATAGTATGTACACCCTCCGGCAGGCCTCTTCCGCGTCTGGCTACTTCCTAACTGCATTACGCCCTTTCCCGATACATACTCCGCGCGCCTCTTGCGCCCCGGGAAAAACTCCATTAACTTTCCAACCGTTAACTACTCTCGCGAAAATTCTTCCTCGTCCACTGTTCCGACGTAATAAACTGTTCGGAAAAATGATGGTGCTGGAAAATTTTTGTCAGATAATTCGATTGACGATAATTCACAGAAAATTATGAGTTTCTTTCTTAAGTTCAAGCTTGATATTTCTATTTTATTTCCTATAAAAATTGTTTCAAGTTCATAGATGCAGTGAAATTTGGCGAAATTATAAATAATACCGAACTGATTCAACAGTATCGATTCGATCAATTGGAAATAGGCGATTCCACGTCAAGCGATCATACTCTGAGCACCTATGATTCTTGATTTCAATGATTTTTTGGGACTTGAGATCACTTGCGATGGAATGGTCCAAATGCATAACTCGAAACAAGAAAAACTCCATATCCAGACTATTGCTTCCGGTCGACCCTATTCCGTAGTCCTCCAGAATCGCAAGTCCATTAATCCACACGGTGCCCCAAGTTTTTTCCACCGTAGAATCTATTCTGAGTGCGGCAGACAGCGTGATGTTGGCAAAGGATATCACTTAGCGAACAGTACCCACACCCTCGGCAAGCCGTGACGCGATGAAAAAACGTAAGGGGATACTTTTTCCCCCACTCTACTTGGTCGCGGGGACCTTTTTCGGGTAGCCAGCCAGCAATGAAAATATTGATGGTTCGTTTCCGGCCGCAGACGGGACAATCGACTAATTATTCAGGGTCGCTGCGACGCGCGACGACACGACGCTCGCCGGATATTCGGATGTCCACGTGTTTTAGCCACCCTTCGCGGAACGTGCTAGCCGATCGGCGGGATAAGGGCCCGTAGGGTGCCACCCCACCCCCGAGTAATTTCATATTTTTATCGCGATCTACCCCCTCCCCCCCCCCCCCCCCCCCCGTCGCTTACGGAAGCCAGACCACCGATCATCGACGTCATTTGTCCGCGTGATCCTCTCTTTATCGAGTCACCCGGATATTATTAGCTGGCGGGAAACACAATCAGATAGATTCTTCCAAGCAAATTCGAACCAGCGATTGAAACGGTTCCGGGAATCACTGGTTTTCGGACTGTTGTGTTTGGTTTCGTAATGAAATTATGTTGGTTATTCTTTAAAATTTTCTGATATTCCTTAATATTCCTAAAACGTCCCTAGAATTGCTTGAAGTTCCTCGAGAGTCCTCAAAATTCCTTAGAATTTCTTACAATTCTTTCGAATTCTTTTAAATTCCTCGAAATTCTTTGAAATTCCTCAGAATTCTTTTAAATTCCTTAAAATTCTTCGAAATTCCTGGAAATACGTTAGAATCCCTTCTAACGATCATTGGAATCATTTTTCTAGTATTTCCCGTGCTTCTGGGTTAAGTGCCCCCCGATACAGGATACAAGACTCTTTCCAAGAGGAAACGGGGACGTCAATGAGATGTTTGCGAAATTTTCCGTAACCTGCGTGTTCGGGGGGCCGTGAGTAGGCCATGAGTAGGTCGTGAGTAGCGGTCGCCCGTAAACTGGCAAGCGAGGATCTCGGCACGTGACGTCACGGTAGCGTCAATTAGGTGTCACGCGACCGAACGACGCCACGCGTCATTTGTCAGGACCCTCCGCGAAAGAGTTCCGCATGGAACCGCACAGTGCTTCGACTCTCTTCCTGACCGGGACCACCATCACCACCCTCTTACTTTGGCCGCTCGATCCGACAGAGCCGCGCGAGCGGCGGCGCTACGATCGCGGCCTTACGCCGTCCAAAGTGCAACTTTTGCCACAATGCTGGCTGATTGGAAGTCACGTGTCGGCGGCAATGAATTTCAGGGCCACGTGTCGCGGTGCGTTTCCGTGGAGGACGTTAGCCAGAAGTCAGAGGGCCCGGTTGCCCCGCGGGACCGACCCTAAAACGCACCGCCGCCCCCGGAGAATGCCTTGCGAAGGACCCCCTGCTCGCGCACCGAAACCGAGATAGCGAACCACTCGTCTTGATTACACGAGAAAACCTCGGTGGGAGGAGAATTTTGACGGTAGAAACCTTGGCGAGTCGAAAGGAAAGTTACTTTGACTCGAATTGTCTTCCGCATGCAGTTCCAATTTTTCACATGACATAGGACTACGTCATCGAGATGCTCCTGCGATGATTTTTCGCTAGGAAAAGAGGGCGGGGGTGGATATCGTGGTAATGAATTAATTGTGGCGGTAGTTGGCGCGTGACCGGAGGTCGCCGTCAAATCGCTTCTAGCTTCCGGTAGAGGATCGTGCGGTTCCGATCGCCGGCCGCAAGATTCGTCGATCGAGTATTGTCCCGAAGAATATTTATTGCGAGGGCCACTATCGAGGAGCCCGCGCTCTCCACGGAATCCTTTCGCTTCCGGCGAGTCCGCCCCCCCTATTCATCCTCGCGGAAGACGTTACTAGGGTCGGATCCACAAGCATCCATCGTGACCAGAGTCTTTCCCAGACTTTCCTCTTTCCTCAATGTACCGATTGCGATATGCTGGACGATCACTGGATCTTTGTCCGATTACGATAGAAAATCAATTTCTCAGCTACAAATCAAAAAATCGGTGTCCCGAATCCATCCACCCAATCCAGAGAAAGTCTCTAATTAAACAAACTGAGTCACAAAAGACTACATCGCAAACAACGAGAAAAAGGATTATATCTCCGCAAACAAGCTACTTTTTATCGCTGTCCTCGATATCGCGGTTATCGAGCAACTGTTAATATGTTCCTAAGCCCCTATCGGTGGGAAAACATGTAGAACAAAAAGTGGAGAAAGAAGAAGAATATAGAGTTTTAAAAAGAATATAAAGTAAGTGAATAAATGCGTAATAATCTCATTCGTCACGGTGAAGAGCACTTACGTCATCCTCCCACGCGACGCGGGTGAAATTCGCGCCATCTGCAAATCAAGTGGAGACAGCGAGCATGAGGTGGCTCGCGCTAGGAACACGATGATGATGAGCGGACGATCCGATCGGCAGCTGGCCTTTTTGGCCATATGGCATCTACTAAGCGCGCGCCACGCTCCTCTCTTTCCCCCTCATTTTTCTTTTTCTCTTTCTTTTACTCGCTCGCTCGTTGTCCGGCCGTCCTACTCGCCCTCGAGCCGCCCTCTACCGTACATCTGATAAGAGATCGTGCGATAACCAGACCGTGTCGCATCTAGCTAATAAATCTAAGCGATCCGGACGCACTGTTTGAGTGAGGTTAGGTAAACCATCCGCAGTGGAGATGTTGATCGTCGATGATAATGCACTTTCGCGCGTATATTAGATAGAAATTCAAATTTTCTAGTTGGAGAGGAGAGGAGGAGAAATCGACAGAGTAATGTAACCAATATGTTCAATATATACAGGGTGATTCAGTGATTCGTGGAACAATTTTAACCACATATTCTACTTGCCAAACTAAGTAGAAAAGTCCTATACAAAAATGCCGAAATTTCAACCCTTTCGAGGATAACAGCCCCTAAAAATTTAACGTTTGAAAATTCATATCTCGCGATGGGATAATGCGAGAGACACGGGGTTTTTTCTCGAACTTGTGAAAGGATCGTAGCTATCTGGAAAAAAATAGAAACGATATGAAAATTATTATTAACTCACATTATTATTCATTTTTCTTGCTCGAGCATGCAGCTTCAATGTGAAGATGTATATCACATGATACCTGAAAAAATCAGACATTCTCTGATGTACCCTAATCAACATCCAATCGTCAAAAGTTTAGTTCTCTTCAAAATGTGGTCAGGATAAATCATCGGAAATGTATATCGAATATCTCCAATATATCCAATATATCTATCCCAATTAAATTATTCCACTATATCCAATATAATCCATGTATCGAAAGCTGTTATTCCCACTCCATTTTTCCTCTATTCTTTTCGACCAGTTCGTATGCATATAAAAGAAAGACTAGAGACTAATCCGTTTCGAGCGACTGGTCAAGCCTCATCAGTCGCTCGTAAAAAGCGACAGGCCACTAAACTCCGGAAAGAAGACATTAGAAAAGAGCGATGGTCAGCGGTCGAGGCGAATGCGAGGATCGCGTGCGGCACGACTGACTGACTGACTAACTGACTGACTATATCCTCGTGAGGGGGTGGCGGTCAAGGGTAGTGCTAGTGTAGTTACATATACATATACAAATACATGAACACGTAGGTGCGCCAGAATCGAACACTAACGAGTCTAGCTCGGCACGCGAGCCATCTAATCGCTCTACGCTTTTCCGCGTTCTCCTCGAAACCCCACCTCCATTTCTCACCCTTAGTTTTCTAGGTTGTTTTGTATCTTTTTCGAGAGAATTTTGGTAGCGAATTTGCAAATTCCGGAAACATTGTATCGATTAGAAATTTTCTGAACTGTCTCATCGTTAATTATTCGATCTGTCGCGTCGGTGGACAATGCAGTGGGGTGATTTTGAGGGGGTTGAAGATCGGAACGGATAACGCAGTGCTACGTGTTTTTTAATAATGAAAGATGAGGCCGGATGACGGTGTTCTACGTTCTTTTAATAATTCAAGTTAAATCTAGATGACGTAGCGGTATAGTGTATAGTACGTTTTTTTTGGTAATTCAAGCTGAAAGCGAGTGGCGTGAAAATACGTCTGGTGGAAATCGAGATTTAAGTCGGATGATGGGGTACTACGTCTTTTAGGTAATTGAAGCTCAATGTAAATGACGTAGGAGTATGAACTTTTGAAAATTTGAGGTATATTTGATAGTACGTTTTTTGGAAGAATTGAAAGTAAATTTGGATGACGTAGTACTACGCGTCTTTTAAATAATTATAGCTAATAGTTACATCTGCATGACGTAGTCCAATCGAATCAGGATAACTCAAACCTCAAGAAAAAAAGTCAAATTTCCATATGACTTTTGCCGGGTTTGTCAATTGCCAAAAGGAGCATTAAAAGATAATTGAGAGATTCGGTGACAAGTTGAAGAATTCGAATGGAATAGACGTTCGACGGAGAAAAAAAGAACATAGAGGACTAGTTTCAAGCGGTCCGCTTTGCGGATGCGCCTGCAGATGCAGCTGGCTGATGCTCTTTCTCTCTACGGATAGTAGAGGCAAAGCAGTTATGTCTATATGCAATGTTTCGGCGGCTTTCTCCCGCCGTGGCCTCTGCGCGTCCGACAAAAGGCCAGCCGCGGATAAATATGTAACTATAAAAAAGGATAAATACTCGGGGTCAAGAGTCAATATTGTGAGAGAGAGTCCCTGGCAGACAGTGCCCCCGGCCGCTGGCGTTTAGGAAGCTCCGCATTCTTGTCTTCCTTCAGACTTCGACTCTGAAAATCCAAAATTCAAAATTGATACCTGATTCTCTTTGCAAAAAATATCTTCACGCGTTCCGTATCATGTGAACCATTCATAGTACAGATGACTCGAAGGTTAAATTCAACGTGTACCATATATGGTACACGCAGATATATTTCCTTTAATCCACCGAAAAGATATCTTTTATATCAAATTTAATTCTGTAAAATATATTTCCACCAAAAGTATGAGAACGATAATCTTCGATCAAACATCGGAATATTCGTTGTTCCATTTTGCATCCCATTTCTCATTCCGATGGTTCCACTAGAAACCTAGGGAAATTCGGCCGAAAATCGCGACTTCCTCTTGGACTTTTTTTGCGACAGAAGGATACGAGTACACATAAGCCCGATTGACGGGGAAGTTTCGCTGCTAAAAGCTTTTGAATTGCTGGCGAATTTGTCAGAGGACGGTAATAGCGAGGTGGAAGAGTGTCGGGAAGAAAAGGGGTGGTATCCGGGGTGCGATAGAGTAGCGCAAGAGTTCCGAGGTCGAAGGAGAGTGAGAGAGTGCGAAGAATAATCGCTGTGGCGCATTAGGGATCCATTACACTCGGGGTCACGCGTCCAAACACATATTAACCCCCATGGAGTTTCACGAGTCGTACGCAAAGCTACCCTTACTTCGGTGCACCAGATTAAGCTTATCAACCTGTATGTTGGACCCGTGGACCCGTGGGTCATTGTTCTTGATTCTACGGTTCTACACACTAAGACCTTGCAGCAAAGTTTCCTCCGCTACACTTTTTATCCGATATTAATACTGGCGTAATGAAATGTCTTATCGAAAATTATAGAATACGTCAAATGCACCGGGTTGATAATACAAATTTTATTAGTCGTGGTAAATTGATATTAAATTTGTCACATGTAGTAAGTAGTACGTTATTCGAAAAATTGAGATTAAAACATGATCGACGTAGTACTACGCCTGTTGAAGAATTAACGCTAAGAATCGATGACCTAGTACTACGTACTTTTATTAAGTCAATCTATATATATATAGATTATAAAAACTTCAAAGTTTTTTCTTTCAAATGCCGTCTCACACGGTCCGATATCTATCGTGGTTGTAAAGATATGAATTTTTGAAAAAATCTTGACCTTCAACTTTGATTGTTAATAACTTTTAAACTATAAACGATAGCGAGGAACGGGACATCGCATTTTCATCGGGTGGACAAGGACTATAACATATTAAAACTTAATAAAAAACAGAAACCATGAGGTCCCGAAGTGTGATCATTTGGCGTGGAATCGCCCATATGGATGACGTAGTATTGAATCGTATTAATAATCGAAACTGTATCTGTGTGACGTAGTACTACGTCCTCTGAAAAATTCAATATAAACTTATTTGACGACGTACCGTTGTATCTCTGTGTACGTCGTACTACAACAAAAAGCAGAAATCAAAAATCAGTTTAAAAACTCTACAAGCATCAACAACTACTACTACGTCATTTCAAAAACCCACACTCCGACATACCAAACCGTACTTTGCGTGAGAAAGAAAGGCGCAAATGAGAAGAATTCGCAAGATAGAGTCGTGTTCCTAAAGTCGCTGTCACGAAGACGGTATTCGAAGGGGTTGCGAGGGCGTCGAGTGTCGATCGAATCGCGCGGCTGCGTTCCACCCCCAGTTGCGTGTTGCCTCTCCCACAGCGCAGATCGACAGGTGAGCGCGTAGCAATCGCTTGGTAGACGACGCGTGCGTACTGCGTTTTGTACGAAGGACCGCGAGAGGGGTCGCGGACGCGAGACCACCACGTAACCAGGGTGGAGGTATTTACCGTGAAAAGCGAGCGACTTGCGCGTTGGTACCTTATCGATCTGCCGCTGCCGCCGACGCCGCCGCGGCCAGGTCGCTTAAGCGTGCGACTCACGCCCGAGGATAATAATTCATGGCTCCAATGGCGCGCCGAGAAAGGGAATTCCAACGGCGGGCCCTGCCCCCGTGTTCCCTCTCTTTGAGATCCTTCGGGGACCGACTATCGTGTATGCAGTATGTGGTACACACATCCAGTTAACTGTTTATGACGAGTATACTCGTCACGAAAGAGTGGACAATATTCAGTACCGTTCCGATGAATATACTCGGCATGAGTAAACAGTAGTGCGAATTTGCGGTTGAAATTGGAATTTGAGTGAAATCTGAAATTTATTCGCAAACTTGAAGATTTTTGAAATATTTAACACTGAAGCAATTATGGATTCGTATTGTTAGGTTTCAAGAAACAGGTAATTGGATATTTCGAAAATTCCTCGTCGACAATCGCGATAAGCTTTTCGTTGCTGCTTTGGCCGAGGATCAACAGTGAATTGAGGGTTTGGAAGATGTCGATGGTGAGCGTGAACTTTGCCCGTCGTCAGATTTAACCAGTTAACTATTTCCAGCTTTGGACAATGCACGGTTAAACGATGACGAGGATACTCGTTGTAAACAATTAACTTGTTTATTGTGTTACAGAGTTCGATCGCAATATATCTGTGTTATTATTATAATTGGATTCAATAACCGAATTTAAATTCAGTAGTGAATTATTGAATTCCGTTGAACTAATTATAATGGAATTCTTGTCACAATGCATCGTTTAATTAACAAGTTGAAGTACTGTTCCGTTTAAGAAACAAAAGATTCTGTGAGTCTACGATACTCCCAAACAGTAAGATTGCTATTTTCAGCGGTAACTAGGATGGAATGAATTTGATCCTTGAATTTTTCTGTTCGGACTGGTTTTATTTTCGGTGTATAGCTTGGGCCTCCGAGGAGGCTCAGTCCCAAAGGGGTGGTGGCTCGAGGCGTCTGAGGACTCGATTAGCTAAGCGACGGGTCACACCCGGTATGTATTGGTGCAGAAGCATCGACTCTTAGGAGGCAGCCTGCTAGACAGATGAATGGGACAGCGGCGTGGATCTTTGATCTAGGGTAGCATGCCACTCAAGAGACCCGTAGAAGATCTCTCTCGAGCCCAGTCTAGCAAGGGCAACACCTGCATTCTGCGGAAATAATAGCTCCGAGAGACCCGGCTGCGTGTACCGACTCCAACCAGCTTCTATTTTCGATTCTACGCGATCGCGCCTCTCGAGTCTCTTATCTTCCTCGTATCAGTGTTTCATCCTACCCCTGTGACATTATTGTTCCACGTGGTGTTGAGAAATAGCGTTGGATATATTTTCGCCGGTTAGGTCGCAGTTCTCTCGTGTATCTCGTTCGTTTCGATATCCTCGGTCGTGGAGTTCGTGGCGACTCGGATCGTTCTTGAGTTTTGCAGGGGCCGATCCTGAAATAAAGATTCTCCTGTTACCCTTTTATTTTTTCCGGCAAAGATCATTTACTATTATGTATGTGTGTATATCTCGGACCATAAAAGGAAAATTGTGAATTTTCATCGCGGGCTCTGCGGCCGGAATGGGATTTTCACTCCGAGCCCCGCGGGCTGTTTTACAAGCGCGAAAGGGTTAATATTTCGACTGGCGACCCCGCGTGTAATGGACACCCCCCCACTGACATCCGCTCGATAATTTTGCGTAATGTAATTAAAACCAGGAGCAAAATGGAAGGAAAACATGCTTGTGTGCATGTTTAAATTGGTTCGGGGGTTCGGAAGCTCGATGCACGATCTTCCCTGCTAGTTAACTATAACGTGTTGCATATACTACGTCTTGTTAAAAATTAAAATTGTATGCGGCTGACGTAGAAGTACGTCTTTTAGAAGACTGAAGCTGAATCTAGTTAACGTAATACTGTTTTTGTTCATGAAAACGGTTCTCGTGAATGATTATTATTAAAAAAATCCGTAGCTAACGTGTAAGATTTTTGCTCGCACTTGACGTACACAGAGCACGAAGTACGCGAGAACCTTTCGTCCTTCGTTCGATTTTCAGTATCTGGCTGCCTCAGCAGGATGCCGCTTCAAAGTTCGACTGACAGAGGTAAAAGTTCGACTTTCGGAGACTCGGCGTATCGAAATTCGAGTCACCGAGGTAAAAAGATGAATCCGATGCACGCGGTAGATAATTCGAGTCAAAGTAACTTTCCTTTCGACCCACCAAAGTTTCCTCTACTAACCGGAAGGTCACTCGCAAAATTCTCTTCTCACAGAGGCTTCCGCCTTACAGACTTTCCTGCAGCTCAACTTCAGCCCACCCAACTCTTCGATCCACCGTACTCAATCCAGAAGCATCTTCAATCCACCATACATCATTTCACCTTTCGGTGAAAGGTAGCAGTCAAAGGTAGCACCGAAGCCCGCGTAAGGGGGCCAACCGAGTGACAGTTTCCCCGTGGAATCTCTATAAAATGGTGGAGGACATGGGTAACAAGATGTTAAGCAGGCAGGCAGTCAGTGTGGTGTGCTTCTCCTCTCTTTCCTGCTTGAGCAAAAGGAAGAAGAGGTAGAGTAGGCTGGCAGGCCCGAAGTCAGGCCTGCCGAACGAGAAGAAGCGCAGGGGAGCGAGAAAAAAATTGGGACACACCGAGAGAAGGAGAAAGAAGAAGAGAAAGAGAGAAGCAGAGTGACGAGGGCACGCGGAGCGAGAGAAGAAGGTGGACGGCGCCGTAGGAAGCAGGAGTACATAAGGGATGGCGGGAGGGGTCGCTTGATGGGGAGAAGCTTTTAGCCGGGCTAGATGGTGCCGAGATAACGGCGCGGCGAAGTGCAGAGTGCGCGTCCCTCTATTATCTCTCTTTCTCACTCTCTCGCCAGAGCCCTCTCTGTACCAGTCAGCCTCTTCTCCCACACTCTCGCGTAGCGCGAACGGCAGGCCGTGTACTGCCGCACGCGTGCAGCACGCGAGACTCGAATCTCTAAGACACACACGATCTAGATTCGACTGTAGATGGATTCGGCACCGGAAGTCCACTCGAGATGGATTTCTCGGTGAAGAACGTAGAAGAAGGATCGTCGTGTTGCTTCTGAGAAAACGAGTGATGATGGCACAGAGGTCACTAGTAGCGAGGTACCTGGCGATTCGAGTACTCGACGTTTTTGGGGATTTGCGAACGAGATTTCTCTTCGAAGGACATAGATTTAAGTAATCTTAGGTAACTGCTCTAATTATCTTCTTGGAACTAGGGACTTAGGGTGCTGGGGATTTGAGTCCTCGGAATGGGGACTAATACCGGTTTTCATGGTTGGAAGCAGGACTGCCCAGTTTTGTGTTTTGTTATACTATTGTAGGAACGTTTGTTACTTGGATTTAACGTGTACCGAATATATTCTATGAATATTACATTTATGGTACACGTGATCTAACGGCTAAGTTAAACGTGTATCGTAAATGGTACACGTGACACAGGACGTGTTGATGTTCTCAAATTCAGTATTCCATGTCGTTATTTATTTTCCCGAAACAGTAAGCGGGAACGGTTTTTGCTGGCCAAAGTATTGCCAGGCAAGAGGATAGAGGGTAGAGCAGAACCCGATGCTTCATGACCTTGTTTACGATTGGAATCAAGGTGGTCCGGAGAACCTTCCGGTATGCCCGACCTACTACTACCTGCGCCGAAGGAACAAGATACGCGTCATAAAGCATGGCGCCAAGAGACGCGCACTTAACCTTTACGGTGCGTGACCGTATTCGGCTTATTGCTCGAAACTTCGTTCTCAAGCTCACCTCGAAAATTCCGAGGTACGAGAATTCCGAATTCCGAGTTCCGAGTTCAGCTTCCGGTGGACACTACGGATTGACGTCTCTTTCGTACAGAGGACTCAGAGGGCGCTGCTGTTGTTGCGATCATTTCGCCACGGGAGAATCTCGTAGATCAAAACATTGCGGGTTGAGCTGAGGTGGCTCGGAATTTACGAGGCTACCTGCGCTCTGCCTACCCTCATTAGCACGGATTTATCAATGAGCTGCGTACGGACCGTGCCCCCCGGAAGCTATCGGCTCGTCGCCGAAACCGAGGTAACAGTTACGACCGATATTTAAAGGAAAAAGCACTGTGAGAGAGTATTTTTCCGAGTTCCGTTCAATCGGTGTTACATCGATGAATTTTAAGTATCGAATGTAAGGAAGCTAATTAGTTTAAAGTGAAACTGTTTCTGGGAATTGAATTAGGGTTTTTTGTTTTATAATTCAATTTACTTAAACAATTTTATTTAGTGTACTTTATATACTTTTTATACTATTTATACTTTTTATACTTGATATGCTTGCTATTCCGTGTATTTCCAATTTAACCTTCAAATTAATTGCTGACTCGGAGACTCAATTCGGTTTCATAAGAAAAGAAATTATACAAGAATTTTACAGGCTGAGAAGTACAGGTAGATATTGGTATAAGTAGCTATGATACAAGATAATTACTGATTTTAAAGACACAAATGAAAGATAAATTCCATTGTATCATACCTTTAGCGACGAATGCAAAAATCATTATACAATAGTGAGAAAAGAATCTAGGCAACGTAGAAATTTTAAAGCGAAACTGTAAAACCAGTGGAAACGAAGTTGGCAAAGCAGAGTGGCGAGTAATCCTGAGGAATCTGGAGCATGCCTCCCGCGGAGGGCTGCGAAGGTGAGGCGACCGAAAGGGAGAGTGAGGAGAAAAGGTGCGGAAGAAGATGAGGGAAGGAGGAAGAAGAAGAAGAAAACCTGGGATGGATTAAGGGCTCTTCCTGTGCTACGAGCCTCCAGCAACCGATTGACCTCCATATTCCCGACTGCTCCCCGAACGGCAGCCCCTCTTGAGCCGCTTAAGTAGGTAGGATTTGGTTTCCTCGAGCACCTTGCCGCCACAGGCGCCACTACCCCTCCCACACACCAACACTCTTTTTTTTCGACTTTCTTGGCCGAGAATCTTGCCCTTCCGTCTTCGCCCTATTCTCGGTCTACAGTCTACGCTTTCCGCCCATCGTTCGATGCGCGAACCACCTCACCGAATTACACCTCTTTTTGCTGTACTGTATAAGTCGAAAATTAACTGTAAATATCTACAAGCAGAATTTTAATCAAGGATCCATAGTGAGGTTCCAAGAATGGTATAAAATAGATACTAGATCTGTCTTTTTCTACTTGGCCCGAGACAAGACCTTGTCTTTTGACGAGTAGATATTATGTGATATACTGTAATTATTCAGTAAATAGCTAAAGACATAAGTTTTAATTGTGGGAATAGACTGAGAATAAAAATTGGCAGTATCGGAAATGAGAAGTTTGAAAACCTACCGGCAACGGTCTTTGCCTCCTTGGAAATACCGGTTCCCGTTCGATCACCGAAGTCAAGCAAGGTTGGGCGTGATTAGTACTCGGATGGGTGACATCCGAAAGGATGATGTTTTACCTATCTTTGAGAAACACCACGTACTGTTGCGCACATAGTGGTTCGGATCCCACTTAAAACAGTAGGTCCTAGGACATATGACCTTAGCAGTCGGTTCCAAAAATCAAAAAACAACAACAACAACAACAAAACCTACCGGGGGAGAATCGTTGGGGAGATATATTTGAATTGTTCGGTTGATGAGTGCGATTTGGGGAGATGGCTCGTGAGTTTTAAGAGTGAATCGATGGAATTTATGTTTTTCCCGCTTCTCCACCAAGGAATAACTCTCGCACTTATGGTTTCAAGTGCATTCGACCGAACGAGAATACCGATCCGATTCTCCCCACGACGGAGGATATCGAAGCGAACTTGACGTACACGAGAGAACTTCGACATAACCGATGAAAATATTGTATATCGAATCTTAATTCTCAACACCACGTGAAACAATAATGTCGACAATTCGAACCGATCTTGCCGCTTTAGCGCTACGGAAGCTCACCCACCCCCTAGCTCCGCGCCACCTCGAAATTACAGCTCTCCAGCCGGCCGGCTGGCACTCCGCAGACAATGGAGAAGCCGAGTGGTACACGGGAGAGTCCAGCGCGAAAATTGCCGGATGAAGATGCCTCGAACGCCGACGAATGAGTGTGCCACTCGATGCGCGCCCTCAGGAATTTCCATGCGCTCTTGCGCACTGTTCTCTCTTCTTTACCTCTCTCTCTCTCTCTCTTTCTCTCTCTCTCTATCTCTCTATCCCCTTCTCTCGTTCTCTCCCCGTGACACTGGCAGGGGCACTCGAGGCCGAATGCCGGTTTCCCCGCAGCGGAAGAGCCGTGGACGAGCATCTGCCTCTGGTACATGCATTTGCCGGTGATAGCTTTGTCGGCGTTGCTACACGCTCTCGTATGCGGCAAGCCGCTCAAGAAGCCTCTCGCTCTTCTCTTCTCTGGCGACACTCACCACTCCGCCCCTCTCACCTTCGCTATATCTCTCGGTCTGTCTCACCCTCCCGCAGTGTTTCGCGAGCGACACCGAGTCCTCGGCCCTCTTTTTTTCGGTATCGCACCGATTAACGGACTTTTCTTCGAGCAGCCGATTTACTGCAACGAATTGACAATCGACGTAGCACTTGTGTCTTCCGCTCTCGGATTTGATTTTTCGTTGAACACGAACCGTTGAAGTAATTTAGCTAGGATTTTTATCGGGACGTAGTACCACGTCATATTAAATTCAAATTTAATTTTTAAGGTATCTAAATTTCAAATTTAATTTTCGAAACAGATAATTTTTCCGGAAACAATGCTGCGGAGAAAGCCAAGTGCAGTGTGCGAATTCGTTTGGCGGGGTGCGTCGCTTTTGCCAATTACACAGATTTACTCGGATGATGATATTATTTCCGCGATCCAATCGGCCATCTGCGCGCCCGATATTTCTCGATTAATAATTGATGACGCCCTGTTTCGAGCCTGACCCCTGAGCCAGCCGGTCGATGCGAATTATTCATTGCACCGTGTTTCGATAATTATTTACCGGGGGGAGAGCTGGTAGCTCGATGCAGCGTGATTATTTTATTGACGAGCACCTCGCGGATTTTCGCGCTGATTTTCTCGCGGGACCGCCGGATTTGGATGCGCCCGCTGGGCGATGGAGGGATGAAAGACGATGGTGAAAAAAGGGAGGGGAGAAGAAGGGAGAAGAAAAGAAGGTGTAAAGCTCGTAAAGAAGGAACCGACGAATCGAAGGATTAGACGGTGTATGTCCGGCGACCCGCGAAAGCCGACAGCTTTCTTCGGGGATGTTTCATGCTCGACCACTTGCAGGCTGCTCTTTTTGCGCAACTTTTCTCCGATCCTCTCTTTCCGCCTGGGTCGTTCCCTTGTGTGTAGCTCTCTTCGAATGGTTCTTCTCCAATGGCTCTTCCCCATAATGCAAATTGTTATAAAATTGTGTTTATTGTAGAAAAATAGCTGTAAGTGCTAATTTTCTTGCGTCCAATTGCACTTGTAGTTGAGAGAATCGAAATGATTGAAGATGGTTCGAAGTTTTCCAATGGTTTTTCTACGCAGGCAAAATGAATATTCTGGGAGTCGTTGGAAAGAGAGAGACTATCATCACCATCACCGATCACGCGAGTTTCTTCTTCTCCTCTCGATCCGTTCGCGAAATGAATACTACCGAAACGAACCAAGGGTAGAGAATATGAAGAAACTTTTTAACGATAAGGGGGGCAAAACGGATTGGTCGAGTTTCGATGCGCAAGAGGTCCATTGCGAACGGCGAAAAATGAATACTGTCGTCAGAGAGTGCACTGGATCGATCCATCAGTGTCCGGTCAATGGAGATTTCCATTATCGGCGGCAAGGGGTGCAATAATTCAATGGACCTCCGCGTTGTTCCGCGAAAAATCAAGTGACTCTCCTCGCTCGTTAAGTCGTCTCGCCCGGTAAGATCGATTGAATCTTTCAGCGGATCGCGTCTAGCCCGGAGGATCGCCGCATCCAGCAGATTTTCGTGCCGAGTTCTCTCGAAATCGGATCCATTTTCCTATTTCCGCGTCGCGACAATTTTTCACCACGGAGAATCGTCCGCTCGTTATTTCCGGCAAATCGACGCCGGGACAGTCGGAAAATTCATGCTAATTGCCGCGACATTGGTTCGATCGGTTCGATATTGACGCTAATTGGCATTACGTTCGTTCGAATCGCGAGGAGCCCGCTTCCGAAATTCGCAACGGAACCTCTAACAGAACCTGTGATACAATTTCCAAGAAACTTTCTTACAAAATCTCTAACGCCTCTAACGTAACGTGCAATTAAATGTCTATCAATATCTGCAAGAAAATTTGTAGTAAAATCTTCTGCAAAATTAGTTGCAAAATCTGTAATAAGTAATTTTGTACTGAAATGATTCCATAATTAAGTCTCACGGTCACATCATTAAAAAAAGATGCTATATGCCGCTCTTCCTCAGATTTCACAATTAAATGTCAAATAGTCATATCGAAAATAATCCTTAAAATTCCTCTTCAGAATTCGTCATCGAACCATCAAGCTTCGCATCCAAAGGCACCAAGCTTGCTTCTCTCTCCCTTAAAATTCCCAATTCACGATTCGCAATTCCCCAACAAAGCCCCAAAAAACTCTTCCTCAAGAAACCATACTCTAATCCTGTTCCATCCTAATTCACCCTTAAATAATTCTAAACAATCTCAGAAACTCATTCCTCCAACCACCGCATAAGACATGTCTTTCTTTGCACACAATTCCATCGACCAGATTCGAAAACCCCCAAATTCGATCCTTCAAGATTCCCACCTTCCAAAAACCTTCTGCTAAAACTTTCCCAGAAAACAAAGCATATCGCGTGTTCCCGCCTCTCCTGTAAGTCCATAAAGAGAACCGTTTCGACGTCTTTGGAAAATGCGCATTTTAACAGCGAGTATACTCGTCAAACACAAATATTAACACTTGTCAATATGAAATTAAAGCTTTGAATGAATAAAGTTTATTGTCAGCAATTGAATCCCTACAATATGAATCCGAATTGCTTCAACGTAGACTAATAAAAGTATATACAAAAGAATAATTCATATCATACACGGTTCCATCCTAATTATTATTTACAAACTTGTATTTCGACTTTGCCTCAAAATATTTCACTATAAAATTCCAATTCCAACTGCAAATTCTCACTGCTCTTTACTCCCGACGAATATATTCGTCGGATCATACAATTGCGTGATCATATCCTGACGAGTATACTCGTCATTGTATAGAGTCAACTGGTTAAAAGCGCACGGCAAACGATCTCCACCGTCGAAGCAGCACCATCAACAGCAGCAGAAGCAGCAGCAGCAGCAGCAGCAGGAGCAGCAGCATTAGCATTAGCAGCAGTAGACTCTCGAGGATCCCCAGCCCCAGCCAGAGAGCTCAGCGAGCTCACAGCGCGGGGTAGGGTGCGGCACGGTGCGATACGAATCGATTAGTCGGTGGTCGGCCATTTTGTTAGCAGCGCGTCGACTGGCAGGATCTGCGGGTCTGTATCACGGTAATAGGCGTGGCTAGTATCGCGTCGACTCGCCATGAAGAACCAATCAGAAATAGTCGGCGCGCAGGAGCAGCTCAAAGCCATGCGTCCTATAGGTCATAGATAGTCGGGCTGTTAAGTGGGGGTCGCACAGTGGTGTTAGGGTGGTGGTAAGGTAGTGGGGAGAGTTTCAGTGGTCAGGTTGGGTGCTATAGAGAAGGCGCCGGCAGTCAGTGGCTCCCAGGGCCCCGCGCCGTCAGTCTCGTCTGTGTTGTGTCGTGTTACGTCTGTCTACCACCTTTTCCTTCTTTCTTCTTCTTCTTCTTCTTCTTCCTCTTTTTCCTCTTCCTCCTCTTCTTCTTCTTCTTCTTCTTCTTCTTCCTCCTCCTCCTCTTCTTCTCCTCCTCCTTCTTCCTCTTCCGCCTCCTTTCCTCCCACTTTTTCCTTTCCTTTCGCGGGGCCTGACCCGCTGGCCTAGAGCGACTAAGGCCCATCGGCAGCGGATAATGACGTAACCGGGACGGTGTGTGCGTCTAGTGCTTCGATCGGTGCCCCTGGAGTCTCGAGCCTCTCGAGTCATCCCGGCAGCCCTCCGCGGGATCGCAAAATGGCGCTGGGTTCCTAGGACTCTCGGGATTAACTGGTGGAAGTCGCCAATGTTCGCGGAGTGAGCCACGTTAACACAGGAGTTTTCAGTTTGGAAGCTTTTAACGGACCCCGTGAATTGTGGGTACTTGGAGAAAGTGTTGCACTCCGGTGAATTTGTGACTGTAGGAGTACGGCCAGTGGTCGTACGAAGGGGTTCGACGTCAAGATTGCGCGGAAAGCGTCGCGGGAGGCGCGAAGGGCAGGACGGCCAGCGGAAATAGGGGGTGCAACGATGCAGACCGCGGGCCCTGCCGGGAGGCCCCTCGGCCTTCAAGGACTTCCACGATCCGTCAAAATCTCCCCGGTCAATATTCAAGACGAGCCTGGAGATCTTACCTCTCAGAGTGAGTACGAACAATCCACTGACGTTACAATTTTCAAAATCTAATTCACCGTAAAGAAACACCAGTGGATGAGATTTCTCAGGGTGAAAATATGCGTGGAAAATAACGAAGATTGAGGAATTGAATAATTTCGGTCAGATGAGATTGAACAAGAGAATTGACAGTTTATTTTATATTTAGGATCTTAATTTGAGGCTTTAAATTGTACTTTAATCGCATTGTGGATTTTAAGTGGGACTTGATTCGAAATTTGGGCCTTACGTGGGACATGTCTCGAAATTTTGGGCCTTAAATAAATTTCGATTCGAAATTTCGGCCTTAAATTATACTCTGTTCTAATTTTGGGACTCAATTGGGAATCGAAACAAATTTTGGGACTTGATTGGGACTTTGTTCGCTTTTCCGACTAAAAGTAACGAAATGCATTAATCATTTAACATAAAAATTAAGAAAGTAAATTGGGACGTAATTCGAATTTTGGGACTAAAGTGTGACTTGATTCAAGTTTCGCGATTGAAGATGCTTCGCAGCCGTCGCAAAGCGATCCGATGACCCATGGTCGAGTCATTTCTCACGATATATGTTTCACTGCCAACAGAAGCCTCTTACAAGCTCTTCCAATCGTATAAATTCAATTGTCGCATTCGCGGTGAGTTTTGAGCGTAAAATGTGCAGACGTGCTAATTTGTTTCGTCGTAAATTTCTCGGGGCTTCGGTCGACGTCTTGACGGTCTGGGGTCAGTGGCGCTGCCAATAACACTAGAATCGCAGGGACTGTCAATAAACGCGTATTTACGGTATTACTGTCGTCATTGAAAAATAGTTCAATGAAATTAATGCTACGTCCAACTTTAATATTAACCCTTAACGGCCGAGATATGTTTCTGTAACACTAAAAACTTAAACTAATCATTCAAACTGCTTAATTTCAATATAAATTCAATACATTTAAGTAGTTGATTTCTAATTTTATAAATTAAATAAATTTTCATCATTTTTCAAAGTAATATATTTGTCTCCGTGATTTACTATCTGAAAATTTGATTATGTATTGATTTTTAAAATTAAATAAACTGACACTTATAATATTAGGATTAACCGAAAGTTGGAAATCACTAAATATAGACTGTTGAAAAGACTTATATCATAGAAAAATTTTGGTCAAATATAAGCCAAATTGAATTGACCATAACAAATCAAAACTAAATTCTTTTCATATCCCTATATCGAGGCCTTTTGATCGTTAAGGCTTAATACCATTCCCTTTTCAATGTTTCTACAACTTTCACGCATTAGACACCCGAACAGTGTAGATCAATTATTCTCAGGTTAAACGTCAAACTTCGTAAGCTATCGTTCCCCAACTGACGCAAGATTAAAACTGCATTCCCACAGTTTTATCTTGCCGATCGTCCCTGTCGTCCGATCAATTAGCCTCTAACCGTTCTCGCCAGGCAAATCGAATTAGCGCTTGGAGTAAGAACAGTTAGAGAAGAACGGCGCGCGGCAGAATGATCAGTTTTATTAGCTCGCGATGCATGTCGCGTCGCAGTAATTGCTGGGCAGATAAATGCGCGAGATATTAATGCTGTTTCGCGTGGTAATTATGATCGCTGCCAGTCGACGAATCAACGATCACCGCGCCGCGGAAAACACGTGTTAACCTGCCGGACGTAGCACTGGGGCCTCGCGGACCGTTCAGTTACACGGGACTTATCTCCAGCGGATCGGGCTAGCAAAAGGTTCCAAAGATTATCTACTTGAATAATGGCTCTCATTGCGAAGAAATGCTTTACCAATCGAGAATGAGATTGGGATCGGATCGCAAAAATCGATTTATTCGGACGTGGATTCATTCTTCTTTTGAGAAACGAGGGTATATTTTGTATTGTCTTCCAATGGGAATGGAGAAAGAACGAGAGTTCACTTCTTTCGATGATTCTTACAAATTTCTCAGATTTCCCTTTTAATCAATTCAATTTCCCAATCGATTCATTTTTCTTCGTGTATCACAAAATCTCGCATTTTATTGTTTATTTCACATGTTTCTCTTCAAAAACCGACGATTTTTGTTTCTCCTCATTTTCCCTTACTTTTCGAAATCACCTGTTCAATACTTGATGAACTTACATAAGCAAGAATTTATTTCCTTGAAAATCGAGAATTTTTCTTATTCTGAATTGTCAGATTCAAGTGGGACTTATTTCGAAATATTGGGCCTCAAACTGAAGTCTATTCGAAACTTTGGATTTGAAATTTGGGCCTTAAATTAAAATCTGTTCCGGAAACCAAGAATTCTTCTTTTGTCCTTCAATTTTTGCCCAAGTCAGCTGTGCAACGAGAATTTTTAGCAAAAGATTGGTTAGTTTCTTTGGCAGAAAACAATCAGGTTGAGTTGAGCGACGGTTCGCGACCTCCGGCTCGCAAGATGATTTTTTTCCTTGGTGGCGACACCTATTTAGAGCAGCACGGATTCCTCAGCCGCGGTTCATTTGTATCCACTTAGCGAGCGAATGCCGTCGGCAGAAATAAACCTCGAGGATTTTCCGAATCGCGGAAACGAGCGGGTCTCAAATTAGCCAGGCGAAAAAGTGGAGAAAAAGTTTTGCATTACGAACCCCATAGGACGAAATTTTCGGCGACGTCCTTCTTCTTCTTCTTCTTCTTCTTCTTCTTTTTCCTTTTTTTAGTCTTCCGAGAACAAAGTGCACGTTGCGCCGGTTGCTTTTAATTAACGGCTCATACATTTGCATGATTAGAGCAGTCGGCGCAGGAACACAGTCGCGAGCGACACCGGCATTCCGTGCATCGGAAACGAGCGAGACATTAATACTCGGATTCCTTGGTCGCGAGCGGGCGAGCAAGCGAGCTCGAGCCGCGAAGCGAATCTTACAAGCCGGACTGTCGTGGGATCCTTAAATATTTAGAGCCTTCTTTTGCTTTGTGTTTTTTAAACTCGCAAGAGGATCCCATTGTCGACTAGCTCGGGGATAAATAAATTAAAGGGAAAATTCCATTATAATTTGTAGGAAAAGTTGGGTGAAAATATTCATGAATTATAAGATACAAAAATTGGATAAAAGATTGAGTGAAAAATGGAGAAAAAGGTGGACGAAAAATTTCATGAGAAACTGGATCAAAAGTTGGCTGACGAATTGGATGAAAAGTTGAGTGAAGAATTGGATGGGAAAATGGATGAAAAATTGGAGATAAAATTGAATGATAAATTGCACGGGAAAAACAGGTAAAGAATGGATGAATAATTAAATGAATAATGGAATGAAATAGGAAATAAGAATTCAAAATTTCAATTGAATAAAAGAGGCTGAGAATTGGGCCCCAAAAATCCTACTTACAAATCTGACTCAAAAATCCAATTTCTGCAGCCTGTAATTTACAAATAAAAAATAACTTCTTGAAATTAGAATTTTTCGAAAAGCGTCATAATCCGGCAAAAGAAGCAGTGCGAATCGTAATCGGAATTCTGGACATGAGGATTTACGAGCGAGGGGTCGCAGGGGGCCCAGAACGCGGTGAAGTTAGAGTGGGAGGAAGTTTCATAGGAAATGATCAGCCGATTAGAGTGCAGATGTTCTCCTACGGAGATTATAAGCCGTTTCGACCCCTCGACTGGGGCCAAGACGTAGCAGGGGGTACAGTAGGCTCAAGGGGCACCACTCGATGGGGTGCGCTTGATTGAATTATCATGAGTGTTTGCGGAACGGCGGACTGCAATCGAATTAATACCCTCACTCTTAACTCCCCCTTTCGCTTTTTCTTTCGGATCTATGGGTGCCAGGGCCCGTGGACACGTATCACAGACCTTTCCCTACTAATCACCAATGTCAGCGGAGCTGCTTCCGGTTTTTCACCTCGACGATTTTCTTTCACATTTCGCTAATTGCTGCTGCACGAAAGTTGAATGAGATGTTTCGACGAAAAAGTGGATGAAATGTTGGATAATGAATTGGAAGGAAAATTAGGAGAAAAATTGGATGACAATTTGTTTCAGGAATTAGACGAAAAATTGAAGCAAGAATTAGACGAAAAGTTGGATCATGAATTTGAGAAAAAATTAAAAGAATAATTGGACCAAATTTTGGACCAAATTTTGGACCAAAACTTGATTGAAAATTAAAATGAAAATTAGAATGAAAGATCAAAATAGAAAAATCAGAATCCAATCTATCAATAAAATACTCAATTCTAATTTAGACTAGCGTTGGAAGAATAATCTGGATTACAATTGGTCTGAAAATTCGGGTAAAGAATCTCATAAAAATACTGCCAAAAATTAGCTTAAGAAGTCAGCCGAAGATCTGTCCGAAATTGATTTGAGAGAAAATTGGAGGAAGCCCAGGGTAATCGCGTGAGTTATCTGCGAGTTGGTCAATTTGTCGATAACAGCGATGTTATCATGGATCACCCGATACGGGGAATACTCGTATTCCCCGAAGCGGCATGGCTTTGATCTCAAGAGCATTGATTTCTTTCGGGATGTCTTCGATCAAAGATAGCGCTGTTTGCCGAGCGATTGCGGGCCGATTCCGTCGCGACTGTGAGTCTAACCTCTCTCAGATCCGACTTGGATAACTCGAACATTATAGCTTCAACGTTCAACGTTTGCTTTAATTTCTCGGAAGGACGTTAGAATTTCTGGCGTGTATTGTTTTTAATCTTGACTCTCAGAGTTTCGTGGTGCTAGCTTCTGCGGTTGGTGGATTAATTTTAAGCTCCTCTATAAATACGGAACGTCTCGAGTGGCGCTAGTTGCAAGATAACGCTAGGTGAACTTTCCCGAGTGGTGAATATGGCGACGGAGCTGGCATTCAATTAGGATTTCAATATATAACGTGTCGCTGCACTCGCGGACGAGGGCTCCTCGCCGGGAGCAGTCAATTAACCTAAAGTAAGCTTACATTCCAGGGGCACTTAAACGGCGGACTGGAGCCATTTTTAAATCACGCGCGGGGAGTTAAATGGCCTGTGGACTGGGACTAAGTTAAACGCGCGTTTATCTTCGGTGTCTAGTCCCTAAATGCACTGCTTCCATCATCGGGCGAGTGGCGTTAGATTTGTTGCCACGAAATAAGCAACCGTCCTGTTTCCTTCGAGTTACGTTCTTCCTGAGCGAAAATAACTGTTACCGAATTGCTGTTTTAAAAGGAGTCTTTTTATTGTTAGAGCGCGCCTCAGAGTCTAAGCGTTAGAATCGTTAGCTTGCGATTCTTGGGAACCGTTCCTTCGACGCGACGGTCCGAAGGGTTCCAGTGGCGCGATTCGGAGTCGCATCGCGAGGTTTCAACCGGCAGGTTTTCTCCGTAGCGAGCGACCGAGGAAGAGATAGCCACGGGTGACAAGACGGTCAGCCGACTAGCAACGGAACGTCCCGGATTCGATTCCCGAGTACAGTCGTCGATCCTTGCGAGTCGAGAAGTGGGATCGAATCTGCCGGCGGACGAGCCAGCGGCGAGTCACCGAGGGAAGAATGGGTTCCGCGAGGCGCGGGCCTTCGGGAAGGAGCGCAAGTCCAACGGTCGCGCGTTCTCGGCCGGATCGACTTCCGTAGAGGAAAAGAGACCGCGGGTTCGCGAGGAGTGGAACGATCCGCGACACCCTGGCGAACGATCGCGAAAAGAGTCGCGAAGAGATTCGAGGCCAAGGGTACCCTCGGAACGGGCGAAACTCTGACCGATCGAGAAAGGAGCGCAACCGGGATGGCAACGTTAGGATAACGACTCCTTTGGACCCGGTTAATCGTTACTCGCGACGCTCGAAAGTGCCACTCGCCAAAGGCTCTCCCGCACTATCCACGCGTCAAGCTCCCCGGCGAAGGTGCCCACCGGGGTCACCTTCGATCCAACGCTTTACAATGCAAATACCCGCTATCAAAAAGTCACTGTCGACGAGAGTTTCCTCCATGAAACAAGGAGCCAGAACGAGGCACGCGGGTAATAATTTCGCGCTGAGAATACTCTAACTAGAAGTTCAAACTAACAGAGAAATCGCGGGGCCCGAGAGGCCCAAAGAGGGTCTCAGGCGGAGTACCGAGGGTTGGAGCGGCAGAAAACGGAAGGAAAAGTGCGGTGGTCCCGCTCGTTAAAGGAAACTAATGACGAGTCCGTATCGGTATCATAGGCTAGCTGGGCAAGGGCCTCAAGCGCACTGTCGTAAATGGCCTGGCGCCGGCGTCAGGCCCAACCGGGAAGCTCGGTTTACAATCCTCGCTTCTGGAATTTTCTACCGCCGCGCCCCTCCAGCCGGGTCAAATGGCCCTGTGCTGGACCCAAACGCCGTAAAACCGTCGCCCGCTTCCTGTCAACGGGGCCCTACGTCCCACAAAGCCCATTTCGCGCTTGCGCCAATTGCTCCTGCAGGATTAGCGACCCTCTAATCGGGAAAAAGGTTTTTCATACTGAATCTCTTCGCCATTCCGGACATCGATATGTTTGTTGAGGTTACTTTTTGCGCCGGTCCTGAACTATTCGGGGACTTACTGGGCCCTGTTCAATCAGACCCAACTGGCTTAATGCAAGAAAATCGACCGTCACAGCCTTCCGTGCACTACAAACATCAGTTTTGCGGAAGGTACACGGATAAAACTGTTTTTCGACCTATTATGACTCATCCGGCGAACCTCGAACCTTACCGCTAATTTCTCTCGGCACGTAGCGCCCGTCTGAGTGGGGCCAGCTAATTTTATTCGCCACCGAAAGTGACGGACCGTGTTCCTTGCTACACGCGCGTCAATAATACGCGGAATTATCGACTGATCTCTCTCGTTTGACACTAGAATTACCGACAGTTAAGACATTGTCTATTTCTACAGAACCAGTCAAAATAACCGGTCTTTAGAAAATAGAGACTAATACAATATTTTTTCTATTTCTCGATTCAATACTATGAAAACTTGATAAATCTGTTTAATAAAGGATTTCGGGTTCAGTAAAGAAATTACAGAAGAATTTTCGAGGTTAAAAAATACCAATGATTTTTTATAGATTTTGAATAGACAAAAGAACTATAAACATTGATTATATTATACCTTTGGTGATCGCTGTAAAAGTCGTTACGTGACGTAGGAATCCTGAAGTGAAACTGCAAAACCAGTCATTTTCATAGAATAAACACTGTCCGGCTGGAATCCACGCGAAATTAACACGTTTCCAGAGATCGCTGGAAATGTCGGTGATTTTATCGCGCGCGAATTCGGATTCTGGTGATTCGCGAACCCGCCCCGACAACGTGTAACGCGGCGGAAATGAGCGTAGCTTGCGATCTGATAGGAAGCCAGGCTAATTGGCCGGCCGAGAGGTTTCTTTCGGACCAGTGAGGATTATTCCGGGAGTTCCCGAGTTGAAAATTCCGCGTCAGAAGAGGATGTACCTAAGTTGATTTTAAATTCCAAATCATTCGTTTATATAATCTTAAATGCTTAGTTTTTGGAAACATAACCTTAAATATCTTGAACTTACGGTCACGTCTTAAACCTATTATTTACTCATTTCGCAGACTTGACAGGTTGCTTGTTTTACTGAACATGTTTTACTGAACATTCTATTTCACATCATAAACTTAATCCAATTTCTATTTTCGTCATTTTATCATTTTGATATCTTTTTCCTAACTTCTAAGTTTTATCCTAATTTATAATTCTATCATAATACATAAGTAATTGTTACAAGTCCGATATAGAATCACAATTGGAACCGTAACCCACAGTGATAGTTAACCAATGCAACCGTTCTACCAATAACTTCTCAATGACCAAAATAAACCTGTCCCGCAAGATTTATTCCCGTAGCCTGTTCGATCCATGCTTCCATCACTCGTAACATTGTCAGCTGCCGTCGAAGTGAACCCACTTCAAGTTCCTCATTGCAGTTCCTCTAGGAGTCATCTCGATGACAGGGCCCAATGTTCTTGTCCGCCAAGCTCGAACGCTGATGATTCGAGTCACGGTAGTGTTAGTAGTGGTGATGTTAGTGGCGATGCTGGTCGGATGGAATTAGAACCTGCTTGGTGGCTGTTGGTGGCGACGTTCGGTCGGCTGGGCAGTTGGGCGCCGGGTGGAATGCGCCCGGGACTGATAAAACCCACGAGCAACACCTACATAAATTTCGGGACCCGAACGGATATCTCAGGACGGACTTTCGTTCATTTAAGCATACACGTCCTAAATTTAGTGCGTGACCGTGCTTACCGGTGTACCTGGTGCACCCTTTTCCCTTGCGAATCTCTGACACGGAAGCACTTTATCTTCTTGTTGGTCTTTTTTTCTGCCCCATAGTCGATCATTCCGGGAAGCTGAGGGTGTGATTAGGTGTAGTGAACTCGCGGGATAAGGGCCTCGAGCGAGTCGAACACATATATCCTCGCTGGTTGACTGTCTTGGGGACCAAGAGAGAAGAGAGAGAGAGCCAAGACAGTCATCCTATCTACCCCAGAGTAACGGGAGGAATTATAGCCAGTGACTGGTGCTCTAAGTCGCGAAGCCAGTTCGCGTTGGGTGGAAGAGATATGTGGCTTGAATAATTTTCCAATCTCATTAAAGCTTCAGCAGGCTCCATGACGCTCCTTGTACCCACCCGGGCCCCGGGTGAATATCACTGACTACGCGTATATGCCAGCGCGATATTACCCGCGAGCCTCGTTCTCGCCTCTTGTTTCATGGAGAAAACTCTCGTCGACAGTGACTTTCCGATAGCGAGTATTTGCATTGTAAAGCGTTGGATCGAAAGTGACCCCGGTGGGTACCTTCGCCGGGGAGCTTGGCGCGTGGATAGTGCGGGAGAGCCTTTGGCGAGTGGCACTTTCGAGCGTCGCTCGTAACGATTAACCGAGTCCAAAGGAGTCGTTATCCTAACGTTGCCATCCCGGTTGCGCTTCTTTCTCGATCGGTCAGAGTTTCGCCCGTTCCGAGGGTACCCTTGGCCTCGAATCTCTTCGCGACTCTTTTCGCGATCGTTCGCCAGGGTGTCGCGGATCGTTCCACTTCTCGCGAACCCGCGGTCTCTTTTCCTCTACGGAAGTCGATCCGGCCGAGAACGCGCGACCGTTGGACTTGCGCTCCTTCCCGAAGGCCCGCGCCTCGCGGAACCCATTCTTCCCTCGGTGACTCGCCGCTGGCTCGTCCGCCGGCAGATTCGATCCCACTTCTCGACTCGCAAGGATCGACGACTGTACTCGGGAATCGAATCCGGGACGTTCCGTTGCTAGTCTCTTCGTCGGTTGCCCGCTACGGAGAAAACCATCGCGAAGAATATACCCTGCCGGTTGAAATGTCGCGATACGACCCCGAATCACGCCACTGGGAACCTTCGGATCGTCGGAGGAACAGTTGGAAGGAATCGCGAGCGAAAGAGTCTAAAGCTCAGACTTTAAAGTTGAGAGTCCTTCAGGACTCGCTCGCCGCACCGAGAGGAGCAAAGCGAGTCGTTTAATCGAGCGCGGAGGTAGAGGACAAAGAGGGTGTCGGGCGAGCGGCGAGGAGCTCTGGCAGAGAGCCGCGACTTGTAAGGTGCATTCCCGGTCCTGCTAGGAAACCGGCCTGGCCCAGCAAAAAAAGGGAAATAATTAGCGGAGGTGTTAATGAAATACCAAACGAACGCCGTGGGACAGCGGGTCGGCGCCTCTGAACTGCCAACCAGACATCCTCGACACCGTACGCGGCGCCGTTTTCTTCTCCTTCTCCTTCTTCTTCCTCCTCTTCTTCCTTCCCAAACCTCTCTTTGTCCCTCTCTATGTTCATCTCGTTCTCCCGTTCGATCTCGGTGCGTGCTTTCTTTCTCTTCCTTTCTTTAGCTCTCCACTCTCACAATCAGCTTGATCCGTTTTCGGCTCCTGCGCTTCGATAATCCGATATATCGTAGCCCGAACCTCGCTGTGAAAAATAAAGCCTCGCCGAGGATTAAAGCCGCAGTGATTCGACGTCGCATGCTTGTCACGTCAGTGGAGGCTATGCCTCGGCCGTTGGCAGGGCTTGAAATTTCGTCCTGCGCGACAGAGGACCCTCGCCAACGGCACAAAGGCAACCTGCATTAATTATGAGGCTCGATATTGAAATTCTGCCTCGCTAATCATCCGGCGGACCTGAATCGACACTCGAATCTAGCGAGGATTCCTCTCGGCGTCTCTCGCGCGCACAGGCAGCGGTCCTTATCTCTGCTTTTTGTCCGGCTCGGCGAAACGCGACACTGGATCCACTGTCTTTGCGAGAGTGGCTTGGGTGGCTTGGATAACTTGTACCACGAGTGAAGAATCTCTACAACGAGGACACCTCGGTGGCAAGTTTTTCATACTTACCCATAAGGCGACGGAAAATTAGGTGAAATTCTAAATTGTATTATAAGAATGAAAACTTAAATTGAACATTTAAACTGGGGTATTTGAATATGAATTCGATATAGTATTTAGTTGATTTAGAAATTTTATTATTTGGAAAAGTATCAGATTTTTGTGTATTGGTTCTTAAAATGAAAATAAACCGGTAGTAATAATATTAGAAATACTCGAAAGTTGGAAATCCACTATTCAAAAGAATTATAGTATAGAAAAATTTTGGTGAAAAATAGGTTAAGTTCGAATGACCATAAGAAACCAATGACGTGATAAGGTGGAAGTTGGAATATTTAGTAAATATGTTATATTGTATGGATAAACTGGATAATGAACTGTATGCTGAACTGCATGCTGTATCGTCCAATTCACTGTATAATTATACTGATGATGCACTGTATAATATACTGTATGATAATTATATTATATAATGTAGAAAACTATTACGATGATAAATAAGTGAAACGAAAACTAAATTCTGTTCGTGTCCCCGTATTCGGGCCTTTCGTTTTCTACGGCATAAGTGCTACGTCCTCGTACCAGGAACGTTCATCTGGGTTTTAACAGACGTACCACTACGTCGTCCAGATTCAGATTCAGCTTGAATTTTCCACAAGACTTACCGGAGCCTTCCATAACTCACGCGACCTACGTCACGCCGATGACTTATGCACGACTTATAAAGACGACTCCACGAGCGCAATAACAATCGCCTGAATAATTCAGCGAGCCGAAAAGAAAGTGAAAATTCGCGGAGACCGCGTATTGTTGTCGGACTCGAGCACTCGCCACCCACGCTGGAACCGGTAGCAAAGCCACTCACCCAGCGGGTACCTGAAACTTCTCGCATCATTAGCACTCGTTGCGGAATTCTGAAAAAGTTAAAAAAAAAAAATATATATTTTCAACGTCGAAAATACTACGGTGCCATTTCGATGCCGAAAAGATCATAGCTCAATCGAGATGATCAGCGAGTTTGCTCGTAAAATTGTTGCTAGGCTTGTTAACATTTTGCATTATACATTTCTCTGGGACTCGCGCGGGACCTTAGAGAATCTTACAGGCCCCAACGATTAATGTTTTTACGCGCAAGCTACTAGCGTAGCAGTACCCCTCGCGGTTTATTACTCGCTGCGACTTAATGCTCGGTTTTATCGTGTATCTATGGAATCGCGTTTGCATATATGTATGCGATCCGAGACGAAGCCGATAAGCAGCCGATTACGAGAGCGTCTATAAAACAAGCGTGTAACGCGTCGCGTCCCGTGATTTACGTTCCGCTGCAACGCATACTTTTTAAGGCGAGCTTGTCTGTCGCTGCGTCTTACGATGCTTCTCGGAGGATCCTTTTTTTTTTAAGGCGAGCTGTTCGGTTGCTTATATCGATTTTATACCGATTTTATATCGATTTTATATCGGTAACTGAAAATATAATTAAAAACCTATAAACTTTGCTAATGTAAGAATTATTCTCGGTTACTTTTTAAAGTCACACACGAACGGCCTCCTTAAATTCTTGAACTTACCGATTTGTTCGACAATCGTTCAAAAAATGTCCACCACCGGCATACTTGGATCGCCTTTTGTAAGATTCGCCCAATTTACCGCCCCGAGTATGCCGGTGGTGGAGATTTTCTGAATGATGATTTCGGGAAATTTGATTTCGTGATTTCAGACATTTTTCTTGCTGATAAAATTAATTAATCAACCCATTTTTCTTAGGATCGATACACCTCTGCTTATACTTGGCGCACGTTTTTTTACCTTACATTTTCAATATAAGGCCTTTTATAGGATTCTTGAACTTACCGATTTGTCCGACAATTGTTCAGTGGTCGAAAGAAAATTGAGTGCTGAAAAAAAAGTGTCTTGAGTCATCGTCGCTTTGAGTAGTCGAGATTCGACTCGTAGGTCAGAGACAGGAGTGGTGCGAGTGTGTCCCGAGTCGTTGCTGGATGCATAGCCAGGGCTCTCGAAGGAGATACGAGGTGGTTGTCGTCTCTGGGAGCTAATGGGACGCCGCCGACACTCTCCTCTACCTCGAATCTCTTTGATCCTAACCGAACTAGCGTCTCTCTTTCTCTTTTCGTGTCCCCTCGCCGTCTTTTGCGTCTCGCTTTTCTCCGATGTTTCTTCTTTCTTCTTCTTCTCCTTCTTCTTCCTCTTCTTCTTCTTGGTGCCAGGCTGACCTTATCCGCGGCCACCTCTGGCCGGGGATCTCCATGGTGGTCGCGAGCCTCATGCGTGTAGGACCTTGTACCCCTGGGATCCGGTAGAACTCTCGCCGATACGGGAACATCCCTCGGCTTTTCGGACTTGGCTTTTCTTATTTCTTCAGGCCCTAGCCTCCGTAACTTCGATCCGCTCGGCATCTTCTCTTTGTTCCACAGCCTGCAGAGTCGCCAGACTCGCAGGCTGCCTTCGAATAACGATATATATACTATATATATATATATATATATATATATATATATATATTGTTCGAGACAGAATTGTATACTTGCGTAATTTAAAACAATACTTGACATTGAATTCTTGAGAAAAATTTTTATTGACCCAGTAAATGGTAAAAAGTAGTCTGTTATTTCGAGGCAGGCTAGTGTCTTATTTCACGAGAAAAAAATAATTATTCCTCCAAACAGAATGAGTACATCAAATATCGGAAGAAGATCTGTGGAAAAATAATATCTGCTCCGATAATAATCTTAGAACTTTTGACTTATCTACAGACGTGGATTACGAGCATATTTACAGTTAAAGTTGCATACCGCAGTAGTCGAGTGCAATAAAATGCGTGTATTTTAACCCTTTCGCACCGGGCGGGACATATGCTGTCCCAGTCCGAAAAATTTTTCAAATTACGATTGGGACAATTTACGTCTCAGTTACTGACAAAAAAGGAACATGAACATCTTAGTTACTGAAACGGACAACTAGGAAGAGAAAATAACCGTCAAGTTATGCCTCTAAATGCATAAGCCTGTAGTGAATCGCCTTGCATACCTCTCCGATCGCACTAAACTCATTTTTCCTGCCGTATTGAAAGGGTTAAACGAATGGTGGCCGAGGGTCTTGCGCAATTTCAAAGTAGCAGAGTCGAACGATCGATCGATTCCGAGGGGAATGATTAAAATAGAGAAGCGATCGTGGCATTATTACCGATGGTCAAGCATATACCAAGGCTACCGTAAACGCGAACGCGCGCGCTATCGGACGAGTTGTTAGTTTAATTTGCGAATTAGCAAAGCCTTGGACCTTGTCGCGTCCAACATAGTTAACTTATTATTTAAGCTGTCTCGAATTATCGCTGGTGTACTACGAATTAGCCAGTGGCTATCTGCAGTCTTCCCATGTAATTTGCATTGGATAACGCGACTGTTAATATTTATCAGCCCTGGCAGCGTCTTCATTGCCGGCTGTCGCGAGCAACTAGTCGGACATGCATAATTCGATGGATTTACGGTAGCGAGCAAATTTTGGATGGTAAACGTGTGTGCCACGTGGATATTCTTCTTTCACTGGGTTTGGGTGATGTCGAAGGGTCGCTTGTCGTGGGAGTAAGAGATAGATAGATAGATAGATAGAAGATAGAAAACTCGTGGAGGCTATTGGAAAAGACAATGGAGGAATGCGAAACGAAATTGTACTCGAACGATCTTTGCTCCGGGATCGGAACGACTCGGAGTAACATTACGTTCGAGCAGGATAAACGGTCAATTGATGGATCGATTAAAATATTGAATTTTGCATATTTAAGTAAATCGAGTGTTAGTAAATTACAATTGATGGAAAGAACGACGTGTCTAAAAATTGCAAATTTAAATTTTGCAATGTACGAATAAAAATTCTTTTTTTGTAAATAGTCTTGAAATTTGACTCGCAGGATATTATATCGACAGTTATTAGTTTTCACATAATTTCCCAAGAATTTCCTAATCTAAAAATCTCTACATCCATTTTAACATCTAAAACAAAATCTCCCTTCTTTTTTGCCCGTTCGATCTTAACGTTAATTTTATCCTACATTTTCTCACACAATCTCCTAAATAATTTCAAGGCAAAAAAAGCAATTTCTTTCAACATTATGAAATCAGAAATCGCTTTTAAAATTATCCTAATAGATAATAAATTAAATAATTATCCTGGAAAACCAACTACGTACTTCTTTCCCTCGTTACATTTACTTTCAACTCGAAGTTTTCCAGTGAATTTTCTCTACAAATATCTTCTTCCAAGTTTACGACAGCGATATAAAAATTGCAGTGAGGAAGCAAATGTTTCGAATTGCACTTTCCGCGAGTGACGGGGAAAGACAAAGTGGTGAGGGGTAGTGGAAGTAGTAATCGCAACTTAATTAGCATCCTTGCCAGTAGAGCGAGGGAGAAGCGTGCGCCAGCTGCTTAGTTACAATTAGCATGAATTACCGAGGAGACTCGAAATTAACGTGAAGAATTCCTGAGAACTGCCAACCTGGAATCCGAGCATCTCATTACGACTATCGCTACCGAAACTTAATTCCAATCCTGACTCGCTATCTAGAGTCGCGGTAATTTATTCCCAATTAAGCTGGAAGGATGCGCGATTTATGCATTCGACGCGAAATCGCCGCTCGACCGGCGAGCACCTTTCCTACGAACTTCTTAAACGTTTTTCTGATGAGTCTAGTTCCAATAACCACCGCGACACTTGTCTGCTTTTTACCTCGACGGCCATTTTGCTATCTGCCAAGGAGGGCCACGTAGCAGATTGGAAAAAATCACTTGGAGAAATCTTCTGCTATAAATAAATATCTAAAACCACAATTTTTAATTAGGAATCCTTAGTAAGGTTTCCAGAATAATATGAGGAATAAATTGATTGATTTTGGTGCTGAATATTACAAATTGTGTACCATATTAATTATTTAGTAAATAGCTAGAGACATAAGATTTAATTATCGGAATAGAATGAGAATAAAAATTTACGTCGAACGTCGGGAACGTCGGTCGGAGCCGAATCACCCGAGAATCTTTAAGAAAAGGGAGATTTTCGTAGAGCGATCTTCGACGTTGAGTCGACTCGGGTGCGATCGAGAGACGACGAGGTTCGCGAGCTTCTTTGCCACCCGGCCCTTCACCGAGGAATAACTCTCGCACTTACGATTCTAAGAACCTTCGACCGAACGAGAATACCGATCCGATTCTCCCCACGACCAAGGACGTCGAAGCGAACTTGAAACACGAGAGAACTTCGACATAACCGATCAAAAAAAATATCCAACGTTATTTGACAACATCACAGGGAACAAGAATGTCGAACACCCTTTTAGTTTACCCTTTAATGCCTCTAAGCAAGCAAAGATATCTCTCCCAAATGAAACCCTTAAAAAATTCCCAAAATCACCCCAAAAAACATTGAACCCAACAGGGTAAAAGGGGGTGGAAAAAACCTTCTGGTGTAGAATACTGTGCAAGCTAACGGCGATATAGACTCCACAGAAATTTGGGAGATCACGTGACTGGCGCGGTGGAGTAGATTCGATGGGAATGATTTTGGCGAAGTCACCGCGGCGCATAGAGGGCAGTGCGGCGAGGGAGAGGCGCTTTGCGTTGAGAGGGGGGAGGGAGGGGAGAGAGAGGAGGAGAGGAGGTAGAGTCAGAGTTGCTTAGAGAGCGCGAGAGCCAGTGAAATCTGGGCGGGGTTTGGTCGCTTGGGAGCTTTGCCAACGAGCGCCGCCCCATTCTGCTTCTCTCTCACAGAGATCCGGACCCTTCTACCGACGCCACTGACGCCGGGCAAGCCGTGGCGTCGCGTCGCGACGCCGCGGACTTTCAACCCTCCCCTTTTCGTTCGGCCTGCGCGACGCGGACTCAACCCTCCAGCCGGTCGATCGCCGCCCAAAATGGGACGGGGATTGTTCTTCTCTCTCGAAAATCGAACTTCTACTTCAAGTTCGCAGTCTAATGCTCTTCGAATGGAGTTTTGACTGGACGGTGAATGATTTGGTACGATTCGACAAATTTTGATGGAGATTTTAATACAGCTTGTGGTATAGGTTTTGCTATGGACTTTGTTATTGAAATACGATATAGATTTTGTTGCAGAATTTATTACAGATTTTACTGTAGATTCTGCTATTGATTTTGTTAAGGATTTTATTAAGGATTTTGTTGTAGATTTTGTTACAGTTCTTGTTACATATTTTCATACATATTTTGTTACAGAAATTGTACTTACTAGAGATTTACTTAGAGATTTTCTAGGAAATTTTCTTGGTAATTGTATCACAGGTTCTGTTAGAGGTTCCGTTGCGAATTTCGGAAGCGGGCTCCTCGCGATTCGAACGAACGTAATGCCAATTAGTGTCAATATCGAACCGATCGAACCAATGTCGCGGCAATTAGCATGAATTTTCCGACTGTCCCGGCGTCGATTTGCCGGAAATAACGAGCGGACGATTCTCCGTGGTGAAAAATTGTCGCGACGCGGAAATAGGAAAATGGATCCGATTTCGAGAGAACTCGGTACGAAAATCTGCTGGATGCGGCGATCCTCCGGGCTAGACGCGATCCGCTGAAATATTCAATCGATCTTACCGGGCCAGACGACTTAACGAGCGAGGAGAGTCACTTGATTTTTCGCGGAACAACGCGGAGGTCCATTGAATTATTGCACCCCTTGCCGCCGATAATGGAAATCTCCATTGACCGGACACTGATGGATCGATCCAGTGCACTCTCTGACGACAGTATTCATTTTTCGCCGTTCGCAATGGACCTCTTGCGCATCGAAACTCGACCAATCCGTTTTGCCCCCCTTATCGTTAGAAAGTTTCTTCATATTCTCTACCCTTGGTTCGTTTCGGTAGTATTCATTTCGCGAACGGATCGAGAGGAGAAGAAGAAACTCGCGTGGTCGGTGATGGTGATGGTGGTCTCTCGTTCTTTCCAACGACTCCCAGAATATTCATTTCGCCTGCGGAGAAAAGCCAGTGGAAAATGTCGTACCGTTCTTCAATTCTTCGAATTATAATTGCATTTAGGTGAAAAGAAAAAGTCTCCTGTTACTTCGAACCACTGCGTGGATTATTGCGTAACTCAACGCACGCGACACAGGGTATTTTCGGCTTGTGTACTCGCTGAGGTAATCGAGGCGAGGCTCCGCATCGCGTCGCTGTCTGCGAACTGTTTTCTTAGCTGAAAGCGCTGGAAAACTTTCGCTTCTCTTTCGCTGCTGAATTTTTTTGCATTGCCGCTGTCGTAAATCGAGATCAATATTTATCCTCAAAGTGGACGGTATCCCAATTAACGAAAAATACACGTGACTCGTGTACGATACACGAACATATAATATCATCGCTATCGCACAGCGTATGAAAAGTTAATACCGCAACTTCGCTGTTTGTAAAGAGGAAAGATTCGTAATTAATTTGCTCACTGCATAATTGCTGCTAACCATGTGCTGGAAATCAACGAGGGTAAAAGAAGCAATGGGATGTTATTACCAAAATTCGCGTCATTCACAATTATGAGTTTTATCGATGAATAATTTTTGTTTCATTCCAATGCAGATTAAGCAGTGGATCAAAGGATAAATTAATTCATGAATAAATTAATGAATAAATTAATAAATAAATAAATAAATAAATCTATAAATTTAATGAACGAACGAATCAATGGATAACCGAATGAATGAATTACGTCGTTACTAAAAGAAGCTTAATGGTGGTGAACAAATTAACGCGCGAGAGAAGTAGAAAATGAACTAGTACATGAATTGGTGAATCTAACAATTATTGACTTAGCAAATTAATTAACGAATGAATTAGACAATGAAATACCGAATGAATGAATGAGTGAATGAGTGAATGAATAACCGAACGACTGGGTGAATCTACTAGCGATCGAACAAGCGAATGAATTAGGGACCAAAATATTGAATGAATTGAGAATGAATCAATGACCGAATTAACGAGTGAATTGATGAACGACTGGATAAATAGAAAAATGAACTAATAAACAAATGGCTTATCTAATAAATTGATACACATATGAATGAACAAATGAACGAATTGACGAACGAATGAACAAACGACTGAACGAATGAATCAATTACTATTCCAATTACCAACGATAATAAATAAATAAATCAATCAGTTGATCAATCGACCGAGAAAGTTTCTCTTCCCTTAGCCAGAGTTTTGATGACGAATCCTTTGTTCCAGAAGGAAGAAGCTCCCATTGCGTTGGCTGCGGCGGAAAGATTCACGACCAGTGGATCTTAAGGGTTGCGCCGAATCTGGAGTGGCACGCGGCTTGCCTCAAGTGCGCCGAGTGCCAGCAGTTCCTCGACGAGAATTGCACCTGCTTCGTGCGCGACGGGAAGACTTACTGCAAACGCGACTACGTCAGGTAATTCGAATCTCGAAACGAAAACTCTAGCCTCTTCTTGTCCACCTCGCGCCAAAATCAATGACTCTATCAATACCGAAGAATCGATTACTCTCGAAAGATTCAGTGATTTAAAAACAGAATCGATTCCTTCACTTTTTGAAAAAAAAAGGATTAAGCTGTCTGCACACCGGAACAAACTTCGAGATAAATAAAACTGTGTAATAAACATTTTATTGACAGTTAATATTATTCGAATGTTAAGAGGCGTAAGAAACGATTTAAAAAGCGAGATGCGAGGGATTTGTATTCAATAAATATTGTGTATAGTTATTAATGATAGTAAATAATTAATAGTAAATAATTGAATTTGTAATCGTGGTAATTAATTTAATTTAGGACATTGGAAATAGATTCCTATAGATTCTTGGGTAAAATGAAATCGAGTTTTTAGGAATCGGTTCGTGAAATAATCGCGGTAAAATAATCGATTCTTCGGAAAAAGAATCGAGCGGAATCACCCCATCCCTAGAGAGAGTGCAATATGGTAATTCATGCAAAAGGGACGCGCTCTCGGTCGGCACGCGATACGCATTTGCAATCGAAATAAAGCGGCACGAAAGGGAGGAGCAAAAAGTCGACGCGCTGCGGTTTCTCGAAGAAGGAAGGGAGAGGAATAGAGAAAGAGAGAGAGAGAGAGAGAGAGAGAGAGAGAGAAAGAAGGCCTCTGGTTCTCGCAGGGTATTTTTATCAGAGATATACGGAGCGAGTCTGCTCAAGAGAGTGATGCATATGTGCGCTGGGAGATGTGCTTCAGGATTCCTCCTCGATCTCTTTTTCTCCGCAGCTTTTGTTGCGCTTCTGTATCGACACCGTGGAGATTCTAAGACGAAGATGAGAGCGAGACACGTAGAGATATTCTGAAGGGAAATAAGAAATGAGTTTTTGTAAATTAATTTTGAATATTTTTCTGTCGAGGTAATTTTTCAAGGAATATTTTGTTCTGCGACCGTTTGGATCATCTGGATCTCTTGGATCTATCGAACCTTATAGATCTTTCGGATCCTTTGAATTTTTTCGATCCTCCGGATTTTTTTAAAATGGAGATTGAAGACTGTTATTACATAATTTCTACCTCAATCTTCATTTCTTCAATACGACTTCTATTTTAGCTTCCATTCTTCTAACACAACATACTTTTTAACTCCCATCTTCAATTCGACAACCTTATTTCTACCTGAGCCTTCATTCTTCATAAGCAACATATTTCTACCTTAGCTTCCTTCTATTCTTCCCGGAAATTGTCCTCCTTCACATCACTTCATCTCTCTTCACCTCTCTTCACCACCAAAGTACATCCATTTGCCCAGAGCGTACTGAGCAGTCGAAGTCGCCTTCCCCAGGGGGTAAATATTTTCCTCCGAGTCCGCGTGCGACACTCGGTTTATTTGCACTGATCCATCGAGGCCCCGAACTCCCTAAAAGAGTGGCGTATCCGGCCAAGAGTGACGCGAGCATTCGGATTCGCCGAGTTGAGGGACAGCGATGACATCGGTTTATTGTTGCTCCTGTCGCTCGCACGTCTTCCACGAGACTCTCTGCTTCGACCCTGGCCACCTCGGACGCTTTACAACGCGCTACAACCTTTCCCCCACTGAACAAGATAGGAATCGATGATTCTACTCGATTCTCTTCGATTTCTTTTCGAGAATCGATAGAGAATCCGTTTTCGATGTCCTAAATTAAATTAATTATGCCGATTACATATATTAAATTATTTACATCTGAGTTTCACGAATGTATGTACTCGATCTATTAAATCCGATTTATCTTATACACGTGCTTAAGATAACAACTACTATATTACACTTTTTTATTTTACAATATAATACTGATTCAATTTAAATTTGTTAATTTTTAAGCAATAATAACTTTCAATACGATTTTATTCAACTTTTATTTATTATCTCGAAGTTTAGTGCGCTGAGCAGACAGATTAATCCTTCTTCTTTAAAAAGTAAAGGAATCGATTTTGTTTTTGAGTCATTGATGCTTTTGAGTGAAATGCCCATCTCGGGGGACAAAAAACCCACGCTGTAAAAGCTCATTCGGCAGCTGTTGATCGCGAAAATAAATTAGCTGCTATTAGAGATGTCATTCTGACAATGCTATTCTAATAAGCATCACGAGTGCTCATTGTCACCGTGCGAAAGAACGCGAAAGGAGAAAGCTTATTGGGACAATGGGATTCCGCGAGATGACGTAGGCGAGGACTAGCACTTGATTTCGAAAAAGTGCCGGAAACGGAGAAATTATGTCTCTTGGTTTTGAGAGATGTAATTGAGAGAAATAATTGGACAAATTGCAGGGATTGTTTGAAGTTTTTTTTTCAAGGGAAATTCGAGAATCAATTCATCATACAATATATCATACAGTGCATCGTACTGTTCATCATACAATTCATCATAAGATATATCATATTTACCAAATATTCCAACTTTCGAGTATTTCTAATATTATAACTGTTAACTTATTTTTATTCTAAAAAAGAAATGTACACATAATCCAATTCTCAAGGATACATTGAAAAATAATACAAATTAATTTCAGTCATAAAATTATAAATCAACTAAATATAATAAATTTATATCCAAATAAACCAGTTTAAACGTTTAGTTCAAGTTTTCATCGTTATAAACGTTCTAGAATTTCACTTAATCTTCCGTCGTCTCATGGGTGAGTATTACAAAATAAGCTCTACGCCGTTAAGGGTTTATTCACGGTGCGATTAACGTAATAAGCCAGCTAATTAGACCCTGATCAAACCGATCGTTTGCCACGAGGTAACTTTCCACTGAGAAATTTGCGAAAGCTAATGGGAAGCTCGTAGAAGCGAGAATTGAAAGATTTCTTGTTTTTCTGTCCAGGTTGTTCGGGACGAAGTGCGACAAGTGCAGCCAGTGCTTCAGCAAGAACGACTTCGTGATGCGAGCCAAGAGCAAGATCTACCATATCGAGTGCTTCCGGTGCTCGGCGTGCATGAGGCGCCTGGTGCCGGGAGACGAGTTCGCCTTGCGACAGGATGGTCTGTTCTGTCGGCACGATCATGACGTCCTCGAAGGTGGCAAACTCTGTTCGGGACCTGGCGGCGTCCCTGGCACTGAGAACAACAACAACGCGTCTCTTACCAATAATAATCATCATTTGCATCCGAATGATGGCTCCATGTCGGGTAGGAAATTATAATCATTGTAATTGTGTTAATGACAGGAATAGGGGCAGTGGTAGCAAAGACAAAGGACAAAGCTACAATCAAACTGATAATGATCTTGACGGTTGACAACTTCAAATGTCTATTTTTAAGTGATAACTTTAAATGACAATGGTAATTTCGAATATCAATAACAATTTTGAATACCAATTTTTATTGACAATTTTATTGACAAATTAAAGTGAGATAATAAAATGAAAATGAAAGAAAGAATTTTCATTGACAGCTTGAAAGTTCTACTTTGAGCTACAATGACATATTCAATTACCAAATTTAGATATCAAAGATAATGACAATTGGCAATGCCATTGACAGTAACAATTTTCAGTAACAATAATGACAATATCATCAACAAAAGTACCATCTCTCAAAGTCCTTCGAACCCACCATCATATTCTTCACCCTCGATTGAATCCGACATCCAGGGCTATCCTCGTTTGATCAGGAATATGAGTAACGAGTTAGCGCCGGATTACTTGGCATTACCATGACACAAAGGCCAAATTTGCGAAAGGGGTTCTCGATCCATACTCTGTCATACCGTTAAGGTTCTGTTGTGTTAGGCTCCGCAGCTATAATTAGGTGTTGATAATTGAACCCACTAAGACCTGGAGGCTTGACCAGTTCCCTCCTACGCAGCTTACACAGGATTAGTGTCCTCCGCGTTCTGCATCCGGTCCGGATTAACTCGATACTTGTTCGCCACCAATCTCGCTCTTTTGACCAATCTTGCAGCGCCCTCTGCAAGATCCTCACTTCTCTTTGTCACTTGGATTCGGTACATGAAAATGCTCGTTGAGAAAAACACAACGATCCAGTGCGATTCATTGAAAATTTTAATAAAACGTTTAAAAAAAACACACATTTTGAAATGAGATTCAGGGAATTTGTTTCGAATCGATATTATATTGCAGAATAAAAAAGTGTAATGTAGTATTTAGTACCTATTGATTTATTAGATTGAGTATACATTCATGAAACACATTGTCAGATATAAATTGTCTAATTCTGTACCGATTGCTGGTTGTTAAAAAGAAGTCAAATTCTTAAGAATCGATACTTCAAGTATAATCTTTAAATTAATCGATTCTTGAGAAAAAGTCCTTAGTAGGACCACCTCACAGCCACTGGTTTGACAGGAGGCACACCTCGCGAGGTGTCAAATGTAACATCTCCCTGCCAACTACCGTCGCACATAACTACGCACGATCTCTTCTTTCTTCCGGCCTCGAAAATTTCTTGCGACGCAAGCTAATGTGTAACTAGAGAAATAAACCGGTGACTTTCTTAAACGACCCAAAAGACCTCCTGGTCCCAAGAGTTGTTTAGTTAGGACCCATACAGTTTGCTTCGTTCGGTCGTTCCTCGGCAAACAAAGGATCTCGGGGACGGTCACTGTGTCGTTTGCCGGTAATAAACATCGCAGAGATTAGCAATCAGAAGTTGAAATCCTTGGGACAAAGTTATTCGGTTAAGCAAATGAAATTGACTATTAGTCTTCCAGGAAGTTCAGGTTGCTTTCGAGAGGCCTTCTGGAGATGGGCCATGAGCCAAGGTCACAACAGTGATCGTTTGCTCATGGATAATATTGTCTCGGGTTTCTCTTTCTTTCTTTCTTTCTTTCGATTCTGTTCGTGGTAAACCCTTTGGTCTCTTTGCGCTGCTCGTCGTCCGCCATGTTGAAGCAGCTCACTGCCATTAGTCGGCATTTCGCAGGACCGGTTGGAATAGCATTCTCTACTCCACATTCCACGATATCGCGGGGAGAAGGGATGGGAGAGAGCGAGCCCGTGCCAAAAGGCCGAGTGCCGCGATGGAAATGACGGCCGATAAGCGGGAAGGATTTTAGGGTAGGATTTAACCGCGGGTCCAGTCGTTTCGCGTTGTAAAACAGAGTAAAATAGCAGTTGACTGGGTGTTATGGAGTGATACATGGAGTAGAAGGGTTTTTTGGGAAGTTGGGAGAGTGGCGAATCAAATTGATGGTAATGACCGTGGTGATTGTGAGTCTGAGGGGGTAAGACCATTCGCAATGACAATGTCTATGACAATTTAAAGTGACAACTTTAAATGTCAAGTTTAATTGAGAGCTTTCGATTAATCACTTTCAAATTGAATTATGATAATTTTTATTGACAAATTTACTTAACAATTGGAATTAGCAACTATGAGTGTCAATAACGCGAGAATAAATGATTCGTGGAATTTAGAAGAATCGAGAGTGAGATCTCTGTCTCTTTGCAGACTCAGGTTCGGAAAGTGGCTCTCACAAAGCTGGGGTCGGCGGGTCAAGAGGTTCCGGAGGTCACAAAAGTGGCGGTGGATCAGATGGCAAACCAACCCGGGTGCGCACCGTTCTCAACGAGAAGCAATTGCACACCTTACGGACTTGTTATGCCGCGAATCCTCGGCCAGACGCTCTCATGAAGGAACAGTTGGTCGAGATGACCGGACTAAGTCCCCGAGTGATCAGGGTCTGGTTCCAGAATAAGCGGTGCAAGGACAAGAAGAAGACGATCGCCATGAAACAACAACAAATGCAGGATAAGGTGATGACGAGTTGCCTTGTTTACGGGGATTCGCCAATGGGAGATGGGTCATTGGAAGCGGGAAGAGAGGTGAGGGATCGCGATTGGTTGCAGGATGGACGAAAACTGGGTTTCGGCGGTATTCATGGGATCCCGATGGTAGCGAGCAGTCCCGTGAGGCATGAGAGTCCTATTGGCATGACGCCACTCGAGGTACAAGCTTACCAACCTCCGTGGAAAACCCTCTCCGATTTTGCGCTGCACGCTGACCTCGACAGGCTCGATCCAAATGCGCCGTCGTTCCATCATCTGGTGTCGCAGGTAAGTTGATTTCAGGAAAGGTTTTATTGTTGACTATATTCCAGGTCCATCCCCATTTTGATATACAATTATTTCTTCTTATATCCTATTTAATTTCATTCGATTTTCGATCTACCTCAATTACGATCGCATTTATAACGCTCCGGTAGCAATCATTTTGTCCTAGGATTCTATTTTGTTCTACGGCAACAAGAATAGAAACTATTTTTATCCTGTTTTTACCGTGTCTCTTTTAATCTCAATAGCAATATCACCAAAATGTACAAACAAATCCGTTACAGATGCACGGTTACGATCTGCACGGTGGTCCCCCACCCCAATTACCGCCGCCAGGGATGCTCGGTGGTCCAATGAACGACGGAGGAGGTGGTGGTGGCGGTGGTGGGCCTTTACCCCCTCCAGGGCCTCATCATCCTGGTGGCGGTGGTGGGCCCGACATGGGTCAGCATCCAGACAGCACCGACAGCTACGTAACCTACCTCGAGAGTGACAGCGACTCCCTCCATCACGACACAGGCAGTCCATAGTCTCTAACCGCGCGCTCACTGACCAAACGCGCAACCCTTGCCTGTCTCTGGCTTACTTTCACCAACATCTCGCGGGGTACCGGCAGTCTGGCCCGGCGACTGGCCCACGGTCCAGCCGCGAGCTGAACCAACGCGGTCACGAGGGTTTTGTGGCAACCAGGAAAAGGCCCAATTCAAGTCGAAACATTTGTCTCTCTCCAATTCCTGCTGCTGGATAAAGAATTCTATTCCGGTTCGTTCGCGGGGCCCAATAAGCGAATTTAATAAGTCCCAAAAAAATGAAAAAATTCATGAGAATTCGAATTGGGACATTGAGAATTCTCTGGCTTGCCTGTGGGCCTTATGGGCCCTGTGATCGTGACCAAAGAACCTGTACGGCCCCAGCAGATCAATGTAAATAAAGATCCTAACCTCGTAACACCCAATTGTACATAGATGTATCGCTGTAAATTTGGAACGAAGAGTGCTCGCGCACGATATCGTAATGTACTCGCATCCTTTACAGGTTATATATATATATATCAATATATATATATTGAACCCGTTAGCGGACCCACGTATAAGAGGTTGCATTAGTAGATCGCTGATTGTTGCGTCGCAAGCGCCCTGACACCTTCGATTAACTAGACCAAAGTGTACATAATAGCGAGCGTTCGAACAGCGCGCGCGCGGTTCCTTTCGCGGATTCGTTTACATAATGTGTTTTAGGTGTGACGGCAGCGCCATCTCAGTGAACGGGGGGCTCGAAAATTAATGAGAATTGGAAATTTGGAGGAGAATTTTGACAAGTCGAGTTTCGAATGAGATAATGACGATTGAAAATGGGATAAAAATTGAGTTTTTGACCATATTTTGGACATTATTGTTGAATTCTTGGAGAATCGAGTTTGGAATGATACAGCGTAAATTGAGAGTAAGACGAAATACTGAGTTTTTTTGACCATATTTTTGATCTTGTTGATCTTCAGCTATTTTGGGGTAGCCTGTATTTAACTAGGAAATTTTAATACCAGGTGTCTTAAAACAAGCACAAATGCGAATGGAGAATTTTCCAAAATCGATTTTATTTTTCATGTTCGAAAATAGGCTCAAAATATGGATAAAATACAGTAAAAAATTCAATTTTACCATATTTTCTTACCGAAATATCGTTGCTCGAAAATAAGATAAAAAATTCTTTTCTAACCCTATTTCTTATTTCGATCATAGAATCACAATAATCGTTTTCCGCCAAAATTGTCATTTTCAATTTTCCTCCTATTGTCCCTCCGAAACAGGAATCCCACCTGTTCCCGATCACCCCCCGCGCACTTTACAAGGCAAGGCAATCGCATAGATTTTAAACGTGTTTCGTAATCAATTTGATCGTCTTCGGATTTGTATGATATTTCTATACCACGGCACGCTGTACGTAATAAACTGTCGAACATTATTGGTCCTGAGCAGCATCTTCCCGTCCAAGAAGAGAATTTCCGGTCATCATCAATATGATCATCATAAGCCAAGAAAAAGAGAAGAAAAAGGTAAAAGAAATCAAAGTTCGATCAGTGAGAACTCGTTTATTGATCATAACGTAACAAGGAGATAGATTTGAATGGCAAACGCTGTGATGGATCGAGCAATAATATTTCTCTCTTCGATTCGAATCGATTGGCTCCCAAGATACAATTTCACCTCGAAAATACGTCAACTCTAATTTATATAAAAAGTTTTACGAAAATAACTGTACACGTCCGCCGGAAAACGATGACCTCTAATTTTCTCCCCGGGATAACAAAGGTACTTTGCACGTAGAAAATAGGGTTTTGAGCCTCGGGAATCCCTTTCCGCTAATCGCTACTATTCAACAAAAAAGAGAAAGAGAGATCGCTACGAAAGAATAAATGCAGATGTCGCCAGGCGACGGAGTGGAATCGTGAGATCTACCCAGCAAGGTAAAAGACTCGATATCAAAAGAGTGAGTGTAGCGACACTTTTTTTAAGTAGCCCGCCCTCTTCCATTCGGAGAAGTTACGTAGGTACTTACTAAACACAGATACAGAGTGTAAATCCACCGCATAGCAATTCTCCGGTAAGCGATTCTATGCACGTGAATAAACTGGAAGTCAAGAGGAGTAATATTGCGCGAAGGGTAGTAGTTCTAGTAGTTTCAATAGTTCCAATAGTTGTAGTTCTAGTTGTTTCAGCAATTTTTGAAGTTTTAGTAATTTCATTAGCTTCAATAAGTTTAGTAATTCCAGTAGTTTCAGTGAATTCAGTAGTTTTGGTAGTTTCAGTAGTTTCAGTAGCTTCAGTGGTTTCAGCCGTTTCACTTACACTTCAAGAATAGGACTTTCGGTAGTTTGTTAACAGCGGCTTCGTTAGCGAGATATTGATTGACATTCAAAGATTCCGGTGACCTTCAAGACCGTCTCATTGTGTCGCATGGCCCAATCGGCGGGCCTAGGCAGGCTTTTCTACCGGGCGCTCCAGTCGCGTAGCTAAATCAAACCTCTCAGCCGCTATTTTCTAAAGCCTCTCTAAAAAACATCCTGTTAACTGAAGCCTCTCGCACAATATTACTCCTGTTGATTCTCGATTTATTCACCCGTAAACTTTAATCTCCCTTCGAAATATAGTTACGAGATGGATATTTGACCTCCCTGTAAATATAAATATTAAATAATGCTGTCTTGCCTGTTGGCGGTCACCCTATACGTATATCCAACATCGATCGCGTATATCGCTAGCCTAGAACACATTAAATAATAAAAGCAATCTTGTACATCGAGACGAGAGAATAAGCGTACGAGTGAGCTTATGTAAATGCAGGAATGCCGTATGATGCCGCGGACAACGAGAGATATGAAGACACTTGGCGTGTCGCTGTCCAATGAGAATCCGGATAAACTCTTGGAGAGACATCGTAGGATCCTTACGGCATACTTTCCAGGCAACCCTTGATGTGCTGCCACGCCTGTAAACCCTTCAAGATAACCCCCCAAATTGGTTTTTTATAACTCTATCGACAGGAAATTCTGATACAAAGTCTTTCTTAAAAATTAACACGTTCCGTTAAATCACTTTTGCGTAACTTGTAGTTCAGGCCAATATGTTATCACACAATACTTCATTACTTAATGAATCCATTAGTAATTAGCGTATTTAGAGTAGTTATCACATTGTGTACCATTTTGGTACACATGGCCTGAAGGTCAAAATCAACGGGTACTATAAATGGTACAAGTGGCATGGAACGTGTTAATAATTTATAAAGTCAAATGAATTCTTGTAAAGTAGGGATTCATTTTTATAAAGTAAAAATCGATTTTTCTTACTTTCCGTGCGAGTTTGAACTGTAGAATACAGTATGCTGCGAGAGTTTCTTTGAGATCGACGACTTTTTGCCGCTGGAATCTTTCGATGTCCGTCATAGCCTTGATGGAGAAGGATCTGTGAAAAATGTTTCACGTTTCCCGGAGAATTATTTTCGGTTAGATTTCTGAATTTAAAATTGAATTTGAATGATCTTTCTCTTACTTCAAGTCTTCGTCGACTCGTTTAACCGTCTCCTCCTGTTGGGCGATTCTCTGCTCGAGTTGCAGTATCTTCAGTTCACGCACTTCCTCCGTGTCGACGGAGCCGAACAATCTTGACATAAGTCCGAGTTTTCCTAGAAATGCAAGTTCTATCGTAAAATCCTTACAATCCGCGAACAAAAACAGCAATTTTAAACATTTTTCGATACAAATTTTAAAAATAACAACAAGAATCCGTAAAGATTATATGTATATGTACCTTGCATAACTTTGTCCTTCTGTTCGTACGCCGCGCCCAAAGCATCGTGCGCCTCTTCTTTGGCCAATTGCAACGCTTCCCGCCTTCGAACCACCGCTTGCAGCGCCGACGCACCGAACAGCCATTCCTTCAATTGGTCCGCGATCAGTTCTTCTTCCTCCAACGTTGTGTCTATCGTCGCCGCAAGGGAATCTAAGTAGTGTCCAGATTTCTAGAAACAACAATTTCTATAACACATTCTCCTGTTAGCGTTTAATCAAGAGACAAGGTTTTGTCTCGAGCCAAGTAGAAGAAGACAGACCTTGTATCTATTCCGGAGACGGAAATTACAAGTTTTTCCAATATTCAAACTTCAAAATGAGTTCAATTTCAAAATTATCTAAACATTTTTCCGCAATTTTCCAAGAATTTTGTGCAAGAGAACCACAACTTGTAACTTAAGTTCGATTTACCTGTAGCCCGTCACCCATTTCACGCTCTATGGCACTCCATTCGCTGAATACCCGACCGTAATTAGCGTGCAATTTGTACAAACTGTACTGTTTCTCGACCAAGCGAGCTCGCACTCTAAGGAGATTGCAGAGATTCGTCTGAAACAGTTTATTAGTTTCTCAAGAGAAAATTGCTTCCGCTGTTTGAAATTAGAGACTTAACCAGTTGACTGTTTCGACGTCTTTGGTAAATCTTGAAGTGTGCGTATTGCACGATGAATATACTCAGCATAAACAGTTAACTGGTTAAACTCTTTTAAGATATTTCTAATAGATACCTGTAGCTCGATACCATAGTTCTTAATAGTCTCGAACTTCTCATCAGGCTTCCTAAGTCTAACGGCAACACTGAGGGCCTTCAGCTTCGATTCGGCAAGCTGCAGATACCCTGTCGGACAAGACGCAGAGGTCTCAGGCTCTAGAAAGTACTGTTTTGTCAGGGTATGCAGCCGACTTTACCGGTCTCTTTGATACTCTCTCTCCAGCCATCCTTCTGCTGGAGGAAGCCCATGAAGTGTTCGTCCCTTGAGAGTACTGGGTGTGCTGCCACTCTTAGCAGGAAATTCTTGCGAAAAATAAAAGAATCAGAGAGTTGTATTTTTATCGTCTATAAAGGTTTGTTGGCTAATCGCACCTCTAAACCAGCTCTCCTTCGGTCTACAAAATCTGGATCAAAAGTGTCGGTTGTCACTTTCTGCCAGGCATAGAGAACTTTCTTCTCTGGCAATGGTGGCAGTACTACGTACGGATAAGAGATCTCTAAGTATGCTCTTAGTAGCTCGAATTCTGTGTATCTTCTCCAGAGTGAACTCGTTTTGCTTAGAGCCCCTTTAAAGTCTGGGTCGGTGACCCTTAAATTTCAGAAAGTGGAATCTCAGTTTATTGGCTCATAATTCAGAGATTATGAAGATTCGATTATTCCTATACACACTTAGTCTCAATGAGGTAGACTGTGTAAAACTCTCGCAGGTTCAGAGCACGGTTCGCACGTTTCTCGGCCTCAACGATGGAGATGACCATATGATCGAGCAACGAGTCCTAGAATGAAACTCGAATTATCGCGGTGTTCCGGAAGATTTGTATCTTAAACGTCTATTTGTGAGACACAAGTGCCGCCAACACTTGGACAGTGGTTCTCCATTCGACGAACTCTGACCCACTTCCTTTGGTCATCTTCGCCTCTCATCGTCTCTCCCTAAACTCGATCGCCTTCCAATTAACGATAATTCATCTGCGGAATCGGAGTAAACTGAAGAAAATTGATTACAGGAAACTTTTTTCAAGAATTTCGAATCTCAGTGGAATCATAACAAAGATTGAGAACCACTGCACTCCGTTCCGTTGTGTCCGTCCCGTGCATATGTTGTGTATATGCGGCTGCTAGCGACAAGAAGAGCGGTTTGCGAGAAGGAAAATAGAGGGTACGAGAGAATTCCCGAGGGATTTTTCAAGAAAGTAGACGCTGCGGTAAAATGGTATAGGTCAGGGAACGCCTTATCGATTTGACGGACGAATTGAAAGCAGTAGGGCCGCAGTTATCGGCCAAACTGTGTCATACCTCCTTCTCGCTATCGATGCTATTCATGTTGGCGTTTACGTTCGGCTGGTAATTTCCGTTTTGAAAGATCTCTTCCATGATGGAGAGACTTCGCGCCAGATATTCCGGTGCAATTCGATGGTCCACGTAGGGAAACCACTCACATCACGTCGCCTGGGCCCATCGCTGGCGCCGGACTCACTAAGCTCTCACTATCACTCGCGAGAGCCACTGCTCTCTTTCATCGGGCGGCACTGATTATTCCCCAAGATTTTCTTCCCAGAAGAATTTCCCTATCTACCGGTTGCTCAGCGAGCGGTGCTTGCCCTCCGAAAGTTCATCGCCGTTGAAATAGGGTGCCGCGAAATCTTGGACCAATACCTTCGTGCCAGGGAATGACGTCACGCCGCGCGTTCATTTGAATGTAAGACAAGGGTCACGATTGAAGTTAAGAATGGGATTAATCCGTATAGGAGCCTTTCGTTTTCCATGAAATAAGTGTTATGTCCCCGTAATGGGGCCATTCGACCCTTAAGGGTCAAAAATAGAGTTAATATATGAATTTTTATTTCCAAACTACAATATCTCGTTATCAAAACTGATTTGGCGAGATTTTGTAGTTGGCCGGAAATGTAACGAATATAAACTCGAAATAGAATCGATTTTAGATCAAAAGCATTATTCTAATAACTCTTATAACGTTATTCCAATTCTACAGAACTGTTCTCGCGAACCAAAATCAATATTATAACAGTTTCAGCGATCCGTTGGTTTATGCAGGATCTAGAGACTTTCGTTGAAGCGGCGATAGTTGGCAAGCCAGCTTTAGTTGAGCTTCTCTACCGCGACTGACAGAGAGCTCTCTGCGCATGATTCTTCGATGCAGACTGTTGAATCAACCCCCTACCCCCAGGAAACCAGTTGAGGACATTGCACCCTGAGGCAGCTTGCAACAATGAACCGAACGACTTGTTTGTGTTAAATGCAATTTATTGGTAAATCGAAGTATATACGACGATTCCGATCTGTAAATTAACGCTAAACTAGCGAAGATGGATAACATCATATCTTATGAGTAGAAACACACTGCGCTCGCTGTGCAGTCTCAAGATTCACACGTCGGCGTCAAAAACTCATTGACGAGGAGAGTCAGAGGCTCTTTTTAGCTGCTCTGACGCACTCTCTTCGTTTCAACGCATATAATCTATAAAACAAGATACATATATATATATATACATATATATATATATATATACTATGTACATATTTACACGACGGAAGGTGCGCTCGGCACCGGTACCAAGATCTCGCGATCGATGCGAGGTGAATTGGCTAATTGCCATTAAGCGACCTCCTTGGATTTATTTTCCGCCGATTTGGTGCGTGGCAAAGCGAGGATAAGCAATGCTGAAACTGAAAAAAAAATGAGTAGGTTAAGGTGCTGCGCAGAGATACCGTAGCGTCCTTGAAGATTCCTATAAACCTTCCACTTCTTATCTTTCGCGAAAGATCAATACAGTTTTGGTTGGACATCCCAGGACGAGCAAAGGCTCCGCGAGCTTGAGAACCGTGCGGTTAATCAACCTAAAACTCACCTAAGCAAGCCGATCCAATCATAGCAAACGGTCCAACGCAAGATAACTCAAAGAGAATTGGGAACAGTAGATTTCCCACAATCGCACCAATCCTCCCGGCCATCATAGTTACCGTGACGGCCATTGTCCTAAAAACAATAACTTATTACCCTGTGATATAAGAACTTATAGTCTGCATAATCGTTACGGAAAAAATCGCTTTACCTTAAACAAGTAGGAAAATTATCAACAATAACATTAATAACAGCAGCGCCCCCTATACTCGACATAGCAACGAAGACGGAGGAGAGACCCAAAATCCCATTGGCATTCTCTGCCCAATATAGTGATCCGCAACAGGCTGCAGCTGTCATGAAGCAGATTGCTAGAAGAATTCGTCATTATTATCATCAGTATTTCTTCATTAGGATTATTATAGACGAAGAATTATTCACCCATTAGTTTCTTCTTGCCCACCACTGTTATAAGAGACCCTGCTAAAGTGTATCCTATCAGTCCCGTCAGAGCGATCACGATGGAATTAATGAAGACGGTTGAATTTAATTCTGGCTGAAACAACGTGTCCGTGATTATTCACTCGATATTAATTCGATTTGTCGACTGTCTTTTATATTCTTCATTGATTCCCTTACTAATAAATAAAGGAACAACGATCTGAATAAACAAATAAATTGGATAGATTTGAACCAATCGGATGAATTAAAATGAATTATACCGATAATTAAGCGATAAATATAATTTTGTTTTAATTAAAAAGTTCATTAAAAGAAAATTAATTGGAACAAAAAGAAAAATACATTTAGTGGAATAGATCAGTGGTAATTACCGGTATACATTGACCAGAATCAATGGTAGTCATGTGATTGTTAACCGCGATCATCTCTGTGGCATTGTGTCCCTCCTGTCCCATCATGTGACAGAAAGAGGGTGTCATTCGAGGGAGACGGCCTTCCTGATAGGCTTTCTTGAAGCGTTCGATCATCGCGAATAACTGAGGCATCCAGAGCCTTAAGGAATTCGAGCCCATAGTGCAACCGAACTGCATCATAGATATGATTACGAGCTTGAAAATATTCGGCGGCAGGAACAACGGCTTCACTTGTTCCCAACAGCCGATCACTTTGTTCTGAAAGTTTCCGGTGCTTTCTTTCACCGAGTACTCGTCTTCCACATCCTTGATCTAGAAAAAAGATGGAACTGAGATGTTCAATCAAATTTTTAATCGAATTTTGAATTAAAATTTGAATTGAATATTGAATTGTCCATTGAATTGAATTTTTAATTGAATTTCTTCGTTTGACTCGTAAATCGTTCGTAAGGATCAAAACGCGTCGAACTTGATATAGAAAATGAATTTTGCTGCTACGCAAACAAACGATAATAAAAATTCGCCGAGTGACACGAATCCAGATCGAGGCTGTTATTAACTAACTCAACAAGAAACGAAGAAACAAGAATATCAAGTTCGCGTTAGAATAGAAATGAAGTTTTTGCCGGTCGAGCAGTGGCGACTTCTATCGATTCGACTCTTACTGGATACGTATCAGGATCGTTTCCGGTATTGAGTGCGTAGATTTTCTTGAAGACTTCGAGAGCTTCTTCCCGACGACCCTTCATCAGCAGGAAGCGTGGGCTTTCGGGAAACGCAGAGAGCGCGGCGCACGCGACGAACTCTGGAATTGAGCAGATCGCCAGGAAAACCCTCCAGGAATTGATCTCCATCGCGCTGCCCAGCCAAGTCATCTTCCATTTCTGGGTTAAAACTAGCCACGCAAGGCCTACGATTGCGAGAATATAGAATGAACGTTGAAAATATATCGATTAGGATGTTGGTAGTGTCGCTCATATTCAAATATACGTTTGGAATATATTTTAAATATTAGTGTTATTATCGGTAGTATCTAATATACTCAGTATCATTAATATATCTAATTGAGGGTGCCCAAAAAGAATTAAGAATTCCATTCAGATTAGATTCAACGAACCAAAATAAATCGACAATGTTGAACGACAATATGGCAAAATCGACTCTGTGAATTAATTAACTGATATTAAAATCAGTAATTTACCAATATTTTATTAATGAAGTATTCGGCTTGTAAATAAGATAAAAATTGTTTCTTTACCCTATTCTCAAAAGTTACGATCTCATTGACAGTGGCAGATAACTTGATATAGTTTTTGATATAGTTAATTGCTTTCTTTATTATTATTCTCTGAACGCTACTAATACTAAAAGTGTTATTTAATTGCAAATATTCAGCATAATAGTTATTGGATTATAAGAATTAGTATCGTAATTGCATCTAATACTAGATAACAGAGTTCCACACCCTGAGTAAATTAACACGATTTCCTAGATCAGAGATCGTACGATCGCTATCGAGAGCCCTGCTGCATATCAATTATCGGCATGCTTAATTACTTGCCAATTAGAAATGCGAACTCGAGCGAAATTATTCATCATGGATAATTGCTATTAACAGGTGTGGAGCAACACAATATATGTACATAGTTTTTGCAGGAAACAGACACAAGCTAATTCGTTATCCTGTGTATGGATTTGTACCTGCACTTTACGAGGAATTTCCTAGAGGATAGATTTTTCGTGGTGTACTTACATGGCAGGGATATATTCCCGAGGGAGAAAAAGACACCCAGCCACATGTAGCTTCGCGCTCGGTGCACTTCGTTGTGAACCTCCGCTAAATAGGACATCAGGGCGGCGTAAGGGCCTGATATACTGTTGAATATATATATTTATGCTTAAACAACACTATATCGTTCAGTTTATATTAATATTAATGATGCTGGTTGTTCATGCTCGAATTCATCTTGCTCTACTTGTATTAAATTAATGAAAGTAATGGAAACGATGATTTCGACGAAAGCGAAGAAAGTGATAAAATTCGTGGAATTAGCAAAGTTGCTAAAATTCATGGAATTCCTTAAAGCGATGCAGCTGTCAAATTAATGAATCCGATAAAGTTAGACAAATCGATGAAATTGATAAGAGTGATAAAATTAATGTAATTAACTGAACTAATGAAATTGTTTTCCGCAGTGTTTCATTAACTTACATAACGCCATCGAAAAACTTGAAGAGGATAAGAAGCCAGGAGGTGTGCGAGAAACAAGTAGCGACGCTCAAAAGCCCAGCTGATAGGTAACCATATAGCATTATCTTCTTACGACCAAAGTAATCGGTCATAAAACCCCAGAAAAATGAAGTACAGATCATGCCTGAAAAATAACAGTAAAATTCAAGGAATTGTCTTTAACTTCCGATTGAATTTTTCCAATTCCAGTATCGATAATAATTAATCAATAGCTCAGACATTCTCCAAATTAATCTCTCGAGAATTAAAAAATGTAACAGAATTAACAATATTAATTTCTGCTTATAATTGTAATTTATTCAAATTTGATTTAAAAAAATGCTGAACGTAAAAATTAGTGAAAAACGAATGAAAAATTGGTTTTTAAAATTTGTTGCACCTGCGAATGACATCGAGTTCAGAAGACCCTTGTCGAACATCGTGAGGCCCAGATCGCATTCCGCCGAGGGCAAGACGTAGGAAATTGCGGAAGACGAAAAGATGCTGGACAAACTTGCAGGCAAAATCGCCAGAAGTAGAAGATAATTGAACTTTCCATAACCTGTTGCAAAATTCAATCGAAACTCAACTTATATGTTTTATGCAAAGTGGAAAAATATTCTTAACACGTTGCGTGCCAAGTCGTTTTTGTATAGCTTGTCATTCAGGCCAGTTGATGTTCTCACTTAAGATTGATATATTATTGTACAATATTTCATTACATCATCAATCCATAAGTGATTAGCTTATTCAGAGCAGTTATCACATTATGTACCACTTATAGTAGTAGTAGTAGTAGAAACTTCTTAATTAGTAAAAAGAACCTGCTATATCCGAATTTGTTAAGAAAAAAAACACGAGGAAAATAAAATATTTAACAAAAGGGAGAGTAGGTAAACATACGGAGATAAAATTCTTTGTTTTTCATGTGTTTCTGTTGAGAATCAAGTTTCTATAAAAATTAAACAAATTTATGTGCTTTATAGTAAATAAACATATATTACAGTAAATAAATATTTCTGCGTGTACCATATATGATACACGTGGCTCGAAGGTCAAGTTTAAAGTGTACCATCAATGGTGGCACGAAACGTGTTAAGCGTGTTTTAGGAATTTTGGGACTTACCGGAAGTTACAATGGCACATTCGAAGCTCACTGGACCTGGTTCTGGAGGCTTCATCTCTTTACCTTCAATCCAGAAGCAAAATTATCATTGTAAGATACTTAATAGTTTTCTATAGGAAATTCTAAGTTTTGAAAATTTAGAACAAAATTTTGTTACGTACGAGGCTGTCGCTTGCACGTGTAAAGCCTAAGCAGATCGAAGATTCTTTTGAATGCCATTTTCGCAGTAGCCACGAAAAAAGGTTGCTGGAATTTTCTTGATATATTCCGTAGAAACGTGGAAATGTGTTTAATTGATTCCTCTTGCAGATTTCTTTATTTGCTGGATTTCACATCCAGGATTAATAATGAACCTTCGGCAGCAACTGTTTTGAACTGTTTTGAGAATTTTGACTTTAATAAATCGCGATTCGGTTCTCGGTTATGAAGAATCGGAATAATGCTGTGACTGTGATTATCGAATCAATATTGGTTGACCGATATAAAACCGATAGATATATCGTTATTCCAATAACTGTTTAGTCTTATCTCGCTCCATCACAACTCTCTCCTGACCGAAAATCTATTGTATATTATAACAATCTTCAAACCCTCTTCCACAGCATCGAAATTTCAAGAGGTACGGCCAAAAAACTTCACTGCTAAAATCGCTTATTCTAATTACAACACACAACAAACTCTCCCCATGCAACAATTATAATTAATAATATATAGCATTTCTCGCGAGGCAAGCTACATGTCGCGCTTCCAAATAGGAGAATACTACTGATCACCAAGCATACGAACAAGTCCTCTCTATTTATGTACATGTATTTGGAACCGTCTAAACTCGGATCTCAGTTAGTAAACACATCGTTGAGACTAGAATTACGATACCAGTTAAAATAATTGGTATTACAGTTTCACTTTAAAATTTCTACTTTAGGTAACATTTTTTTCCTATTATCGCGTTATGACTATTGTACCGATTACCAAAGGTCCAAATGTAACGAATTTTATTCTTCTTTTATCTATTCAAAATCAACAATGATTTTGTATCCTGACTGCTTATATGAATTGTAGTGAAAAATGACTGGTACCTCTCAACCTCGAAAATTCTTGTATAATTTCTTTATCGAAGCCGAAATCCTTTATTAGATAGATTTGCCAAGTTTTCTTTGAAATTGAATTGCACGCTACGTCTTATATGGTGGCGCAACATAGACGTAAACATAGCCGCGGTGTACCGTGATATATACGTAGTCATCGATGCCGTTCCACCCGGTCATTCTGCATACCACAGTCGTTGGAATGGGACTTTCTTTTCTATAGCGATATTTTATAAGCCCTATAAATAGCAAAACGATTAAAGCATCTAAACTGTTGGAAAAACTCAGCGATATTCCAATGGAATTGTATTTAATCGATAAATATAAGAATATTGTACTATTCCATATTTTCCAAGGACCAGTCATTTGGACTGGTTTCCTTTAAAAAATGTATCCTATAGCTATCGGTAGTTCTACTCTTAAGCGTGTGAATAAAAATCCATACTAATTACACTTTTTCTCCAGGAAATTAATTCCATTAACATCGATGTGATATATTACTTTACCGCTATTACGAAAAATTCTTGTTTTGTTTTTTTCGTTCTGTTTGTTTTCTGCGGTGGATCGACTAGATCGATCGGAAGGATCAAGCGGAGGTGGATCGATCAGGATCACGGCGTCTGTCTCAATGCGATTGGAAGCTTGCATCATTTGGCAATGAGAAATATTAATAATCGGAATGAGGATAATTAGGGAAGTTTCCATTCCCTCGAGCGTGGCGCAGGACTTCACGTGCATTTTTGCTCAGACGAATGCCAAGAGTTGCATATTAATAAACGGGCACGTCGATACCGGTAGAAATCGCGTGCCGATTATTGCTGTTACCAGAACGATTATCGTTGATCAATCACCAATATTTACCGCGCCGCGCGGAACTGCGCCTACACCTGTTCAAATGCACCCCGAATATACATGTATACACATCATGGTTCCGGCAGCGCGGAAAAATCGGTCGCTGATCGATCGGAGTGATCAGATGTATTTTTGGGAATCTTCTAGTTGCGATTTTCTTGGAAGAGAAAATATTGTAGTGACTTGAGATATAAACTTGAGATATAGTCTGTTTTGGAAGAAGCAACTGGTTCGGTCTTATTGAAAGGGTGTTTTCTAATTGGTGTTTTTGTCTTCTCGAAAATCAATAAATTGCGAAATACACCGAAATATGCAACTTTATAGTTACTGTTTTGATATAAACAATTATTTTGTGCTTTGAAATTAGCAACTATTTTGAATAGTATAATTGTAGCTCGATTGATCAACGAAGGAGCATCGTATCAACAACTGTTCTTGTAAACCTTGTAATTTACCATTTTTCGGGAAAAATTGGTATAGTAGTGCCTGACAATACGCAAGTTCAAGTGAATGCAATTGGAAATTGAATTGAAGATTTAATTGAAGATATATTTCAAAATTGAAGTAAATAGTCAATTTCAAATTTAATCTTAACATTTAATTGAAAATCCAAATGGAAATTCAATTCCCGATCGAAGGTAGGATCGTGTCGATAAATATTTCCGTGAACCTTGCGATCAGTGCTTTTCATTCCGAGACTTCTAGCGAAGCGATCATTGACGATCAGCTCCGAGAGATCGAGGGACTCGGCAGACTATCGAAAAGTCTTTGATTTCTACCTGACGCGTGCTTCGAGACGCGACTCAAAACTATATAGTAAACTAAACGATAGAAGCAACTACTCTCGGTCTCGAAATAAGCGACTCGCGTTCCCCTCTGCTCCGTTGAACGTCGCCCGTGGAGAGAGATCTCACCCGCCACCCTCATCCAAGAAAGATACATCGCTGGCACTCATAACTGCCACTCTTTCAGACGAATCGCGTTACAACAATAAATCAGCGCAACTTTAACCCAGTTCTTCCAATTACAATTGTATATACTGTCTTTCCACGACACAGTATTCCCACTATCCGCCACATGCAAACACATTTAACAAATATTTCCGGCGCACCAGTTGCGTCTTCGGGCTCAAAACAAAATACTCCTATTCGCTAATTCCAACGTTAAATAATTATAACTGCAATCTTTTTCCTAAATCAGTATTTTCAATTTATTTAACCTGCCATTCAATTTTCCCAACTTTGTTTACCTTCTTCCTTTGTTTCTCGTTTAGTCCTGGATAAACTTCTCGATCCAAGCATCAAACAAAAAGATTGTGCCGATAGCGATCGAAGAGCAACTTGTCTTTGACTCTCGTCGCGGTCCACATGAACTGTTCTTCTCACCGTCGACAATAATTGGATTCTACACGGCTCCTTCGCGACTCCTGCGGCTTTTTGATCCTTGGGCAAGCTAATAAACTACAATAGGTCGCGTCGCGTGCCGGTGGAACCGCAAAATGCACCGCGCGGGATAAACACCGAGGATTTCAAGAGCAAGCGTTGCACATGGCTGCTTGCCGCGAAACTGGGAACAGTGGCTCGAGTGGCCAAAAGCAATGCGGCTCGTGTGAGCGGCATCGCGCCCCGTACAGGAGATTTGCGTACGCAAACCAGGTAGTGTTCTCCTTCTTTTCGCATGACAGTCGGCGTGGGCGCTTAATCGTAATCGCGAGTATCCCTCCTTCTGATTAACACTCGCAGAGAAGCGAGGTGATCATAACGTCATCATCGTTGCTTCTTGTCAACTGCTCCGTTTTTCAGGCTCTAACTAGGGATATTAAGTATCGCGAACTCGACGATTTCTTTTTGTTTTCCGGAATCGTGGGTAACTATGATACATAAATGTAGTGAGAACGATCTTTGTCAGTTTTGAAGCAATGAGTTGCTGTTGCTTGTTACGAGGAAGGGGTAGTTTTCTCGGTTTTCAGGCTCGCGGAACTGTCGCTCAATCTCGCATCTTTCCCTTCACAGGGGATGTCCAATGGAGCAGATGGGTTCGCGAGTCACTTATTTTAAGAACGGGAGTAGTTGATCCTTTCGAGGCGAGACTCGGATACTGGATCTACCAGCACGCACGAGATAGAAATTAAAGGGCAGTCTGCCGAGTCACTCAATCTCTCGGAGCTGATCGCACCCACTCGCGATCATTATCGTTCGTTTGCTTCAAAGAATTCATCGTCAATGATACTTTTCGACTCGCCGCATCAATCCTGCTCTCCGCGATTCACCCGATCGCTTCGCTAGGAGTGTCGGAAAGAAAAGTATCGATCGGAAGGTTCACGGAAATATTTATCGATGCTTTTCGCGGAAAATAAGAATTGGATGGTTTATTGTATTTCAATTAAATATTTAATTATCTGATATTTCAATTAAATCTTCAATTGAATCTTAAAATAAATTTGAAATTAACGTTTGATTTGAATTTTGAATTAAAACTTCAATTAAATCGCATCGAATTATGAATTGAATATTGAATTGAAAATAATCACTTGATTCAGTGCCAAAGGTGGTCGCTTATTTCACAGGAACAAATAATGATTCATTTGAATCTAAAAAGAAATCAGGTGTTTATTTCAAGGCGGAAGACGTCTTAACCCCTCGACAGGAGAATACATTTATTCCTCATTCATTCCATTTCCGATTCGAAATATCTTTTAATATCAACACGAATTTAATTATGTACTGCATTTTTTCAATGAGCGGACCAGGGAACCAATAGACAGAAAACGCAATGCCAACGCAACTTCCTGGCACTCTTCGTGCCGACTTTGCGGGCGTATTGCCAACTGGGTCGCACCGTTTAACTTTAACATCACGAAAAATTGTGAGACCTCGAGATCGATGATTTATAGATCAGTGCACTTTTTGCATCGGTCTCTACACCGCCATCTAACTCATTGCCGTTCATTTGTTTCATTGACGCAAAATAGCGCGCAATAGAAATTTTTCAATTCGATATGCTATTTATCGCTCAGATTTTTACAATTCGTTGGATCGTCTTCGACGATAGAATCGAGTAGCAAAACAACACTGCGTTCTATTTACTGCATCGTCGTCGGTGTGTCTCTGTTTTCCATTACGATAAGGTATCACCACTTTTTCCGATGAATGGATAAGTGATTTTTCTAGCTGCGACATCGATATTAGTGGAATCTTGTATGGTCGAGCCTCTCGATAAGTCCAGAAGATCTCAAGGAAAGAACAAAAAGCCTCGATTTACGGCGATTTCGACTCGTCGAAGTTTTTATGAATGGAACGTTCGATATACGAAAGTTTGATTTTTAAATGTTTACCGGTTATTGCAATTAGTATTATAATAACCAGTACAATTAATATTGTATTGTCATCAACTTCATCGATTTCATCAGTTTTATCGATGCCATTAATTTCATCGATTACATTAATCTTATTCTTAATTGTATCAACCCTACTAGTTTATCAAATTGAGCAGTTTCGTTAAATTCATCAATTTTAGGAAGTTCACCCATTTTATTCATTACATTCATTCGTTTCATTAGTAACAATTTCATTAGTTCATGTAATTCGTCAATTCAATTAATTTCGTTAATTTCATCCAGCTCATTAATTCCACTAATTTCATAAATTTCATAAATTTCATAAATTTCATAAATTTCATAAATTTCATAAATTTCATAAATTTCATAAATTTCATGAATTTCATAAATTTCATAAATTTCATAAATTTCATAAATTTCATGAATTTCATAAATTTCATAAATTTCATAAATTTCATAAATTTTGCTTATTTTGTCAGTTTAATCAATTTCATCAACTAGATAACTTGAATTAATTTCATCCATGTTATCAATTCGACAAACTCTACCAATAAAATTGTTCTATAATGAAATTGTGTTTCGATCCTAGGACCCACGTGTTCTCGCGATTCTTACTCATCACGTATGTCCTCATGCTTCCCGGAGTTCCCCAGTTCGCAGAGACCTCCAAATCCGCGGCACGTGGCCAAACGCAGCGATCCACGCGATAGAGCAGGGTCAACACGCAGCTGCGGTTGCCGGTTCTCGAAAGGCCGCTCTGCTGCTCCGCAAAAGATGAACTCTTCATCCGGGGTGTTGAGTGACCCGTAACGACCCCTCGTCTAAGCGGGAGACGGAGAAGAAATTCTTGAAGCTTCGTTATCTCGTATCACGCCGCTGATAGAGTCTCAGTGTTCGTTGTATGCCACTGCAATTGGAAAACGAGGAGCATCCGCGGGCAGAAGCTACAGAAGTGGCACGATACCAGACCTCGAAACAAGCCAGTCTAATATAAACCGAGGAAGGTGCCACCGATCGACAGTCAGTGTCGGTTGCCACCTGAGCCCAGTGTTCTATTTCATTCTACTTTCTCTCCTTCGAATATTCTTCATTCGGTAAGTAGAGATCTGGTGTCAATAATACTGTTGTTTTTCCTGAATTCCTCGCGATAATAGATCGTCTTTTTCGGCAAGGCTCTTCCGGTATTTAATTATAGTGGGGTTCAGGGTGTGACATTGGTGTTGAGTGGATATCGTTGTCGCTGTTGTTGGTCGTGAATATTTTAGGGGTGGAGATGCACGGGGTCAGGAAACAGGTGGAAATGTTAATCGGGGTTGGTTATATGGAGCAAATAAATTAAAAAAGTAGAGCATTGGCAATGTGTATTTGATATGTCTAACATAAAAGTGGTGAATTTGACTCGATATCCTTAACACGTTCCGTGCCACGTGCTATTGTGTGAAAATATATCAATCTTAAGTCAAAACATTAAATGGCCTGAATGAGAAGTTGGGCAAAAACGTCTTGGTACATAACGTGTTAATGAGATATTGAGCTAGGGAAGGGGTAATTAGCGAAATAGTCTGACCTACCTACACAATTAACATCACTGCTACATCTTAATTTAGCTAATCGAGTTCGAACAACGACACCGTGGTCCCAATTTTAACCAGGATTTCTATTTCGAAACCGAGCGCCTTATAATTCCATTGTTGCGGTCGCATTTTTCGAAGATTCCCGCGAAAATAATTTCGTGAGTGTTACCGAGCGCCCGCAAATCAGGCATCGCCAGTAACGACGAACGGTGCAACATCAGCATCATAATGATGCATACTGCAGACGTCGCTAGATGACTAAATTGCAATATCTTCGCGGAACGCTATAATTCTTGCATTATTTACATCTCCGGTATAATTAGGAATCACGGGAAAACCTACTCGATAACGATTATCTCATACGTTTTTTCGTCCATTTAAAACGGCGGCCACTAATCGCTCAATGACTGCTCAATGATTGCTCAATTATTGCTTAATGGTTGCTCAAGAATTGTTGTCGAGGAAAGTGTAATTCGAAGCGATATTTTCGGTAAAAATTTAGATTTTTAGGAAGTTATGTTTATGTTCGATATAAATCAATACATCCAATATCATTAATATATTTAACATAGAGTTTCCTAAAGTAGCTGGGAAAACTATTTAAAATAGATGCTACTCGCGAAAACAAATCGAATCCCTGGAGTGACAACATTGCAAAATCGCGATTTCGACGCATTAATCGAGCTGCACGTACATACATATACGCAGGTCAGGTTCACGGCGGCGCGGCTGTGTAGAAAGAGAGAATGAGAGAATAAGAAGCATCGGGGCCGAGCACCACACGAACGTGGAGACTACTTGGCACGACAAACGTTCTCTTGGGTGCGGCCGGGGCGAGAAGAGAGGAGCGGAAAGCGAGCATCGCACACACGGAATGGTTATCCGTCACGCGTGTATCACGTGCTCGTTTAACCGGCCTCACAGACTTTACTTCGTTGCTCGCCTGCTGCTGCTTCTGCTGCGAGGACGCCGCGTTTCGATTTTAGGGCCTGTCGAATTTCGGGTCGCCAATCGAAAGCAAAAATCACAAACGATGACGAATCTTTCTGATTAGCCAGATACTTGCTAATGATGAGTATACTCGTCATAAAAAGAATCGAATGAAAAGAATTGAATAGTCTTTTTGGAGCAATAGGATTTGACGTAGAAGTACGTCTCTTTGGAAGAATAGAAACTGATGTAGAAATATTGTTTTCATCGAGCAATAGAGGGTGGCGTAGAAATACATCTTCTGCTAAAACACAAGCTGACTCAAAATCTCTCATTTTGCATAAATAAAATCCGTGACTGCTCCAAAAATCTTGATGAACCGCGTCCGACATAAAAATTGATCCGTACCACCTCCAGGCAGAAACGCTAGGTTCTGCGCCGCTGTTCGTAGTTAGATTCTCATTATCCCATAGGCATGGGGTAAGGCGCATGCGTACGGTCGCATCAGGACCCCATTGTCGGCGTATCCCCGGAACGAGGGGAAAAGTTACCAACGGGTAGTCGATTCGGCAGGAACTCAGGAAATCGTACCATCGTTTACGCGTTGGCTTCTAAACCTCTGACAGCGTCTTCAAATCGGCGACTGTCCACACCGACCGCCTCGTTCAAATCAGATCACGGATCGTGAATCCGAGGGTGAATTGGGAAGCAGTGTGGCCAGTGGTGTACAGTGAGTGTTATCGATTCGCCAGGCGACTCGGCTCACCGTGGCCCACTATTTTGAGCCGCAACAGCCGAAACATGGTTTTTCAAGTGCTGACGTTCCTGCACGACAATCTTCGAGTGGATCGTTTGAAAAAATCGTACTTAGGTAAGAAGAATTTCTGTAACTGGGGAAAAGTTCGATGGGAGAAGAATTTTGCGAGTGACCTTCCGGTCGGTGACGGAAACCTCGGCGAGTCGAAAGGAAAGATATTTTTCTTCGATTTATTTCCCGCGTGCATCGGATGCATCGCTTTTCCTCAGCGACTCGAATTTCGAAATGTCAGAGTCTCAGTCAGTCGAACCTCGCCTCTGCGAGTCGAACTTTGAAGCGACATCCTGTCTAGATGCACCGCAAGCGTCAATCTTATACGCTAGTTATGGATTATTTTAATAATAATCCACGAGAACTCTTTTCATGCATTTTGCAATTTCTTTGTCATTATGCTCAGGGGTTACAAGCTAAATCATTGACATTGAAGAAGTGCACTTTTTGTTCTCACAGTCGTTGCAATCGGAAAGTTATTGATTCTTGGACAAAACTTCTGTATACATCGAATGTTCGTACATCGAACTTCTTGTACAGAAATGAATAAGTAAGCGAATAAATGAATTCTAATAGAACACACCATAGTCTGGAATCGTTTCCAGAGGAAACCGAGAGTGTTTAGAACAGGCCAGAAAAGGTGGAAGGCTTCAGGTAGCCTTATGATCCTTTACCTGCGACCTTCTAATTCTATTGTGTTTACATCCGCACAGTCCTCCGGTGACTCATTCCTTACTGTTACAAGCCGAGCCTACCTATCTACATAGAAACCTCCTAAATTTCGCACAAAAGAACATGAAATATAATGGTTCGGATCCCACTTAAAACAGTAGGTCCTAGGGCATATGACCTTAGCAGTCGGTCCCGAAAAACAAAAACAAACAAACAAGAACATGAAATTTTCCAAAATCAAGTTCAACGCGTTTAGATCCGGCCGAACGATCTACAAGCGGGTGAGGATAATAGAATTCTAATGACGGATAGGTCCAAGGATGTAGTCAGGATTTCGTTCTTCAAGAACCACCGACAGTTAAGCGTACCTATGTACAATACAGGGTGAGTTAGTGACTCTTCCCGTTGCTTTAACCACGTATTCTAGACGCTAATCTAAGCCGAAAATTCTTTCATCAAAATGGGGAAATCCCAACCCTTTCGCAGTTACGAGCATTTGAAATTTCCTTTTTTTAAAAAATCATATCTCCCGACTGGATAATGCGAGAGTCACCAGTTTTTTTCTAGAATGTATGGTAGAACGGTATGAAAATTATTGTTAAGTCACATTATTATTCATTTTTCTTGCTCGAGCATGTAGTTTCAATACGAAGAAGGGTAAGTACGTTCCTGAAAAAAATCAGAGGCATTTTCTTCTCAACCCTCATAAACATCCAATCATAAAAAGTTGAGCTTTCTTACCAAATTTCGGCATAAAGAATCATTAAAGATTTCGCTGCATTGTCGCCTAACCACCTGTATAAAAGAAGAATAAAATTCATTATATTATTACCTTTAGTGATCGCTACAGAAATCATTAGATGTTATGTGAAGTAGGAAATTTATAGTAAAACTGTAAAACCAGTTATTTTGACTGGTGCGATAGTTCTAGTGTTATCTTCCTTAGTCTTACTTAATTGTTCGCTGTGGGAAATTACGAGTGAACGAGGGAGTGTCATCGCGAGTGCACGATAGTCAGGCTCTGATAGGCTGCAGCAGTGCTGCAAGGTAGGGAGGGTCAGAGGAGGACGCCGGACGAGCACGTGCTCACCGAGTGATAGAACTTTTTCCCTCAACCGAATAAGGTGACCCGCGGGTAGTGAGGGGAAAGAGGCAACTGGAGAGGTAAGCGCGAGCGAAATCGAGAGGCGAGCTCGCCGTGCCGTAGAAAAGGATGGAGAGAAGTGTAGTATGCTATTTCAGCCTGAAGAAGGATAATGCGGACTAAAAATAACACGATTTTAATTGCGAACTCTATAATTAAGGTTTAAGTTAAAAGAGGTTTAAACGGATTTTAACGGCTTTGGTAAGTTTGAAACAGCTTCGGGTGGCTTTAACAACTTCGAACAGCTGTTTTTGAAGAAGTAGAGCTCTGTTGTCGTCATCGAAAAATTGAGGTTGACGTAGAACTATTGACGTCTTGGAGAAATCGAAGTTGAAGTAGTAGTACACTGTTTCTAAGAATACAACTTAACAGAAAATCCCTCATTTTGGAAAAATAAAGGCTCATATGTAAGAATTAGTAATTAAGAATTAAGTCAGAACAACTTCGTATAGATTGAAACTGGGCTAAGAAACCTCGGAAAAACTTTCAAACTACTCTCAAACTTCAAAAACCTACTAAATGCTCCAAAAACGTTCCAACTGCTTAAAAAACTTCAGATGGTTCCAAAAACAATTTCAGAAACCTTGAGACAGTACAAAAGCGCTTAAAAACACCTCAGCAAATTATCTCATATAAACAAACAACCCATCACACATCTCTATCACCATTAGATCCTCCCAGTTCCCAAAGGCCAAAAGCCTCTGGTTCCCATTAGCACAAGAAAGACAGTGCTCCCAGAGAACTCGTGGGTATCAATCTCATGCGCGGGAGTGAGAGCACTTTCAAGTGCGAGTGAACTCGCCAACCAACAAGAGTCGAACGTATTGAAGTTCCGCGGTACTCTCTCGGTTCCCTGCAGTCGTTCTCCGCCTTGCTAACTTGATCGCAGGCTCTCTCGGCTAGCGGTGCTCACGACCAGCGCACTCTCCTTTCCTCGGTGCAATCTTGTTCGAAGGTGCTTTACACCTGAGCTTCGTTAACGAGTCTCACACTAATAGAGTTAACGAGACGAGCGCGGTCGTCGAACTCGTTGCAACTGTGTCAGAAGTGTCGCAAGGTGTTTCCAGTGAACTTAAAAGCTAGACTTTTCATGCAAAAGTGTCTCTTTTGGAGCTTCCGGAGAATGGTCTTGCTTACGCCTGCCGACAACAACCGCTGGATCTACACGATGCACGGTCTGGAAAAACCGATGGATCATGTGTCTGGTAATTATCCAGTGGTGGCGGCACATGCGTACACTTTGTAATTGTTTTCCTTACGACGCCCTGAACACGATTATGTAACGTTAGGAACGATCGGTGGATATTCGAAGGGATTCGATATTCGATTATAGCAGGGACCTGTGTTCCATGGGAGTAATTCATGTAGTTCGCGTCAGGCGGCGCTGCGTGTGGAAGCTTATATAGAGGGTGATACAAAAATTTAGGCTTGAATATATATAGAAGGTGTAATTGTATCAGAAATATGAGATTTACATCCTGTGTATGTAGATGAAATGACATAAACAGAGGAATTATTGAACCTTTCTATTTTCTAATGTAATCTGAGGGGTTCTTTTGCTCCATGAATGTGTCAGCGAGGAACGTTCGGGAAGACCGCGCGGAGAAACGTCAAGGAAAATCACGAGCCGAGAACGTGATTAGGAGAAGCGAGTCAGGCCTGCATAATGGTGTTGTCGAAACGGCGCGCATAACTTATCGACTCGATGACACAAGGTGACGACGCAATTCGATGAATTTTCTTTGCGTTATGTCACTGGCTTTGACTTTGGAGCAACGCGTCTAAAAACCCTAATTTTGGGAAATGCGAATTTTATTCAGGGTTTTGGGGGAGACTACCCCCCAAATGGTATGGTATTACAAAAATCGGACAAAAATATGAAAAAACCTCGATTTCTGTCTTTCTTTCGATATCTCATTAACAAAATACCTCAAAAATTACTCATTTTATTCCCAAATATTTTCAACTAATCTTCATGAGTATATTAGGGGCTGAGAGCTTTTTTTTGTAATACTTCCCCATAAGATTAAGGAAACTCAACTTTCAGTAGAATTCCATATTTCTGAATACCCGGTACATCAAACTATAAACAGCACAGCCCCTGATAACGGGCAGCCGTACTGCGACGTTGGTATTTCGAGAAAAAAAGCAAAACGCAATATGTGTACACAACACTACGTTGCCCCGAAGTGTATACAAGCAATCTAGTCACGTGTCGCTTAGACCGGCAAGTTTGTAATCCAAAACATATGACGCCTTTGGAAGATAACATTTCTAATAATCCACTATATCGAGAACTCATTAACTCGAATCGGCAGAGATTCATTCGACTGGCACTGTTTACGTTTTGCCTATGAAAAAAATCGCGCGTTGTTATTTTCGCGATATATTCTCTGCGTGGCATGAATCAATTTTGTAAACAGTATTAGTCAGCGGGACGATTCGTGAGGGAAGAAGAAGTAGAAAAGGAGGTTTACTGCGAAGGGGAATGACAGTTATTTCGTTGTGTTCTTTGCAGCCGGAGGTCTCATGGCGGGCTCCGTGGCTACTTTGGCGATTATCTGGATGTCCCTCCAGACAATGGGACTTTTAGGACGATCGCATACGATTGGTGCTTACAAGCTGCCAGTCACCCTGCAGAATTACCTCACGAGCTATACCGGTAAGCTCCGCATAATTCGTGTTTCGAAGCTGTTGTGATGTTGTATTTAGAGCGAAGAATTGTTTTGTGTGTAATAGTTATTGGGATAAGAATAATGGATTAATTTTGGTTAAGATTCTAGTATCGGTTATATTGATTTTATATCGGCTTTATATAAATTTTATATCCATTCTAAATCGATTTTAAATTAGTTTTTTATAGATTCCAAATCGGTTGTAAATTCATTAGTATTAGTTTATATTGGTCTTATAACAATTCAAAATTCATTCAAAATTCATTTGAATATTCAACTGAATATTCAATATTGAATACGAATCCTGTATCAATTTTATATCGATTCAATATTAGATCTATATCAGTTCAATTGTTCAATATTACATTATATTGGTTATACATATGTTATTGGTTCTCCGTCCAATAATAATAGAACCAGTAATAGTACCGATATCAAAACCCGTTCTGGGACCTTAACTTGTAGTGCCATTACCTCAACAATCTTTTTACCAATAACTATTACAGTCTTCTCAAAAATCTAAACACAACAGTTCTCAACAATTTTCCCCACAACCCTTTGAACCCTTACCAGCTTATCGATGTCCGGGAAGACGTTCTCGTAGGTTTACCAGCTTCAAGTTACCCTTACGATGAGGTCTTCGACTCCAGCCAACTTCCAAACCGCCGTTTTCCGCGGATCGACGAATCGGCGTTGAACGCCTCGATCGCCTTCGCCCAGAGTCTCGTGGACCGCATGAGCACTTTGGAGAGGAACATCGCCAACGCCGGTATCCAGCTGGAGGCTCACAGTCCAGCACAAAAGCAATACCTCGATTCGTTCCCATCTCAGGACGCTTTCGAGCACGGCATCGCCGCCATTGTGGCGACTAAAGCCTCTTCCTATCTTCTCCATCAAAGCTGTCGCAGGTTAGTTTCATCGTAAAATCTCTGTCTCTAAACTCTTTCAACTTTCCCTATACCTTTCGATCTTGTTCCAAATCTTTCGTCTTGTTTTTTTGTCTATTCAATTTTCAGTAGATTTGAGTGAGCATTTTTTCAAGATTCAGTGTTCTACTTCTTCTTCATCTCTTTAATCTTCTTAATATTTTTAATCCTCTTGTTGTTGCCCAACATGACGTCCAGGCCATTTGATGTTTTGACTTAAGATTAATATATTTTCGCACAACGTTTCATTACATCATCAATCCATAAGCAATTGGCTTATTTAGAGTAGTTATCATACCGTATGCCATAAACGGTACCCGTGGCTCGGAACGTTAACCTTCTTCTTTATCTTTTTCTTCACATTCTATTTTCTACGTCATCCACATTATATTCGAACGCTTCTCACTTCCAGATTCGGCGTCAGCAAGGACGACTGTGCGCGCTATATCTCGACGCTACCTCTACACCGGACCCAGCTGAGCGCAGCGTGCGCCTCGAAGCGCACTCATTTCTGCAATCCTAACACGAAGTATCGCAGCATCGATGGAAGCTGTAATAACGTGGAGAATCCGACCTGGGGTAGTGCGATGACCGCTTATACCAGAATTCTCTTCCCTCAGTACTCCGACGGTAAGGAATTCTCCTACCGTGGCTCGTCCGCGGCTTGTCCGCGACTTGTCCGCTCGCCGGAAGCAAAGGGATCTCATCCTCCCTTTCCTTCGTCCGCTTTTCGCCTATCTAACGCAACCTTCCGTGTTCTCATTCACCCTCGGCTCTCATCGATTACGTCTGTCGATCAGATTAATTCCGCTCGAATCTCTTCCTGAGAAATCTCATTTTTTCTCCTGACACTCGCGCGATTACTTTCGAGCAACACAAATCGCGTCCGGTGGCTATATCTGTGGATTAATAATCGAACAATTTTTTGCAGCCTATGAACGCTTGGCGCTTCCTTTACTATCCTATTCGACATCGATCCGTTTGACTAATACCTCTTCCTCCGACCTCTTGCATGTTGTCTTAACCTAACGAGTGACCGAATTCCTTTGGAAAAACTGTTCGATTGCGAGGAGACCACCTGACTTTAGTGAACGATAGATAGGTAGCTCGCTGCTTAGCTGCATCGATTTCCACGATAGGAGAATAGGGACAAAGTACGGAGAATTGGATTAGATTGTAGACCGCGAATTTAGCGGTAGCGTGTACACTGGGAAACTTATATTTCGGTTGTTAGTAGAACAATTGTGAGGAATCGATTTAATGGGATGATGGTTCTTGAGCTAACGTGACGGCGTATTTCGAAATCAGTTCCGTTGATTTTATTTAGTTCTATTCGATTTTCGGTCTATATCAATTACAATCTATTTTTATTCTACGTGTCGATATATTTGATATACAAGAATTGATACAGAACTGATATAGAAAACCGATATTAGATCAGAGCCATCATTTCAATAACTCTCCCCTCATAATTTCGTGCCTCATGAAATCATTGGAATAACTGTTTCCAAACTCCAATCTCATAGTTCTGGAGATCTTCATCGATGACTCACACAAGGCCACGTGTATTTGTGCCGAGAGTGTCATTCTTATTGTTATGTAGGACTTTGTTCGACGTTTGTCTCATCGTGCAGCATGAAAACCTCGACCTATTAACCCACCTATCCCACTTATCGACACGTTGCAAGCTCAAACACAGAAAAGTGACGTTACATACTTAAAATCACAGACCGAGTACTTTCCAATGACACGAGACACTCGGAGACACCAACGATAATCCTTTCGGCGCTAATGGATAAACGTTCAGTCGATTGGCTTAACAAATTTTATTCTGTGATTTGCATTACAGTTGTGTGTGCGATAACGCACGTAGAGCAATAAAATGCCTGAGTGTAGCAGTGAATAATATACTGCCTACAATAGGGTGTGCCCCGGTCGGGAGATTCTATGCAGCAGTAGAATGTGTATGTAAACTAATTCAGGATATACCTAATAATGTATTCATATCTTATTATTGTAACACCTAGTTCGAACTTTTTTCTGTTTGATCGCGGAATCACGGGTCTCGTTAAAGGTGCCTCAGCGAGCGAAAGCAATTTTCGAACAATATCCCATTATTCCTCAGCCATATTTCTCTTAGAGCAAAAGCGGCGAAGTTAGTTCGCAGTTCTCTCGCTCGGGCGCCTTCATCAGCCATTTAAATAAGTCGCCTTTGGTTATTTCTTGCGAGCATTCTCGATGCGATGCCATTAAATAAAGCTAAGAAATTAAGAAAAGAAAACGATCCATTAAAAACATTGAAACGTGTCGAGAACGCCGCAGAAAACCAATTATCAGTAGACGAATTTTATCCTCCTCCTCCTCTGCAGCGCGAGAGATTCAACAGCGCCATCTCGTTAGTCACTCTCGCACTGTATCATTGAGTTTACGTAACCGCTTTTGGAATCGGAGTAACGATTTATTTGAACGATTTATGTATTTAAAGATCAAAGTCCGCTATTTTTCTAATTGTTAAGAGCACTGTCAAAATAAAGTAGCACAGGTTTACTCCGATTCGGCGGCGTGGAGGTATTTGGAAAGTTGAAATCTAATGATGAATTTGGCGACCAGGGATCCATGAACCGAGGCACAGGGGACAGAACAAACGACCTCTACCGAGTGCTAGGACCGTCAGCGTGGCATTGGCGGCGTCGAATGACCTGTCGGATGTTACCAGGACTCTCGCGGTTATGCAATGGAGCCAATTCATCGCGCATGACCTCACGCATACTCCTGTTAGGAAGATGGGTACGTGTCGAAGATCATGGATTATTCGATTGTGTTTCTAATATTTGCATTAACTATTGATTTTATTAACGATTAGTTTCGACGGGAAAGCCAATTACCTGCTGCGGATCTGATGGCAACAGCTTGTCGCCACGACATGTGCATCCTGATTGCTCCGTTATCACTGTGTCGGATCAAGATCCGATTTATGGGAAGCACTATATTCGATGTATGAATTATGTCCGTTCGTTGCCTGTTCTGCGGTCGGAGTGCACTTTTGGACCTGCTGAACAGGTATGTGCTTTCCGAGACCAGTGAAGCTTGAGAGAAAGATGGTCAGAACAAAGGAAATTATATATTCGGAATTCTCTCCCAGCTCAATCCATTTTCAAATAACGACGTGCCACGTATCCTATGAAACTCTATTTTGACCTGATTTTGAGTTTGAAAGTCACACTGTGTTTTATCCGGCTTTTCTCCTTCTAATCCAAGCCTCCCAATTCACAGATGAACCAAGTAAGTCACTACCTCGATGGCTCAGCAATTTACGGATCCACCTTGAAGAAAGCTCGCGAGCTGCGCTCTTTCGAAGGGGGACGGCTGCGAATGGATCTGCGACGAGATCGAGAGTACCTACCTCTAGGCACTTCCGAGCTAAATTTTGAGTGCACAAACGGCTGCTACAACTCCGGTGACGATCGGGTGAATATTCACCCCCAATTGGCTGTGATGCACACAATCTGGCATCGCGAACACAATCGGATCGCGAAGCGACTCAGCGAATTGAATCCGTCCTGGTCGGACGAGACGCTATACCAGGAAGCTAGGCGCATCGTCATCGCAGAGATCCAACACATCACCTATAAAGAATGGCTGCCGATTTTATTGAGCAAGGTGTACTCTAGGGCCATTAGTCCCAACGCTGGCGACATCTACAGTCGCAATTACAACTCTGCCGATGATCCAGCGATCAGCAACGAGGCTGCAACTGCAGCGCTGCGCTTCCTCTATTCGTTGATGCAAGCCAGACTGAGGTGTGTAAGATTTATTATTTTGTTATTTTTTATTTTTTTTGGAAGGCCAAGGTAATAATAGCAGAATCTTTTGCTTTGCAGCATGACCGATAACACGCGCCAGGTAAACTCAACCCTGCAATTGGCAGAACACTTCTTCGAACCAAGTGTAGTGGAGAATGAGGATGTGTTTGATGGGCTCATTCGCGGATTGACTACGCAAACTAGTCAGAAAATGGATATCAGCGTTATTCTTGATGTGAGTTGACTTTTTACTTGAGTCCCGATCGGGGGCGCGATTTAAAAGGTTCCTGGAATAATGGATGAAAAGAAGTTGAAAGGTTCCTGGAATTCTGGCTATTTTTACATACGTTTCTGATCTTCAGATTACGAGCAAGTTATACGCGAGCGATGCTAACGGCTTGGGAATGGATGCCGTGAGTTTGGACATCCAGCGAGGCCGCGACCACGGGTTACCTGGGTACAATTACTACCGCAGGTATTGCGGACTACCAGTCGCCAACAGTTTCGATGATTTCTTGGACCACATTCCTGCTGAGGCAAGTATTTGAATTTTTTACTTACATTTTTCTCCTGAATTTTGGGGGACTGCGACCTTAACCTACAAATTCTCATGTAGACGGTAAGGAAATTGCGCGCGACGTACGCCCACCCGAACGACGTTGATTTGATCGTGGGCGGAATGGCGGAACGACCTGCTGATGACGCGCTACTCGGCCCAACTTTCCGTTGCTTAATTTTCGAGCAGTTCTTACGAACGCGACGCACCGATCGCTTCTTCTACGACTTGGCAACGCAGCCGTACCCTTTCACACCAGGTAAGTCGCGATATTTCTTTTCGTATCGGAGTTAATTATCTCTTTAATGGATCAGGATTAAGTTCCCAAAATTATATCGTTACAGAGCAATTGTTGGAAATACGGAAGACGACGTTGGCTAGAGTCTTCTGCGACAATGGCGACAATATCTCGCACATGCAACCGAACGTGTTCCTGCGACCGCAACCAGGGTGAGTTTCTTCAAGTTTGTCTTATTTTTTCGACAATTTAGAATCGAAAATATCGCGAAAAAACAATTGTTTATTGTTCAATGATTCTTGTACAACAGTCTGAACTTTTGTTGCACCTTCTTCAATTCCCTCTATTTATTTTTTCAGAAACGAGCTGCGATCCTGCAACGATTTTGAAGCGATACCAAGCGTGGACTTGTTCGCTTGGGCCGAGCGAGCAAAAGCGTACCGTTGAGCTATCCCCTTAATTGGCTGGTCACATTGCCGCATCGATGCGCCCGGAGAATGTATCGCCGGCGCGATAGAGAGAGCGAGTCGATCGCGATCGAGAAAGGGGAGATTACCGGAAGTGAAATAAGAAGAGGTAACCGACGTTCCCCAATGATCGATCCTCGACCTTCCGAAGCTCGATTTTCGTTGGATTCGCGGGTCAGATGATTTTTGCCCAGTTCCCGCGATTACCGCGGGTTAAAAGTGGCGTGCGACTCGCGGTATCTTTCACGAAATAATCCACGGCGAGACCACGTGACTAGTCGATTAAGCTCGAGTTTTTAAGGGTCCGCTCCAGCGGCGGGGTCCAGAGGCCCAAGAAAACTCGTCTGGATTTTAGTCGATGAGAAGGCCGGACATAAGTAGAGTAGAACGCGTCCTGCATCCTTTTCATAATTTTCCTAATTTCGCGGACGCGTACAAATATGGCGGCGATCGCGCCATTCACTTCGTTGCGAATTATATAGTTAGTTCTTTTTTACCGCCGCGGAAAAGAACCGAGGGTATTTTTATATGTAGCTCGGCTTCAGAGGTGGAATGAGTGGCAAGTTCAAGTATTGAATGGATGGAAATAGGTGGAAATTCTATTCGAAATAATAAATCGAAGATACAGTGGGAATTTGAAGGGGACCATTTTGTAAAAGTCGCTTTGTTAAGATGTTGGATAGATGAAGATTGGTGAAAAGGCTGGTGAGCGTATGGTGAGATAAACAATTGTAATATTTTTATGGTAAAATTGTAAACAACTTTTACTATATTTTTTTAATGAGGTATCGACGCTTGAAAAGACGATTAAAGTTGGTTTTTAAAATAAATTTTGACTCTATTTTTATGAGATTTTCGGGGGTCATGATCTCATTAACTGTAACCGCGTCAGTTTCAAAATTCAATTTAAAATTCGATTCAATATTTAATTCAATCTTCAATTGAATATTCAATTGAATATTCATTTCAAGATTCAATTTAGTATTCAATTCAATATTTACTAACCAATTTCTTAACTCATTTCCAATCTGACTAACAAAGTTACTTTTCCACCAAATTGTCGTTCTCAATTTTCCTTCTTCGTTTTCCTCTCGACGACCGAGAACCTATGTATTTCGAATAGGTTCTCTGCCATTTTCTGTCTACCTTATAAAATCTTGCGAACGATCTAAGAGCGTTGCGTATTTTGAGGAAAGAGAAAAATATTACTAGATTTAAAACAGTTTCAGTAATGTTTCTTTCTCTCTAGCAAGTGATCGTACTAGTTCTAGGCACTTTTAAGCACCTCTAAGTTAAACGAGTATGACTGATTAGCTTTAAGACGACGAAACTGGTGTTTGTGTGTCGAGTGTGTTTTTTTCTACGCGATATACAGTACCTGTACTCACGACGTGCATCCTGTTTCTTGAATAAACAACAGTTCAATCGTATAAATAGGTTTATTTCGTTACGCGGGACATGAGGCTCCATAATACAATGGCAGATTCCTGTACAGAATAACTCTTAACACTAGAACTACAACACTACTCAAAACAACTAATTTTACAGTTTTATTTTAAAACTCCTATATCAAGTAATATTTTTTTCTTGCAATCACGTAATCATTTTTCTACTGATCGCCAAAGGTAATAATATGTATAATGAATTTTCATTTTCTTTTTTCCGTTTAAAATGACTAGCACTTCTCAACCTGGAAAATTTGTCTTTAATGTCTTTACCGACTCCGAAATTTTTTATTGGATAGATTCATCGTGTCTTAACTGTCGGTAGTTCTAGTGTTTAGAGCTAACGAGAGAGTTTCAACGGCTGCAAGAGTTCTGCAGCGTCGATCACTTCCTCCTGAAGTATAACTCTGATTTATGGGCCAGTTCGGGGCCGTAATCTTTCCAAAGATTAAGATCAACGCCAGGAATGTTTCTGCAGTGCATAATAGGGTTTCTGTAAGCAGAAATCAAAAGTGTAGCTTAAATAGAAATAAAATGAGGGGAAGATTTTCTCTACGACTCAGAATTACCTGTCAGAGACTTTTTCAAAAGCCCGTGGTTGCATATGACTAATGTCGTCGCCATTGTCGCAGAATAGCCTCGCCATGCTAGATTTCCGTATTTCGTTCAGTTGCTCTGTAGGAAGATCAATTTTGGCCCGATTACTCGAATGCAACTACAGATTTCTATTCGCGGTTTTTAAACATTATTTCTCGATTCAATATTTTACCAATTGTGAAGCCATATTGAGGATCGGATCGCTCGAACCAATAGCGATCACCGACTCTGGTCTTCCAGAATTGTTTGATCATGATGCAGAGGAAAGTGGGCCCAGCGAGAGTCCCTTGCACATGGTTCTCCAAGGAGCCGCCGACGGTTAAATCTACGTCGTCGGGACTAGCGTACAAAGAGGCAAGACCTCTGACGTTCTGCGATGGAAATTGATGATAGTGAATAAAGAGAGCGATCTTGTTAGCATCGTCTAGCGAGATTGCTACATAATAATAAAAGCTAAGATGATGCGTAATATGAATACCTCTTCGGAAATTAAATCTAAAAAGTCCTCGAACGTCTTAGCTCGAGGCAGACCACAAAATGCTCGGGCAGAGTTGTAAGACGCCAATCCGTGATCCCGGTTCCGCTGAATATCCGTTGCGCGGAGATCATTGCCCAAGTGGCGCATATTGCGGAATAAGTACTGCGTGATCTCGCGGTCGAAGAACTGGTCACTGGCTTTCTGCGGCTGGTAGGACATGCCTCGGGTTAAGTCGTCGAAGTTGTCATCTTCTTCCAGGACTGCCGGTCGATTGAAGTGATCGCTTAGCCTCAGCGAGGAGTACCGACTGTACTGTCGGTGCTCGTTCACCAGACTGGAAACATTTGTGAAGAATAAAAGTTTTAGTATTTTTACTAGTTGTAGTAGTTTCAGTCGTTTCAGTAGCTTTAGTAGTCTTAGTGGTTTTAGTATCAGGAGTTTGGCAAAATTTGGAACGAAAGGATCTTGAGCCAGACCGCTGCAAAATAGAGTTTGCATTAAAAAAAAAGAAACAAAACAACACTTAAAAAAACTCACTTGAGATGCCCAGCGATAAGACTGTGGAAATATCGGAAAGCCGCAGTCGAGTGTTCATTGAGTACACTAGGATCTATCGTCGGTTCATAATCATCGACGTAACCGTTAGTGTCGTAAACGATCCTTGTGTTGTACGTTCCTTTGACACCTTCAAAAATCGAGTCGAATAATCGTATACATACATAATCCAATCGGAACGAAGGATTCTCTATCCTAAGCGAAAGGCGAATGAATTTTGTACCTAAGAAAATCGGCAACCACTCGTCGTATGAGATGTGCTGATGTTCGGCGATAAGGATGCGACGAGTCTCCTGGAAGATCGTCTCGTCCGTCCAATGAGGATTCAATTTAGCGAGGACATCAGCCACGCGATTGTGTTCCCGCATGAGAAGAGTATGCATTATCGAGAGTCCTGGATTCTGGTTGACTCTTTGGTCCCCTGCGCGATAACAAACCTGATTCGCGTGACTCAACTCGCAGTCAGAACTCCTGTTGTTCGCGGGTGGTAACCATTCTCGATTGTCGCGCACGTCAACACGGAAACGACCGCCTTTCCCCGTGCGCAAGCTGCGAGCTGTCTCCTCGTTCGAACCGTACACCAGCGACAGGTCCAAGTAGTGGGTCACTGCTGTTAACTGAAGGATAAAATGACGTTATGATAGGGATTTGGGAGCAATTTATTACATTATGAAAGTTTTGGAGGCATTTTTAGGACTTTTTGCTGAATTCTGGGAGCATTTTGGAGAAGGGAATTCAAGAAATGCGTTGAATTTACCAAATTGATGAAATTGATGAAATTGATGAAATTGATGAAATTGATGAAATTGATGAAATTGATGAAATTGATGAAGTTGATAAAGTTGATAAAGTTGATAAAGTTGATGAAGTTGATGAAGGCCATAAGTCAGACCTTGTCTTATTGCTATTCGTTTCCGAATAATTAGCAATCAAAATTACTCAGAAAATTCATCAACAATTATCGAACCTGTTCGGCTGCTGTGACTTTGCCATTGTCCGTCGTAGTGCAGCCGCTGTCGACGTCAGTGAGGGCTCGCACGAAATCGAGGCACCGGATGTTAGACTTGCTGTAGACTGGATCGTTGTACGGCACGAGCATCGGGTAGCAACGGCGGTCCAATTTTGACGGGTGCAGCATGTCGCCATCCGGGCCGCAACACTGTGTTGGATGTGCGGCTAAAAAAATAGTGGCATTAAAAAAAGTCTCCCAAAACTAGTCTCCCGATTTCAAAAATGTTTTTTCTTCAAAATCTTCTTCTCTCAATTCTAACCAATTATTATCTAGCTTCTCTAAGTTTCTCCTCTATTTAAAAATTCCTTTTAAAATAGAGATTAAACCTGTTCTAAATAATTGATGAGTAATCCATTGATAACTAATAATAGATTTATTAGTAAATATCTATTTACTGGATTGCGTGGTGCCAGCAACAAGCGCCATGTCGTGAGTTATTACTTGGCCCCATTGCATGGCAGCGAGGGTCCACTTTGGATCGTCCAAATCGACTGGCGGAAACATGGTGTAACTGACGCTCCTGGAAAGAGGCAGATTGGCCCCGGTCACGGACCTAGGCGGTGCATGAATGCCTGCGAGTGTAACAGTTGATTAGTAACGCAGCAGTTTATCGAGTCTGTCGCAATGGGCCAGTGTGATCGTGAGGCCCAGGATTTCCCGATCGATACGGGTAGAGATACACATTTCTGATATTAGTAGTTTAATGTATTCCTATGTAAAAGCAGTCGGACAAACCAGTAACTGTCTCTGCTGAGACACGTTTCTCTTGTCAATTGCTCTTATAATCTAAGCAGCTTGAACTAGCTAGCTTTGTCTCGATATAAGCAACTCACGGACCCCTATATAAAACTTGTTTATTTCAATGCAAAAATGTTATATGCTTTTTACTGACCGTCGGCATACGTAGCCGGCAGCAGACGTCCGTATCTCGTATTGGGCATGCCCCACGTTGGATGCTCGAGATTATTACAAGAGCCATCGAAGCTTCTGTACCTCGATTTCTCGCAAGCTTGGTTGTACGAGTCACCGCATTTAATATCCGCCGGTGTATTGTCCCCCGCATTCTGCCAGAAGTAGAAGAACCTTTGCCAAACAACGGCAATATTTAATTGTACACATTGCTTTCGATCTCAACGAAATTCGCTTTGTATCATCAATAACAGTGGATTCAATTTTAAAAAAATCACATTTCTACGAAACTCTTATAAAATAAACGACTTATAAACAAAAAGACCTTCTTCTTTAATAAAAAAAAATGGGGAATAAACGTGATTATGAAAGTTATGGAAAATAGAGTAATTAGAACAGATTTTTCTACTCACTTTGAAGATGTCTGTCCAAACAATGAGGACGTGAATGGTGACAGTGTGTGGTAAGTAAACGGATTGTATATACTTTGGCCGATTTGTCCCCCTGAAATGGAAATCATTGATTCAGAAACTACTCGTGCGAGTCGCATTAACTGGAAGCTACCTAATAGAGCAATTATCATTAATCGGGAAATTGATTTCTTCGGCAATTACGGATAAGTAGTACTCGTGCCACCGTTCACGGGAGAGCGAGTTACCCCCATCTTGGTACCAGAAAGTGGTCTAATCACTAGTTTTCAGTAGAATTGCCACGCGATGCTTGGAACACACGTGGATTAGATCAATGCGTAACTTTCGAATGTTCGGGATTTCGAGGAGCTTGTTGCGGGAGGATCGTTTATTCGTTGCATTACACTTTTCCCACGTAACTCGAGCGGTGTAGCAGTTATCCTTCCCTATCCTCATTTATTCCGCGAGCTACGATTGGCTTGGGGCACTTTCTCGATAAATGGACTGTGGGTTGGAAAATAAATACTCGGGAACTCGTTACTTAATACGATATTGTGAACGGGGAACGGTGGTGGAGAAAATGATCGGAAGTGTTATTAATAATTGATCATCTCATTAATAATAATGATTGAAGCTCAATCTGGATCACGTAGTACTACGTCTCTCCAAATTTGAAGCTAAAATTGACTGACGTAGTTCTACGTTTATTGAAGATAATTTCAGTTAAATTAATTTTCCCAAATTAAAAGCGACAGGATTTTCTCGTTGTTCGAGCACGAATTTCCCCCAAGTTAACTTTGTCAAAGCGTAAATTCGCCGAAGAGAATTGCTGCAGCAATGTCGAACAAGGTCGCAGTCTTTAGATATCCAGGATCTGAGAGGAAGACTATATAGCCATCGAACGCAGCATCGAATTCTCTACGTTCACCAAGGAATCCCAGGCTGAACGGAGACTACAAGTAACTACATACTACAGTCACCTTTCACTGCTTTCAGCAAAACGATAAATGTTACACGGCAACGACAGATCCTATCGTTTAGCTAATGCAAGCGAAACCTAACTCAACGCTCCTGCGAGCTGCAATACACAAGGTTGCAGAGCCCCGAGCAATTCGCGGTAGACTCGTTCACCAGTTAACTGTATATGACCAGTATACTCGTCATGGAAACAGTGCACAATTTTGTGTGCTGACGAATATATTCGTCATGACTAAACAGTAGCGAGAATTTGCAGTTTAAATTCAAATTTTAGTGGGAATTAAAATATATTAGTCGAAATAGAAGTTTATAAATAATAATTATGACGAAACCGTATATGATATAAATTATTTTTTCGTATATTTTAATTAGCCATTACTGAAGCAATTACGGATTCATATTTTAGGGTATCGATCATTGACAATAAACTTTGTTGATACAAAGTTCATAATTCCATATTATACATATGCTCTGTGTTTGACGAGTATACTCGTTGTCATTTCATTTCTGTGACGCAGTTTAGATGCGTATTCTCCAAAGACGTCGAAATACTGTTAACTGGTTAAAACCTATCACTGTGGAGTTGTTTGCTCCAAAAGCAACCGCGGTTTGTCTCTCGGAGAATGGTCATTGTCACCGGGTAATTTACTGCAGCCGATTTACTAGGAAAACGCGACTTGACAAATGTGAATTTGTGGGATATTGCGCAAGAGACTTAGCTCATTTATTTTACGATCCGAGGGAGCTGAAGCCTTTGTTCGAGTCGGATAAAAAAGTATTTGAATGGAATACAAGGCGACTTTTTATCATCGCACAAATTAGACTGGAATTTACGAGGCAATGAGGATGTTGTGCCGGTGAAATGTTTTTCAAGAGATTTCTCGGGAAAATAAGGTGTTTTAATCTGCATAATATTCTGTTTAAAATATTGTTTATTATATTGTTTAATTTCCTTTTTAATATACTCTATAATATTCTGGTTAATATCCTGTTTAAGGTAAAATTTTTATTTAGGAATATATAGAATCCATTTAGATTTCTACAAAAATATTTAATTTCTTAAACAATTGTCAGCGGCCCACGATAGTTTGTTAAAACAGTTCAATTTTCATTCAATAAAAATTTCTCCAAATTTTATATGTGCAACCTTATGCACGCTGCACCCGTCTTATGCTCATATTTGGTCATCTTCTAGGCCTCGCCTAGAAAATCCAAGGGGTTTGCTCTACTTTTACTTAGAAATGGTTCTCAATTATACAATAAACAATTAACAATAGAATCAAGCTCGTGAAGTTTGGTCATTGATTCTCCTTTTGAAGGGCGAAACTCTGCCCCTTTTGCAGTAGATTGTGCTTGGCACTTTCGAAGCATAAAACTAGTTCACTCTCTTTACAAAAATGTTAACGCGAGCGCATTGTCTACTTGTTAGGTGGGCAACGGAAGCACTCAATTTTCTCTCAATTCACTCTATGTGTATTTCAATACATTTAATCTATTGAATTAAATTGATTCAATATCCTGTATCGCTATAATAAGCAAAATGTATATAGACACCTACGTAACAAGTAGACAGGGAGTAAGTGGTTCTTCTAATAATATTATATCATTGGAACGTGTTTTCTGCGGGTCAAAACACCGCGGTACTTGCTGTAGCCAGTTTTACTTTCACGTTCCGGGCCACTTGGCATTCCTCTGCCAAGGTTTCTCCTTCATTTTTTTGGGGCTAGGCAAATCCATTCCGTGAATTTACCTTCCTTCAGCAATCTTATTACATTTTCCAATTTCGACTTCAATTTCCCCTGTTTCTTTCATCAAGTTATTCACTTTTCAATTTTTCTCACAAACATTCCCATAAACAAATTCTCTATTGTACATCGAATTGAAATGAAGATAAATAACGAAACAGGGGAATGGGAATGCAAGAAAATTAAATAAATGGAATAAAAGTTAAAATCAAGATTATATTATTTGTATTAAAAATTCACATTTTGACTTTCCTCTTTCCCAAAATACTCCAATAAACAAATTGAGTAATTTAAATAAAATGTTCAAAATGTCTCTATTAAAGAGAATTTCCTAAATGGCATAGAAGCATTAAAAAATCCGAATAGATTTTTAATAAATTCAATAGTTTCTTTAATCACCGCAATTATACGCAAGAAAATAAAACGAACGAGTTATAAAAATTTTTATGTGACAATTCCGAGTAAAAATCAGGGATTGTGGCTCATAAAATTTCTATTCGCAACGAGCAACAGGTGGTCGAGTTAATCCGAGCGAAGCAAAGCACGTGCTCGACAAAGCTCGTTTTACGCTTCGACCCTTACAATTAGTTTGACGATTATGGAGACTCTGATCGATTTTCACTCGCATGAATATTCACCGAGCCTCTAGCAAATGGCATCTCAATGTTCTATGTCGTTCGTTGGTTACTCTGCATCGCGGTGAGAAGATTGGTTTTCTCCGCAAGATCAGTGGCCCGAAATTAGACGAAGGGAGATTATTCGACGCGATTACAATATCACGTTCACGCGCGTCTCATTGCTACAGAGTCTTCGAAAACCCTCAACCCACGCTCACTCATCGGGCGGACTATACGCTCGTGTTGCGCAAGGAAGCGAACTCGAGGCAATTAGCTCGGTACGCTACTTTGTCACGGGACTCGCGAGTTACGTGAGAACAGAATAGGATTCGAATATAATAGTTGTGAAACCGATCGGAGTAGAGATCCTGGGACATATGGGGTTGTCGCTGGTACCGTTTATTCAAGAATATGTGAAGCAGTATATTATACAGTACATTAAATAGTGTTAATAATCAATATATTAAACGGTATATTAACCCGTTCGGTGCCAAGTCGATTTTGCATAACTGGTCGTTCAGGCCATTTGATGTTTTTGATTATACTTTAAAATATTTAGAGTAGTTACTGCGTCGTGTACCATTTATGGTACACGTAGCGCTGCAATCAGTAAAATTGTAAAAGTCAGTCAAATCGAAACTTTTGTTAAGTTAAAAAACGAGGGAAACATAATATTTAACAAGAGAGGAAGTAGGTAAATTTACGGATATAACATTTGTTTCTGTTGAAAAGCAAGTTCCTATAACAATTAAACAAAATGTATCTTGGTAGAAATCTATTTTACAGAATTAAATTTGAGATAAAATATATGTTTTTAGCTTATTGAATAAATATGTCTGCGTGTACCATTTATGGTACACGTGGTCTTAAGGTCAAGTTTAACGCGTTAAGCAGTATATTAATGAAAATATTATACAGTGTTAGATTTTGCAAGAATTCCAATTGTTCCGTATTCCTTAAAAAGGATTCGTGGCGCGAAAGAGAAAATGGCGCCGAGGATGAAAGAGTTCGCGGAAAAAGACCGATTAAAAATGAATTAACGTGCCGTGGAGGTTGCTGATCGATGCCCGATTACGTCAATCTTGGTCGCACGCGACCGCTTGCCACTCGTTTTTCTGCGCACCGCAGAATTCCATAGAATTCCGAAACCGTCAAGGGAAAGACAAAAACAAAGTTGGAAAGTGACAATCGAATGCGGAAGAAATGGCAATAAAATTGCCATGGTTATTTTTGCTTCGTATATTAAACCTCCGATCGATCTTTATTTTTCCAATATTCGAAGAATATCGTATCATGTTTATTATTCGTTATTAATGATCTTCGAGGATAAAATTATTAAAATGATTCTTCATAATTACCTGCACCATATGCGATCGTCAGCACGACAGTCGCTGCGACAGCGAATCTCGTGGGCCTGAAGTCCCAGGACCTCATGTCTCTGCAAGAAATCAATCCCTTAATTTCCAATTATTAAATAAAACATGAATTGCCAATGGAATGAACAAAAGAATAGGTATATAAATAAATGTGTAAATAGATGAATAAATAATTGCAAACAAATGGTAAAAACAGTACAAATGAACAAACACACTAATGACTGAATATAAAAGAATAAATGCATAATCAAGTAAGTAAAAAATAAATGAATTCACAAACGCGGAAACAAAGAAGTTAAGAAACGCACAATTAAACAAATAATTCATGGAATAAAGAACTAAGGAAATAAATGTATGAATAAACGCTCGAGCTACTGAATAAATGGGAAAATGAATAAATGAATAAATAACTGAATAAATGACTGAAGAATGACTGAGAAATAGGAAAAACAACATTCAAGAATTCCATCTAATTTTCACGCAAAGGAATCAGCTTCCCGGTTCATCCGGGAATAAGAAATAAACGAGAGATTATATCAGTTCGCCTTGGCTGGCCATCCCCCAAGGAATCGAAAGTTACACCCGGTTCCCAGCTTCTATCTCGATGAAAGCGACGACGTCAAACGCTCAGAGACAGAAAGAAAGAGAGTGAGAATCGTCTTACGCAGCTAATTAACCAACCGACTAATTATACTAATCGCGCAATCGAGAGTCGGATGAGTGCGAGGTGATCTCGGAGATTGAACGATCTCTGGAGAGAAAGGGGGGAGGGGGAAACGCATATTCAGCACGGCGTTTCTGCTTCTTTGATGATTAAATATAGTGTTTAATATACTGTAGAGTATTTTGTATACTATACTGTTTAATATATATTGTTTAATATACTGTTTAATAATATGTTGTTTGATATATTGTTTGATATATTGTTTGATATATTGTTTGATATACTGTTTGATATACTGTTTGATATACTGTTTGATATACTGTTTGATATATTGTTTGATATATTGTTTGATATACTGTTTGATATACTGTTTGATATACTGTTTGATATACTGTTTGATATACTGTTTGATATACTGTTTGATATACTGTTTGATATATTGTTTGATATATTGTTTGATATATTGTTTGATATATTGTTTGATATACTGTTTGATATACTGTTTGATATACTGTTTAATATACCATTTAATAAACTGATTAATATGCTGCATATTATATTCTCTATGCAAGAGAGTGTGAACCGTCTTACGCAGCGGAAGATTAAGCTAATTACCAACCGACTAATTATACTAATCGCGCAACCGAGAGTCGAGATGAGTGCGAGGTGACCCCGGAGATTGAACGATCTTTGCAGAGAAAAGAGAGAGGGGGGAAAAGCATATTCAGCGCAACTGTGTTTGTTCTCCTTTGATGGTCAATTTTCCTGACCACTTTTCGCGGTAATTTCGCATGGGAAACTCTCGCGGAGTGAGTAATTTGATTTTCGATTACTCTGTGGCGCACGGCCAACCGCAATTGCTGGTGCGGTTCACTTTCGAGACGTCCGGGTGCATCGCACCATCCCACAGAGGAAGAGAGATGCGTTTGTCATATGTCGTGTGGAACGTCATGAAAACGCAAGTTTGTCAATGTGTCATTAACAAAACTCGACTTTTTCGACTGATTTTCGACTGATTCTTGAATGATGAGATAATAGACGTGAAATCGCGGTCTCCGGGAATCGTAACATCGTGCCGAAGCGACAAATAATTCCAAGCTACATAATCCACTGTTTTAATTCACTCACTTCCGAGGACATTGAGCAAGCGCCGAGTTATGTTGCTCGCGATATGTCACGCTACTCGTCGTCTCTGTTTAGGATAACATTTCTTTTCTCCGAAATCGCGCTCGAGACGTGTTCACCGGCATTCGACGACAAACGCGATTTTTGGGTCGCGGGATGATAGTAACCAGTGAACTGCTATTTAACCAGTTAACTGTTTCGACGTCTATGGTAAATTTGTATCGAAACCGCATTGCAAAAATTAAGCCATGACGAGTATACTCGTCAACGACAGAGTACGTGAAATATGGAATTAGGAACTTTATATGAATAAAGTTTATTGTCAATGATTGAAATCTTACGCTATATTCGGTTCCTTCATAATTATTATTTATAAACTTTTATTTCCACTTGGCCTTAAAATATTTCAAACATCTTCAAGTTTACGAATCTATTTTAGTTTTCACTGAAATTCCAATTTAAACTGTAAATTGTTACTAGTATTTACTCATGACGAATATATTCATTGGAATTCAAAATTGTGCACTTTTTTATGATGAGTACATTCGTCATAAATAATTAACTGGTTAACGCGCAACGAAAGGCGACTGACGATTTGCACAGTTGCTAGGAGATTCCGTAATGCTACGAGGACTATATATTTCTTTTGTCGCTTGTCATCGTTGCGATTATTACCAGGCCAACTGATTTCACTTTCATTAACTTTATTCGCTCTCGTAATTTTTACGCAATCGAGTTATAAGCAACGAAGATCGTTTTTGATGAGAATTTCCCATTGAAAAAGTTCCTTAGAATTTTCCATCCAGTAATTCTCATCAGTTGTTTGTAGATTGGTGTCAGATTTCTTTGAAAAAAGAATTTAAACGATTTTAATTCAAGAAAATTGTGAGATTTTTGGGGATCGAAACCTTAACCCTTAACGACCCAGAGCTTTTTTTGTAACACTAGTTTTTCATTTCCTGTAAACTGTTTTGTATAGATATAAATTCAATATATTTATTCGATTCCTAATTTTATAAATGAAACTAAATCTACCCTTTTCCAAAGTATCGTATTTTTCTCCATGATTTGTTACACGAAAATGTGATTACGTATCTTCACTTTAGAAATAAAAATAAACTAACACTTACAATATTAGAAATACTCGAAAATTGCAAAGCACCAATATACACTGGTCAAAAGAATTATGGGATACGAACACATTTCTGAAAAATAGAATTAACGATCAGGAACCAATATTGTAATGAGTTGGAATATTTGACAAAGAAAACTACAGCGACGACAAACAAATAAATTAAAAACTAAATTGAGCTCACGTCTCCGTATTACGGCCTTTCATTTTCTATGCTATAAGTGTTACGTTCCTGTAGCAAGGCCTTTCGGTCGTTAAGGGTTAAGAGAGCGCAACAGGAGCGTTGAGTAGCGATTGGCGCAGCGCGGAATGCATTTCGGAGGGTGATTCTAAGTAAGCGAAAGTGAGCATCCAGTGACCAAGACATTGCCAAGCTCGCGTATCCTTGCGGTTCGTTCGGTATTAGGTAATCGAGTTCGCTCGACAAAGAGAGAGAGAGAGACGGTACAAGTGCCGTGGGAATCGCTCGTGACTTTAGTAGCTTCCACTCGATCGAAGGACCCGATTAATCTGCTCGGTAAACTGCATCCGAGGATTGCTTAACCTTTAACAGTCGCGAGATTCGCACGCTTCTATACATTAAATGGCAAATCCGCGATACACGCGCCAACGAGACTCGCATTCCACCGATGGATAAAGCTTCCAAATCTACCCGGTTTATATCTCCCGGATCCCATTCGTAAATTTCCCAACGATACCTTTGTTTCAGGATCGTTAGGTTCGTGGACAACGACGAACCGAAGTGCGCTCGTCGTGGAAAGAAAATGTTCTGATGGAAAGAAAACTGTCGCGAAATTATTGATCGAATTATAGCCCGAAGGCAAAGTGCCTTTGGTGAAAAAATACTTTGAAGTCAGTGGTTCCAGGTTTTTCTCTGGAGAATCTACCACTTGTGGATATCGATCGTAATTACCCTTCTGGAAAGTGCTCTTGCAAAGTAGGAACTCAAAGTGATGGTTATTTGAAAAATTCTAATGGAACAGTTAGTGGAAGAATAATTTGTTTATTGAGACATGTGTGACATGTGTGTGATGTATGACATAACATAGCAAGCAAAAATTCCAAAACAAAGAAATGGACAATTCTAAAATCGAGTAAAATGTACGATTATTCCGGAAATGAGAATGGAAAAATCGTGAGAAAAAACGGAATATTGTTATTCGTCTGTTTCAAGTTGACGATTTTTTAAAAAATGAAGCCTGAGTGAAAGAATAGTCATTCCATCGATAACTGTCGTGAACGATCGAAAAAGCTTCCCATCGTCATTTTATTATCTAAATGATTATTTTTATCCTTACCGTAAAGCGAAATGTCCTACTTGAAATTCCAGAAATCCTGGATCCAGGTAACAACAGTGTCTAGAAGAAATGTCAGTAGATTTCGAAACAGGATCGAGTTCGAAAGAGGATCGCGTCGCGCGTCGACGTGCGCGCCCCGAAGTGGTAACAAGTGTGGCCACGTGTGTCGGAAGACTGGAGGTGCACGAGATAGCAGGCGAACTTTATAAATGCTTGGAGAAAGTGCAGCAGGCTTTGGCTGACCAGCGACTACCCCACGCTACTTGAGCCTTCAGCAGAGTCGGTGAACAGACCGTCACTAACTTCTCGTGAATAAAATTCCAATTAAATTTGACATGATTACTACGTCAATCTCAATTTTTTCCAGAAAGATGTATTTCAGGTCAATTATTATGTAGATTAATAGCCATCTTCGAAAAATAATTACCGCATTGATAGTAATTATTTGTTCGCAATTCTAATAATTTCGCAACTCGTTAATTTGGTATGTTGGAATTTCAAAGCATATTATCACTCTGTTTAATCAACGGATCAATTTTCTTTGTCTTGTTCAATTGCGCATATTAACATGTGCTTGGACCAACTACAGAACACCAAAATTGGGAGATTTTTGATTTTTGTTATATTACTGTAAGTTACTTTTATTATTCTTTTTCACCACGTTATCTGGCCAATGCTGGTATATATTTATGTTATATTCAGTTTTTATGTACTCAACTTTGTATACAATACTGAAGAAGACCACCGCGAAGGAACGAAACGTATAACACAGTTTGTTATTGAAGAAATTTCAATTATAAATTATGGCTCGACGAGATGGCTATTGATTTACGTATTAATTGAAATTTACCGATTCTCAAAATCCTGCCATAATGATTTCTACGTCAGTTTTCATCTTTTCAAAAAGACGTACTTCCACTTGAACTTCCAATTCTCTCAGAAAACAATATTTTTACGTCAGTATTGATTTCTTTTACAAAAGACACTTTTTACGTCAATCCCTATTGTTCCAAAAAACAGTATTTTTATGGAAAGTTTAACATTGTGTCAAGAATCACATGTGAATCCCCTCCCCCGTGACAATAAACCGCACACGTGTATCGAAGGACATTCCAAAATTGACCTTGCTAACTGTCCAATTTTACTGGAATATCTCATTATCACTGTCACTTTCTGCCCAAACTCTCATTCTTGATCCTTCTCTCACTTTATCGCAGAAAAAACAACATCGACCACGATTATTCCCAGCTGTTTCCCAGTACCGCATATTTCTTCTCTCAACAAACCACAGTCGGCGCATCGTCGCACAAACAAAAATACTTACAATTAATGGCAGCTTATCTGCCGAATTAATACGCATTAGTAAATTTGAAAATATTTTTCGAAATTATTACTAAATTAACTGGTTAAGATTCATATATTTTCACACAATATTTCGTTACATCATCGATCCATAAGTAATTACCTTATTTAGAGTAGTTATTACATCGTCTACCATTTATGTTACACATGGCGCTGCAATCAGTTCGATTGTAAGGGACGTATTCAGAGGTCGTATTATTCGAATTAGACCGTCTTAACATGCCGTGTATTCAGAGACCTCACTTAAATCCGAGCTTACGAACAAGTCGCCTTTATGACGTCGCTTTATTTGCTGCGATTGTACGTGTGTAGAGTAAAGGACTTCGAGTGTTGTCGATGAATGTCCGACGCATCGTCCAATAGAATTAAAGATTACAACGGACATAGTTCTGTAACGTTCCCGCTCTGTAAAAGTCAGTCAGATTGGAATTTCCTAATTTCTAAAAGGCACCTGTTGTGTTCGAATTTGTTAAGTAAAAACAGCGAGGGGAATAAAATATTTAACAAAAGAGGGAGTAGGTAAATATACGGAGATAATATATATTTTCTTTTTTTTTGTTTCTCTTGAAAAACAAGTTTCTATAACAACTACACATGGCCTGAAGGTCAAGTTTGATGTGTACCATAAATGGTACACGCGACACCGGACGTTCCGAAGGAAACTTTTAGCGCAAGTATTTCGTTTGCGGAAATAATAGTGCTTGAAGCAGCAAATCTTACCGGAATGCGACAGTTTTTCCAGTGGGAAAAGTAACGAGGGTCAAGAACAAGCTTGGAATTAAACCACAAAGTGTAATTATCGTCTCGTTTTCGCGCATTCCTTTCGACGTTCCGCTTAGAGAAATTGAGTAATTTCGCAATTTTCGCACTTCTTGCACCCTTAGCATACTCGCCGCACATCCGGTCTTTTTCTCCGTTGTCTGCTCTTTTCTGTTAAATACATTGTATATCGTTGATAGTGTTCAATAATAACCTCGATGCCGACGCCAATGGAACGCTCACCGATCTAACCGTTATTTGAAAAATTTAAGCCGACAATAGACTGTTTCATTTAAAAAAACTACAGTGCAAAATATTGCTGAGCAATTGTCAAAACAAGTTCTTTTCTCCGGGAATGGAAATTGGGATTCTTCGAAAAGTTTTTTGAACTAGGATACTTCGAAAAGTGTTCAAGAAGTTCGAAGACATTTAAACAAAATAAAAGGTAAAAAAATCCTGTAAAAAAAAGGAACAATTCTAGTTTCAAATTTATTTCACAGAGTTTCAAATTAACCCGCCATTTTACGAGCCACATTCGCGTCTCTGGATCCGTTGTAGTATCGCGCAACGGTGAATTTCGCTTTTTTTTTATCATCTTCGTTTAAATCATTGCGAAATTCACGTCGATAACTCGTGTCGACTTTGCTCGGTGATTTCCCCTTTCGCTGACAGCCACGTTTTTTCTTCCCTTTTTCTCTCAATCGTTAGACCGCTAATATCTCACGCGTCCCTCGCCAATTCCTCTAACACTTGCCTCTTCTTTTCTTCTTCCCGTTCAATAAACTCTCTTATCATATAGATTTGTTTGCTTCGCGAACGATTCCGCAACGCAAAGTCGAAAATCCATTGGACAAAGGAATTCGTGAGTTTCGCTTCCGCGCGCAAGAGCTTATCGTCCACTTGTCACCGTATCGATAAAACTCGATAAAGAGTATTAATATCAAAAAAAAATTCGGAGTAATCGCGATATCTGTACGCACGACACCACCGTCGATCACCTTCGATCACCTTCTTTCCGTCCGTTCCAGAGTCGCTAGAAAGGGGGGAGGGAAAGATTGGTTCGAAATCAAGAAAAAGCCACTTTTATGCAGAGTATTTATTTCCACTGGTAAAAAAACGTCCAAGGACGTTGTACAAAACCACGGTAGAAAAGTGTAAGCAAGAGGGAGTAGTTTTGGAGTAAATATAGAGGACGCTAGTTGCGAAACTATTCTTGCCGCCATTACTGCCCCATAGGGTCTAGTCGCTGGAAGAGTCCGTTGAAAGAAATCGCTGGTAAAAATCACTGGTAAAAATGAGCTAGTAGAAATGAACTGGTAAAAACTGTTGCAATGACTTATACATATACTTGCTGTTTGCAATAGTAGAGTTAATACTGTCTCAGATGATGAAGTTTGCTCCGCTCGTAGGCTTCAGCTTGTCCGGCAGTATAGGCTTCACGAAAATACTCGTGATCTTGTTGTGCAGGTGCTTAATGCATTCCGGGAGCGGCGCGTGCTCGGTAATGTTCTCTAGGAACGGCCTCTTGAACAACCGCTTAGCTTCTTGACGCTGTTCGCCCGTCACCGTGCGATCGTCCAGATGTACCAAGTGTGGGAACCATGAGATCACGTAGAGCCTTGAGTTCCGGAATAATTCTTATAGTTTGATTCTTTTTGTTAATCATTGATTCTTATTATTCGAATCGATATAGAACCGATATAAAATCAATATTGAATATTGTACATTCTGACTTTTATATTATACATTATATCAAGAGACAAGGTCTTGTCTCGGGCCAAGTACAAAAAACAAACCTTGTTGATAAACAAATCAAATTTCAATATTTTATAAATATTTCTTACAAATTATCCACAAAAGTACTCCCATACTCCCAATTTAAAACCATAATTCGAATGTCATCCCCAACCTCTGCCTCAAAAACCCAAACTCAAACCCAAACCCAATTCAAAAACAGACACAGGTCAAAAACAACAGACTACATAATATACAATGCTACACACCTGTACTGAAGGTAGTCGTAGAACGATCCACCATTGAGATAACTCGGCGCAGCTTTGTTCCCCATCAGGCACAAGTACCTCAAGTTCGGCACGCTCTCATAGAGATTCTTGATGAACGGGTACAAATCCTCGATGTTATTGTGATTCAACCATAGCAATTGGAGTTTCGGCATATACGGCAGTACTGTATAGCTATCAATGTTGTTATGATCGAGGTTCAGCGACGTCAGGTTCTCGAACTCCGCGAGGAACTGAAGGTTTCTGATGCGCAAAAAAAAAAACTGGAAATATGCTCCACCGCTCAGACTCAACACTAGAACTACCACAGCAGTAAAAATGACTGGTTTTACAGTTTCAGTTTAAAATTCCTATTTCATGTAACAATTTTGTTCCACAAACATGGAATGATTTTTCGAACAATCACTAAAGATATAATGTAATGAATTTTCTTTTTCTTTTATATATTCAAAATCAACAATAACTTTATATCACGGATATTTATATTAATTCTTGCGAAAAATTATTGGTACCTTTCAACCGGGATAATTCTTGAATAATTTCTTTACCGAACCCTGAAATTCTTTACTAGATAGATTTATCAAGTTTTCTTATGAAATTGAATTACACGCCACGTTTTATACGGCGTATACCACCCTCGTTGAAATGAGACTTACTTTCTTTTTTATAGCGATATTTTACAAGCTCTAAAAATGGCAAAACCATCACAAGCATCGAAACTGTTGCTAAAACTTAACGATAAACGAATGAAATAGTTGATATGTCTTAACTGTTGGTAGTTCTAGTGTTAAACATTCTCCAGGAATACCAACCTACTGAACTTGTTGTGACTAATGTCCAGAGTATGCACAGTGTTGCCATAATTCTCAATAATGTCGTACGGCATGTAAAAAAGGTTCTCAAAAGCTAACGAGAGCGAGTCGACTACGTCGAACTCGGTACTCGTCTCTGAGTCGTCGCATTTTGAGTGTCGGCAATGGATATCGACGAAAATGAGCTTTCCCAAGGAAGTCATGGCAAACTGTTCCACCTCTTCGACTTCTTTTTGCAATTCTAACTCATCACTGTAATCCAACCTGCGAAGAAGCCGCCGAGGTTTGTTGTTGTTGAAGATATTCTTTTTCTATTTCCTCTCCCGTTTTTGTTTTTGATTAACTCTATTTTTATTTGGTTATTGTTAATCAATTTTTGATTGCTAACCAGACTGACATTGGACGCTTTTGATAGTCAAGTTGAGAAGGTAATTTTTTAGGAATTTGGTTTAGTTTAGAGAGATGTGTTGTTTTTGGAAGAAGTGTAATTATAATGACAGAGCCTAAATAGGGGAAAAGGTTGTTAATTATTATGGGGAAAAGGATAAGTTCGGTTTTCGAAGAAGATAATGGAGGCAGGAAGTGAAAACTGATAGAATATTGATTTCGGTTTTCGAAACAGTTCTAAAAAAACCAAAATAATGGTATAATTATTATTGAAATAATGTTTTTAATCTAATATTTGTTCTATATTAGTTTTATATCGGTTTGATATGAGTTTTATATCAGGTTTATATCTGTTTTGAATTGGTTTTATATTGATTCTATATCGTTTCTACCGAAATCTAATTCTCGGAAGCTCGGTAGATTGTGCTTACCCTTCAGATAGTTATTATTACCATCATTATCGACATCTTTATTTCACGTGGTTACTCAATTACTACTTAACAACTTTTATTTTGCATTCTAAGCAATTCATAGATCATTTCACTTTGCATTGTTATTATCATGCAAATATCTACGAGAGCGTTGTACCAGTAAAAGCGGTGAATGTAAAGCGAGCACAAAACTCCGGTGCAACGTAGAAAATGTAATTCCCAAGCTAGTTACCATAGAATCAAAATAGAATCTAGGTCAAAATGATTGCTACCGGGAACGTTATAAATGCGATCTTAATTAGTGTAGATCGAAAATCTATGTGAAACTAAATGTGATATAAGAGGCAACAATAACGGTTACAATATTATTCCAGTTTTCCCTAACTAACATAAGAATCAAACTGTAAGAATTATTCCGGAACCCAAAAACTATGTGATTTCTTGGTTCTCATACTTGGTACACCTGGATGACCGCATAGTGAATTGAATACTGCATCGAATTTTGAATCGAATATTAAATTAAATTTCGAATTGAATTTTGAAATGAACATCGAATTGAAAGCCAACGGAATTAATCTTGGAACCGTTGCAGACCCGATATAGAACCGATAACGATACCGATAATGAAATCAATCTCAAAACCTCTCCAGGAACCGTAACCGGCATTGATATTATCTTAGAATCATTCTAACAACAACTTTTACACAAATATTTCAATTCTCTTTAAACAGTAACCAAAATACATCAGTCCTCAAGATTTATCCCCCACATCATTTCAATCCATGACCTGACATTAATCCTCATGCAGACTGTCGTGCAGTTAATACTCACATTGTGCCTTCACTCCGGTCACCTTAGGGGGCAGTAACGATTGCGTGGTCAGCGCGGGAGGGTCATGCAAGGGAAGGGTTCACATTCCAGGTCGTTAGATAGGGTGTTTTCAACGCGGTTGGGCAATCGCATCAGCAGAGCTGCTGCATCGAGGAACAACGGAAACCGAAGCTCGCGATCTTACGTGCGTAAGTACGTCTAGAGCTAGCAGCAAGTGATATGCAATTCCGCATAGAGAGATTTGGTCGTTCATAGTGATTCGCGCCGCGTGTGGTTCGCTACTGAGCTCGCGGCAGTATTCAAGCCAGGTAAAAAGAGGCCAGTGAGGCCTTATCTGGTAGCCCCACGACGATAAGGTATCTCGGAATCGCTCGTGGACGGCGTCAATAGAGCTTGGACTTTGCCGCGATCGCCTTCTTACAATAAGAGAACATTTACGTTAGAAAGAGAGAAGAAGTCTATGGGAATACCGCTATCGAGAGGTTAGGTTGTCCCCCATTTTGTTACGTAAGGTTATGTACCGCGAAATTCCCGCGGGAAAAATTATGCTAGGCTGAATAACAGTTAGAAGATGGTTAGACGAAGCGAGAGCGTGCAAGAGACTCACCGAATTTTCCTGCATTATCTTGTTTTCGTATCTCGCCTCTCGCACCGAAGCCAAGACACCTCTCGCTGCAGCGAACAGTGTGCTTCGCTCAGAGTTTGCGAGATGGTGCTACCATTCGGCTGACAGACGCTGAGGCGATAAGGAATCACCGCACTGTGAAACACAGCTGACTCGATGGAAGTCAGGAGAAACAGTGCAGCTTACTCTGATCACTAACGTAAATGCGTGCGGCGGAGTGCACGCGTCGATGGTATATACTTGGTGTACCGGATAATAACGTGGATTATTTCATGTTTAACCCTTTGCACTCGAGAGCTCCGAAGCCGAGCCATTTAAAATTTGTCTTCGAACTCGAGGGCTCCGCTACGGAGACAATGCAAATAATTTTCAGTTTTTAACATAAGAACAAAAACACATCGTAAAAACTAGTTATGGGATGTTTCGCTGTTGGTGACAAATGACGGTCGCGACTGGCGGATTGTTATGCTCTTGATGGTAATACGAATGAAAAACAACGTCAATTGCAAAGGGTTAACCCTTAACGTCCAAAAGGCCCCGGGGACATGAAACAAATTTAGTTTTACTTTTATTTATTTATCATCGCTGTACTTTTCTTTGTCTAATATTCCAATTCTACATCAATGGTTTCTTATCGTCAATCCAAATTGGCTGATTTTACAAGTATTTCTAATATCAGAAATATCAAGAGACAAGGTTTTGTCTCGGACCAAGTAGAAGAAGACAGACCTTGTATCTATTCCGGAGACAAAAGTTACTCTTGTCTTTGCAATGTTAAAACTCCATAAATAAATTAAATTTTTAAATTTTTATTTAGAAATACTGGTTAAAGGGTGTTCGGCAATCGATAGCGATTCCCTTGGGATAATACACCCAGTACACATGCAAGAGAGGTGGTGATGAAGCCACTACACGGGCTTCCTTGGAACCGGTTGCACTAACACTCTACGCTTTTTGCTCGAAGCTTTTTTATTGAATAGTAGACTCAATACAGAGAAACACTTCAATATACATCTGACGGTTATTCGTTACGAGAATACAGTACTTTCTTATGGCATAACAGGAACGCGCACCTGGCGCTTAGAAGATCTAATTCGGAGTCTAAGGCTCGTCTCGCCTCTCGCATGCACGTGTGTGTGTATTTCTGTGTTTGTGTATGTATGTATGCATGTGTGTATGTGTGTCGTGTATGTGGTGTGTGTGTGTGTGTTTTGACCTGCTGGAGTCACGGAATCGGTCCGGAGCTGCTCGTGGAAGGATCTATCAAGGCTGCGAAATTTCGCAATCTTTCGATACTCGATGGCAGGTGGAGTAGTTTACTGGTAAAATCGCTCGCGCGTCAAACGGAAACAGAAGGAAAGTGAACTTCTTCTTTCTAAATACATATACGGGGCGACCGGAAACAAATACACTGCACGCGTCAACTTAACTTAATATAAATAATCTTTATCTGATTTAGTAAAAGTCAATATCTCATTGAATAAAATCTATTAAAAATTCCTCATTTCAATATAGTTATTATTGTGTTTTTAGACGAATTTCAAACGTAAATATTGAATTAACAAAACTGATTTCGTTAAATTGTGACTTTAGATTTTTGAAGTTATTACAAACTGATAGAAGTAGACTTAGATTTCCGTCTGTTTCTGGACACGTTGTAGATAGTCAGAGCCTCGACAACGGTAAACACGCCGCGCGTAAGGTCAGTAACCTCCATCTGGAGACTGCAAAAACTCTAAGGAAGTAACATTAGAACTACCACACCAGTCAAAATGACTGGTTTTACAGTTTCACTTTAAAATTTCTACTTTATCTAACATTTTTTCCTCACAATCGCGTAATAACATTTGCACCGATCACTAAAGGTATAATATAATAAATTTTCATTTTCTTTTATCTATTCAAAAATCAGCAATTTTGTATCATGGCTACTTATACCGATACCAGTGAAAAATGACTGGTACTTCTCAACCCAGAAAACTCTTGCATAATTTCTTTACCTAACCCCGAAATCCTTTATTAGATAGATTTATCAAGTTTTCTTATGAAATTGAATTGTACGTCACATTTTATATGGCGGCGTAACATAGACACAAACGCGGTTATTCTTTATACCATAGTGGTTGGAATCGGACTTTCGTTCTTTTCTATAGCGATATTTAACAAGCCTTAAAAATGGCAAAACTACCAGAAGCATCCGAACTGTTGCAAAAACTCAACGATATACCAATGGAATAATATTCAATCGATAAATATAAAAATACTGTATTATTCCGTATCTTCCAAAGACCAGCCATTTTGACTGGTTTTCGTAGAAACAAGTGTGTCTTAACTGTTGGTAGTTCCAGTGTTCAACAATAGGGGGAGGTATTAAAGACGTGGGAGAAGGTTGCTCGACGATTAGAATTCATCCGAGGACGATTATTTACACGTTAAACAAGAAGGAAGAGGAAAGTAAACGAGCGACGACCATCGGCTTCTAGCTGGCGATTCCATCTTGTCTTTGCACTGCAAGGCTTCCTTTCTCTTTTGATTTCGTGCCGGAAGTCCCGAGTGACTCCATCGCGGTGCGCGCCGAACGGAAGAACGGAGGGTTAGTTATGAGAGATAAATTGACTGCGGCAGAGGTGGACGCACCGCGACACAGCAGCAGCAGCAGTGACACGCGCATACGCCCGGTTGGATCGTTCGGGAGAGCGAGTTAGAAGGAAGTTTTTCCGAACATGAAGTTTCCGGGCGCGCTCGGATCGTCCGAGGAGAAATACTGCTTCCAGAGGTCGTTGAATTTATCCCGAGTGACTTCTTGCCCCTGCAGAGAGAGAGAGAGAAAGAGAGAGAGATAAATAGGTTTATGAATTTGGGTCATTGGCTTAGGAATCTGCTCGAGCCTCTTCTTAATACGTTAAAAACGTATATTTTATGTCAAATTTAATTCTCCGAAATATATTTTCACCAAGAGGATATTTGAACGAGAAACAATAACAGGGAATAGTCTAGTTGAGAACCTCTTGGAAATGGAGTTGAGAGTCCAATTAAGAGTTGAGACGATAAAGAAAGGGATTTTTTCGATGATCTGGCTAAAGATAACCATGCGATAAGGGGTTAATTAGTAGTGGGTTCTCAGTACTTACGACCCCCAATTTTTTGAAGGCGTCTCTAGCCTCAGCCTCCGCCACCCCGTGACAGGCACAAACGTTCGCAAACTCCGTCTCATCGATAGATCCGTCACCTAATTGTTTGAAGATAGATTTAAAAAATCTCTCATCAATAATTTCATCAATAGTTTCATCGCTAAACTCATCATTAATTTCACCAATAATAATTTCATGAATAATTTCATAACGAACTTCATAGACAATTTCATAGACAATTTCACTGACCAGAGGAGTCCTGAAGATCGAACATAAAAGTCATGTAGGTCTGCTGCCACTCGAGAGCTTGTGCCGGGTCCTTCGCGTACTCCTCCCACATCGAGTACCACTCGTCGCGACTAATCTGCAGAATTATTAGACAAGCACAATTATTAAATGCACGTTAGAACACTTTTGCAAACCTTTCGCAATCGGAAATTCTAAAGATTGAATATACCTGTCCATCTTGATCCTGATCCGCGCGCTGCTGGAGACCGTCCCAGACTTTTAGCAAAGTTTCCTTCGTCTTCTGGGCCTTAGGATCGTCCGCGGCCCAGTGCCTGGATTCGCAAATTCGCTGAGGAACAAAACGATCAACGATTAACAATCTCATTTCCCAAAAGAGAAAAATTTCTGTTTTGCACTGCTTCGAAGATACTCACTTGTATCGCGAGATCGAAGTCTTTCTTATCGATTCCGCCGCTCTGGTTAACATCTGTGGATATACAAAGTTCTGTTAAGTGTGTGGAAATTGATGTGTGCTGAGGAGAAGTTACAAGAGAGAGAGAGAGAGAGAGAGAGAGAGAGACACCTGGGAAAGTATAATTAAGAGCACCGTTTGAAAATTGTTGCAATAGAAATTTAGAGCCACGGAATACATTATAAAGAAATAAAACAATGATTTAACCAGTTAACTCTTTCGATGTCTTTAAAGAATGCCTATCTTAACTGCGTCGCAGAAATGAACCGATGACGAGTATACTCGTCATAAACAGATAACTGGTTAATGGCCCGAGAACAGAGCTACCATTGGCCATGAAATAAACAACTGATCCGAAGTGAGTTCCTTAACAACCGTAATCAAGCCTGCGGTACCCAGCTAAAATGTTCGAAAGAAAAGTGATCGCAGACGTAAATCAGTGCGAGCAGGAATCGGGGGGAATCGAAAAGACACCATAGGAGGTGCCTGGGAGACAGAAGAAGAAGTTTGGCAGGGACCCAGGAATCCCAAGTACCCAACCGTAGATCAGACGAGCGTTAAGGGTGCGCCCAGAACTCACCGTCAAAGCAAAGTGTTGCAGACGACAGGTAGAGTAACGCGAGGTCAGCACAAGCGAACTCGACACCCGTTACTCTTCTCCCGCTATCGAGCCCGGATTTAATAGTCGTTCGGTGGCACAGTACAGGTGCTAATACCTTCTAGAAGCAAACTCCCAGAGATCTTTGCGAAATCTACTGTTCTGCAGCGCTATAGCTGTTGTAAGACTGTTCTGGTGCAAAAGTTGAGATACACTGTGGTTCCCGGACCGCGTGCGGTCGTTTCGTTACGTAGGTGTCGATATAAAGTAACATTAGGAAAGACCCTGCTTGTTAGGGGTTTGCCGTGCAAGCCAGAAATAGGATTTTTTACGTTTCCGGAATTCAATTATGCGATCACATACCAGTCCCAAAGGTCGATACAATGGATATTGGCTGCCTAATATTTCTGCAGTCATATCCAAACCAGGTTCAAAATTAGCAAAAAGGAGAGAGGTTTAGGATGGTCAGAGTAATATGCTCGAAATCGATGCGTTTGCGTGGACTATGTGAGTTCTTATCCGATAGTGAATTACAATAATATCATTTTGAGTGATTTGAAAACTGTCTTTTGAATTGTACCAATAATTTCTGTATTCTCAAGAATAATGTATAGTACAATAATATGTTTGTCGTGTGTATATCTCGTGACAATACCTTAGTGTTTCCTTGTCTATTCGCAGTTTCACAATTAAACTCCGTTAAACAATATAAACTATTGATATACTGGTGAAACTACTAAAACGATTGAAACTATTGTAATTACTCAAACTAATAAAACTACTGCGACTACTAATACTATTAAAACTACTAAGACTATTGAGACTACTAAAACTAGTGAAACTACTGAAACTAATAAAACTAATAAAACTTTTGTAACTATTGAAAGGAATTAGGAATCGTATCCGAAATTAAAAACAACTAATTTTAGACCCAATATTCACGAAGTGTTTATAATCAAATACTAGCAATGTGGAAATACAACAATTATCTTCAAAACTGACTCGAAGCAATCATGAAAAGAGGTGGCTTAGTGTGTAAATTAAAGGTCGAATACTGAACGATATTTATGACTAAGGAATAATTTTGCAAGCCATGCAAGGGACAGGTTTTTGACTCTTCCCCCTGAAAAATCTGTACTGGACCTTTTTCTCCATGGTGTGAGAACCTATACAGAACGAGAGACCATTCGTCTCGCGGAGTACACAACGGACTGCTCCGAAGCCCGGTTTCGAAAAGGTTGACAAGGAATCGATGTAATGAAATATGGCTCGAGAGACGAGAGGTGTAAGGGTGTCGAGATGGGGGACTCTGGCGCGCACCCAGACCACTGTCAGGGTGTAAATTTCACGGCAGCAGCCGCGAAAAGGCGTAACCTGGTGGTATTCAAGGGCTAAGAGATGGCTAGCTCGAGGCACCGTTCAATCGGACGTCATTAGTTTTCTCAGCTCGACCCAATTTCTACGCCCACGCGTAAGGGATAACCTTCGTGCCTGCCACTTCCGGTTCCTGGATAGCCCATCGACGCTGACTAAATTCTTCTTCTACTTCGGTTTCAGTAGTCTCAGTTGAGTCTTAGTAGTTTTAGTACTTTTGTTTAGGAAACTTGTAGCGAAAGAATTTTTAAATAAGGACCATAGAATAAGATGCTTAAGAAGTGAGAGCAGAGTAAGAAACGGTTCTTGATTTCACATTGGAAAGGTTGGGGCAATGATTGATTCGGACTGTTGTATTTTGGTTGTTAGAGAAAGTTGTTTAGTTTTTAGTTAGGGAGAATTGGTATATAATACTGTAACAGTTATTGGTGGAACGGTTCTGACCTAATATCATTGCAGAATTCATATAACAATTTTCATACTCGGATTCTATTGTATATTCTATATTCTATATTTTATACATACAATGGAACTAACACTAAAGCCTAAACCAAATCTAATATTAGGTCAAAAGCGTGATTCCAATATCTCTCATAGCATCACTTCGCTTCTTTCTAACTATTTCCCGAGCCGCATTGGAACCCATATAGAACCTATGTGTAGAGAACCCATATGACAGCTATTAGCATCATAACAAAAACCAAACCCTCAACCAATATTAAGTCAGAACCGGCTTTCCCCTAACAGTTACAACATCATCCCTATTTCTCACAACATTCCCAAGATCCGAAATCGATATTACACCAGTTTTCAAACCCTACTCGAATCCCTATTCGGAGCCAAGATCCGCCATTGCGGCCGTAGGGTGCGCCGCGAGAATTTTGGCCAGGAGCCTCATTAGAGTGAACATCCGGTGGAGAACAAAGGAGGAGGACCCGTCGCACCAGCCGCAAAATTTACGAGACTGCGAAGCGTACCACCGCAATGGAATATATGTAATGCACGAAGAATTTGCCGCAAAGTCGCTGGTCAAATTTACTGCGTTCTGCAAGTGACGCGGCTGTGCCGAGCAACAGCAATAGCACCGATTAGAAATGGGGAAAATAGGGATTTGAGATTATCGAGATGACTAATTTTCGGAGGGGGGATACCGTGTGAGAGAATAAACCGAGAATCGAGATGGAACAAATTATATGAGAGACTTCGTTAACGATATATATTAACTGTCAATGAATATTGTCCCGTTGCGCGAAGGAAAAAAGCTACTTAAACTAGCGAAGCTACTGAAGTTATTGAAGTAATTAAATATACTGAAACTACTGCGTTGATTTAAACTACTGAAACTAGCAAAAATACTCAAACTACTAAAACTATTGAAACTACCGAAACTACTAAAATTGTTGAAACGATTTGCAGCGCCATCTGTATCAGCTTACAAAGTTTTCTCAGCGCGGAAAACAAGATCAATTAGTAGAACGATGAATGCACGGGGCGGTCTTCAATTAAGTTTATTATTAGTCTGTGGTGTCAAAAACGCAGAGGGCGCCACTGCCAATAATCGATTGATCATCGCTCTGCAACAAAATCGCGGACAACGCGCGAAGAGATTCGCACTATTCTAGTCGAGCTTGGTGGCTGGGTCACGGTGAAGCGCACGATATGTTTAGCTCGATTACGGTCAAAGAAGGGCAAGCAAGAAAGCGAGGGTTTGCCACACTGATAGGTTAACTCGAGCGTGTGCACGCGTGCGACCTTCAATGGCTGCCGTTTGTAAGTGTACTCTTACTTACCCTAACCTCACGTCCATTTTCCAATTTGAATGGGGAAATTTGAAAGTGATAGTGGTAATTTTAGAAACGTTAAATGGCGGAAAATAATTCGACGAGATTATTTTTTTTCCCGAAATTTTTAAAAACAAACGAGCATTAAGAACCATGTGGATCGATATAATCGAATGAAGAGAAAGAAATTTTTAAGGTCATGAAAAATATATATTTTCCGAAGAATTCCAATGGCTCGGAATCATTAAACGAGGAACTCTTTTTATGATAGCATAAAAAAGAGAAAATTGAAAATAAAGGATCGATAATAAAATGAAGAAAAAAAATATTTAAAAGTCAGTGTAAAGTATTATTAAACGGCGATCTTTCTCCGAAAGTACAAAAAAAAGCAAAATTAAAAATAAAGGATCAATAATGTAATGGAAGAAAATGTTAAAAGCCATACCGTAACATATAGTTTAAAAAAAAATGAAGAATTCAATATTAATAAAAGAGGATCGTCTTGTTTCGAAAGGTATAAACAATTTATACTTTTAAAGACTAATCGTAATAATTAGACTCAGTTTAAAATACTTTATTCAAAGAGAATTGAATAAAATTTCTAGTTTATAGAATATAAGAAAAAATTGAGGATTGAAAGTACGGGATTAATAACGAGAAATATTAAACTAGATATCTTCGTAGATTAATTCCACGCAGTGAGAAAGACGCGACGCTGCGCACCACCCCTTAACGGTGCTAGTAGGCGCGCCCATTGTTTATCTCCTCCAGTTCGCACCATAAATAGTTGCGCGCCCTCGCTAGCTGCCACCTCGAGCGGGAAGCACATAGGTGCCATAGAGAGACCTAAAGCCACAGGAAAAGCCTCATGGAAGGCCAGATTTCGTTTCGAGGCCGAAAAACGGCCTAGAGGGTCCGAGGAGAACCACCATCGTACACCCTACGATTAACTCGGCCGCTGGGAAGTGGTAGATAGATACTGGCCAAGAGCGATATAAAAGTTTAGTGGTACATCAGTCCCGCGTAATAGTCCTCTTGGAGAAACCCCTTGGAAATGGAGTTGGCTATAGAGAATGGCCGGTCTCTTATATGAATTAACACTAGAACTTACCACACCAGTCATCAAAATGACTGGTTTTACAGTTTCACTTTGAAATTCCTACTTCACGTAATATTTTTTTCCCCGCAATCACGTAATGACTTTTCCACTGATCACTAAAGGAATAATGTAATGAATTTTGTTTTTCTTTTATCTATTCAAAATCAACAATAATTTTGTACCATGGCTACTTGTATTTTAATACTGGTGAAAAATGACCGACATTTCTTAATCTTGGAAATTCTTGAATAATTTCTTTACCGAACTCGGAATCCTTTATTAAATAGATTTATCAAGTTTTCTCATGAAACTGAATTGCACGCCAGGCCTTATATGGCAGCGTAACATAGACATAAACATATCCGTGGTGTATCGTGCCATAGCCACTGGTGCCGCTCTACGGGGTCATTCTGTATACCACAGTCATTGGAATGAGACTTACTTTCTTTTCTATAGCGATATTTTACAACCCCTAAAAATGGCAAAACGATCAGAAGGATCCAAACCGTTGAAAAAACTCAACGATATACCTATGGAATAGTATTCGATCGATAAATATAAAAAATATTGCATTATTCCATATTTTTCAAAGCCCAATCATTTTGGCTGGTTTTCGTAGAAATAGGTATCTCGTAACTGTCGGTAGTTCTAGTGTTAAAAAATTTTGCAGGTTAGGTCAGTGAGTTAGAGGGCGCCACGCGTTTCCAGAGACTTCACCTCAAAGATTACCCCAAGTAATTAGGCAAGGCCAGCCAATTACAAGCGGTCGAGTGAAGACAGGCGAAAGAATTACATTCGGGAGATTGATACGAGGTCATTGAGCTAGAAACTCTCCCAGGTGCTTCTTCTTCTTCTTCTTGTTCTTCGACCACATAGAAAACAAAGAGATCATGGAGTTACTCACCGAAGAAGGCGTTGAAGACGAAGAGTAACTTCTTCTTGCGGAATTCCGAGAGTGGCATCTTTGAAGTCTGCGAACATAGAGAATGCTGGTTTAGGGGGTGCAGCAATCAACTGGGGGTGAATATTCATTCTCGATCGAGTGGCGATCAGGGTCGATTGTCTCGAGCGAGCGACCCTTACTTTTATCTTCTAAGCAAAAAAGTAATCGTGGCTAGCTTTTTATCGATATTCGCAAGGCCACTGTGAACACCTACTGAGAGAGTTGAGGTGAAAAAAACCTTGTCCACAAAGTTCCAACATGCTCCCACAACTTAATTAACCCGGTATTTTTTCCCCCTTTACTCGGGAAACAACTGTTTTCTCTGTTATTATTCAGCATTTTTAGGTTAGGTTAACTTAAGCGTCATCTAGTAACTCAACTTCAAGATAAATGTCTGGATTAAAGATAAAGATTTAACTTTAAGTTAATGTAAATCTTTTTGAATCAAATGACTCTTTGAGTTATCTTAACCTAACAATGTTTCACGATAATGGAAGAGTTGTTAAAAGTAATCAGTTAAGTTAAAGAGAATAAATAGAAATAAAGAAGGAAAAAGTAACTCAAAGATGAACAATAAAGTAATTTCTTTTGCGAATCTCTTTGATGGAGATTTTTACCAGGGTGATTTTTGACAAGGTCCCTGGTTCTTTTGTTGCTCGTTAAGAGACGGGCAATTATCTCGAGTAACTAATTAAGAGCGAAGATTGCGAGGCACAGGATTTACTCGGGAAAAAAGGGGAAATTGTAGAAGTGTAAAGACCGGAGCTTTTAATCCGAAGAGTTATATATATGAGTTGTGAAGGTGGCGCCAGGGCAGCAGCACATTATTATGCTCAAATATTATTTAACAAATTTTATTTTGGATCCAAACTTATTTATAGTTTATTACATTTTACGTTATTATTATTATTACGTAAATATCTAGCGGTGAACGTAAAACCAGCACAAAATGACGGTACGACGTAGAAGATGTAATTCTCAAGTTAGGTACCGTAGAATGAAAACAATTAATAATAGGTTAAAAACGAATTCTTCTTGGATGTCACAAATGCGACGTAATTGACGTAAACCGACAATCAAATGAAACTAAATAGGATAAAAGAAGAAACAATTGTATATCGTAATCGGTACCGAACGGGAATAAAGTCAACGGAATTGATCTCGGAACTGCTGTAGGACCGACATAGAACCTATGTAGAACCCATAATGGAGCCGATATGAAAACTTCTCCTGGAACCTTAACCTGCAGTGATATTAGGTCAGAACGGTTCTGCCAATAACTGTTACAGCATTATTCCAATTCTTTCTAACTGGGAATCGAACAACTTTCCTTAACAACCGAAATACAACAGTTCGAGAGCATTACTCGCGGAACCTTTTCAATCTTCTGGCTTTCCCAGAGGGCGCTGTAAAAAGCAGAAGCCATTTGCAAAAGTCTTGGAGTTCTTCGAAACTGGCAATTTCTGTTTAATTTCTCTCGAGACTCAGTTTCTTCTCTTCTATATTGCTCGCTGGAAGAAATGTCTAAGCGTTTAGGCGACTAATCGGCGTTTTTTCAGGACCGAGAAGAGCCAGTTGGTAAGTAACGATGCGAATGCAAGCTTAAGTGGCGGTGAATGCGCGTCATCGGTCTCATTGAAGAGGATCCCCAAGCAAACGAGACACGATTACGACTGATAACCGGTTCACCGGCGATTTCTTGAGAAAGCCATTGTCGGCTGCAATTATCCGCAACATCTCGCGATGCGTCAAGGTGAATGTTGACGTCAGTCTTCACCGCGCTATGATAATACACTCGCTCCGCTGGGCCGCAGAGAGAAGCGTATACACTGAAATACCAACACGATTATCTCGTAATTTTGATTTATCAATTTCTCTTTCCTTCCATTCGCATCTATTTACAACAATAACAACAACAATCTTTTTCGAAAGTCTTGGAATAATGTTTTCTGGAGAATTGCCTCGAAATAAACTACCCGATACAAATTCCCCTTTTATCTTTTGAATAGTAAGTTGTTTAGAATACAAGTACAATTGTGTTTTAAGTGAACGTTAAATTTTGCGACAGATAGGTGAGGTTTTATTTACGAATAATGCTGATCTTTAATAGACGTAGTTCCACGTCATCCAAATTTAACTTCAATCATTGGGTTGGGTTTCAGGGAGAGGCTGTAGGACGGAAGCCTCACACAGTGGGAGAAGGATTTTGCGAGTGACCTTCCGCTTGGCAGCGGAAACCTCGGCGAGTCAAAAGGAAAATTACTTTGACTCGAATTATCTGCCGCGTGCATCGGATGCATCGTTTTACCTTGGCGACACGAATTTCGATATGCCGAGCTTCGAGAAGTCGAACGTTTTACCTCCATTAGTCAAACCTCGTCTCTGAATACAAACTCTCCGTCTGGCAACCGCAAACGTCAATCTTCTACTATATGAAACTATGAATTCTTATAAAACATCCCTATAAATCTTCTCAATTATCCACCTCTCTAATTTAAATCCGAACTCAATTCGAGTCTTCAATCAAAACGCATATGTTTCGAATTTTTGCAACTCAAGTATTAAATTCAATAAATTCGACAATTAACATGAAAACTCATGAAAATATATTCAAAAAAACTAAAACACCCTGATAAAGTATTAAAGTCCAGTATATGTTTTCATAATTGAATATAAAGCGTGACGAATATGATTCGCCGAAGAAAATAGTAATATTGTAGGCGCAGATTGGCCGTAGGAAAGTAGTCCTTGAATTATGGGAATCAATAATGGCCGAAGGTTAACGCAGCTTGCCGTGGTATTTATATACTTCTACATAACACGCGGGGACATTCAAGCTGCTGCGAAGTGTATAAAGAAGGGGAAGAAGAAGAAGAAGAAGAAGAAGAAGAAGAGATGAGTTTCGAGAAATAAAGAAGACGTAGAACAAAATAAAAAATAGATACATAACACGATAAGAAGAAAAAAAGAAAAAGAAGAAGAAGGAAAAGAAGAAGATGAAGAAGAACGGTGGTCGCGCAATGCAGCGCGATAGAATCCCCCGATATTGCTAATGACTATAGAATAAGAAATTATGTCAGTACGCGAGCATAATGCCCGGCTAGGGGGACAATGTGACGCGGAGATCCTACAAAGATCCAAGGTAAGCTTTGCAGCTATTGTTTGCGGCCAACGGTACGAACGACCTCGATTCTCTCACGGAATATACACCGCCGGAGCCGCCACCAGCCGAAACCTATCGTTCGCTCGCGCGCAACTGTCGTCTCGTTATCCGCTCCTCCTGCCAATGTATCGAACCTACCGTGCTACGCTGCTTTTAATATTGCCCCCGGCTCGATATTTTCCACAGTGACGTTTCGAAAAACCGCCTGATCACGGAAAGTAGAAACTGTCGCGCAACCAAGAACCCTCTGACGCGTGTCTCCGACGGATCTCATTCTAGGGAAACTGCCGAAGATGATGCGTTCTTCTTCGCGAGGGAAATATTTTATATTCGATTTTATTTAGCTACTAGAACTATCGATAGTTAAGGCATCTATCTATTTCTATGAGAACTAGGCAAAATGATTAATCTTTGAAAAATATGGAATGAAAATAACGACTATTCAAAGTTGCTTATATCGAGGCACCTGTTATATTAGCTCTAGAGTCGCTTATTTCGAGGGTTGCGTTAGAAAATTACGTGACTATTTTGCACACCAACTCAGAGAACCAAATTCAATTTACCCGTCGCTCTCGGCTCGGCGAATTTTATCGTCAGCGGCCGAGCGAGATCTAAATGCAAATACGTGGGCCAAGTATTTCGCGTCGCGAAGTATTAAAAAAAAATCACGGAGCGATTTAATTAAGCTACGACTGAAGAGACGATTCACGCGTGGAAGAGTGGCTGCGTTCGTCGACGGTGGCGAATCAAGCTGCGATTGTGTCGTTTTTCCTTCGTTCAACGGACCCTTCTCCGATCGTGTGATTTTTGAATTTTACAAAAACATATGGCGCATCTAGTCTTTTTTCAAACTTTTTCTTTTTGTTTCCGCCCTCTTTGGTGGGGTGGTTTTTGTAGTGGATTCGCGCTCGAATGAAGCGGTTCGTTAGATGCAAGCGAGTGGAAGACCCGAAAATTGTTATATTAAAATCTATAAATCACTGACGCGACACGATTTTCATCCACGTTGAGTCTTTCTGTAGTTTTTGATTACTGTACAATTTTCTCTTCTACGAATTGTCTCTTGAAATAAGCAACTCTATAGAGTCGATATAATTTCAAGTGAAATGGGTAATTATAGTATCACGTTCCGTGCAACGTGTACCGTTTATGGTACACGTTGAACTTGACCTTCAGGCATGTGTACTATAAATGATACACGCAGACATTCAATTTACTAATTGCGCAGAACGGATATTTTATATGAAATTTAATTCCCTAAAATATATATTGTAGCGAACAGAGTTTATAAAAAAGGTTTGAGACCGGCCGTAGTGGCCGATCTCTCCTATCCCCGGCGTCCAGGCAGTTTGTCCTGTACCATCCTCTTTGGGCGTCCGGCTTTACTAGCCGAACTCTCCACTCTGAGGAGGACCGGCTTTCCTAGCCGTTCTCTCCTCTCCGAGGAGGACCGGCACCATTGCCGTTCTCTCCTCACCAAGAGGTGCCTCAGGTACAAAACTCCTGTCCACTCCGGTTGCCGGCGGGCGGCCGAAGCTGTAGCTTCGTCCTCTCCCTGACTCCTCCAGGCGGCCGTGGTTTGGTAACCTCGTCCTCTCCCGGAGAGTCCGGCTGGACTCCCTGAAATCGGTCCGCACACGACCTTTTATACCTAACCGTTGCTATGTTTTCCCCACCGCTGCGTCGATAATCGATATTGCGGTTGCTATGCGGCGCGTCTCGGACTTCGCGTTGCTACAATATTCTTTAAAAAATACAAATATTTATTTTCGCCAATGTAATAACTAGATAAGTTAATTACTTATGGATTCATGATGTAATGAAATACTGTGTGAAAATATATCAATCTTAAGTGAAAATATCAAATAGTCTGATGGAGAAGTTGGGCAAAAATGATTTGGAAGGTTTTAATGATAAAGTTTCGCCTAAATATAAGCAACTCGAGGATCTTACGAGTGAAGCCACACGCGTAGTTCGAGTAATGAATATTATTCTCGAGTTCCCTAGCCATAATTTCCGTAAACTGTAGTTTCTGCTGGATCCGAGAGAAGGATGCATTGCGTTACGGACTTCGGAGATCCGGATTAAATCGGACAATGAGAGAGGTTAGAAATTAGTTGCAGGGGTATGCGAGAGTTTGTCGGCAGTGGAACGAGCATAATTGGGGTGACCTCTCGGAAGATTAATTCCTCGCCTCGGATATGGACAGCGCGCTAATTGCACTGGCGCCAAACACATAAATGAGGCTAGAATGATGACGAGGTGAACGCGTTGCCTCGAAATTAGCGTATGAAAGTTAACCAGTTAACCGATTATGACAAGTATGCTCGTCACGAGGAAAATACACAATTTTGTGTTCTGACGAATATATTCGTCAGGAGTAAACAGTAGTGAGAATTTGCAGTTTAAATTCGAATTTTAATGAAAACTGAAACATATATTCACAAACTTGAAGATGTTCGAAATATTTTGAAGCCAAGCCGAAATAAAAGTTTATAATTAATAATTATGAAGGAACCGCGTTACACATAGTCCGTGTTTAACGAGTGTACATGTCACTGGTTAATTTCTGCGAAGCGTTTTAGATAGACATTTTCCAAAGACGTTGAAATAGTTAACTGGTTAAAACGAAAAGCAGTCAAAACGTCGTGGAGAGTGCTTTACCAATTACCGCAGCGAAGTAATCGCGCAGCTGCGGCCCAAACGCTAAGGTATTAGTATCGGCGCCCCTGTCAAACTCGCCAAAGACGCTAGCGCGAAGTTACTGCTCGAAGAAGGTAAGTTGAGTGGCGCGAGGAAAAAAGGAGCTTCGAAGAAGAACCAACGCGGCCAGAAGCGGGAAAATCTAATTAGCCTGGCTCACTGGACCGAGTTATAATTTCACCGGCTGTCGTCAGCCTTGGAGATATTAACTACTTGGCCGGACGGAGACTCGTTGAGTAGAAACTGCAGCTTATTCAATTATCCCGCTCGATTGTGCCTTCCAGACGGTTTACTACTATTCGCGTATACAGTGCTGCCACGAAATAAGCAACTGTTTTGGGACTGCAAATCAAGAACTAAGTTTTGTCTTCAAAATAAGGAACCACTTCCGGTCCGGGAAATGAATAATTATTTACTGTCTCGATGTAAGCACTATATTGAGTGAATGTCGCGAGTAACAACTCGCATTGTAGTTTAACACGTTTCCTGCTACCTGTACTTGTATTTACAGCACACGTTAAACTTGACCTTCGGGCTACGTGCTAACAGAAGGATCCGGTAATGTAAGGTAGCCATTTTTCTATATTTTGTAATGTGTGCAGCGAAACAAGCAATAAGATCCCCTCTTGTAACATCGGGAGCTTGGCTCAGGTTTAAACGGAGGCTTCCGTCCGCCCCCGAGCGTGGCGCGCCGTCGACTGAAGCCAAGCTCCTATGCAATTATGTATAAAAATACGTGACTTCGCGAGCGAGACCTCAGTTGGCGGTGAGCCGCGCTCGGGGGCAGATGGGGTTCCGCACCCATCCAAGCCTGAAAGCTGCTCCCGGTTGTGGAAAGGGTTTCTCGCAACCCTTTCCCATCCGGGACCGCTTCTCGGAGGAGACCCTTTGCCCTCACAGGCTTGATCCACAATACAAAAGGGAAGGAAACGAATTTTATTCGTCAAAATTTCAATATAACACTTAATTCGATCTTAATTAAATTTTGGAAATTATTAAAAATTCCAAGAAGTAAATCAACCTAAGCACCATAGTTGCTAACTTGAATTTTAAGCTCGAAACCACGGATTTTTTTCCTGTTATTCCAAACATTTTTGCGTCCGGTTCATAACTGGCTCGAGCAAACACGGTAGGCACGTTTCGGATGGTGACTATAATCCTTGCGACAGGTAAACGGGCACGTACACAGCGATCGAGGCGTCTCGATAATCCGTGCACAGGATGCGCACGTCGGAGGCCGGGATCAATCGACTGGTTAAAACAAATCGTTTAGCGACTTTTATTTAGTCTTTGAGTAATGAAAAATTCTCACGCTCACTGTGGGCGTTCAATTTTCTCTGATTAACACTAGACACCAATCAAAATGATTTCTGTATCGATTACTAATGGTATAATGTAATAAATTTTAACGAATGGAATAGTATTCAATTAAATTCATTTAATTGAACGTTAACATCTATTTAACATCTATTAAATTTAACATCTATTAAATTTTCTACACACGAGTCACTTTGACTGGTTTTCGTAGAGACAGATACATATGTCTTTACTATTGGTAGTTAAACATGTAGAAGCCTTTGAAATCGGATTAGAATGAAGATGGTCTAATAGTTCACGAGATTTTCTCAGGCCACTCAAGGACAAGCGATGACCATTATTACCGCAGGGGAACTTTGTCCACTCGTTATTATCCTCGAGTTTGACTTCCTCCGATGTAACAATATCATTGTAGACTTTCTGTTGGTGACAATAATGGAAGATACCTCAATCGATACATGGGGCCTCCACTAAATTTAGCACGAACATTCTTGGGGTTGTAGCATCGTGTTGTGTATCTCGCAAGGGGCAGCAGCAACAGCGGCGTCTCTCATCCACGGTGGCAATGCATGTCAGTACTTTGCTAATTTTAACATCCCTTGGACACTCAAACTTTCAATGCTCCCGGCGATTGTTCGTCTATCGACTTTTCCACGAGTACACGCTACACTGGTCTATTTCCTAGAATTTTCTTTCAACGTAGACTGCCAGGAGCGAGCGCAACCGCTTTACCGTACAAAAGATTAAGATCAAACGGAAGGAAGAGAGACAGAGAGGATGAAATGAGTTGTTCTGAAAATCGGGATATCGAATGCAGTTTTCTGGTTTGTAAGTTTAAAAGTAGAAAGTTAGTTAGCTGTATAGTCGAAACCTTGGATTAAAAAGGGTTTTTACCGGTAAAAAACATCCGGTATACAAATATTTGATTTATAAAGATTTTGGATAAAAATTAATAATTTGTGGAAAGTTGAATCTGAGTTTTGGTGACGTAGTGTCTCTAATCTACCAGTAAGGTAGAGAATTTAATAAGTATGACAAACGAAGTTCTGAGCAATTATCAGCCAACTAGTGCGAGTAGTCCTGAAGTTCGCAGCCTTGCATGCTTAACGAGAAAGTACGACTTGCAGATGCGGCACGCGCGCTCCAAGATCGTCGTTTCGTAGCCCGAGGGATTAACTAATCTGTCGTCTAGCGCGTACGAAATATACGAACAGCGTCGCTGTAGCTATGTATCGAAAATAATGCGCTCGCGTATCATTAAATATTCGCTTCTTGCTCGACTTTACATTGTTCTCGCCTCGATGCTCAAATTCGCGTTCATTTTATGACGCAAAATGTACCGTCATCATTAACGCGTTCTGTGCCAAGTTGTTTTTGTCTAACTTGTCCATCAGCCCACTTCATGATTGATATATGTATTTTCACACCATATTACAGTACATCATCAATCCATAAGTAATTAGCTTATCTAGCGTAGTTATCCCATCGTGTACCATTTATGGTACACGTGACGTTGCAATCAGGTCGATTTTAAAAGACAGTTAGATCGAAACTACTCGATTAAAAAAAAACGAAGGAAGTAAAATATTTGATAAAAGAGGGAACTGATAGGAAAGTTTCTATAACAATTAAACAAATATATTGTGCTTTGTTCTGTACTGTATTTTTTATAATGCCTCATTCTTTTAGCGGAAATATATTTTATAGAATTAAACGTCACGTAAAATATATGTTTTCAGTGCATTAAATAAACATATCTGCGTGTACCATTTATAGTACACACGTAGCATGAAACGTTTTAACTACATTAGTAATTCATTTTCTTCTTCCCAACCAATACACGATTCCTATTACAATTTCATATCCATGTACAGTTAGTAATCCAAGAATTGATAAGCTTCCAAGAAAAACTGTTTCAAACTGTTATTAAGCGAAATCGATGTCACAATAGTTTGGAAACTCTGCGTTAATCTATTTCGCATCCATGTAGTTTTAATCCACTTCCTCGTCAGTCTCGCTTCAACGTCCATTATTCGTCGCAAGGGAAAATTGTTTGGTGCGTGAACCACGCGGGAAATTTACTTTACGCGGAATTAGTTTAACGCAAAATTCGCGTTTTTCGCTTTGTACGTGGGTCTCAGGCATGCGCTACTGTGGACGAACAAAGGAGTCTTGCGGCTTCGTAGAAGGCGCGGTTTGTCTTTGAACTGGTTAATTTAACGCTCGACCCTCCGCGAGACACCTCGATCGATTAGCAAAGCCCGCGAACCTTTTGCCTGGGGTTGTCTCTCTCTCTCGCTCTCTCTAACTCTCTTCTCTATCTCTATCTCTATCTCTCTCTCTCTCTCGTTTATCCACAGAACTCTAGAATCTATTAATTAGAATTAAGCCGCGGCCGGCGCAGTTTGTTGTTGCGCATTCTACCTTGTACCTCTAACTTCCTCGGGACTGTAACGCCTGCTAAATGATCGGCATCGCCAGCACGCGGCAGGTAAATACCTGTACCGAGCATGGCCGAGGGAACAGGACAAATATTGTTTCACCAAACAACACGGAACTGGAAGTGCGTTGTTTTAAACGGTCCCCGCTTTTACGGAAGCTCGTTTTTTTCATGCTAACGGTGCTAAAAGACCATCGCGAAATTAGTAGCTACATTTCTACCACGAAGTAAACTACTCGCTTGGGATCTGCTGCTTCCTTATTGCCTGAGAGGGGTAGTTTCGGCTTAAGTCTGTTCCCGAGTGGAACTGTCGAGGAACTCGATTTTTTCGAGACCACGGCAGCTATTGGCTATTCCACCGAGTATCAATGTTATTCTTTCGTTCCCAGGGTTTTCTCCCTCCGCGGGCGATGTCCAACGAAGCAGAGGGGTCCGCGAGCCGCTTATTTCGAAACCGAGAGTATAGTTGCTCCTTTCGAGACGAGACTCGAATACTGGATCGACTATCATGCAGTTTACTATAGTTTTGAGCCGTGTGTCGGAGCACGCGCGAGCTAGAAATCAAAGGACACTCTGCCGAGTCCCTCGATCTCTCGGAGCTGATCGCACCCACTCGTGATCATTATCGTTCGTTCGCTCCGAAGAATTCATCGTCAATGATACTTTTCGACTCGCAGCATCCGTCTCGAGGAAAAAAGTACCGATCGGAAGGTTCACGGATATATTTATCTGCACGATGCTACCTTCTATGGGGGATAACGAGTCGCTTATTTCGAGGCAAAAAACTGTATTGACTTCTCGCGGAAAATAAGAATTGGAAGGTTTATAGAAATTTGCATTGGCACCATGGTGTCTTTGATACGGAAAAGCAAATTGCTTACTTCGAACTAGAAAATAGTAGGTTACTTCGCGGCGAGACTGTATTATCCTCCAGCACTTTCCCTGATAACTTTGATTTTACGGAAGATTGCAGATCGGCCTTTCCCCTCGATTATCCATTCCAACCTTCTCTTCTAGGGTCCCATATGTCGCGCGACACGAGTGGCCAGTGGCACCACTCATCCGGCATTCCGCTCACGTGCGCCGTGCAGATAAAGGCTCATAATAGAGCACGCGTCGCTCATTACCGAAGTTATCTTATCCCAGCCAGTCGAAGCACAATCAAGTCGCCCATATATTTCGCGGGTCAATTAACGGATGATCTGTGGGACCCTTCGACCGTGGACCATTATCTTGCCAATTTCATCGATGATATTTTCGCATTAAAGCTCCGGGGAAGTGCTTTCGTTCTGTGTCGAAATGAAAGCCTCATTTTTTCGGCGATCAACCGAACCTAACACCATTCGTCCCACGTGTACCATTAATGGTACACGATCCATTTGATCTTGGAGCTGCGTGTACCATAAATGATACACAGTGCGATAATTACTTTAAATAAGCCAATTACTTATGGATCGATGATGTAATGAAATATTGTGTGAAAATATGTCGATATCGAGTGGTCTAAACGATGAGTTGGGAAAAATCGTGTTAATAGAGTTCCAACAAACTCTGAGTGCCTCGAAATAAGCGACTCTCTATACAAAGTCAGATTTCTCAATATAAACAATCGAGACGATTTCCAGCGCGAGTTCCAAAAGGTTAACGATGATTTAATTTAACGGAGCTCTTCCCTCTCTCTCTCTCTCCCTCTCTCTCCGGCCAATCGCATTCCAGCAGTAACCACGTCAAGGAAATAACGTCTTCGATAAATTAATCGCCAGACATACACGTTCGCCTCGATTTATTTGGCCGCCGTCGACAAGGGGCTTCCGCTTAATCGTGCTAGTTTCCCGTTCGCTCGGCCGCATGCGGAACGCGTCGTTATCTAATAAATGTATGTGCGAAGTTGATCGATCGCTAGCGCGATATGTAACATATGCCTCGCCACGGTAAAACCCACGCAGATGGCGGGGAAAAAAAAAAAGGTTCTCGACGCTAATGGCAGAGTCGACAGACTGCGCGCAGAAATGATTATTCTCGCTTGGTGCCTCTTCTCTGATGTACTTACTAATCCAACAGAGATATAGCGCGGAAAAGAACCAGATCGGATTGCGCTATAAGGGGATGGCGAAAAATCCCGCGAAGTGCTGCCTGTAATGCCGGATAAGCTCGCGAGAGATTTCGTATTTAAGAAACGCTAGGATTCTCGACAGATGCAAACTTTCCGAAGTAAGGAATAAAACTACGTATCTCGAGAATCAGAGTAGTAATAAGTGGCCAACTAGTTTCCATCGCCATTTTGGATAATGTAGTGCACAGAGGGCGCTAGTACAATATGGTTACATTTTCGATGCTGTGACGAAATAATGCTCTATCTATGATTTGTAAAGATTATCTTGGAATATTTGAAGCAGAATTTTGAAAAAAGTATTCTGAAACTTCTTTTTGGTGCCATTCAGCAAATTAAACTTCTTTTATTTCAAAATTGTGAAAACGTTTTGGTTGGAAAGCTGAACGAAGCAATGGTAACCGATCGTGGTTCATGATTAATAAGGAGAAGGATTTCTAGGAGTTATTGATTAAAGGGAATTAACGGTCTGATTGAACGGTTAATGAAAGCGGCACTGATCGAACGTAGCTAAGCGGCTAAACCAACGGATATTCAACGTCGAGTATAGTAATGTTTCTATCGCTACTTTATCGATTTACGATTACATATGTACCGCGTACGCGTGCCGTGTGTGAAGCACTGGTAATGGAATAACGCTTCTGACACAATATCGGTTTCGGTTACGGTTCTATGTTGGGTCTGTGACGGTTCTGTGACGGTTCTGCGACGGTTCTGTCAGGGTTGCAAGCAAGGTTCTACTAAAATCTTTTGCTATCTTGTTGATATAATTTTTTTGCCTCACTGCTCAATCGTTAACAACGAAACGATTCATAATTCATTTCACTTTACGTTATTATTCTTATGCGAATATGTACGACTATGTTATATTAATAATTGACAACTTAGTTACCGTAGAATCTAAGTAGAATCGACGTAACTATAGTAGCGGAACATTATAAATGCAATTATAATTGACGTAGAGTGGTTATTCTTACTGTGGAAGACACGTGCAAAACTTCGCGTTACGAGTTAAGTAAGATCGTTCTTGAGTTGGTTAGCAATGGAAGAGCTAATGGAATCTCATCTCGGTGAAAAAGATGAAGAAGAGGAAGGAGGAGTCTCCGTCCAATTATGCGACGTCTCGAATGCACCAGCCGACAAAAGAAGTATTTAGCCGGAGGAAGAGGCGCCCTTCCGGTCAAAGCTACCGAGAAAAGCAGTAAGAACAAGGTAATTACATCGTTTCCTGGAGAGAGATTCGCCAAAATCACTTGGTTTTCCCCGTTTTCCGTCTCCGGCTAGTAACTGCCGTGACGCATTGTCAGGCGTGCGCGTTCGCCCGTGACCAAAACACTCTTTATACTCGTTACTCGCTCGTTACGTTAAGATATTACACCGTAGTACAATCACCGTTCAATGGAAATCGTGAATCCTCGAGATGCAGCCTCCGCCTAATCAGCTTGGTATTCGAGCCTAGAGCTCTTCACAGTTCTTTAGAGATACGATACCGTGCCGCTCTGAAAAAAACTAAGTAACTGTCTTCTTCCGTGGAAGTCGACGACCGAAATAAGCAACTATACTGTTGGACCTCGATATAAGCAACTGTCTTCCGATTGGAGACTAAAAACTAATTTCTTGGATTGCAATAAAAAAACAGGTTCTCGGTAGAGTGTCCCTTGATTTCTACCACGCGCGTGCTCCGAGACGCAGCTCAAAACTATAGGGAGAGATTCCAGCTCGAATGAGAGCTCTGCGAGCCTGAGAAAAGTCTCGGAAGGATCGCGATCCTCGAGGGTCCCACTCGAGAACAATTTCAACCCAAAACTACTCCTCCCTCGTAATAAGCGACTGTCTAATTCGCTCGCTTATTCCGAGGAAAATCTGTATTCTCTGGTTCTCCCTTCCCATGTTTCACCCGCATCAGCTACATTGCCTAGTTGACCTCGCCGGACCTCGCCCAAGTGCCTTCATCCACGGGAACCAGTGCGTCCGAATCCAAGTCAGGCTGCTGCCGAAAATATTCTAGCAGCCAATCCTTGACTCTCGGAGGATCCTCTTCCGGAAAGAAAAAGAGGGAGAGGGAGAGAGAAAGAGAGAGAGAGAGCTAGAGACAAGTCTTCGAATGCAGGCCGCCTATTTCTCTCATTCTCGGTCGCTTGGCATAATGCAAATGTATCTCCGATTGAACCTGCCCGACAATGACTTGCCGAGCGTCCTGCGAATAATCCGGTGAAAAGAAGTCGAGCAGTAGGTCAAGATTGCGCGACTTATCACCGGAGGCAGCCAAAATCGTCGTCGCCCTGACACTACTACTAGCACTAGTCGTTTTCCTCCTGATCCAACGATTAATCGCGTCATCGAATTCGTGGACAGGCCTTGTTTCCTGATGCTAATCTCAGATAGCTCTCTTTCCTCCGGCCGGGCCGCGTGTCGCTCCAACGCGACCTTGGCCGCGACTGCGGGAAAAGGGCCGCGGCACTGCGAACTGGGCTAAGAGAACGATTCCGAATATTATCTGATCTTGGCGCTGGCCGTTAAAGCGCGACGCATCGTTGAACCGGAGAGCGAACTACTGTGAAGCAACTTTTTTCCCGAGGAATTTCGAAACTTTCATAAATCCTAGGACGACTAGCTTTCACGGAAGTTCGCGCTCCCCTGCTGATTTCCAAGCAGAAAACTATTCCTGCACTTCTCGTTCATCTTCCGCAGGCGCGAATCCTCTGGAGGACTTTTCGCATGGAAAAAATCGCATGCCGAACCGCGGCCGAGTTGTCGGGGTGTAAATTGGTGAGAATAGAGGAGGGGAAGAAAGAGAAGGGTAGGAGACGGCGTGCTTGCCATAAATTATCTGCAGTTTACTCCAGAGCAAGGAGAGAGAGATGCAAAGTGCTCGGAGAAACGGCAGTTGGCTGGTGTAAACCGACTGGCAAGCTCGTCGACTCCTGATTTTACGGGCCGAGCAAATGGGTTGGGGTTGAGGTAGTTGCTACCGTTTGGTGGTCAGTTTTGGCTTGGGATAAGCGGTAAACATTGGGAAGGGAGGTTGATTATTATTGGAAAGAGGATAGTTTTGGTTCTCCTACGGACGATGTTCAACGGAGCAGAGGGTACCGCGACTAGCTTATTTCGATCCAACACTATATTTCTATTCTTCACCCCCCCCCCCCCCCCCTCGTACCCCCCTCCCCCCAGCGACAGCATTAGGCGACAGAAAATCAAGCAGGGAAGAAGAAAAAAAATAAATTTGAACCTACGAAGACGATTTGGTCCTCACGAGGGTAGAATTCGGTGGACAAGGATGTTGTAGCCGCGATAAGAGAGCATCGAGGGTGTGTTTCATTCCTTGCCGAAAAGGATCATCTTTATTACGTTCGACGGTAATGGGCGAACATCACCCTTGTCAACCCTCATACGACTTAATACGGGGCCATTCCGCGCCGAGAGTACCACGAGCGCCCCAGCAAGGATTGACCACCATCATCAAAACCATCACCACAATGTTTGGATGTTTGGACTGTGCCACTCGCGCCAAGTGAGTGTCACGGAGTCAACAAACCGGCTAAAACGCGTCACTCTAATTGTGCGACTCACTTCGTTATATATACAATATGTATGTATACATGTCTGGAATCTTAAATAAGAATGGTCTAATTAAAAAAAAGTGAAATTGGAAAAACGTTTACTTTTAATACAAATTGCAGATTTAAATTGGGAATTAAATCTAACGAAATTAGTGATTGAAGTTTAGATTAAAGAAAGAAGGTTTATCGTTTCGTTCGATTGAATTAAGTTGGAAGAACTGTGGCAACGAAAGTGATGAGGTTTCCGGTGGCTAATGATTCGTAAGAAAGGGTGCACAATTATTCTATCAACCGATGGAATTCTTATACCATGACCGGAAGACGTCGTTGCGTGGACTTTTCATAGAAGTTCTCGATTGCTTAATTTGGGCCGCGCAGTCCCTGCAATGGCGTAGAAAGTATCGGATCTAAAGCAAAACTACCCGAATATCTTGTGATATTTCAAAGAAGAATTGCTGATAACAATTTTCTCAAGCCTCTTTCTGATGCCATTAAGCAAATTAAACTTCTCTTATTTCAAACTGGGAAAATCTCCTGGATGGAAAGCTGAACAAAGTAACGATAATGGTTCGTGGCTCGTGATTAATAAGGAAAGCGATTTCTGGGAAGTTATTGATTAAAGGGAATTAACGGTCTGATTGAACGGTTAATGAAAGCGGTACTGATCGAACGTAGCTAAGCGGCCAAAACCAACGGATATTCGACGTCGAGCGTAGTAATGTTTCTATCGTTACTTTATCGATTTACGATTACATATGTACCGGGTACGCGTGCCGTATGTGTCGCACTGTTAATGGAATAACGCTTCTGACACAATATCGGTTTCGGTTACGGTTCTATGTTTGGTCTGTGACGGGTTTTGTGACGGTTCGAAACGACTGGCGAGAGAATCGCACACAGTATTTTCCTTGTATCTTATTATCATCCATTATTATTGTTATCATCCTTGTCGATATGTTTCTTTTTACCTTACTGCTCAATCGTTATTTTGTCAATTTTATTTTCCACGCGAAACAATTCATAGTTCATTTCACTTTACGATGTTATTGTGTAAATATGTAGGATAGCGTTGTATCGCAAAAGCGGTGAACTAAATCGTAGAATCGAAATAAGAAAATAAGTAAACAATGATTGCTACTGGAACGTTATAAATGCGATCGTAATTGACGTAGACTGAAAACTCGAGTGAAACTAAATAGGATAATATAAGAGGAAACAATTGTCGCAATCGGTATAGAACCGAAATAAAGTTAACGGAGTTAATCTCGGAATCGTTGCCAAACCGATATAGTACTTATGTAGAAATCATAATGGAATCTGGAGGATTGCACGGTGATTTGAACGTATGCAAGATTGAATTAAATTTTGAATTAAATTTTGAATTGAATTTTGAATTAAATTTTGAATTAAATTTTGAATTGAATTTTGAATTGAAGTTTGAATTAAATTTTGAATTGAACATGGAATTGAATTCTGAATTAAATTGAATGGTAACTTAAATTTTGAAGCCGACACGATTACAGTTACTGAGTTACCGATAATGGAATCGATATCGGAATCTGTTCTAGAACCATAACCTACAGTAATATTAGGTCAGACTCGTTCTCCCAATAACTGTTACAGCATTATTCCAATTTTCCTTAACTAAGAGCAACTTTTCCTAACAACCGAAAAATACAATAGTTTGAAACAGCTATTCCCAGAACCCTTTCAATCACCGCAAGCTTGCAGTTTTGCGAGTGTATCAGCTGTTCCTCTTTAATTTCAAAACAAGGAACTAGTAAGTCGCTTTTTTTTGCAAAATTACTGCGGCTCCAGTGAAAACGCATGTTCCTGACATGCACGACAGTACCAGCAAGTAGACAGAAAAAAAGAGAGAAAAAGAGAGAATAGTTGTTTTTTTTTTTTTTCCATGAAACAATAGGACCGCGAGTCTACGCACAAGAGACAGGTTGATCCACGGGCAGATTTATCGCGAACGGCGACATAAACAGGAAGAGAGTACAGTTATTGGGAAAACAGCCAGAGCGAGCCTTTCCTCCTAATGGTCACCGTTAAACGCGGCTAATTACACCGCGCGGAAGCTGCAGTAGCTGGAGATGCGATTCCAGGCGGCATTGAGGACTCGAAGATAAAACCAAGCGACCGAAAGAGAGAAAAAGAGAGTTTTTTTTTTGCTCTCCCGCTTCTTTTCCTCTCTCTTTTTTTCTCTCTCTCTCTCTCTCTCTCTCTTCATTCTTTTTCCACTCGTACTCGATGGAAAGAGAGAAAAACAGCGGTGTCGGGCGGTACGAATCGAGTTAGGATTACTTTCAATTAGGGGAAACAATTAAACTCGAATGACGCGATGCTTCCCGATGCCCGCGGAGTGCGCGCTCGCCCGCTTGGTATTAAGGGCAGTGATCGTTCTAGGTCAACCTGTCAGCCGTTTAATTCGCGAGTTACTTCGCCAGGTATTAAGCTCGTGAAAATCGGCTCGACGCCGAATCCCCGTCGATGGGGATAAGTCGAAACTCACTAAGGTGGGAACGAGGGATGTTAGGGGTGGATAGAAGCTTGTCTCGAAATAAACAACTGTACTCTCTCTCTTTCTTTTTTCTTTCTTGATATAAAGTAATAAGCAACTTCTTTATTGTTTCGAAATCAGGAGTTTCGAGTTTGAAGTAAGTAATTAATAATAATTATTGTCTTGGTGAGACAATTTACACGATCGTGCCTTGAAATAAGGTACTGGGCACTGTCTCGAAATAAGTAACTCCCTTTTTTCTGTATTCCAAGCAAGAACGAATACTGATTCGAAATAAGGGACCACTCGGAAGAATGGTGCTCCCCAAGGGTCCCACTCCGAGAACAGTCTTAAACCCGAACTACCCCTTCACCCAATAACCAACCAGCACCCCATCTCAATCTATTCGCTTATTCCAAGGCAAGCAAACCTCCACCCCCTGACATCCCCCCCCCACTACGCAACGTAGAAGGTTACCTATCGAGCTTCTAATTTTATGTGAAACTTTGAGAAGTCACCGATGGAAAAATGTCGCACGTGACACCAAGAGAAGGAGAGAAAGATAGATCGATTGACTATTTTCATTACGACAGTGCGGGACTGGTGCGGGCCGCTGTCATTTCTTCTCGTCGGAATTTCACGCTCGATCAAGGACATGCGTTCTACCTCAAAGGCTCCCGGGGAAGTGTATGAAGATCGAGTGCAAATCGCCTATCCACCGGCCGGGCGCGCGTCCATCGGCTTTTTCCCCCGTTAAGTAACCCACTCATCTCGACGCGCGGCCCCGCTAGGAGGAAACGCGTTCTTTGAGGCCATTCGAATACGCGGCGGCGGGAACCCCGATATTCCAGCGTAATTGAAGCGCTGGAGTAACAATAGCCGCTCAAAAACAAAAGACTCTGCCTCGAAAAATACTCTTTTCCTCGCTAGCAGAATCAGTCCGCTCCGAATTCACTTTGCAGCGTTTCCAACGAAACATTTTCTTAAAAAGTAGAACAAGGAGAAAAAGGGAACAGAAGAAGAAAGAGAAGAAGAAAAAGAAGAAGAAGATGATGATGACGAAGTAATCCTACCTGTGGCTGGCAGCTAAGTTCCTTTAGCGATGAAAACACCTTCGCAAGGTAGCGCAGGAATCCTTGAGAATATCCGCGAACTCGAATCCGCGCGAGCGACTGATCGGAGGCTGCGGCGACGCGAGTGACGGACAGATGAAACGGAAAGTGCGCACCGCGAGCTCGAGCTTCTCCGCTTTATACCCAGGAACTCTTGCACCTGTGCTTGCGCAGATCGCCCTCTTAAGCCTCCGTCCACTAGTTCGCGTGGCCACGTGCGCCAATCGGCCTTTACGCGGCAGCTCCCGCGGCGGTGGAGGAGAGGGAAGATGCGGTGAGATAAATCCTTCTGGAGGGGGACCGATGTCCCCCTTCTTCTCGTGATTCTCTCTACAGTGACTTAGGACACACGCGAACTGCACCCTGCCGACGCAGGATCTAACCGCATCGCCCTTAGAGATGACCGATTCTATTTGATTCTTAAGAATTTGATTCCTTTTTAACTAAAAATCGGTAAAAAATCAATTTTCGATGTCCTAAATTAAATTATTTATATCTAAGTTTCATGAATGTATAATCGATCTATTAAATCAATTTTATGTTATTGTATACAAATACGTGCTTACATTCTACTGTATATTCTACTCTAATTCCACCAACTAACCCATAACACACTTTGAAAATTATTCTTCCATTTTCCTAGTTTGTTTTTATTTCTGTTTCTTTCGAATAGACATTCACCGCATTTATCTTTTTCGAACTGTCAACATAGGCTGAATTTAGTGAGTTGAAAAGTATAGATAACATCCAGTATTCCTTTTTTTTAAAATCCACTGATTTGAATCATTTTCATTCCTATATAGAAGATATCATTTCGGTTGGGCAATAACGAGTTAACATTGAACGCGTTAATCTTCTATATTAGTTACTCATTTATTACACGTGCAAGTAGTTTACAGATTTGGATTCGAGATCCGAAGGCAATCTCGAAGATTCGAATATATTCGACGCTATTGTTCGGCGTGGTTTGAGAAATGACGTTCGATAGATTTTCGCCGGTTATGTCGAAGTTCTGGGAATCGGATCGGTCTTCTCGTTCGGTCGAATGCTCTTAGAATCGTAAGTGCGAGAGTTATTTCTCGGCGGAGGGTTCACGCGGGGATCGAGAGGAGCGATCGGTGATCGCGGTGGCCAGGAAGAAACGAAAGAGGCGAAAGTAGCGGGAGAAGCACGCTTTAGCAATGAGACGGACGTTGGGAGGAGAATCGCAGGAATGCGACTCGCGGTAAAGGACGATAGGAGTATTTGCGAGTCTCGTTGTCCCTCGATCGCACCCGAGTCGACTCAACGTCGAAGATCGCTTTACGAAAATCTCCCTTTTCTCAAAGATTCTCGGGTGATCCGACTCGGACCTACGTTCGAGGCGACTCGGATCATTCTTCAATTTTCCCTTCTATTTTCCATTCCCGGGCTGTGGAGCTACGCGCGAATACGTACTCGATCGTCGGCACGTAATTGCATCCGCTAGCTCTTAAAACTCACGAACCACTACCCCGAATCCCCCCCCACCAACCGAATAATTCAAAAATATCTCTCCAACGATTATCCCCCGGCACGTTTTCAAACCTGTCATTTTCGATGCCGTCAATTTTTATTCTCAGCCTATTCCGACAATTAAAACTTATGTTCTTAGCTAGTTACTAAATAATTATATAACACGCAATATGCAATATTCAGCACAGAAATCAATCAATTTATTCCTGGTACTATTCTAGAAATCTTACTAAGGATCCCTAAGTAATAATTCTGTTTTTAAATATTTACAGTTAATTTTTATTTCTAGTAAAAGATTCTTCCGAGGCATTTTTTCCAATCTCTAATTAATTACCTCTCATTACACTAATTATTCCACTAATTCGAGTGCTTCGCGTAAAAATGCGAAGCAGCTGCTCTTCGCAGTAAAACGCTGCTGTTTTGAATATTTCGCAGGTTAAGAATTCTCCGGCAGCTGGAACGCAAAGCTGGCGAATTCTATGCGGTGATTGATTCGCGGAATTAGAGGCTGATCGGGCGAGATAAATGAGTTACGGAAGATAGCCCGGGTATGCTTACAAGCGGGATCGATCGCCGCGCGGAGAAGTTCGTGTATCGAGAGAACAATGGAGACAGATGGAAGATCAATCGGCTACTCGGTGAGCCTCTGGATGCGTCATCCGGATCACAATGCCAAAGGCCAATTAATCAATTAACTGTTTATGACGAGTACACTCGTCACGATAAAAGTGCACATTTTTCTGTTCGGACGAATATATTCGTCATCCAAAGACATCGAAACAGTTAACTATAGTTAAACGAACTAATTCGAAGCTTTGAGCACACGCACATGTGAAACAACCAATTATGTTTCATTTGGAAAAACTGAGAAAAGAGATTATTATTTCCGGATTTATTTTCTAATTTTATGAAAATTATTTAGGAATTTGTCTAGAATTTATCTTAGAATTCTTCTTGGATTCTTGTACAAATCGACTGGAATTTTTCAGGAATTTTTCCCATATTTGTCTCGAATTTTTCCCAAATTTTCCTTCAATTTCTCTACAATTATGGAAAAGACGTAGTACTACGTGTCCAATTTTCATCGTTGCAATACATTAACGTTCCACCGTATAAAACAGCCGTTGCGTCCCACGATAAGAGTCTCAAAGTAGTCAAAGTTCACCTTAGACCCGACGCGGCAAGTAGTAGCAGTATCCCACAATATCGGCAACACAAGTTCGTCGTAGCGTTGCTATCGTTTAGTCGGTTTAGTGGCTTCCGTCAATCATACTGATACTTTTTACCGCGTCTTATCGCCTGGATTTCATGGATTTCATTGGTTTCATTCGACTGGTGTCATCCATCGGTGATGCTTGACCATCTCCCACTTTAAACCGGATTTAACCCGTTCCATGACAGGCGTCGGATCCGTTACGACTACCGATTCATTTACATGGTCACTTACACAGATGACGCTATATAAAAGCCACTGGAATACTGTTGGAATGAATTTACGATTACATATGTGTCGCGAACGCGTGCCGCACTGTTTAATGGAATAACGCTTCTGACACAATATCGGTTTCGGTTACTGTTCTATGTCGGGATGTGAAGCTTCTGTGACGGTTCTGTGTCGGTTCTGTCACGGTTGCAGGGAGATTTTACCGGAATCTTTTGCTCTCGGAAAGTTTCGAGGCGACTGGCGAAAGTATCGCTCCCAATAGTTCCCTCGTATCTTACATAATTATTATTTATCATCTTCCTTGTCTATACCCTTCTTTTACCTCTCCGCTCAATCGTTACATCGTCAATTATACTCTCCACACGAAACAATTTATAGTTCATTTCAGTTCAATTTTTATATTAATAATTTGCAATTTAGTTATTGTGGAATCTAAATGGACTAATAATTACCATAGACCGATTACTTATTATTCTCATTAATATCTACTTTTTACCTTACCGCTCAATTATTATTCGATACATTTTATTTTGCATTCTAAATAATTCGCGACTGGAATAAAAAAAGGGAATAGAAGTAGAAAAGAAGAAAAGTGGGTAGGGATAGTGACAGATCAGCAAGTAGAATAGCGCGAGTTGAGAAATCGTGGTTTCGGATCAAGGGAAGAAGAGGCCACTCTGCTTGGCGAACGCGTCGCACAGCTGTGTGCTTGAGATTTGTTCAGATTCCGTCAGATTTCTGGAGATTCCTTCAGATCTTCGGCGAGATGCCCGCTCCTAGATCTTTCTCTCTCTCTCTGTGCGCGGCGAGTCGACGATAGCGTGCCGACTCAGCAGTGAGTGGGGTCGGCCAAAATCGCCGAGGGAAATCGTTGTCGTTTGGATGGCTGGTAGTTCTCTTTTTTATATTGAGGGATTTAAATAAATTTCTAGAAGAGGAGGGGGTGCTGAGAGGAGGTTCGTCGACTTTGACTGCAATACAATAATAATAAAGAACGTCCCAACCAATCGCATTCTACAATATCCTCTCCAAGCAACGGAATTTTAACACATTTTGTGTCAACCTGTTTTTGCCCAATTTGTCTTTCAAGTCATTTGATGTTTTGTCCTAAGATTGATTTCGTTTATAAAATTATAAATCATTGTAAGTATATGTTGCATTCAGATCTAAATAAACCAATTTTAATGTTTAGTTTTCGTTTTCATTCTTATAATCCTTTTAGAATTCAACCTAATTTTCCATAGCCTTATGGGTGAATATTACAAAACAAGCTCTCGACCGTTAAGGGTTAAGAAAGAATCGAGAAGCGACTCGGACCGCGAACTCGTGCCGGAAATCGAGTAGACACCGAGGCTGCAGTCGCGGCAGAATCCACAGGGGATCGACGTGTCGAATTTCGTTTGGCCGCGTGGCCAACGGATCGCGCCGAGATCCTATCATCCAAGCGAAGAAGAGACATATGTATCCTCCTCCCCTCGAAGACTGCCGGGTGAATAAGCAGATTTCCGCTTTTTCACAAGGAGTCGTCAGGAGTCGCCCGAGAATTGGCAGGCCGCCACTGTCGCCTAATGACGTTTCCATCCGCCTTGACGTCTCGTCATTGGTCGAAAGTGAATTTTGCAAAAGAGATTTTCGTAAAAAATGTCGCTTAAAGCCTAAAAAAAAAAGATTAAATCAAAAAATTCGAGCTGACTCTTCGAAGTAGCAGCGCGCGCCATCTACGGTGTCGCGTGCGATATATCGTGCGTTGTGTTCCTCCTTGCGTCAGCTGTTGGCGAGGGTGTAGGGCTGCACTTTGTCACGTATCGCGGGCGATAATGATCTCGAGGCAGGTTCGTAAAATGAAGGAGCTGTGCTGGAAGCTTCCGCAGACGGAGGATGATGATCCGTCGTAGGAGAGACGTAAGACTCTGGCCTTTAAGAAGAAAATTGCTTGGCTCTCACTTTTCTCTCTCTCTCTTAGCGCGCGACAGCCTTCTCCCGCGCCAGCGGATATGATGACCGACTTCATTGCTTCTTATATATCGATACTTTTCCCTTCGAAAGCCTTTTTTCACCCCCTTCGCGCCACACCGCGGAGGGCGCCGCCTCTTAATTATCGCTCGCGCGTAAATCTGCCGCAGGCTTTATCCTCCTTTTTCTCCTCCTCCTCCTCCTCCTACGCCTCCAGCACACTCTCCCTGTTTTCCCTTTCTTTCGCTCGCGCCTTCTTTTGTTTCGTTCGGCCGCGGATAAAAGTAACAGGGATGATAGAGGTTTCGAGGGAAATAGTTGTTTATTGTTCGGGATGTAGATCCGTGACATATGTGGAATACATACGTGTATATGTACATATGTATAATATTCTGTGTAACGTGTGTGTGGTATATAATAGAAAATACATTACGATATACAATACAATCTACAGTACAATATACAGTATACTATACAGTAGAATATAAAGGGTGTGGCATTTATCTTGACCAATTCAAATATTTTCGCCAATTTTGAAGTTAGCCGTAAACTGCTTAGAGGAAAGTTGCATGATTTAAAGGGTCTCCTAGGATCGCGATATCGATATGTTTTTGCAAATGCCTAAAGGGGCCTACCTACTTTCTTTTCGATATTCTGGAAGTCGAGGCCAAGACAAATTCAACGCGCTATATGTAAAGGTGATTGGGGGTGGTTCGTCCCCCGGGGATTAGAAATTTTTGCCTTTAAATATTGACAAAATCATGAGGTTTAGAGAAAACTTTATGTAACAATGTTAAACTGTTCCTATCGAGACTATAATGTGCCGGTGTGCAAAACTATCATCTTGAATAACAAAATATATCTACTATTCTGCTATACAATAGTAGAATATACCGGACAATGTAAGTATAGAATATTGTACTACTATTGTATAGTAGAATATATGCAGTAGAATGTAGGTTATAACATACAAAACACAATGTCCATGTACTTCGTCTCTTTGAAGTTCACAATTTTGAAGAAAATCAAGACTAAGCAAAAGAATATATTCTTCTCATCGATAATTGTCGCGAGCGATCGAAAAAACTTCCCCCATCGTCCATGATGTTTCTTCAGCTCTGGAACAATATTCCACTGCTCATTCGCAATTCTTACTTCGAATCCGAAGCCTACGCCTTTTCCACATTCCTGATTATAACAGTTTCTCTGGCTTTGTTTCCCACTCTCCTCTGCCACTCCGCTCTCCTCTCTCTTTTTTTTTAATGCAACGTTGTGTTTGGCTAATGCGATTTCGGTCGAGGGACAATAGGCCGCGCAGCCGACAAAGCCGGATGTCCGGAACATAAAGCACTCGCGGTTAGTACTATTGTAAAATTCGGGCTGCCAGACAAAAGGAGTCGAGGGTCATTTGTCGCAAGGCCTGCGGAGGTAAGAGAACAGAAAAAGCGAGAAGGACTGACTGTAACTGACAGAGAAAGAGAAGGAGAAAGAGAAAGACAGAAACAGGCAAATTTGGAGAAAACGCGAAGCGCGCTAGATGCTTCTCTCGCGAGCTGATAAAGTTGCAGAGAAAGACGGTGGAAAGCAGCTGCAGACCAGAATCAATAATGTTTAATACATGCTCCTCGCTCAACTATACTGGTAGATATACAATGTATATCTACCAGAATTCTGCCTTTTGCATTGCAATGCAAATGAAGACGCGTCACTATCAAAATATCCGGTTCTAACAGTTTCATTTTGAAAATTCTACTTCACGTATCAGTTACTTCCCGCAATTACGTAATAACTTTTGCATCAATCAGTAAAGGTATAATATCATGAATGTTAATTTGCTTTTATCTATTCTAAATCAACAATAATTAAGTATTATGGCTAATTATACCGATACTAATAAAAAATTAGTGGTACTTCTTCATCTATAAAACCGTTGTAGAAATTTTTTTACCGAACGCGGAATCTCTTATTAGTTCGATTTATCAAGATCAAGTCGAACGGAATAGTATTCAATTGCTAAATATAAAAATATTGTATTAATCCGTATTTCTTAAAGACCAGATATTTTGATTGATTTTCGTCGAAATAGGTGTGTCTCAACTTTTCTTTCACTTTAATACCATAAATGCTTCTTTTTACGTTTACAGATACATTCCGTAACAACTTAGAAAGAAACTTCACCATTTAGATACTCAAGAATTTGTTTCAATTTCAATGAATTCTTTCAATTTTTGAATAAACACACCGAGTAACGTCGTTCCCGCGTAGCATCTGATTGGCTAGAAATCCACCAATCCACTATCTATCCCTTCCACATTACCAATTTGACAGTGTCACGAACCTAACCTAACAAACGCAATTCATCACTGTCATCAAAACAGCGTGATTCCTAATCTATAACAGCTCAGTGAACACTAAGTTAAACTGAATGAAATTCAGTGCTTGCAGACATTCTATTATTGAATTATCAGCCACCTAATCTCAAAACCAGTATCACAAAACAATTTCCCCAAAATGATAAAAATACCTTCAGATATAAATTTCGAAGGTTTCACGTTGATCGTGCCAACAGTGTCAGTGGCGAACGTTGCCCAGCTCTGCGTGGATTTATTAATTAACAATTTGAATCTCGAAAAAATTGGTCAACTTTGGTGCGCGAATTTCATTCCCCTCGCTGGCGGGGATCCATACGATTTCTCTTCGACAAGTATCACCACTGCAACTGAATTCTACGTATCGCTCGGGAAAAAGATTCTCGTTCTGCAAATTCGCTCACCATTCGTTAATCCCAAATCGCAGGAATTCTTCGAGGAACTCGCAGACTTTGTTGAGCAGCGAAAAATCAGCAGGGTAAACTTAATCTACAATTTTTCTCCACTAGCTAAACTATTCACAGAAATGAAAACAGAGAACTTCTGTTTTTGTAATAGTCACACATAAGACAACAGAAGATTATGTGTAGTTCTTTCAATGAAATTGATTCTTTACAGACCATCATTCTATCCAGTAGCTACGCTTACAAAAAAGTGCCAGACAAGTGTCCAGCAGTTCCAAGATACTTAGCGTCGAGTGATTTTTTAGCGGAGGATGAAGAGAAACTGTTTGAAAAGATTCAATGGAAGAAACACGATCAAATTTCTCTCAACGGAGACACTTCCTTCATCGAAGGTGGTGGCTTTGCAGAGTCTCTTCACAAACATTTCGCCAAGCGAAAATTGCCAAACATTGTGATCTATCGCTACTGCTCAGAAGGCGACAATGTTTTTGATGCAGTAGAATTCACTAATCATTTAAACGAGTGGTTGAAACTCTTTGAAGAGCAAACTCTGCCACTGAAATATCCTGCGTCTTGGAAGTACCTATTTGGCAAACCGCCACCAATTGACATTTACTGAATAAAATTTTTACAAAGAATCTTTGACTAATTTTCTCTCAGGTTTGCTGCAAGATGAAAAATTGAATTAAGTTTGATTTTTTAACTAGTTTTATTAAAAAAGTATTTTTTTACAAATGGAGGAAATAAATTTAATTTAGTGTAGTTAAGCTAGGAGCTTGTATTTGGCAGAGAATGCAGCATAAGAAACCATGGCAGCAAGGAACGCAGCAAGGAGTTCCGAATGCACCCAGGGTCCCATATAGATTCCAGGATTATTTAGAACTACCACAACGAGAGGTTTCACTGTGCTTGGATCTTCTCCATTTCTAATTGCTTTCCTCACCGCAGCGTATTTCTCTTCGTCGTACAGTTTAATATTGTAGTCTCCAGTTCTAGCTTTCTTCGGGTCCTCCGTCCACGACACCTATTAAAACCAGAAATGAATTTAAAAATTTCTTTATGAGAAAAAGAAGAAATAAACAATGTAGTGATTGAAAACAGTTTTTAACCATAATTCTATGTTCGTTTATTAATCAGAGGTAAGACAACCACAAAGAGAAAGAACAACATACTTATATCAATTAATAAAGTAGATTCTTCGATAGTAATCTGTCTAATAACAATATGATTTTTCTAATAATATTCGTTAAAAAACAATAGTGATAATAAGAATTCTTAGTGATAAATCTACTACAGAAAATTAACATCTGCTGCAACAAGATCAAAGCAGTTGCTGAAGCGCCGCTCGGAAAACAGGGAAATCTTCAGATTTCAAAATCGGAATGAAAAGAATGAATTTAAGAATGAATAAGCGAAGAAGGTGTGAATTAGACGAGTGATATAAATACATAAGGTTTCGTACCTGATACTTATTATCGGCGCTCAATCTAGCAGCAGGTAGAGACTTGCCCTCGACCTCGGCGTACAACGTCAGTCCCTTAACCCCATTCGCGCACTTCAGCACGAATTGTGTGGTGTAAGCGACCTGAGTTAAAACAGTGGCATCCTCGCTGACATACGCCGAAGCGACTACCTCAGGCTTCTGGCAGGTTTCCGCAAAAATCACGGAAAAACACGTAAGAAACACGGAGAGAATTAAGAGCGAGCGATTCATGGCGAGGACCGGTATGTTTAGTGGGCTCTACTCTGCTTTTCTCTGCTAGCTCCGCTACGTCGACGCAAAGCTGCTATTGGTGCGCTGAGTGCCAACATGGACTGATACACGTGGTGTTGGCACCGGCGATCGTCACAATATCTCGCGGATTTTAAGAGAAGCAGATCTTTTAACAGTTGAATTACCTCACCGGTCACAATATAATTATTAATAATTGAATAAATAATAAAACCAATATTGGTTTTACAGCTTCGCTTTAAAATTCTTACGTCACCTAACATTTTTTCCGTAATCACGTAGTGACTTTTGCACCGATCATTAAATGTATAATATAATGACTATAATTTTACTTTTATGTATTCAAAATCAACAATAATTTTGTATCATAACGACTTATACCAGTACCAATGAGAAATGATTGGTACTTCTCAATCTGGGAAATTCTTATATAATTTCTTTACCGAACCCGATATCCTTTATTATATAGATTTACAGTATTAAGTATCAAGTATCAAGTTTTCTTATCAAACTAAATTGCAAGCGATGTCTCATATGGCGGCGCAACATAAACATAAACATAGCCATCGATGCCGTTCTACGCGGACATTCTGTACACCACAGTCGTTGGAATGATATTTACTTTCTCTTCAATAGCGAAATTTTACAAGCCTCGAAAATGGTAAAATGATCAAGAGCATCCGAACTGTTGCAAAAATTCATGGATATACCAATAGAACAGTATTCAATTGAAAAATATGAACGTTTTGTATTGTACTCCGTATTTTCTAAACACCAGTCATTTTGGCTGGTTTTCTTAGAAATGAGTATGTCTTATCTGTCGTCGTTCCAATGTTAACTCCCGCTTTCCTCTTATTGGATGCCAGCTCTCCCACTCCACCCACCCGTAACCTAACCTCTCCGCTTTCGTGAAAACACAGCGCTTCGCAACGGGCGACAGACTATCAGGGAAAACGAGGATTTCCAACGAGCGAAATGATGCCGACAATGCCACCAGATTCGCACAAAATCTCACACAAGATTATCGAAGCGATAAAGCAACATCCAGTGCTCTACAGTAGCGAGGTGAAAGGCTCCTCGGTCAAGTTACAAGAATTTCGTCAGAAAGTGTGGAAGAGGATATCCGACGAGTTGGGTTTAGATCGTACGAGATCCATACAAACAATTTTACGTATCCCTTTCTTTCACCATTGGCTAGCGTCTTTCGTGACCCAGTCGCCATTGGCTTTGGATCTAGTTTAGTTAAAGTCGCGTCGCTTGAGAATTGACTTTTTCCAGAGGGAAATTCGAAAACATAAAAATCTCAACTTTTCAATCAATCTTCAATTTGTACATTTATTCCTAACCTCTTTTCATGCACCCTTTTAAAATCCCAATTAAAATCTACTTAGCATTTTTAACCAGTTAACTAGCATTTCGTTACTTATTTTAGCAACCTGGGTGCGCCTTAGATGGAAAAACCTGCGTGACACGTACTGTAGGATCTTAAAGTACAAGAACAAAACTGAAAAAGGAGTGCGTAGGAAGAAATGGATCTTCGAAGATCACTTGAGCTTCCTCAAGTTTCCGTAAGTATGAGTGCAATTCTTGCAACCCTGTTGGAAGAATTTTACTAATTTCAAACGCTTGCAGATACGAGTCGGATTATCAACCACAATGTGTAGAACTAACCGAAGAATACATCCGAGATATAAATGCTGGAGGAATAAGTTCGGAAGGTTTATTAGAACAGTTAGAAGATCACAACGATGAAGACTACAGCGAGTATTTAGAAGTATTGGAAGAAACCACTGCCGACCCAATCGAAACCAGTCCGGAAGTTTTCGAGATCAACACAGTGAAACCAGAAGATTTAGAAGAATACGTGCAACAGATTCAGTCAAAATATAGAAATATCAAACCAAAAAGAATCCGATTAGAAAGTCCAACTGCCGAGATTCCTCAGGCATACAGCGTTCAGAAAACTTCTCCGTTAAAGTCCAACACAATTGAGACTCCAATGATAATTAGTACAAGTCCATCGAAAGTATCCAGTAAAGATTCGGAAGGTTTTGATCAACTATTTCTGGCTCCAGAAGGCAAGAGTAGTATTGAGTTATTCTTCGATAGCATGGCGCAGACTGTAAAGAGACTTCCGCCAAAGGCTCAAGCGGATGTGAAAATGAATATTTGTAGGATTGTGACGGAAGCGGAGGTAAGATATTGTGGTAGGAATACTCCGCAGGCTACTAGACAATTTATTGCGCCACCTGGAATGATTCCTAAACTGGTATTGATTCCTTGCAATATGATCGATGATCAGGTAGTTACGAAAGACTGATATTAGAAGTAAACGAGGATGGGAGTGACATTTTGTGATCTTTAGTGAATATATCATTACACCATTGTTGTTCGACTGACTACGGTTTCCGGGATATTCATCCATTGTATATATTCCTCATTACAAGCTTGTTGTTACTTATAACGAAATAAATATATTTTAATACATTTTTCGGCTCTTTTTTTTTATGTGATATCGTTCTATTTCATTTCATTGATTCAACAATAATAACAAAGACGATTCCCACCCCACCAATCTAAACTCACTCTTCCTATCGCTACTTTCCGCAAGGGGCGCCGCAGTACAGATTCTGATCTCTCATAACATAGTGCACACAGTGTAACAATTCTGTGTGAGCACACTGTTATACACGGTACGGTACAAACCCATTTCACAAAGTCGCACGCGCGACTGAAACGCGAATTCTCTGATAAAAATGCCGGTTTATCAGTTAGTGATCAATGGCATCAAACAGTTGATTCTCCCTTCATAAATACACTCTCGGTTTTTCCGTTTCCCACATTCTCGTGCTCGTGGTTTCCACGCTGCATCGAGTTACCCGAAGTCCCACGGTTTCCAAGTTCTCAGCTGCTTGCCGAAAATGCTACGAAACTTCGTGCAATGCTCAAAGCGATTGGATTTATTCAGAAGAAGCATTGTCGGACGATCCGATGGCTTCGCATCCAATGTGAGTTCAATTTTTCAATTTTTCCAAAGCAATATCAACAATGATTTATTTCCATTCAAAATTTATATTTTTAAACCACCAACTAATTACTAAATCAATAGATATAATTATGATGAATATCTGATATATTTATGATAAATCTAAGAAGAATTTATGATGAATTAAAAATGAACGTGTAATGTAAATCAAGATATCAAGATTAATAGATTGAAGCAAATAATGTAACGAAAATGGATTGGAATTAATTAATTATTAACTAGGAAATTATATGGACAATGGCGAGAGACCAGAAATGATCAGAGTTTTTCCCACAGAGCAGTGGTGATGACAAAGAAAATATACTGCAGAAGATAAACCGCAAGCTTGATGGATTGTTCGTTCAGCCACCGGAGGATAATGATATAAGCGATCTCCCATTTGGCCTGCAAGAGCAAAATATACCGGAGCATGCAGACGTAGTGATTGTCGGTGGAGGCGCGATGGGGAGTTCAACTGCTTATTGGTTGAAAACCAAGCTGCCGAGGGATATGAATGTTGTGGTCGTCGAGAGGGATCCTACGGTAATCCTAATGACTCTTCTATCAATATTCTACACTTTTATTATCGCTGGAAAAATGCTCAAGCAAAGTAACTTTATTATTCTTTTTTATCTATTAATTTGAACCTAATTGGAACTATTGATTTGAACCATTGACACTAAAACTGTGGATAGTTATGGGATACCTATTTCTACAAAAACCAGTTAAAACGAGTGCTCTTTCAAAAAAGAAACCAAAGATACAATATTTTTATATTTATTAATCAAATAATACTCATTGGTATATCGTTGAGTTTTTCCACCGATTCGGATGCTTTTGATCGTTTTACCATTTTTAGAGCTTATAAAATGTAGCTATAGAAAAAAAAGTCCCATTCCAACGACCGTGGTATAGAACACAACCGCGTGGAACGGCATCGATAGCTATATCTCGGTACACCACGGCTATGTTTGTTATGTTGCGCTGCGATATAAAACGCGCCGTGCAATTCAATTCCGTACAAAAACTTTATAAATCTATCTAATAAAGGTTCTCGAGTTCGTAAAGCAATTATCCAAGAATTTTAGGTAGAAAGTAGGAATTTTAAAGTTAAACAATAAAGTTAGTCATTTCGACTGATGTGATAGTTCTAGTATTAATTAAAGTTAATGTGGTTTAATTAGTGGCTGAGAAATTGCCAGAGTCACTTTGTTGGGTTTCCGACTGTAATTGTTTACGACGCTGTTAAGATTCAAAGGAAAAGTACGTAATTCTTCGTTGAGAATGGCTTGCGAGATATCGTTGCGTGATTATCTTATCACTCTACAGTCGCTATATCGGCGTGACGTTGGCAGAGAGATCAATTGACGCTAAATCTTCGGAAAAATGCATAATGAAACTGCAGAGATAGACAGATAAATATTAGAGTGATAAGAATTACTTATTGTTGTTTGATTTCTAGCAGCTATTTAATCAGAGAGACTAAGAGTTGTAATAAAACAGGGAAACTCTCGTACGATAGTAATTGTTTCATTTCGATAGAAATTCCCGATTTTTGTTTACTATTTTTTTCGAAAGAAAATCGCAAACGATACAGGGTCAGTAATCCAAATTTCGGTCGAAATTACACGCGATTTTCTTTTACAATTTCCACCACTATTTTTCTTCCCCCCACTCCACCTCACTCGATGGAAACTCACCTCATACATAACTTCTCTCTCTCTTTCTCTCTCTTCCAGTACAAAAAAGCATCAACAACACTTTCAGTGGGAGGACTTCGTCAGCAATTCTCTCTCGAAGAGAACATTCGCATGTCGCTATTCGGCGCTGATTTCATCCGCAATGTGAACCGTCACTTAGGAATCCCCGAATTCCCTCCAGTCGACGTCAGTTTCCGCCCTTACGGCTATTTACTTTTAGCAAGCGAAGAAGGCGCCGCTGACTTAACTCAAAACTCTCAATTACAAAATTCTCTCGGGGCTAAAAATATGTTGCTAACTTCATCCAAATTAAAAGATCTATTTCCATGGATCAGCACAGATGGTATAGCCCTCGGCTGCCTTGGTTTAGAAAAAGAAGGTTGGTTCGATCCTTGGGCTTTGCTTTGTGCGTTCAAAACAAAATCACTGACTCTTGGCGTGAATTTCATACAAGCGGAAGCGGCAGGAATGAAATTTCGTAAACAAATCGCAGACGATCAAGACAGTATGGATATCGCAGATAGTTTGATCGTGCGAGTGCCATCTGGTGATGAGCGTGAAATCAAATTCAGTTATTTAGTAATCGCAGCGGGTGCCTTCAGTCAGAAGATTGCGAAAATGGCGAACATCGGCCTTGGAGAAGATCTTTTGGAGGCGGCATTGCCGGTTGAACCTCGAAAACGATTTGTTTATTGTTTTCATTGTCCTGAAGGTCCAGGACTTAATACGCCACTGACAATTGATCCTTCTGGTACCTACTTCCGGCGTGAGAATCTTACGGGCAATTTTATTTGTGGAAGATCGCCGGAACCGGATGAAGAACCGGCACCGGAAGATCTTAGTTGTGTTGATCATGAATACTTCGATGAGAAGGTATGGCCGGTTTTGGCGAGAAGGGTTAAAGCTTTCGAGAAACTCAAAGTGAACTCGGCTTGGGCTGGGTTTTATGAATTTAACACATTCGATGCGAATGGTGTTGTTGGGCCGCATCCGCATCATCAAAATATAATGTTTGCTACGGGATTTAGTGGACATGGGATACAACATTCACCGGCGGTTGGGAGAGCTGTTGCTGAGTTGATACTGTCGAATCAATATGATACGATCGATCTTAGTAGACTTGGGTTTCATAGGTTTCTTGAGAAGGAACCATTGACGGAAGTGAATATTGTATAGTGAGAAGCTAACAAGAATGGACACCTCTGGTCGTGGCTAACTTTCGAAAGTTAACGCGTTTTTTGCTACGTTTTATGTCAAATTTATTTCTCTATAATATATTTTCGCCCAAAGGATGAAGCATTATGAAAAAATGCAATATAGGAAAAAGCACATCAATTTCTTTAATTGTTATAGAAACTTGCTTTCTAATAGAAACAAATGAAAAACAAGAAATGTTATCTTCATATATTTATCAAATTCTGTTTTGCTGACGAAATGTGTAAAAAGTATATTATAGTGAAGGAAGGCTTCGATTGGGGGTCGATAATCAGTCAGATTCTCGCCGTTGTACAGTGTACAGTCGTAGTCGTCGATGAGAGACGAGTAACTTTAAAAATGAGGATCTTTGAAGGAAACGATACAAAATGCCACTTCTTGTGTTCCGAGAATTACGGTTCATCACCTATCACCTATATCGCAATGCGATTAGCGGCGAGTGCGCATTTCCAGGCTGTTAATGATGGACATACATATTTGTACATAATAAAGTTTAGAAGATATTTGATGCAATTGTTTTGTTCATTTCTTCGTAGCGTTGTTGCTGCTTAAGGAACCAAAACTGATCTTTAGAAACATATTGCTTCTCGAAAGAATGTCTGCTCGCGGTTGGAATTTTTTCAAAGACGACTCAAAATTATCTCTCAGTTCGACCCATTTGGAAAAAATCGTTTTCGAATAATTCGCAATTGACTTTTTTTCTACGTATTCAAGAATCGAAAAAACAGAAAGTTGTTGATATTTCCGGTTTCCGAAATTAGCTGCCGGATCATGAATTCCTGGTTTTATTAAAAGTCTCGATCGTTTTTACAATGCATATACAGAAATAAGATGTGAGTAGGGATTACGGATATAGTTTCACACTCAATTATTTAAACGAGCTATCTATCAGTTTTGTATGTGTGTAGTTGTGTATGAATGTGTGTACGCATGCCTGTGTAAGTGTGTATATGTATATGTGTGTATATCTCGTCCAACCGACACGCGAACAGTAATTAGCCGATCTCGAGCATCGCACCACTGGAACATTTACACCTGAAACAGAAGAAATACAAGCACAATACAATATCGATGGAAAATCAATGAATTATCGATCGGAAAATCTCCGCGGTACACAATGCAACCGGAACCACGTGGATAATTTCGCGAGAAAAGACTATCAACGAGATCGTTGCATATTTTGAAAATGGGGAGAAAAAAAGAATTTTTATTTTATTTTTTAAAGCGTCAGTGTTTCATTTTTAAAAAATATAGTAAAATTGGTTAGTTGAACGTTTAATCGGAAAATTGTCCTCGCGATGGGGCCCCATAGAAAACGGTGGGTGGGAGGTTTGATTTTGTCGTGTTGCGTCACGGGAGTGGCCCGTGGAAAAGGCTGGCTGGGTCCCAGCCATTGGGCCTTGCGACGTGACGTGACGTTTCCGAACCTCGCCGGAATCTTTAATGCGTCATATTTCCGCGACTGAATCCGATTGCGCCTAATTCTTCACCTAGGTTCTCGTGACGAGCTTCCCTGACCCTAGAATCCATTCCTCAAGGGGATTGCTATCGATAGCCGAACACTCTCTACGTGTAGTATATTGAAATCTTAGAATAATGCGCGCCCTGACAGTAGAAATTATTGTCAGTTGATTCGCGGTATGGCTTTGTGTAGCGGAGTGCGCTACGGGGGGATTGTAATTCAATGAACCTACTGTGCAGGACAAATGGATAGTGAATCTCTTTAAAAAAAATTGACCATTCCGAAAATTGTTGAAAAATTCTTGAGAAATTCTTATAATCAATTTTGAAATTTCTTACAAATTGTGTGGGAATTGTAGGAAAATTCCTGAATTCCTATCTTGAAAATAGTCGATTATCCTGTACTCAGGTGTACACGTATCGAATAATAATAATAATAATAATAGTGATAAAGGAAAAACAGTGTCTACATTAAACAAGCCGCATTTCCCTGACAAAACGTTCCTCCATCTTTAAACGGAGCCGGCGCAATTCTGATCCACATTCTCTTAATTAATTATCGCTAATTGGTCATCGATGTCATCAAGAAATTGGTAATTATATATCGAACTCATTTATTGCGAGTTTTAATTCAATTTCGAGAACAAAACATTCTTTGTGGAAAAAAATAATTCTATTATTCTCAAGGTAAACTCAAGATCAATTCAAGGGAAAGTTTAATTCAAGTTTAATTTTCCATTTTGTCATAAAACAATTCTCATTTTCAAACTGATTTTCTTCTATTTTTTTTAAACAAAAGTTACTTGTACTTTAAAATCAAATTTCTGAGCTTATTTCAAAGTCACATCAAGGTTTTCTTCCTCCTAAAAAAAAAAATTGACCTTGAAATGACTCGCGATCCCCAAAAATTGACAATTTCGTCTCTGCATTTAGCGATATATCAAAATGAGGAAAACTGACTTCTAACAAAAATAGAATTTTATTTTAAGCTAATAAAATAAAATTGTATTTTTTTTCTTCCGCTTTACTTTTAACGTGTAAAAAACAAATCTATCGTGAATTGGATTTTCCTTATAAATAGATTCTCTTTAATTTGTTCTATTAGCATTTCTATTCGAAAGAGGGGGGAAAAAAAGAAAAACATTCAATAATATATTTATCTAAATGAAATTCTCCATTGTTTCTCCTCGCGACAAGCGGAAGACACGCCAGAGGAAATGGGAGAAATTCGATTTCGGCCGGAAAAGCGTATTTCCCGGAATTTTACACCGACTCCGATGATTAGTATATTTTTCGTCAAATTAGAAAAAAGAAGCCGCGGTGATTGGTCCGCGGTGTGCGCGCCGCGCGTTGTTCGAGCTGCTTAGGAATTAGTGAACGAACAGTACCTTGCACTTGTCACTCAGTTTGAGCGCAAGCACGAGTTTTCCATCGACGTGAGAGAGGTGTGAACACAGGAACTGCCAGGACGCGCCTCGTAGACGAGATCATCCGGACGCTCTACTACCTATCGTTTCTTTCTTTCATTCATTTCTTTTTTTCGATCTTTCCCCGAAAATACAGCGCATGCGAGAAGAAAGAGTTACGATCGCGCGCTAAATAAACTGTACTTGAAATCAATATCACTGATATCGTAATATTATATCGATATAATATATTATTCTTATCAGCACAATCGTATGTTGATACTATTCGTTGATATAGTAATGACTGAATATAACGGTGTGTTGATCTTTGCCTCGATATATCGATCTGATGTAATAATATATTTAATATATTGAATGATATAATAATCATATCGATATTTTCTGATCATATATCAACATATTGATATACATATTGATATGTATAGATATTGAGTCAAAGATTGATGATCTAAGATGAATATATTGTATCATATTATATGTATACCAATATTGTTTATTAATATATCGATATATTTTCGCCGTCTAAATATATCAATATTTGTCAATATATCAAACTATCCATCAATATACTGATTATATGTATGACATATAATGGTATATAACAGTGATATACAATGCATAACATTATATTGTGACTGTGTATTCTCGATACCAATATCAGTGATATTAATACTAGTGTTGATAGTAAATTTTTGAACTTGGAAAAAATTGAGAATTTCCAGTGAATCTTACTCGTGAAAATTGTTTACTTCGTGGGAAGAGTTTTCGATATTCTTCGAAATTTTATTGGAATATTTTCTTTCAATATTTTGAAGATGAGTATTTTGAATATAACGAATATATTCGATCTTTATTCGAAATGCGCTGTAATTCGCTCTCGGTTCCGTTGCGCGGAAATTCCGGTTTCGTATCTCGACTTATTCGCGATGAATTTCAAATCTTGAATTTTAGCGAAATCAAATCTTGAAGCGATTTAAAGAATCAACCGAAACAAAACTGTTATCGTTATTAAATAATAGGCAAAATCCTGTTAATTTTCCTTGAATTTGTCATCATTTCTTTCGGAGATTTACGAGTCGAGATACTTTAATAAAGACCTTATTTTTTCGTTTATCATTCGCGACGAAAGTCGGGAAAATTTCGAAAGAGGCTGTAAAAGAGGCCGAAATTGTCTGCAGCGCGCAAGTGAGAAGAGGCTCAGATGATGTTATTACATATCGTACGAGGAGGCTGATTATATAGAAAATATTTATTTCACGTTTAGTTTTTTGATTGAGCCACGCCGAACATCGGCGCTTCGTTTGCGTGTCTGTGTGTATGTGTATCTATGTGTTTTATGTATCTTCATGTACGTGTGTGTATATCTAATTCAATTGTCCTGCAGTCTCATGCGCTCTCTCCCACGTATTCTCTCGCTCTCTCGTTCAGATTTTTTTTCTCATCTTCGTCTTCTTTTTCTATTCCTTTCTTTTCATTTTTTTTTCTCCCGATTTGTTCGTTCCCGCCGGCGCACACATTCACCTACCGCGCGGCGCCCTCTACGTTAATATAAAAATATATACAATTCAATAAATATGTGTCGCCTCTACAAGTTATTCCCCTTCTTTTTTCTTCCACTTTCTTTCCACCCTTGAAATGCCCTTGAATCTATACAAGATTTTCATCGATAAACGAATTGACCTTCAATTAATCTTCAACTACCCTTCAAATTATACAATTTCTTTGTAAGCTCGGCCTTGAAGCAATAAAACGTCCTTTTCGTCGAAAAAAGGCAGAAATTGAGCTTGAAAACAAAATAATGACCCTGAAAAAGTGTAACACGCGAAAAGCCATTTCCGGAACTAAACAAATTTCGAAAATCCGTGTGTCACAATCTTCAAATCAGACGAACAATTCCTGCTCGAAGTCGAGGGAAGCTCTAAACAAAGAACCGTATAGGCAGGCGTGTCCTGTGTTCACTTTAACGACGCGAGTTCGACATAAGGCCCAATAAGGCCTATCGCGCGCGCGTTTTTCAACAATCGAGAAATTTTACTTTGGTAAAAGCTCGTGGCGCGTACTACGACTCAGGCGTGGCATCCTCCGGCTGGTCGTTGTTGGTTTGGGCCTCAGGACTCCTCGGTTCCTCAGGTTCGATGAGATGTGCCGCCTGTAGTCGCCTGGTCTCGATGATCCTAATCTCCGGCATCGGTGCTCTCACTCGCTCCTCTATTGGTTCAGGCTCAAAATCAGGCCCAAAATTGTCATTGGGCCCAGAATCATTTCTGGGCTCATCGGTGTCTTGTTCTTCAACTGCACACTCTATTCGCTCCGGAACCTCGAGGTCCATTGGCGTTGGGTCCTCAGAGCCCAATTCGCGACATCGGTCTTCTGACTCCAACTCACTGGGCCCGTGCAAGTCTTCTTCTTCGATCTCACGCTGCATCGTATTGTCCTCCAGCGAGTGACTTGGCTCTGACATCTCGTCCGGAGCCTTTTGTGACGTTTCTGGGTCCTCTGACGTTAGACACGAATCTAAGTCCTCGGAGTCCGCGTTTTGCAGGGGACTCACGTTTGCCCAGCGCGATTTACGGTTTCGATTGCGATTCTCGGTCGCTGGGTTGATTGGGTGTTTCGCTGGTTTTTGTTTGTCGCGTTGGGCCTGATTTTCGGGTTCGGTCGATGGCGGTTGCCAAGTTGCGGTTGTCGTTGGGTCCTGAGTGCGCCAGGGTCCGTCGGCTGGTAGTAGGGAGCCTGGCGGTATCGCACCGAATGGAGAGCGTACGTGAGGCCCTGGCGGTCCCCGCATATCGTCGAATGGCGGCCGGAAGAAAGATTCCGCTTCGCGCGGATCAAACGGTGGGCCTCGAGGACCGAACGGAGGTCGCATGCCGGGACGCATGCCTCGCGGACCCAAGCCGCGTGGATGGAACATCATTGGGCCTGGAATTCGAAGAACGGATTTCAGATGATTAAAATTATTTTATTTTACAAATTTCGATTTTTGTATTGTGGATTATTGTGATTTGTAGATGATTGATATACTGATTTAATCGGCAGAATTTAATTAACGACATAATTCGCAACCCAACTAACAATGCAATCGAACACTAATATCGATATATTGATTATATAAATATAATATTACTAATATATTACTAATATTAAGAGAAAAACTCACCAGGTCCTCTAGCAGGCATTCCTCCACCCCTCGGGCCGAACCCATCAGGTCCCATGGGTCCCCTCGGTCCCCTAGCACCCATCATAGGCGGCAATCCAAATACCGGTTCCATAGGTCCCCCGAAGAAGTCCCGTCTCCTCGGTTCAAATTCACCACGCTCATGACCACGTGGATCAAATCCATCCTGGTGTCTCGGATCGAATCCATCGCGACGCAACTCGAAATCGAATCGCTCCCTCTCGTACTCATCGACGACTGGTGGCCGTCCGCGACCTCGGATATCGGGCCTATCGAAATCGTCACGCGCGTGAGGCCCAAGTCGCGGTGGGAATTCGTCCGCGCGTTGCACTCCGGATAATCGTGGTTCGAATTCCTCTTGGAACATCGCACCTGGTGGCATTCGAGGATCGAGGAATTCTTCGAGTTGCGCGGGACGTGCTGCACCACGCGAAACTGCGAAATTCGCGCGCTGTTGTTGTTGTTGCTGGAAGTCTCGTGGGTCTTGAGGCCCACCACCACGGAAGTCTGAACCTCGCGCGAATTCACCGCGTTCTTGAGGAACTCCAGCGAACTTTGGCAAGTCCATTAACGCGATTGGTAAGTCGCCACTACGACGAGGAGCTGATTCTTCGTAAGAGCGATCTGAGCGATTGTCCCCACCGCCGCGGTCCGAGCGACTACTACGAGATGCCCCACTTCGATCTAGACGGTCATCGAGGGGGAGTTTACCGTCGGCCAATTGGCGAAGGCGCTCTGCTAAACTTGGTTTGGGCTCTTTCTTCGAGGAACCTTCCACTTCCTGCGATAATCAGAGCAGATATTATAAAGGTGGTTTGGAATAAATTATCTTAATTTGATTAGTAAAATGATCTTGAAAATAATAAAATTTGTTTCTCAAAACAACAGAATAAACCTAAATTTGACGGAATCCCACTGTAAATTATTCCCTAATTTGACAAAACCAACAAAATCGAATTCGGCAAGTTCATCAAACAATGTCAATTATAAGAACGATTTTTAGATAAAATACGATACCTGTCCACTTTGTGACTGGGGGTTCGAACTATCACCATGTCTAGCGGAAGTGCTGCTATCGCGACTGTCTCTGCTCTCTCGATCCCTTCTATCTTCTCTGTCTCTTTCTCGGCCGTCTCTTCGCCGGTCGCGACCGCGATCACGACCTCTGCCTCTTTCTCTGCTGCGATCCATCCGACCATCAGCGCCGTCCATGCGATCTATCCTCTCGCGATCAAGCCTGTGCTGATCCCGCCTCTCCCGGCTCTCACGATCCCGCTCTCGCTCTTTGTAGTCACGGTTCTGTTGCTCCGCATCCGTTCGACTCTCACAATTGCTGTTCAACCCCGGCATTTGGTCGCCGTGGCCGCCTGGCTTGTCCTACAATATGAATCCGTAATTGCTTCAGTGATGACTAATAAAAGTATACGAAACAATAACTCATGCCATAAATGGTTCCTTCATAACTATTATTCACAAACTTTTATTTCAACTTGACCTCAAACTATTTCAAACATCTTCAAGTTTGCAAATATATTTCAGTTTTCACTAAAATGTCAATTTAAATCGCAAATTCTTACTACTGTTTTCTCATGACGAATATAGGAAGAAAATTAGTCAAAATAAAAATTTCTTTGATACCTTGGAGCCCGTGACGCTGGCATTCGGTGGCATGTCGTCCTCCATCTCTACATCCATGTCGTCCGGATGATGCTGATGCTGTTGCTGTTGCTGAGGTAGTTGCATCTGGAGCGGACCACCTGGTCCGACTCCGTAGGGTTGTCGTAGCATGGGCAAATTCGGCATGCCAGTCTCCGTCGTTGGTGGTGGCACGCCGATTGGAGGCACGTTGTGTGGCATACCTGTAACAATTATTAATCAAACATTTTCATTTTGTGCCGATATAATACTTACTTTACTCGATATAAACAATTGCTTTTTCTGTTCTAAAGTTAGTGAATACATAATATCTCGAAATAAGCGAGCATACTTGTTCTTTTTTCTGAAACCGTAACTTGCAGTGATGTTAGGTCTAAACCGTTCATCCAATAACTGTTGGGAGAATTGTAGAGGTAACTCACCTGTGGAATTAGGTTTATCGGAAGGAGCAGCAGGCGCCGGCAGTGGTATTTGAGTGAGAAGACTAACGCCGACACCAGCACCGAATGGCGAGTTCACCGAAGGCGTTAGCATCGTTTGCATCATTCCAGGCGGACCAAGAAGGCCCTGCATATTCGGCGGCGGCACACCGATTGGCACGTTCGGCATTAGACCCGGAGGCATCGGCAAGCCCATTGGCCCTATCATTCCTAAATAAACAGTATCAAATACACTTGAAGGAACATATATGTCTACGCAATGATTCAAAAAGAGGGTGTGTCACACTGGGAATACGCAATTTTGAAAAAATTAAACTGACGTGAAAAAAGCGTGATTTTTGAAAAACTTAATTACCCAATATTTTCTTTCAATGCAGAGTAAAAAGAAAATTGAAAAGATAATTACGTGGGACTCCAGGCATGGTGAACGCCGGTGGCATCATTTGCAGTTGAGTGTTGGGAGGTGGTAACAAGGCAGCTGAGGTTGGCGGTCGAATCGGCGGTGGTTGACTTGTGTCAATTAAAGGCTGTTGCGGTTGTTGGGCCTGTTGTGAGCCACTATTTTGTTGCATCACGTTGACCATAGTATCCGCGAGGCTTGCCATTGCGCCGCCGGCATTTTGGCCTGCTCCCACCGCAGCTGCGGCCGCCGCAGCCGCGAGGGCCTGTTGCTGTAGTTGCAATTGCTGTTGCAGAACATCGGCACTTCCTGCGGAATGCTTCAGTTTACCTGCAAATCACAAATCATATTTTCGTTGATTTAACAGATTTTTTTATAGCAAATTGAATTCGGTGAAAAGTTTAACTTCCTGCTTTAAACAGCATTTGTTTATTTAGTAAAGTTTCACTAGAACCTTTTCTAGCTTTATAAGATTGTTAATAACCCTGCAAAATTGCTTTATAATCTTATCATCACCTTTAAAACCGTATCTATAACCTCCAATCGTCTCTATAATTTTCCCTAACTTCTCCAAAAATTTTTCTTTAACCTTCTCCTAATCATAAAAGACTTAATAACCCTTTAAAATAGCTCTATAACTTCATGACGACCTCCGAAAGCTTTTTATAATCTTAAAAACCTTTAAAAAATTTTCCAAAGCCTTTCCCAAATTTTCAAAGGTGCTTTATAACTTTTCAATAAGCTCTAAAAACTTTTGTGGTCTTTCCTAACCTCTTAAATTGTTCCGTTAATCATTGGATTACTTTAAAAGTCTTCATAACCTCCAAAAGCTTTCTATAGTCTTTCCATAACTTCAAAAATCGTTCTCTAACCCGTCCTAATCTTTCAAACTCGCTTTCCAATTTCTGTATAACTTCCTAAACGTCGCTATAACCTTCAAATCCCCCCTAAAACTTTCAAAAGCTTCCTGCAACTTTTCCAAAACCGCCAGAATCGTAGTATAATGTTTCCTAACCTCTCAAAACTGTTTCGTCAGCCTTTCGATTACTTTAAGACTTCATAACCTCCAAAAGCTTCCTACAACTTTCTTATAATCTCCATATTCTTTCTATAATCTCTCCTAGCCTTCCAAATTCAATTTAAAACCTTTCCATAACCTCTAAAACGTATCTGCAACATTTAAACCTCTCTCATAACCTTCAAAAGCTTCCTACAACCTTTCTATAAACTCCAAAACATATCTATAACCTTCAAACTTCTCCTATAATCTCCAAAAGCTTCCTACATGTTCTCATGACCTCCAAAATTTTTCAATAACCCCCCCCCCTTTCAACCCCCTTCTCTTCAACATCAACTTTTTCCACCAATCCAATTAACCACCCCCAATCTCCCCTTAACCTCCGTTCTCTCTCGCAGCGCCACCTGCGCGACAGAACAAGGAATAGAAATGCATGGACAGGTTTACACGAATGTAAACCAATCGCAAATCGCACGATCATATCACCCTCTCGACATTTCTCTATCAAATCGATCGTTGCGTCTCGCGCAACTCGCAGATGCCAACCAGGTTTTGTCTCGACCGCGACCAACGCTCTCGCGCGTTTCGTCTCTTCACACATATACATTTTACGCACACACATATATATATACATATGTATAGACAAAATATATACATATATGTATACATAGCGATATGTGTAATTAGAGACGCATAGCGAGCGAGATACGTAATGTTTTTAACATATACGTTCTCTCTTTTTCTTTTCTTTTCTAATCGTTACCTTAGCTTTTACGTTACCTTTCTTGTCACTTTTTCTCTTTCTTTTTCTCTTTTTTTTACCTTTGAGATTCGGCGGGAGAGTGTCCTCGTCGATCATTCCACCTTCCTCGAGCAGCTCGAGATCGCGATCGGTTACGTTCGCCAATTTGTTCCACGGTATGTAACTCACGCCGAGCTCCACTTCCCAGTAATCTTTCCATTCCTTTCCCTTCACGCCCTTGCCGGGTGCCCAGGCCAACTGAAACATCATAAACACGACCACGTACTCAGTGTGCGCTGAAACAGTCGAGCTTGAGAGTCTTTTGATTCTTTTTTTTTTGATTTGATTTTAATTTTGGGTTTTTTTCATTCGTGAAATCGACCATTCCTAAGAACGGAGAGGAAACAATTTCAAAAAGTTATAGGAACTTTGAGAACTTTTAGAGAATTTTGCTAAAAGATTTCAAGGATTTTGAAAGCAATTTTTTGAGAATCTTAATTGAAGAATATCAAGTTTGGAGGAAGTTTGAGAGACATTTTCAAGATACTTTTGAAAAACTTGAGAAATATTTTCAGGAGTTCATTAAAAGAGATTCAAGTTTTTGAGGAATTTTAAGAATTTCAAGAAATTCGGAAAGATTTTCAAATTTAAAAATTGGTGAATTTTGCATTTACAATGCAGTTGAAGAATTTATAGGAACTTTTCAACAATTTCAACGAATTTATAAGAACATCTAAGAAATTTGGTAACGAATTATCCAGAAATTTTCAATTCGTTTCAGGAATTTTTCTACAACTTCCGTAAGAAATTTGGAAAACGATTGTAGGAATTTCTCAAGAATTTTTCAACAATTTTCGGAATGATCGATTTTTTAAAAGAGACTCACTGTCTATTTGTCCTGCACAGTACGTTCATTGAAATTACAATTCGCCTGTAACGCGCTTCGCTATACAACGTCCTACTGCGAGTCAACCGACAATAATTTCCACTATCACCGCGCGAGCATTATTCTACGATTTGAATCTACTACACGTAGCGGCTGTTCGACTACTAATAGCGATCTCCTCGGGGGATGGATTCTAGAGTCAGAGAAGCTCGTCTCGAGAACGTAGGTGAAGAATTAATCGAGATTGGGCCGGGGCCCAACGAGTGTTTTCGCGGGGAACGTATCGTTGCGTCGTGCAGTTAAACCCAACCTTCCACTTCAAAAACTTAAAAAAAAAATTTCTTTTTGACAACATTTTCAGAATTGCAACTACCTCCGTAACAAAACCGATTTTGCTAAATTTTATCCTGCGTTCTCGATTCGTTTCTGCCCTTGGAATTCGATCCCAACGGGACCCTTGTGCCACCCGAACACTTCAATTTCAAGTCAAAATAAGTATCTGGAGTTAACTTTCGAAGCTTTTTCGATCAACGCACTGTCAGGACAGTCGACAGTCACACCTGTCAGGCTAAAAAAAAGTTGATTAGTATCACGATATTAATTAACTTATATCAACTTTGTTCGAAGCATCCGCAACATTTTCACTAAATTTGTGGAATTCTTTAATAAATTACTCGAAAATCTTACGATAACTTTGCAAATGAAACGCGTCGGTTGCTTCGAACTATTGTAATAAAAATAAGATAAAATTATAGCTTAAAATTATTAACACCTGTTAATCGATACAGTCGTGTTGCTTAATTCTAATTATCACTATTATCGATTGCAATTGTGTTTCCTTAATTTTGTAAAAATCAAACTATCGATATAATTCGAATAAATTCAATTAAAAATTCACAATTTTAATAAAACGGAGAAACGCAATTGCACTCGGTTCGAACGATAAATGGTAGCAAAATTCGTCGGTGAATTTTGTCTCGGCTTACAATAAGCGTAAATCGGTAACTATAGTAATTCGTTACAATTAATTGAATATCGATTATTCCATTGGTGCTTAAAAGTCAGAGAAAATCGAGTTCGATCGCAAGCGAGTTTCCTGGTGAGATATTAATCGCATTGGTTTGCATCGTCTGACAAGACGAGATATCGTGGTTTGGCATCTGCGAGATTGTCGAAGAGCATTCGATCGAGAAGAGAGGTTTTTCCTCCATGATTTTTGGGCGGAGAAGGTGTGATGGGAACGTCGATTATAATCGTCTTTTTTGTTATTACTCCGAAACAACGAATTCTGATATTCTGAAATTCTAAAATCCCAAACGACTTTCGAAATTTTGCAATTTCTAATTCCTTTCGATTCTTCGAGTTCCTAATACGAAGAGTTTCCTATTTCGAAGTGAATTTTCTACTGTGTTAAGAAGTTCGAAATTTCGGATTCGTATATCAAAATTTCAATGAATAGAATGAAAATCGTGAATTTTTCAAATTGGTTGTTTCTTGGCGTGATAATTTAACTTAGAGCTTAGACAGTGTGTATTTCTTTTTTAGTACAGACGAATTTCTACGTCTTTCAATTCCAATTTGAAACTTTGCAAAAGACGTAGAACTACGTCATTTAACTTTAGCGCGAAGCCTTGCAATTTTAACTTGAATTTTCCAAAAGATTCTAAATTTCTATTTCCAATTTCCAATTTATCAATTCTGAATCTTCAAGTTCTAAACAAATAAACTGTCGAGCCAAGTGAAAATTTTCACCAATTTCCCACCAAAAAATCACCAGTTCTTTTACCCAGTGGTTATATCAAATCCACCGCTGATTAACTGCGGCGGTTAATTGCTTGTAATTATTGCAGTAATTAAAATATAATTGACGTATAATCGACGTTCTGTTGGGCGATAAACAATGACTAGATTCTGAGTGTACTCACTAATTGTATTGGCCGATGTTTGCTTGTCGGGGTTTTGCTGCGAGTTCGACGCAACCCCCAATGATGATCGGGGAAGTCACTGATAATAATCGAGGGAGAGAAAGAGAGAAAGAGAAAGAGAGAGAGAGAGAACACACACTCTTTCTTTTGTCCTACCTTTTTTTTCTCGATGGAGAGTGATCTCACAACACACATCTGCCGTGATATTCGATTCGATTTCACAGTTCGATTCGAGACATCAGTCTGTCCTAGTTTCTTTTCGTGTCTCGCACAAAAATCGCAAAAGTCGCGATCCCGTCAAAATCTCCCGATATCAGAATCCCGTTTTTCAAAATTATCCCGAGAAACTCGTCAACGAAATTTTCATTTTCATCTTTTTATTTTTCTCAAATTAAATATTCGATTATCTTTTTTCTTTCGTAGAAATTACTCTGGCTAAAAAATCTCGATTTCGCGTCGATGCAGTCCAAATAAGTTCTTTATTCAAAATACAATTTGCAAACATTTTTTCAACAACAAATTTTCTTTAATATTACTTTATGAATTTTACGAAATGAATTAGAAAAATTCATCCTTTTATCAATTATAAATACTGATAAAAGTATTTTCAAAAAACTTTTTCGACAACTTCTTTCGAAATTCTTTTACCAACTTTCAAAAATGAATTAGAAATTATTTGGACTTCACCTCGCAGAAATAATTCATTTTTCAAGAAAGAGAATCTTGCTAAAAAAAATTCGCGGTGAAAGTTTCGCGACAACAATTTCGTTTCGATAATCAAAATTCGGACAGAGAAAACAGAGACTGAACAAAAAGTGACTACTTCAATGATTGGAATTATGGAATTCTTTTCATTCCCTTTTTTCGATTTTTTTTTTATGAGAAAAGAAATTGTTGCCGGCGCCAGTGCGTTTAATTGTTCGAAATTAAGTTCGCGGAGCACAGGCATGAAAACAGAGGGTTGAAGAGAGAAAGAGAAAGTGACAGAGATAGAAAGAGAGAGAAAGAAAGAGGAAGAGAGAGAGAGAGAAAGAGAAAAGAGCAAGTAGAAAAGCTCGAAACTTACAGTGATCGCTTTTGACTGCATCTTGTGATTCTTGAGTTTGGTGAGTGCGCGGTAAGCGTCCTGACGGCGGTTCATGCAGATGAACGCACAACCACGTGGCGAGATCAGATCGATGCTGACTATGTCGCCAAATTCACCGAAAGTATCGGAAAGCTCCTCTTGGTGGACTAGTTTTGAGAGGTGGCCCACCCACAGTGTCGTGCTGCATACTGCAAATTTCCCCAGACGAATTAGGAAAAAAGAACCATTTAGACGAAAGAGGATTTTTTTTAGGATTTGAATTTGAAATTGAAAGAAGATTTTCAAGAGATTCGGATGATGAATCGTTGCAAAGAATTTACGGGCATTTTTTTTTTTAATTTGGGAAAAACAAGAAATGTAGAGATTCGTAGTTGATATTAGAAACTGGATTTTGGATAGAAACTGTAAGGTGGATTTAGGATTTCGGAAGAAAAATATTCACGTTTTAGAATTAAATATTCGAATAACTGGAAGTTTATGTAGCGTATTTAGCATTGATATCACGCTCTGTATCATTTATCATATACGTGGCATGGGACACGTTAAAAGAACTAATGAGATGGAAAAATCCTGTGAATCTTGTAATTGAGATTTCTCTCTTTTTCTTGATTAAATTAATTCGATTTTAAGTTCCAATTGAATCAAATGGAAAAAGAACTTACCGCTGAGTTTTTCTCGAACGATTGGCGGCAATCCTCGCTTCCGTCTTTCTCTCTCTTTCTCTCGCTCCTCTTCGGTCATTTTTTCGCGGCTGTCCTCGCGCTTTCTGTCGCGGCCGCGATCTCTCGATCGCGATCTAAACAAATCGCAGTGCACAATTAGCGCCGAAGTAATTCACTAATTGTAAATAATGAATCTCTCCCAAAAACAAAACAGTTAACTTTTGAGAAATTGTCACTGACTTTTCTTCGTCCAATTTCAATATTCTCAATTTCAGATACTAATCATTATAATCGAAACTTGATTGAGAAAATATCTAATGCTAGATCGGAAATTTATAGTGCACAATAAAAAAAAAGAATTGCAAAATTCTTGCTGCCTTTAAAAATATGAAATAATATGATACAATATGAAATGAAATTCTTGAAATTCATAAAATCAATACTAAACGATATGAAATAAATTTCATGTGTAGCTGGAAAAGGATTGATTAGTATAATTTCTCCTGATTATGTTTATTTCGAATGAACGGTGATGAGAAAAGAAGAGACTCGCCTTCTTCTCCTGGATCTGCTTCTTGATCTCGATTTCCGATCTCGATCTCGATCTCGATCTCGGTGACGGGGCGATCGCGAACGGCTGTGATGCCGATAGCGGTCCGGCGATCTGCTTTGCGATCGCGTGTTATCACAGTTGACTATCTCCACGCTACTGCTGTCGCGCCTTGCACCGTTCCTGTTGGCAGGGCGGGGGTCATTGTTCCAATTGTATTGAGAATTATTCACGATAACGTTTCAATAGAAATTGACGCACAAGTATGACATTTTGGAAAAATGTAATCTGACGTGGTTACACGTCATTTGAAAAACAAATATGACGTAGAAATTCATCTTTTTGAAAAATTAAAAGCTGAAATACAAGTTGAAATAAAAATATGTAAATTTGGAAAAAATGAGGATAACGTATAAATACGTCTTTTAGAAGAAACAGAAGTTGACGTAGAATTACATTTTCAGAGAATTAAAGACCGACAAAGGATGAAGTTTTGCTGGAAATAAAAATTAGCAACACTTTTTGTTACTGCCCTATATCTATGAATCTAAATTCATATCTAACTTTATTTAGAATTTATAGCGCTTGCGCCAACCAATAACACTCAAATTACTAATAATACAATTATGTAGCACAAAGTGCAAAATTATTCGAATATGAATTTACAGTTAATTCAACGAATTAATAAACTATTAACAAGCAGAGTTTGGATTTTGAATTAATGGTATTATCAAAATTTGTCATTTTCTCTCCTGTGAACCAATTGATTTGTTCTTTCCGTGAATGAACAGATTAACGAATAATTCAATTAATCAATCGATCGATCATTCAATAGAAAAATAAAGAACAAATTAAAACAAAATTTAGGAAGGAAGAATAGATCTTTCAAGACTCGGAGAAATTGAATGAAAAGGGTAATTCCGGTAATTAAGGAATAAAAGATTAAAATATAAAAATGATAAAGTGGGAAGCTCACCCGGAATATTCCTGCGTCTCGTGCCTCTCGTCGAGAAGCGGACTCTTCTGGCTTTGATGTCCCGGCTGGTTGATTTGCCGCATATTCGCTAAGGGTTGCGCGGCGTATGGCAATGCCGGTGGATAACCAGGAGGTGGTTGACTCATGTCTTGCATGACACCACCACCGACATTCGTCGAGTATGCATTCTGCTGGCTGGGCTTTAGGATATCGGATGGCTTAAGTTCGCATTCCGATGCGAACGGCAGATTCTGCAACAGGAAACATCGAAAAACACCGTCAGAAATATTCTCCTATTCCGAAAGAACGATGTTCAAAAGAATATTTCCTCATAGTTGGAATTTCTTCAAGGACGATTCCTTGATTCTTTTTTAATAAGTTTGATAACGGGATTCGAAGAAACGAAGTTTATGGCTCGATCAGAGTCAAAGATAAAAATGACGTCGCGGAGACCGTTTTTCTCCGATTTTCTTCGACTTATCAAAACTCACCGGAACAGTTTGCGCGAGATGCTTGTCGAACTCTTCTTCCTGCTGCTTCATTTGCTGCAGCTTCCGCATCTTTTCCTCCATCTCGTGCTGCGAGGCGGAGCTGTTACTTTGCATCGTCTGCTGAAGCGTCTGGAGTTGCCGCAACACCTGCACAATCGTTAGATATCGTGTGATTGTTATTTATACTATTAAGAATTCTGAAGGAACCACTTTACTACTGATGTGAGGTGAGATAATAGCTATAAAAGTTCGAGGAGGAATTAAATAATTCCAAAAGAAAGAGGAATTACAAAAATCCAATATAGAACCAAGTACAATTCTTGTTACTAATCGACAAATTTCAATCTAACTGATTTTTACAATCGATTGCAGCGCCACCTGAACCATAAATGATGCACAATGTGACGACAAGTTGAGTAAAAACGGCTTGGCACGGAATGTGTTAAGTAATTATCGAATTTCTTGTGAACGTACCTCAGGATTGGTAAGCAGAAGTCCAAGACTCTCCAAGCTGCTACCACCCGGCCCCACGGAGTGCTGTCCCCCAGGAGCACCAGTTACCGAGGGTGAATTCGCGACCACTACGTCGTCGTCCTCCTCCTCACCGTAATCGAAGTCCAGCAACTTCTTGTCGAATTTCACCGAGCTCTCGTTCGCCGTCTCCTGCTTCTTGAGCAGCAGTTGCTGCAGGTGCTGCAGCTGATCTAAAAACGAGGCGTCCATTTGACTCGAATTCGACTGACCCTGAAAAAGCCGAGTAAATCACATCAGATATTGGTTCTTTCCTGGCATTCGTATGCCGTCGAAATCCATTAAATTTAATATTTCAAAATACGCATCATAGTGACATTTTACGAAATTCATGAAATTCATGTTAAATAATGTGAAATAAAATATATTAATTCATCAAGTTTATGAAATTCCTATTGAACAATATGAAATTAAACTCGTAAAATTCCTATTGAACAATATGAAATGAAATTTATGAAATCAAATTCATAAAGTTCATGAAATTGAATAATATGAAATGAAATTCATGAAATTCGTATGAAACGATAGTACTTCGTCACTTTTATTCTCATTCGAAAATTACTTTATCGCTATTTTTGAGCAAATAAAAGAAAGTTATTTATGAAACTTACCAAAAGTTTATTCGCGTTGACGATCGTCGTCGTCTCCATCTTTGTCTGCGCCAGCCACGCCGGGTCAATTGACTTGCCCGACGAGAACATCTTCACATCCTTTGACGCATTTTTCATTGTCGACGGCGGGGTCTTGGAGACCGCGCCGCTGTTGCTACTGCTGTTCATCGCGGATGTGTTCAGGGTACCTGGAAGAACGATTTCAATTACGATTCCGTGATCTTTTTCTATTCTTGTTCTTTTTTCATTCTGTTTCTGGCATTTTATTTTATTTGCAATCTTTTATTTTTACTTTCTGATTGCTATTTGCCAATTGAAGCAATTCGCTTCTTTTGCGATATTGCATGTTTCGATTTTTTTTTTTTTTTTTTTTTTTTTTTGAAAGAACAGTTCTTGTTTTGAATCACGGAATCGCAACTTAATGTTGCTTCCAGTAACTCCTTGTCACGATTCCGCAATTTCAGCGAAAAACTTAACGACTAGTGTATATATTGTATGGTGCTTCTCCACCTATTCTCTTCTTGGAACTACCTTCTGAGGATTATTATTATTAGTACTAGTATTAGTATTAGTAGTATTATTGTGAAATTGTGAATTATTTGGGAGTGGAGGATAATTTTTGTTTTTGGACAAGGAAACAGGAGAATCTGCCTTTTACAGTTGATCGTGATTTTTTCGAATCGATCAAACCGAGAATAATGCAAATTGTTCGAATGGTTATTATTCAGATACGGATTTGTCGGAGAAACGATCAAGGTTCCTCTTCTTCTTTTCGTTTGGATCCGATGATCCTTTGAAAGAATCTTTATCTTTATTCGTGAACAACGAGGCTTCGAAGTTCGCGACTCTCGCCAAAAGAGGCTCTACGTCGTCATTTTTATCACAGACTCCAATCGAGCCACAAACGTCGTTCCTTTGAATCCCGTTAACAAACATATTAAAAAATAAAGGAATCGTCCTTGAAAAAATTCCAACCGCGAGCAGATATTCTTTTGAACATTGTTTTCTCGGAAAACAACAATTCCGCTGCGATACTTTTCTTGTTAAAGATTGTTTTTGGGGATTCTTGTGCAAGGTATTGGCGGATAGTGCGATACAAATAGTTGGATGCGAAAGGTGGAGAAGCGTCACTATAATCGTGCGAAAGCTCAACATCGATTGATTATTATAAATAAGGGTCATATCGATTAGTATTAATAAACTACAGATTTTTATGCAAAATTCTATCCCACCGTTTTTCGTATATTCATCGAATTCAACAAATTTGTACAATTCAACAATTCTCCAAATTCATCAAATTTACTAATCCATAATATTCATCGAATTCATCAAATTCAACTTATTCATCAGGATTCTCAATTTCATCAAATTAACCAAATTGGCCAAAAATTGATGAAGTTGATTAAACCCAAAGACGACACCCGATATATCGGGAGTAAATTTCCTTAATCCTAGAAAAGGGAGCACACAAAACTGGTCGATACAATTTCTATCGTAATTATGGCAGGAGGTTCTTGAGAATTTGCATAAGAATCCTAAATGCGAGTCGCTCTATTACCATTAGCGTTGACAGGCTGCTCCTTGTGGATCGGATGGTTTGGGTCAGCGAGATCGAATAACGGCTGGATCACCTCTGGCGGAAAGACGGCATTCTTCTGCCAAAGATTCAGCACCCGAATCACTTTGCTCTTGTCCTCTTGTGGACACTTGAGCAGATTCAGGAACGTCGTCTGCATGTTCTTCGCGAACCGCGGTGCGAACACATCTTTCTCCACGCCGAACTGGTGCCGCGATTGTCGTACGATCGAGTCGATCACGTATAATCCTGGCACTTTGTACTCTGGCTTGCACTGGAAACACCAAACCAAAGTCAAAAATATCCAGTTTTTAACGTCGATTTAACTTGAACCAATTAACTGTTTCGACGTCTTTGGAAAATGAGCATTTGAATTGCGTCGCAGAAATTAAGCGCTGCTTTAAACTGCGAATTGTCTACTGGTAAATTGTGACGAATATATTCGTCGGGACATAAAATTCGATTCTTTTCAACGACGAGTATAATCGTCACAAACAATTAACTGGTTAAGAAAGCGAAAATTCTTATGAAAATAGAAAAAAATGCAGCTGTATTCTTCTTCTTGAAATCATTTTGTTTCGCATTCTGCTTCCAAATTCATTTGTTCTACTTTCATCTCATTTTTTGTGTCATCAAAATTTCGAACTCTAATTTAATTCACTTATTAATTCAAATTTTCACTTAACTTTCTACTTTATGGTATCAAAAAATTTAAGAGAAAATTCAATATAAATAATACAATTTTTTACCTTTTGAATAAATTTCTCGACGCTCTGCACGACGTGTTTGTAAAACTTTATTGCCTTGATCGCGCCGCGCGTCAGCGAATTCATCTTCGCTTTCGAGATCGGCGGCTTAACATCGTACAGAGCTGAAAGCTGCAAACGAAAGAACGTTTTAACAAGGGTTACAATTGTAAAATAGAACTTAAAGAAATCTCGAATCAACAGTTACATTACAATAATTTAATAAATTTGAAGAATATTCTATTCAAAGGAAGAATTATAATCGATTGAATAAGAAAAGGATAATAATTGAAAGCAAATAACTGCGATCTGTTTTAATATTGAATATAAGCGAAGGATCACAAGTGTTATAAAGCAACAGAGAAGAAAAATCATAGGATAATAATAATTGTTTATTAGATCGAGATGAGGAAAATATTCTTTCACTTAAAGTTTTTTTTTCTTGAAAATCGCCAACTTCAAAGAGACGAAGACCGAGATTTCAAGTGATAGGAATATTTGTATCGAGCGGTCTCTCGATATTGGGAGGGGAAAAACTGTAAGATTCCGTTCGTCGAACGACGCAGTAATAATTGCCGCGATTCCTCGGTCTCGAGTTAGTCTCGAGCGAGCATTTTTTCGGAATGAAAATTTTCTGGGCCAACTTGACTTGCAATTCGCTCGTAGAAAACGTGTGAGAAATTCGCGTCTCTCTAACGAGATTCTATTTCCCAATTCGAAACGAAAAGAAGCGCAGCCGAAAGAATATTTTCGTGAAATTCAATTTCCTTTCATCGACAATAGTTATCGGTAAAAAAAGAACGTTGTCCGGCATTACGATCGTTATTTACAACCAAAATGATGGGAATAGATATTCTATGGAATCGTATCATTCTTTTCTTCGACCTCTTTCCATTCCATCGTCACAATTTTCTACTCGAGCAATAAACAAGTTTTTTCTTACAATTTTTTCCATCCTAATTTTTGGAATAATTGTTCTTTTTTCGTCGTACATTTTACTAGACTTTAGAATTGTAAATTTGTTTGTGTTGGAACCTTTAGCTGCTACATATGATCGCTATCCAATGCACTGGCTCGTCCAGTGTCAATCCACGTTACATAAGCGCGACACTCCGAAAACTTTGTATTTCGACTACTATATAGAATAAGAGTCAAAACCAAAGATGCATACCAGGATTCAATAATCGAATAATCGATTTTATTAACGAATAAGAATTATAAATAAACAATTATCCGGAATAACTTACTTTCTTGAAATTTCTATATTAATAAGAAATCTGATATTCATTTAAAGAACAATTTAATTGATTTCAATCAGTTTTCATTTTCTAATTTATTGTACAATTTCTCTTTGCGGATAGATTATCAAACCATGTTATATATAAAGGAAAAGTGCAGAGAAGGAAAGATATAATTTTCAAACTACACCATTCATTTAAGACTCTGATTTTTCTCTTTAACACAAAATCTATAAGCTTCCTGTGTCTTAAATTCTAAGACCCAAATTTCTCTTTGCTATACAAGCTCCAAACACCCTTTGCCTCCAACTCGCAAGATCATCAATTAGCAGAATTACAAAGCAGTTGAAATTATCGATAATCCAATAAATTTATTCCGCCTCAAGAGAATCTTCTTCAACTGGGTTATTTACACTACTACAACATCAAACAGAGACGATTAAGGATACAAATTTAATCCCTCGCTACGTACGCTCGTCTCTGAAATTCAACCAATAGACTTCATAGTACAAATATTCACTGCGTAAAAGTCCTATCATTCAAAACAATGTCATTTCATTTGGAATCCTTAACATAATAGAGAATATCAAACCTCCGCTGAACACATTCCACAGAATTTCCTCTGCGCAATTGACTTCACTCCAACCCCTCAAAGGCGCAAACTTCTAGTACCTCATCAAAACACTAATTCTCTCAAAACTCCAAAAATCCTAACCTCAAATTCTCTATTAGAAGCTTAGAAAGCTATTGAAACTCCGAAAACTGGAGAAATAAGTAAGAACGAGTCGTTCGAGGATTCCCCATAAGAAATTAAGTTTTTGTGACGAAAAATCGCGAAGAAAATCACGAAGCAAATCGAAAAGAAAATCGAGATGAAAATCGGGAAGAAAATCGAGAAGAAAATTAACGAGTGGAGCGAAAAAGATGAAATTATGGGAAATTAGTTTCGGAGATATATATGTATGCGGAGAGATATAAGAGTCGCGTGTTTGTGTGTATATGTGTCCGAGGGTGTTGGCGAGAGTGGGACGGAGAGTCGGCGATGCTGTTACCAAAGTACAAGAATGTTACTTACCTCCGCGTTGAAAGCTTTCACGGCCTCCATTTCGACGTGGGAAAATCAGGCGACGGCTGCTGGATACGTTTTGCGGTGATCCCTCGGATAAACTATCGATTTTCGCCCGATAAATCGCATTTCTTCGTCAGCGCGCACTGTGCAGCTCGGCCCATGCCATTCAAGATGGCGGCCCAGTTTCCCGATACGCATCACGGGCGGTGGTGTGACGTCAGGTGACGCGGTGGCGGCGTCTGGTGGAGGATTTAGGAACTTTGATTTTGGGTGGATTTACATGAGAACAGGGCGATTGCGATGTCTGATTCGCGATTGGTCGCGAGGTTAGGTGATGAGGTCGACGGTCGGGTGGGGAGATGACATCAGCAGGTGGATCGATCAGATAGAAAAGGAATTATTAGCGAAAATTGTGGCTAAAACCTAATTACGTAGAACTACGTCTTTTCAAAAAAGTGAATCAAGATTAAACAATGAAGATTCGAGTAAATGAGATCTGTTCAACGAAATTATATCTAAAACCAACCAACTTGATAAAGAAAAGCTTCATCGTCTCTCCAACTTCAAGTTACTAATCAATTAATTCCAGTACAATTCTATTGCAAATTAACCTAACAATTTTAATAAAGATTTTTCTCTAAACGCATATTCGTTGTCTATGTACATTTATTCCTCCGAAAAGTAGCCATCATCAACCCATTACAATATGATACAAATTAACTAACAAGAATCCTTGGAAATCCACTCAGTGGTTCTCTGTAGTTTCAGGCTTATTTCCAGGCCGCTCTTCCGGATATTGCTTATAGTAGAACTCCATATATTCCTTCTTCATCCGTTCACGCTCGGCAAAGAACTTTGGGTACCTGGCTCTCTCCATTGGATGCCAAGTGTCTAAGAGATGATCCGGATGAACTTGAGTGCGTCCATACGCTAAACCACCAATAGTATTTGGGAAATTCCAAGGTTGATAGTGTGCGTTTTTGAATAATTCTTCTTCGCCATCTACCAAAAGTTTCTTTGCCACTCGCAGATCCTTTATATTTCTATTGTCATCGAAACGCTTGCGTAGAAGCACCAATTGATATCTGTTCAATTTAAAAATAAATCTCACAAAGTTATTAAAGTTTGAAATTAGAAAATTTAGGTCAGGTTGGTTGGATCGACGAAAGGAAATTGGGAAAAATTGTTTGGTAATGAAAAGTAGGTTATTTGTTGGATTTTAGAGTTGTTCGAGGTTATTTAATTGAGGTTTGACGAGTTATGCAATAGTAAATTTGAGGTTATAAACAATGAGGATTACCTTTGCTCGAAGAATTCTGGATTCCAGTCGCGGACCGTTCGGCAGGCGCGTTTGTAAAGGCTGCAAACTTTGCGAGTATGTGAAATTAATGGCGCAGGGATCTGAGCCATTCTGATCGTTGGAAGTTGATTCTTCTTGACGTAAGAAGATTGTTGTTTTCTAAGCCGCAGCGATCACTGTGCGTTATAGATGGCAGCAGATACCAGGTTCAATTGAAATTTTCCTGCGCATGCGCAATACTAACTTTTTCTTAATATGTACTGTATTAATATTATACTATACGTAATGTATAATATAGTATATAATTTTCTTAATAACAGTATCAATTATCTGCGTAAGAACGTTTTTATTAATTCAATTGGCTTTGGTTTCAATAAACATATTATTTTAACACTAGAACTATCCCAATAGGCAGAATAACTGGTTTCACAGTTTCACTTTAGAATTCTTATTTCACGTAACATTTATTTTCCGCAATCACCTAATGACTTTTGCACCGACCACTAAAGATATAAAATATTGAATTTCATTTTTCTTTTATCTACTCAAAATCATCAACAAGCCCTAAAAATGGCAAAACGATCAAGAATATTCGAGCTGTTGCTAAAACTCAACAATATACAACAATAATATATATAGTGTTGAGTCCGTATTCTTTGCATAAGAACGATTGCAGAATATTTGAAAAAATCCAAAAACAGCATAGGCGTTGAAAAATAACAGAATAAATTGAGAAAGCAATTAATGAATGTACTTAATAACTCTCTCATAAAATTTTAAATAATTCGCGATTCCAAGGCGAAGAATTCGAATCGAATTCCGTGTGTATTCCGTGATAAACGTTAACTATGTAATTATAAAAATTAATTGAAAAGGTTAATTAAAAAGGTTAATCAAAAAGAGCATGGCAAATAAAACTCTGGACAAACGAGCTTTATCATTGAAAAATGCACTTGATTTCATTTGCTGCAATTGTGAAATCCTGTTTTCACGAGTTAAATTAAACTTACGTTAATTAACAAAGCTTTTTTCTATAGGATAAATTAGTAAACAAAATTCCAAGAAAAACAGTTATGGTCAATTCGTAAAATAAATAAAATTCGAATAAGTTGATAATAAAAGAAATGGTGATAAATTGTTTCGTAACAAAAATTGAAACAGGAAATATATTTATTTTATTTTCTTTCAATTTTTTATTTTGCAACATATCGTAACAATTCTTGCTACGAAAATTCGCTCTATCGTGATCGCTAGACAAGTCGATTCTAGCGAAATGACTAACGCAATCTTACTTATTAGTGGAGCAAGATGAATCACATAGAGAGAGAGAAAGAGCGCAACAAAGGCTCATTACCACGGCTTTCCTTAAAAAGAGGAAATTCCTGACAGTACACTATCTACCGTAGAACACAGGCTCCTTATGTTGAAATCTGCCAAGAAATATGATGCTAAGATCGTTGAAATTTTGCAATCAAAATTCTTACTTACATCATAGAATTGTACTGTTACTTTTAATAAGGGATCGACATAGATGATGTTCGATATACGTCAAACCAGTGAAATTTGTAAAATTAGTGGAAATCAGTGACCCTGGGGTTGTTTTAACAGGTGTAGTTCGAACACAGAAAAAGATAAGGGAGAATGACGATTAAACTTGACGTAAGATTGATTAGTTATCGATTAGTTTTCGTGAAATATCATTAGCGAAATTCGCTCATCCTCAGAACGATTAATACAGGAACATTTTACGGAACAGAAATACTTACGTTTCTCAGAGAATTCCTTTTTGTACAAATAATTTTGAAATTGAAGAATATAAAAATGTGACTGTTCTTGGAAATAATTTGCCAATATCTAAAGTGAAAGACAGTGAATAAAAAAAGTCGAAATGATAGTGAAATAATTGGTTAATTGTTGCTAATAATGGCAGGAGCAAGAACGAGACCGAGAACAAGACCAAGACTTATGATAATGATGATTAATAGTCACAATAACAATGACGAGTAATGATCATGACAGTTTATCGATTTTGATTTCAAAGGAGAAAACAATGAACGGCAGAAAATGATCGTGAATTTTTCACAAATTCATTATCGCAAAAAAGAGTTAATTGAGGTCGCAGAGTTCGCGGGAGAGTAGGAGGCGACGGCGGCGGTCGTTACGCGATTAATCGAATCCAACGGAGCAGAATGGTTCCCCTCGCACCGCTGTCCGTCAAAGTTTCCGGGTGCACTTGCACCGCGCAAGGATTCAGGCAAATCAGAACACTCGCGACACTCGAACCCGAGACCCTCGACACTGCGGAATCGCGGCCCGCAAAACGGCGCGATTTTGGGTCGGCTTGTTTCCGAAACAAAGCCACTTCGTTATGCGACTCGATTCTCGCGGAACGACAATTATTCACGACGATACTCGCTGTCGAATCACCGAGGAAATACTCTCATTTTCGAGAGACAAACTTGCGGATTTTGTGATCAAGTGAATTCTGTGGAAAAGAGTTTCTTTGATTTGTTTTAAGTAACGAGATTTATTTTAATTCTGTGGTGTTTTGCGTTGCAATTTATTGTTAAGAGCCTTTTAACCGTTGGGAAGGTTGTATTGGGTGGCTGATTCAAATCGGGCGCCGAAGAAACACTGCGCTAGTCGGTGAGTTACTAAATGGTACTTTTAATTCAATTTTCATCGAATTGAATTTTTCGGGGAAAACAAAGTGAAAGAAAAATGTAATAAAAAATGGAACAATAGGCAAGTGGTTTGTTGACTATTATTTTGATAGTTGCTTTTTTGATATAAATATTTCTTCCTTAATTGTGTTGTTTTAATGTAATATTTCGGAAAAAAATTGTGTTTAATAATTGAAAGATTTAGTGACAGAAAACTGGAGGTCTTTTCTGCCTTCCGTCATTAAGGTAGAGATTGATCAATGTGGTTAATCATATCAGCAATAGTAAGAATTATAATTAATAACAATATGATTAATTCGTTGAGAAAGCAAGAAAAATGAAATTAGTTTGAAGAGGGTGCGTTTAAATTGCAAACTAAAAGAAACAATTATTGTTGTTGTTGTTGTTGTTGTTGTTGTTGATTTGGCTAATACCGAAATTGTTATTGTTATTCTCATAGTAGGGTCTTTAACACGTATGTTTGTCTTTTTAGCCTAATTTTTAACTTATTTTTCTACTACATTTCTGTACTAAATTTCTTAATTAACGCGATCCCGGCCGCGTGTACCATTTATAGTACACGTTAAACTTGACCTTCAAACCACGTGTACCATAAATGGTACACGATGTGATAACTACTCTTAATAACTTAATTACTGATGGATTGATAATTTAATGAAATGTTGTGTGAAAATATATCAATCATCAAATGACTTGAACGACAAGTCATTTTATTTTTATTAAATTCAGACAAAGGAACACAACGTTATACTATTGTTATTAATATTGTTATTCTTGTTTGAATAGATTTCCAGAGTTCATTCGAACAGTTTTCTACTACAGGTCCCAGCTCGACCGTCAAAGTCGAAAAATCACTAATTCCGTTTCAAATGTTGCGCACTGGGATCCGCAGTGTCAACAGGTCGCTCGCAAGCGTTCGACTGGTGCACAGCGCGGAGAAGAACGAGAATGTTGCGACCCAAACTGCCAAAGTGGACTTTGTCAACGATATGGCATACAGGGGAAGCATAGAAGACATTCCTGGACCGAAAGCTTTACCAATTATAGGAAACGTATTTAGATTCGTGCCTTACATCGGTACGCGATTTCTTTTCTTGTAATATATATTACATTGTTCTCTCTCTCTCTCTCTAGCTTTGTTATTGGTAGCAATTGTCGGATAAGATTCGCAAATGGCCTTCTCGCGCGTGATGCCGTTATTCATGGATCTGGGTTATCTGGGATGATGTATGTTCAATTGTACACCCTTGATCATGTGTGTACCATTGTACACTCGCAATGTGACGTCAGCAGGTGAACAAATCGGATAAAAATCGGGTTATTGTTTGAAAATTGAAGCTAAGAACGAATGATGTAGTTTTGCGCCTTTTTTCAAAATTGAAGAAAAAAAACAGTTGCCGTATAAGTACGTTTTTTTTAAACTTCCAGATGAAAATTGATAACGTAGTAGTACGTCACTTCCGATATTCAAGACTAAACACCTCTGACGTAGTATTACGTGTTTTTATGATTCAAGATGAACCTGGGTGACATAGTATAATATGTATTGTACAATGCAATATACAATGTACAAACACAATAACCGAATAATTGAGTGTAAACTTTTTATTTGAAATTAAAGATAAAAAAAGGGACTTGTACCCCGTTGAAAATAAACGGTTAATGTAATGCATATTGTGTATCTCGCGATTCACGATTAACGTGTATCAAAACTAAAATCTCAAATCTACCAGGAAATAAAGCTAGAATCGAGTATCAGAACTAAACACCTTCAGTTTACGTATTTTCCTAATATTGTTGATTATGACGCAGGCGAGTACGGTAACGTGCAGATCATGGACCAACTGTCAATGCTACGAGAATCTTACGGCAATATCGTCAAGCTCGACGGGATCCTGAACCGACGCACCACGATTTTTCTCTTCAGTCCTGAACTCTGTGAGAGAATGTACCGGCAGCAGGGCGTGTGGCCAGTACGAACTGCTCTCGAATCACTGCATCACTATCGACAGAGCAGAAAGCAGATTTATGGGGGAATTTTCGGTTTGACAACCAGGTGAAGTTTTCTGCCGTTCTTTCCCCTTACAACAATGTATTTCAGACATTTTTTAATTCAGTAGAAATTTGAATTGAAAGATAAATTAAATTGAGTTGTGAAGTAAAATAAAAACAATTGGAGAATCAAAGAGATTTTTAAAAATACTTTTTAAGAAGAGCTTTTATTTCAAGGAAGTTTCTTAGAATTAATTTTTGAAGAGAAACTTTTGAAATTTGATTTTCAAGGGATTTTTTTAAAATTGTTTCTTATAAGTGAATTGTGTTTGAAACGTTGATTGACAGTCAAGGAAAGATGTGGCACGATTTCCGCTCGAGAGTAAATCAATTCATGATGCAGCCGCGTGCGGTGAAGCCTCACGTTAACCAGATTAACGAAATTGCCGACGAGTTTCTCGCAAAGATCCGAAAGCTGCGATGCCCTACCACGCAAGAACTTCCGGCCAATTTCAACAACGAGGTCAACAAGTGGGCGCTCGAATGTAAGCGTAATTTCCCTTGCATTTTAAATTAATAACAATAATAATGATAATGATTATTATCATTATTTATATCATTATTACTATCGCAATTCTTTTTTCTAAGAAACGAAATTCAATACATCGAAATAATTATTCTCGATGCTCTTTCGCAGCTATGTCGTCGATCGCAATGAACAAGCGGCTCGGTTGTTTGAAATGGAACCTGGCCGCGAATTCCGAACCGCAGACGATGATCAACTGCGTGCACACAATGTTCGAAATGATGTACCGTTTGGAATTGCGACCGTCATTGTGGAAGATATTTCCGACATCGGACCTTCGCCAATTGTTTAGTAGCTTGGACACTCTTAACGGGTACGTTTAATAGTTGTGTTCAATCGAAAATCAATACAGAGATCAATAGAATGATCAGTAGAAAAATAATTAGAAAAATCAGTAGAGAAAAATAGGAAAAGAATTCTTTTCTCATTTCCACAGATTAGCGATGCAGTACATAAGCGAGGCGAGAGAGAAGTTCGAGGCGGCCCCGAAGACCGAAAGCATACACGATTGCAGTGTTCTGCAAAAGTTGTTACAAGTCGACGAAACCACCGCTCGAGTCATGTCGCTGGATATGCTTACTGCTGGAGTCGATACGGTCGGTATTCAAAAATTGAATCGCTGAGATATTGGAAATATATTTGTTAGTAATATTTCTGTAGTTTATTTCATCATACAGTATATCATACAATTTACCGTAAAATACACCATGTAATGCATGTATATCATACAGTATATTTTACAATATATTGTACAGTAAATCATGCAGTACCTCATGCTGTTCATCATATTTTTCATCGTACAGTTCATCATACAATATTTACCATATTTACCAAACATTTCAACTTTCAACTTATTACTTTATTTTTTATCTAATTTTATCTAGTTTTCCGTTGTCTTATGAGTGAATATTACAAAAAAGCTCTCGACCGTTCAATGTTCATTATCTTTTTGCAGACCGGAAATTCGTCGGCAGCACTGTTATACTATATCGCGACGAATCCGGAGAAGCAAGAGACTCTTCGGAAGGAAGTGACGAAGGTCCTGCCGGAGAAAGACACACCAATCACTACCGAGACTTTGAATCAGATACCATACGGGAAGGCTTGCATCAAAGAGAGTTTGAGACTGTTTCCAATTTCCATTGGCACACTTAGGACAATGCAACACGACGTGATATTGGACGGTTACAGGATACCGGAAGGAGTATGTTTCCACATTTTTCCATAATCGTATCTCTGTGTATCTTTTTTATAATTTCAATAAATGTTTGTAAATTTAAATTCGTTTAAACCAATTTCTCGAACTATTAAAATAGAATTTATCTTTGGACTCTGCTTTAAATTGTTCTTCAAATGTTTCTTCAAATTCCTTTTCAAACTCTTGTTAAAGTTCCTCCTCAAAGTTTTAAAATTCTTAATATATTTATTCTCTCAAATATTTTCTTTAAACCTTTAAAACGAAATTCGTTTTCTTCTTTCAGTCGGATATCGTTGCAGCACACGCGATCATCTCGAGAGACCCGACACAGTTTCCGGAGCCATTGGCTTACATTCCAGAGCGTTGGTTACGGAACACCACCGAATATCCGACCGCGAAATCCGCGCATCCGTTTTCCTACATGCCTTTTGGATTTGGCGCTCGCACTTGTATCGGGCGTCGATTCGCTGAATTGGAAATGGAAGTTCTTCTTCTCAAGGTGAGTCTATTCTTGCAATTCAAATTTCAATTATAAATTAATCGCCAACTGCATTGACACGTATCTGGTCATATGTTTGAATATTATACAGATATTATTGAATACAGCCAATATATTGAACATATTCAACATTTTAAACATTTTTAATATTTGGGACATACCGAATATACTGAATCTACTGAATCTACTGAGTCGACTGAATCTACTGCATCTACAGAATTGACTGAATCTACTGAGCTGTCTGACTCTGCTCAATCTACTGAATCTACTGAATCTACTAAATCTTGAACACATATCGAATACCGAATATCTAATATAATATATGGTGTATTTCGGATGATTTAGATATATCGATAATATCGAATATAATAATATATCGAATACATCAAATACATAGAATACAGAGGAAATATGAAAGAATTGAATTATACTGAACATTTGAATATGTATATTCGATTATGTCGAGTATATCGAATGTACATTAAACGCAGTGAATAGATAAATTGAGTATATCGAATACACCAATACAGTAACAACACGAATGAAAGAGTTCAATTATTCTTGCATCGAAGTAGTTTTTTCGCATGAGCGATAAAAGAGACCCCTACCGAGATCAGACCGTTCTGTTTTCGCGTTACACGCCTCCGAGCGTGTCGTAATAATCGCAGGTTTCGTCAAGCCCCCAAGACGTAAACATTATTCTTATCCCGAGCTGACGTTATTTCGAGCGAAAAACAGGCTAATCGACGCGGGAATAATAGTTTGATTCGAGATAACGATTAAAGTTCTGATAATAGTCGACGACATACTTCAACTATAAAATACTATTTTATACTTATCGATTATATAATTCCAAATTCTATGATTAATTCTTAACTAATCAGTCGATTTATTTCTCACAGTAATTTTCTTTGGCTTTGATATATATTTTATTTGAGTTTCGAGTAAACTGTACGTTGCTGGATCTCAAAGGTTATCGAACTCGGCTCGCTGATTAATGCGCAACAGATAGCGACTCGACTAAACAACGATTCGCGCGAGACTTTTAATTCGGGTTATTTAATTGCTGAACTTAAATAGGGGAGTTTAAATCTGAATAATTTGCAATATTTATTCTAAAGAGAATTTCATGATTACGAATTTTGATTTTTTATTATATTTCCGGTGACGTAGTACTACGTCTTTTTGATATTTGAAGCCTAATCTGGTTATTGCTACTAACAAATATTTTCTAAATTCCATTAATATTAATGTCCACTTATATTATACATATTGATTTATTGATTAAATAATCAAGTATTATCACTTTCGCTTTATTCGCTGATTATTATTCAATTTTCAGCTGTTACTCGTTTCTCATTAATTCATCTTCAACTAATAATAATTAGCTATGCATTATTCAAATCCCGATTTTTGATCGAACGGTTATTCTCAGTTAATTACTTCTCCGTTGCAGATGGTCCGAAACTTCCAATTGGAGTGGCAGCGCGAACCGATTCAATACCAAAGTCGATTCATCAATACCGTCAGTACGCCGTTGCAATTGAAACTTATCGATCTCTGATCGAAAATCCCTATTTTGCGACCAGAGAAGAGTGGACGACAAAATCAATTTCGGAGAATTAAATAATCACCGGAATTCATTAATGAGTTATTTTATTTATCACGAGCATACTCGTTATGAAGAGAATGCACAATTTTGTGTTCGGACGAATATATTCGTCACGAGTAAACAGTAGTGAGGAATTGCAGTTTAAACTGGAATTTTAATCAAAACCAAAATTTGAAGATGTTTGAAATATTTTGAGACCAAGTCGAAATAAATGTTATAAATAAGAATTTTGTCGCCGCTTAATTTGTGCGACGCGGTTTAAATACACATTTTCCAAAGACGTCGAAACAGCTAATTGGTTAAACAATCGACTATTTTTCTGACAAACTGGAAATTGTGTTTTTAGACTGAAAATATTGACCTCGAAGCTTCAAGCTACTTTCCTCTAAGATCAATTTCAGTGAAATATTGTAAATATGGAATACAATTAATTCTGATTCTTCTTTTTATGATAACTGGAATGTATCGACATTGAAACATACACAATATTCAATATAAAGTATAAATGTCATATTCAATGCAAAGAACATACAACATACAATTTACCTTATACAATCCACAATGTACAGTGTACAATATACAATAAATAATACTTGTTGAATTTTTCTTCCAATTCTCCTTTATTAGAATCGCTATTCTAATCTACACAATAAATAATAAGTATTTGATACAGCAATAAATGTATATTAATCGAACAGAATTCAAGATACATCAGATTAGAAATGCAAGAAAAAATTCTTCAGTGGGAAGAAAGCGAAGACGAAGCATAAGTGACAGAAAATTGTAGAGAATAGTTTCTCTCTCGCCGACGAGTAGCATACATACATACATACATACTAGCTAGCGACTACTACATAATAAGTGGAACTTGAAATCGCGCTAATATCGCTTTCACCGAGTAGAAGTTCCAAGCGATAAGTCGCCGGAGCTTATACAATAACTCGCCGGCGACCGGCAAATCCACTTTAGTCGCCGGCGAACGAGCGAACAGTCAACAACTACGCGAGTTACCACGTGACAGATAGATCTTTCGCTACACGTGGAATTAGTCGAAAAGAGAATAGAAAGTTCATTGAAATTAGGATAGAATTTTATTAGAAGACATTTTTTAAGGGAGAATTAGGAAGAAATTAAGTCAATTTTTGGATAAATAATTGTGGGTTAGGAGAACCACGAGGAAAAATGGCGTCGAAGAACCACGCGTTTGACTCGGACTGTATGACACTGACAAGATTCGTTCTTGCCGAGCAACGCAAGGTGCCAACTGCCACTGGGGATTTGAGCCAACTGCTTAACAGCATCCAAACTGCGGTGAAGGCCGTCAGCTCGGCTGTTAGGAAAGCTGGTATCGCTAATTTGTGAGTGCTGATTGTTATTAGTCTTTCTATTCTAATTTTTACTGTTGGTCACAAGATGTTTTTAGAAGATATTTATTTAGAATTATTTTTATAAATACTTTTCTCTCAATTTTATAATCTTTTAACTAATGTCGGAGCATTTTAATTTAGCTTAATCTTAATCTTACAGTTTTATTATCTATATTAACGATTCGACGCCGAATGGCCATGAAATAAACAATATTCTCTTAATCCAGTGGGTTCTGTCTTTTGATTATTTTAATATACTTCTTTGAATTGAATTTGAATTTTAATTGAATTTGAAGTTGAATTTGAATTTGAATTTGAATTTGAATTTGAAGTTGAATTTGAATTTGGATTTGAGTTCGAGTTTGAGTTGGAATTTGAAATTGAATCGAACGGTAAAACTAACATTACACTGTACATTCAGTTTCAATTACTCTTTCATTTTCAATATTCCCAATCTTAATGTCGAATTTCATTATTGTACAAGTTTTGAAATTGCCCAAACTTTGGAAACTTGTTCGAACTTTTACCTATCGATTCATTGAAATGACCTTGACTGAAATATCGCTGCGCTTCGTGTTAGTGTGTAGAAGCCAATTGTGTGCAAATAAAAAATCCATATGGAGGAGAAGCTAGAGTTGAACCTCCAGCTGATTTCGAGTATAAGAAATTGTAGAATCTTAGTATTCTGCACGAAATTTGTTTCGTCAAATAAGACAAATACAATTTTCCCGAGATTATAACAAAATTTTCGTATATATTATTATCAGCATGTCTAAATTCCGAACAAATCGAAATTAATTTCGGTCCAAAACGCAACTGATGATGCTTCTTTTATATTTCCAAACTTATTCGACAGAAAATTATAAACAAATTCTGGTGCAGTGAAACTTTACCCAAAGTTCTCCAAAAGTTCTTTTACAAATTGAAATCCTCAATAATTATTTTCTCTTTAACAAAATTCTGTCGAACGAAGAAAACTATGTTATAATTTTGTTCGTTTTTTCGAAGATACGGCATAGCAGGGAATCAAAATGTACAAGGAGAAGAGGTGAAGAAGTTGGACGTGTTGAGCAACGAGCTCTTCATCAACATGTTAAAATCATCGTTCACGACGTGTCTCCTCGTGAGCGAGGAGAACACAGAAGCGATCGAAGTTGAAACGGAGAAGAGTGGAAAGTATATCATCTGTTTCGATCCACTGGACGGTTCCTCGAACATCGATTGTTTGGTATCGGTTGGCTCGATCTTCGGAATCTACCGGAAACTCGAAGGATCCTCGAATTCGATGGCCGCCAATGCATTGCAGCCCGGACGAAACTTGGTCGCTGCCGGTTACGCTCTTTATGGATCCGCGACGATGATCGTTCTCTCGATCGGACGTGGTGTCAATGGTTTCACTTACGATCCTGCGATCGGCGAATTTATCCTCACGGAAAAGAACATTCGTATTCCGGCTAGAGGAAATATTTATAGGTGAGAAATTCTTCCAGGGATTTTTTTCTCGATTTTCACTGTGGCGAAATAATATTTAAATCAATTCCAGACGAAAACCGATGACGTAGTAACTACGTCTTTTCCGAAATTTAAGATGAAAATAGTTGACATAGTATTACGTCTATTCCAAAGTTCAAGATACAGAAAAATAACTAATGACTAATTATTAAGATTGTTATTTGGAGCGGAAATTATCGTTGAATTATTGTTAATATGAATAATTTCTCGACAGTATTAATGAGGGCCACGAAAGTACTTGGGACGAGGCTATAAAGGAATACGTACATTCGAAGAAATATCCAACTGAGGGAAAACCGTACAGCGCGAGATACGTTGGATCGATGGTAGCCGATGTCCATCGAACGATTAAATACGGTGGTATCTTTATCTATCCTGGAACCAAGAGCCACCCATCTGGCAAAGTACGATTTCATTTCTTCCTTTTTTTCTCTTTACGTATTATATTCGTTTGTTCATTATTATCGTGCGATTCTCAATTATTGAAAATAGAGAATTGAAGAAGGTGAGAATGGTAAAAATGTTGGAAATAATGAGGGTGATTTTGAATATTGGAAATTTTGAAAATGTTAATGACGGTGAACGTATAATTAAATATTAAAGAATGTCATTTCTTTTAGCTCCGATTGCTCTACGAGTGCATCCCAATGGCGTACATCGTGAAGGAAGCCGGAGGCTTAGCGTCAAACGGTGAAATCAGCATTCTTGACGTACTTCCGGAAAAAATTCACCAAAGATCGCCGATCTTCCTCGGCTCTCCCGATGACGTTAATGATGTCCTCGCTTGCATTAAAAAGCACAAGACTTCGTGATAACAAATTAGGGAAGAAATTCTCCGAATTTTGTTTTTTTTTGCTTTTCCAAGATACAATTTATGTCAAATTTTCATTTAAGTGTAGCGTCTTCGGGATTTCCGAAGTAAATCATTTTCGGAGTAGACTCCATGTAAATATTTGTAATAAAATGAACTTGTTTCTATTAACTTGCAAATTGAGTTATTACATCGAACGAGAATAAAAAATCAGAGTTTTAAAAATTCGGTTCAAGAAAATCTCTTTTAAAGTGGATATATTCCATACAAACTTTCAAACCAATTTTAATATTATAAATATGGCAATAATTCAAAACAGAAGTGTATTTTTCCCATGAGAAATCGTTAAATTAGTAAAAACGTGGAATTGGAAATTAAATCGAGGAATAATTTCAAAAGAAATGTATTTTTACATTTACAAATCGTGAAAGTAGTAAAAATGTGAAATTATAAATATAATCTTGTGAGATTATTTCTTGTATCTGTATCCCTCGTTGCCGGAAGTGCTCACACCACCACCACCGCCGCCAGTGTTAATGGCGGGGCGAGGTGCTGGATAGCTGGCAGTGCCATCGTATCGAATGATAGGTCGATAACCAGCTTCATCAGCGATATACTCGACGATTTGAGTCCTTCCATCCGGAAGTAGAACGTGATAAGTCCCCGTAGCCTCGTTGTCTTTCCTCGTCTCGTGATGACCGAAGTCGAGGCCGGTCGCCGCGTCCTGGACCTCATAGGAGAACTCGTAATTCGCTGGGTCCTGAATCGAGTGCATTTAATTAAGTGATTCATACATAAATTGGTCAAATTATTAAATTAAAAAATAAAGAAAAAATGTATAGAAATTGGTGGAATTTCTCTTCCTGCGTAGAGTTATGCTATTTTAATGCGAAATCATAGAAAAATTCAGTCGCGAAATAATTAGTACAGGTTAAACTCTTCGCAACTTCATAAGAGTTTTTCTTTAGTCACAGAAAAGCGAAGAAAACTGTTCTTTGTCTCCGTGAAAAAATCGGTTCCCATTCGATCACCGAAGTCAAGCAATATCGGGTGTGGTTAGTACTTGGATGGGTGACACTCGAGAGGGATGTTTTTCACATGAAGATACACCACGTACTGTTGCGCACATAGTGGTTCGGATCCAATTTAAAACAGTGGGCCTTAGGCCTCTCCCATAAGGCATCTTCTCTGACCTCAGCAATCAGTCCCGAAAAAGAAACAAAAAAAAGGAATTATACTTACTCCTGCCCAGTCGTCAGGGTGTCCGGTATCTCCACCACCGACCGCTCGGACGCCGCCGGTCGCACTAGGTGCTAGATAAGAAGATTGCGGCTCGCTACGTATCCCAAGGAACATCGTGGCTAGCAGCACCAAACACACCAAACTCTCCCTCTTTCCGCTCACACCTTTATACCACATCGCTATTCGATCGCCGCCCCTTCGCAAATCACAATTTTACCATAAACACACCTTTCTTTCTATCGAAATGAATAAAATACGAAAACTCACCTTCCAACTCATTAGCAACCGACAAGAATCCGAGGCACCGCGAGCGAAGAGCAAAAAACTCTTAATCCGGTCGAGATCCGCGGGTTTTATACCGTCAGAACGGATCCTGGATGGTGCCATCACCGTTTTACCGAGCGGCACTAATATCAATTGGTAGCTGCAATTATTGTTAATAAGAAAACCGCATTGTCTGACAAACGCGGCAATCGGTTTTCTCCCACCACGAAGATATTTGTACAATGGTTGGATAATTCTGAATTCGCGAAATGATTTTTGCCGGTTACATCGACGAAATTATGCCTCTCGAACTCCACTGACGAAAGCGGGAGGATTTTCTTCGCTGAGAGAGATATTTTTTTGGTGATTTTTACTTCGTGATGGAATTCAGGGTTCTTGAAGGTTTTCCGTGACAGGGTCGAAAATGTAACCATTCAAATCGTTTATTTCGTCGCTCTTACGCTACAAGTTGCATATACAGTGTATAGTGTTGTAGAAAATTCTTAGGTACACATCCGTTGGCTAAACGAGTTCGATATCTCATCGTCGCTCTTATCACTCTAAAATATCTATCACTCGCACCGATCTTCTCTCGCTTAAAATATATAATTACTGTCTCTCTAATTGTGCGTAATAAACAATTAACTGGTCGCAATTCGAGATGCACGAGCTTTCCAAAATTCCATAAGACCCAACTGAATAAACAAATGAATAATTAATTGAATAGATAATTAAATAAACAATTTAATGAATAATTCAATAGACAAATGAATAAATAAATGAATAAATCTGCTGACTAAATAGACAGTCAATTATATTATTAATGAATGATTATTTTGATTAAAAAGGAATAATTAATTGTAGATCGTTGAAGTTGGTTATCGAAAATGCAATCGTGCGTCTCGAATGGAGGTTAGAATAAATATGAGGTACGCAATATTAGAAAAAATGTCCTGTGCTCGAAATCGAAGGATCGAAGATTACGCGTTTTTTTATACGTCTATAATACTGTTGCGCTTCTTCTCGACGTCAGTCGTGTCGAGATCGTTTCCTAAGCTCCCGACGCGGCCTCTTAACCCGATCCCCGGGCCCACCTGGCCCGTGGCTTTCAATTTCTCTTGCATTTGTGCTAGAATGCCCTGCATTCTTCGAATCTGCAACGCGAAATAAGAGGTTTCTTAATTTGATTATTTCCGATATTTCTTGATTTTTATGGAAATATTGATTAGAATGGTAATTAGAGTGAAAATCATAATCATAATTAGATTAATATTTTCACCTCTTCGTCCTTCTGCAATAGTAGTCTGTCAGTATCGGATATACTGTTCTCGAAGTTCGGACCGGAGTCTCTTTTCAATTTGCTGCAAAAGCAGAAAATCATCCAGATATAAAAAACTATATAATGATATATTAGTAATTCGCTATTTGCAAAGCAAAATACCAAGACGAATGAAATAACTACGATTAACTCCTTCGACTACTGTTGGCAATAATTCAGCATTAATATTAATCTTAGACTATTACTATTTACACTAACGATTCAATGCGGGATACGAAGAAATAAATAACATTCTCTTAATCCAGTGGGGATTCAGTTTTTCGATTATTTTAATATACTTTTTGAGAAATGCACGCCTAACATTTGTCGTAGGTGTAACACTACGTCATTCAGATTCATCTTGAATCTTAAAACTGACGTAGTACCACGTCACCAACGTTTCTCTTCAATTTTAGTAACGACGTAGTACTACGTCATCAAATTTCATCTGGAAGCTGGGAAAGACGTAGCTTACTACGTTCGTTTCTACCTTGAAGTTCGATTAGGACGTAGTACTAGTATAAGTCGTTGACCTTAACTCCTGAATCCTCGAAAACGAACCGATTTCAAAATTACAACCTTCCAAATACATCTCGATCTTCCACTTGACTTTCTTATCAAACGTAAAAGCGGTCAAAAATCTCAAAGTGGCAAAAGGGTCATTTCTATTTCTAATTCAATTTCTATTTCTATTAATAAATCTATCCACATAATCCACCGTTAAATATACTTCTAACGTCTAGCAATGAAACAACGGATACAACAAATTGATAAATATGCACAAGTTTATAATACGCATATAATATGACACATATACCTACTGTAATGCAAACTTATTTACATGCGTAAGTACCTCCGTTCCCGTATCGCTTGCTGCGAGATCTGGGAGATGCACTGTGCGCGGAAATTCTCGTAATGGACATCTTGGGTGACGTCTTTCAAATCCTGCATGTGCGTGGAGATCAACATTGTTCGGAGTTTCACGAAATCACTGTGTTTTGGATTTTCGACTAAATAGGATCAGTCAAAATGTAACATTAGTTTCTTTTATCTAGTGTTTTTTGCTTCGATGAATTTCGAAATAATTAAGTAGAAATAACATAAAGAATCAAATTTAGAATCTCACGAAGAATTATTTTGCTAACATTTTGGCAAACAGGAAATGTAAATAGAAAACAGTCTGATTACAATTATGAATATGTAATAATAATTATCGTGATTCTACCTTCGACGACTCCCCAAGGATATTGTCTCCCGCGAATCTTCTGTCCGGCGACCTCGAGCACCGTCGAGCTCCCCACCACAGCGAACGGGATGCATGCTTTCAGCTCCTTGTCCTGTTGCTTGAACTCCTCATCTTCGTCGCTGTCGCAGTCCGGAAACTGGTAAATCTTTAAGAAAAACCAAGTTAATCTTAATTATCGATTATATCTATGTGTCTAAAAACTTAGAAGACTGTAAGACTTAACGAAGTTATCTTCGACTTAACCAATTGGATGACGTAGTCCTACGTCTTTTTCGAAATTGAATCTCTGACCAACTGACTCAATACAATCGAATTTCAACAACTAGAATCTCAAGGGAAGAACCAAAACTCTCGACTAATCGTGGTTTGGACTCACCCTGGTTTCCGCAGAAAGAAGATTCGATACATACACTGCCGTCCAAAAGTTTCCGGACAAGGGTACAAAATGATGAAATATCATGAAAACTGCGACAGATTGTAGCGAAAATGTTAGAATTCATTTATTTATAACAAAAACTAAAAAACAAAATGAAATACATAAATACTATTATTACAAACGCTCACTAATATAAGAAAAACTCAGACTTTTTTCTCATCAAAGAAACCACCTTTTGCGGCAAGTAATTTCTTGACTAATTTCGGCATTCTTTTAATTAATTTTTCCAGTACCGATGATGGTATTGTTTCCTATTCCTTCTGGAGGATGTCCCAAAGATGTTCTGCTGACGTTGGACAAACCTGTCGCACACGTCTATCTAGCTCTTCCCAGAGGAGTTCGATCGGGTTAAGATCTGGGGATTGGGGTGGCCAGTTCATAATTTTTACCTCTCCCTGTGCTTCTGTGCGCTGGAGATACCTAGTGCAGAGCTTCGAGGTGTGTTTTGGGTCGTTGTCCTGTTGCATTACAAATCCTCGTCCTATAATGCGCTTTCCTGACGGTATTGCGTGCTTGCTTAAAATTGAGTGGTATCCTTTCTGTTCTAAAATTCCGTTGACTCTATAGAGGTCACCAACGCCATCGTGACTGAAACACCCCCAAACCATCACAGAACCCCCTCCATGTTTGACCGTTGGTCTTATGCAGTTCTTGTGCATTTTCTATGCTGGCTTTCGACGAACATACACACGACGTTTTTGACCGAAAACTTGAAACTTGGACTCATAAGTCCATAACACTTGTTTCCACTGATGTATCGTCCAATGCTTGTGTTTTTGAGCCCATTGCAGTCTCTTTAGTCGGTTGCCTCGCCTAAGGAGCGGTTTCTTGATGGCAACTCTGCCATTTAATCCGGCTTTAATGAGGTGCCTCTTTACAGTAGTGACGGATATGTCACTAGAGTGCATATTATTGAACCGCGATCTAATTTCCGGTGCGGTCAGCTTCCTATTTCGCTTGGACATAAGGACTATAGATTGGTCCTCAGCTTTACTGGTCACTCGTGGTCTGCCCGTGCGTTTTCTGTCATTGTTAGAGCCCGTCATTTGGTAACGAGTAATCGCGTCTCCTACCGTCGACTTCGATAATTTGAGTTTCTTCGCGATGCATCGCACTGTATAGCCTTCCTCACGTAAGGCGTTGATAATGGCTCGTTTCTCATTACTTATTCTCACTTTTCGACCCATTTTATCTTTCAGAATAATTAAAAATATTCATTTGTTTACGATGAAAGAAATATGTCTAAAACTCGGTGAAACCATAAAATACTCACTTTTTTTGGTGCCTTTCCAGTTCACTTTGATGTAGAAAAGTGATGAATACACAAGTAATAAATATTCTGACTTTACAAAAGCTTTACAGACCGTAGTCGACCTTACGAGACAAGCACATTCGGCCAACTATTAGAATATCAACAACATTTCGTACGTAACGTGAACTCAGTGAAGTTCGAAGTAGTGTACGTATAAGAGGAGAGATGTAAACAATGCATGAAGGTCATTCGTTCAACCGCTACCAAAGAAAAACTGGTGCTATTGCTTTTCTATACTGTGTCCGGAAACTTTTGGACGGCAGTGTATGTACAATACATGTTTATGTACCTGAATTTCGTGTTCCTCGATGTCGGCGAGGATTCGCTCCTTGAGCTTCTTCACTTCGTAAGTAGTCAAGGTGTCCGCTTTCGCGATCACCGGCACCACGTTCACCTTCCGATGCAATCTTTTCAATACCTCCAAGTCCAGTTGCCGAAGGCTGAAATCATATTATAATCAATGGACTTCAACCGTTCAAGAAATTTTAATTGCGGATCGTTGGAGCATTGAAAAACGTTTTTCAATAACTGAAAGCGAATCTAAGTGACGTAGAACTATGTTTCTTCAATAATTGAACCTTAATAAATAATTAAACATTAATTAAACATTAATTAAACATTAATTAAACATTAATTAAAAATATTAACACGTTCCGTGCCAAGTTGTTTTTGTTCAAACTATAGTTCGGGCTATTCGATGTTTTGACTCAAGATTGATATATTTTCTGCGAGTCAAGTTTGACGTGTACCATAGATGGTACACGTGGCACGGAACATATTAATAATAAATAATTAATCTCGAAACCGAGATAATCGATTTTGAATACGAACCCATGTCCGTATGGCGGAATAAAGTAGAGGCAGCAGTGCACCCGGTTGTCCTGGATGTTCTTCCGGTTGAGGCCACTCTCATCAGTGAAATACTGACGGAACTGTTCGTCGATGTACGCGGAACACGCCTTCCAAGTGTCCTCGCAATTGACCGCGTCGCCGAATCCTGACGGGCCAGGCCTCTTCGGTCAGTCGCGAAGGTGTACACCAAAGTTTATCGTGCCGCAAAAGATTTTTTAACCAGTTAACTGATGACGAATATACTCGTCGAACACAGAGTACGTATAATATAGAGTTAAAACTTTATATCAATAAAGTTTATTGACAATAATTGCAATCCTACAATATAAATTCGTAATTGTTTCAGTGATGACTAATAAAAGTATACGAAAATATAATTCATTTCATATACGGTTGCTTAATAATTATTATTTATCAACTTTTATTTCGATTTGGCCTTTAAAATGTTTCAAATATCTTAAAGTTTACGAGTATATTTTAGTTTTCACTAAAATTCCAATTTAAACTGCAAATTCTTAATACTGTGTACTCGTGACGAATATATTCGTCGTAACATATCATCGAGTATACTCGCCAAAAACAGTTAACTGGTTAAACCCTACCTGGAGTGTCGACGATCGTCAGTCGAAGCCGCACTCCGCGTTCCTCGATGTCCATCGTTTTCTTCTCAATCGACGTCGTCTTCTCGATCCGCTCTGCAACAGTTCGCATCGTGACCGTGTTTTTTGTGACTTTTTATTACTTTTGTTTTGTTTATGTTAGCTTGATTCGTTACCGTTCGGTGAATTAGTTTGGCGAATGAATTCTAAGCAATTGGGCTGACTGCAAGAAATGGGAGTAATTAAAGTAAATTAAGTGAATTCGAAATAAAGGAAATTGAATTTTATCGTAGTAAAACTGAATTGAAAGAAATATGCAAGAAATTATTGTAAGTTGGGATAAATGGAATTATAATTTGAATTATTATACATATTTGAGACAAATTATACAACACATTCGAATAAATTGAATTAATTAAAATTAACTGGTTGAAATAATGGTAAGCTTACATCAATTGAATAATTTCTGTCAATTGTTCTATAAAAGTGGTAAAAAGTTCGTGTTCCCAAGGTAATTTTGAAATAGATCTTTGCTAAGATGAAGAAAAAGAACTCTCACTAACCACCGGCATCGGGAATCTGTCGTTCCTTATAGAGGTCTCCGAGAAAAAGGCTGTTGATGAGGGTGGATTTCCCAAGGCCAGTTTCCCCGAGTACCATTAACGTGAATTCGAATCCCCTTTTCACGGACTTCCGGTGCACCTGTTCCGGCAGCGTGGCGAATCCAATATAGTCCCTGTCTGTAAGCAAATCCAAATGTCAACAGTGTCAAAAACAAAACTAATCAAAGACCAATGGATATTGTTGTCGGTCGAAAGAAATGAGTCTGTATCACTCTCTTGTATCATCGTAATCCATAGCGATCTATAAGAAATTGTCAAAATCGAGCCGTTAGATGGAGTTGGTTGTTGCGTCGTTAAACGGTTTCGACTCGCGGTCGTTTCGACGATGGCCAGAGTCGTTTGTTCCTGGAATAGACCAACTGCGATGGTAGACGGCGCTAGAAATCAACGAAGATCGGACTTCGCGAGACGGCGAAACAATCAAATCCATTTCGAGGGTTACGTTTCAAAGACTTTATCGAGATTCCTCAGGATTATCGCGATGCGAAGCGAGCGATAGACTCAGTTTTCGAACCATTTTCCCTCCGGCCACTCTTCTAATCACTCGATATTCATCTTCTTGTTCGTATCGTTGCCCGAAGATAATGTAATTACCCTCCAGTGTTGTAATGCGATGCAAGGGACGGGAATGTTCGAATGTTGTCGGACGATTGAATAAATGGAACGTTTGGGGTTGATTAGTGGATCGAGTCGCGAGGTGTTTTCCAGGGAAATGGAATATGGGGTTCGATATTTGAGATGTACGATACAAAGGAGGGAATGCAAGATACAATAATCAGGAGTCAAAATTTAAGATTCAAGATTCGAGACTTGAAAAAAATTAAATTTCAAGATACAAAGTACAAACTACAAGATTGAAGAAACCAAATATAAAATACCAGATAGAAATTTTAAGATACAAGATACAAAATACAAACAACGAAATACAAAATTCGAAATGTAATAATATGTCTCATGCGAAACCCAAACAAAACGCAGTATGTACAAACAAATTGTCATTAACACAATTTCTAAAAATGGAAAAGATTTAAATAACCAAAGAAAAAAATTCACTAACAATCTAAGCATTTCTCCGAAATTCCAAGAATATACTTTTTCTGCATTTTTCCGGAAATTACGAACACAATTAATTGTTAACCTTCTCATTCGAATTAGGTCAGAAAAACGATTTTAATTCTTCACTTCGAACTTTCCTCGAACATTACAATATAAAACACGATATAAAAGAAAGATGGAGGAGAAATTTCCCAAGAAGAAAATTGAAGACAATCGTCGAAATAAAAAATAGTGAAAATTTCTTCGGAATGTTTACACCACCGGCGCCACCGCCCTCTGTCTCGTGGGGTGTCCTTCAGCGGCATTCCACTCGAAAGAGGCCGATTATGTATTTTCTCTCGAAAAATAGAATATTTCAATTCGAAAATTCCTCGAAGAAACGTACCACTGGACATCGCGAGCAGCGGTGGTGCACACGGGTGCGCGTCGAAGGTATCGTCTTTGTAAATCACAGGTTAAAAATCGTCGACGTCGACGAGGGTGGCACGCGTCTCTTCTTCCACCGACTGGCGGTGGCGCTGGTTGTTGGGGCGCGTGCGCTTTACCGGTCGCGTGTGGATCAATAAGGGTAATAAAATGGGGATACTGGTAGCAGAGTCGTCAGTCGAGCGTGTGCACCACGAGGGTGCGCGTGCTGTGATTATAGAGGGGTGGGTTTACAGTGGTTTTTCATATGTATATGAAACTTTTATTTTACATTTATTAACCAGTTAACTGTTTCTGATGAGTATACTCATCATGAAGACGAGTATATTCGTCACGAGTAAACACCAGTGACAATCTGTAGTTTAACACTTTGTTCAGTATTGTACAGTACTACGTCTTTTCAAACATTCAATCTAAAACTGATTGACGTAGAAAAATTGAATTCGAAATCAAATGAAGTAGAACTACGTCTTCTTAAAAATCAAATTTAACAGCACACGATGTACTAGTGTGTCAAGAAACCCTGGATATTGTTTGGTGATTGAATTGGGTTGTTTCGGTCAATCCAAACTGATCTACTGATCGGCTTTATATTATTAGTATTATTGTTATTATTAATGTGCTTGCTGTATTATTCTTATCGATATTATTATTCTTCCCCCTTCTTACTCTTATTATTATTCTTACTATAATTCTTCCAATTACGCTTACTCTTATCTCCACCTCAAAACACCACAAAACATCTTGCTTCACCCTTTACTCCCCAACTCATCCAACCGCGACTCACACCACTCTGATAATCTTCTACTTACCCTCACCCTACTTACGCACATCCCAGCGAGTTCTCATGCGGCCGATCAGTAAGCGGTCGGCGTCAGAGGAAGTCTATGTAGCGTACATGTAAGTGGTAAGCACGACTGACGAATGTTCCGCGAGCAATAAACAGGCAGAGCCCGTGCCGCAGAGCGAGGAGTTCAAGACTTAACTGTTAAGTGGGTGGGTGGGTATCGTTTCGTAAAGGAATCCATCCGAATCGGAAATCCGTCCACGCAGGTGTCGTTCGCGCAATACGTGGAACTCAGAGGCCAACTGGAGAAGCATAAACTATCGGGAACCGCGATAAACTCGATACACGTACTTACTTACTCACTTGCTTACTTACTCGCACCCATGCACGCACGCACGCACGCACTTCTTTTTTCTTCCTTTTGCACAATGCTTGCTTCTGCTACTTACTCGCGTTGTTTCTTCGATTCCTGAGAACGGTTTACCGTTGCTGATCAATGGCAACAGTTTCTAGGATTTTGCGAGATTCAAGGGATTTTGGAGTTATTTGGTTAATTGTAGCTTGTTTGTTTCGGCTCATTAGGAATTGCCATTTGTATCATTTGTGTCAATGGTATCAGGTTTACAATTTTAATCATTTCGACGATTTCTAGAATTTGTTAGAAAGTTTGTATAATTTGTACAATTTTTATAATTCTCATTTGCACAATTCAAATTCTTATGATATCTTCAACTTGTCAACTTATAATTTCTTTAATTTGTATAATTTATTCTAATTTCTACGATCTAGATTATTTGTACATACATACATACAACTTGCATCACTCCCACGCTTCGTATCTCCTTCGCGTGAATTCTCGCTCGCCAGGGAAAAAGAAGAATCATCGACTATGCACCTAATCGTTCACCGAGGGTGTCGAAGAGGCCGAAGTGAAGAAACCGCGACGGCGATTGAGCGATTACCAGCCGCACGAGAGAAAGCAAGCAAGCAAGCAAGCAAGCACGGGCATTTCGGATTACGCGATCGGAGAAATTACGCGATCGGACGACGACGAGGAGCAGGAGCTAGTCAGCAAGCCAGCCACTCGATGGATGCAACTAGCCGCAGTCTCACAGTCATATTGCGTCAGTGACACGTTTCTTCAGACTCTAATCGTCGTTGCTCCAATATTCCCTTTCTTATTTCGCTCCACTGCCACTCGAAGGTTATCGTTCAAGCCAAAATCACCCGAATTCGATTCGCCCCAATAAAATCCATAGAATCAACCCTTAACGGCTAAGAGCTATTTTTGTCATTCTCACCTATTTTTCTCACATCCTCATATTGGGCCTACTAAATTCTATGGCATTAGTGTTGTGTCTCCGAAGCGGGGCCTGTCGGCCGTTAAGAGTTAAAACCTGGAAAAATTCTGACGGAAGAGAATTCTCCAAAATTCTAATAGACAGTAACCAAAAAACGTACTTCTTCTCAATTCGATTCATCGCGTCCACTTGTCGAAAGCCGACAATGCCTGACAGTAGCTCAGCGTAATTTTATGTAAGAGCGGGAGGACTTACGCAAACTGGGAGTCGCATTATTCTGGGTTAAATAATATTATGTCACAAGGAAAGCGAGACTTGTGCAATGTCGGCTACGGCGACATCGCCAGCGAAGAAATCTATCTCTTTTCTCTGTTTCCATCATATTGCGATCATGCATTTGTCGTATCATAATGGATTTTGATCATATTTTATTACTATATTATCATATTATGATAATATCACGTTATTATCTAATCATGCAATAATAATATCATACTATCATATCATCATACCGTCATATTATCACGCCATCATATCATCATACTATCATATCATCATACTATCATATCATCATACTATAATATTGTTATATCAGTATATTAGCACGTTATAATATTGCATGATTCAGAATCAAAATCTAGTGTTTCATATTATATCGTCGAATGTTATTCTAACATTGTTGTAATGATGCGTATGTTAGCTGCAAGTTAAAATAAGGTTTAGTAATTAAGGAAATTTGATGATTTAGTAGCTTCTGAAATTTATATATTTCCTTGGAAAGATTATTGAAAAGGAATGTGGAAATCGTCGGAGAGAGAGAGAGAGAGAGGGAATTTAAAGTAATCCGTAGGAAATTAGCGACACGCCCAATCTTCCGCTCCGCGATTCGAATTCTCTTAATTCACCAATTCTTCCGCGTACGGTGTACGTAAGTAAGTACGCGAGCGGTTACTACATCGAGCCATATACGAATCACGTAGTGCGAGGAGGAGCAGCTCGCGAACCACAACGTGTCCCGTTTTTCAAATCGACGATACGTGATCGAGGTAAATCCCTCTTTCTTCGAGCCTCGTTTCTGAATACTATACGGGCACTTGCGTGTACATGCGTACGTATGCGTATACGGATAACTGATTCCAGCGACATGCGCTGGACATTCCCTTGCAGTGGAATTTCTTATGTCAGGTTCGGTCGAAAGTTTTTCGAGGAACTTTTTTCGCTTCCGGTTTACTATTTCATGGTTTATGTCTTAATTCTTGCGTTCTCATCTAATGCAAATCTGGTATTTTCTACCTTATGCATAAATGTATGTGCGTTTAGAATTTTATATTTTATTTTCTACCTTTCGTATCTTGGATCTTTTGTTTTATATCGAGAAATCTTACGGTTAGTTTTTGAACCCTGAATCTTGAACTCTGAATCCTGAATCCTGAATATTGCATTTTGAAATTTTTTGAGTCTTGATTCCTGAATCCTGATCTTGGATTTTGAATCCTGAATCCGGAATGTTGTATTTTGTATCCTGTATTTGTATCGACAAAGTCTTTTGAACGTAACCCTCGAGATGGAGTTGATCGTTCCACCGTCTCGCAAAGTTCGATCCTCGTTGATTCCGAGCGGGGCCTACCATCGCAGCTGGTCTACTCCAGGAACGAGCGACTCTTGCCACCGTCGAAACGAGCGCGAGTCAAAGTCGTTTAACGACGGTGTGACAACCAACTCCATCTAACGGCTCGGTTTCAACAACTTCGCGAAGATCGCTTCGAATTACGGTGATACAAACGAGCCCGCCGCGAGATAAAACGACAAGCTCATTTCTCTCGCCGCGTCCCTCAGTCCACTTTCGCAATTACCGGTGCGCATACGCGTTCAACAATTTTCCATTATGCATCCTGTTACGCTGTTGAATCCGGGTGTAGCTAACTTTTCACCTCACGAGCACACCACCATGGATTTCCGTCTCCGCTGCGAAAGGTCATCCACAGTCGGGAGAAGTTCGTCGGATGTTCTCTTTCTCTCGCAACTCTTGACTCTTGTGCAAGCGCCCCCATCTTTCCGTCGCAATAGAGCGAATGAACTTTTCCGTATCGGGGAACGCTTGCGAAATAATCTAGCGAGGAGATCCTCGCTGGTTAAAGGTTCCTCTTTCACCGGCCGCGGCCGGGCCCACAGGAGAGAAAGGAGAACTCTTCGGATTCTTCTCCTTCTTCTCGTTTCTCTCTTTCTTACTTATTTTTCCTCTCTCACTCTGGCTTTCCTGATCACCCATCTCTCGACCTATTCCACGCTGCTGCCATCCTTCGCGGATGTGTGTGAGTGAGCCGGTGGTATTTTGCGCCCTGAATCTTTCCTTCCATCGGTCTTTTCGATGAAAATCATCGTCTACGGTAAGTGATGCTTTTTAGACAAATTCGCGACCTCTGCTATTCAAAGGACGCGTAATACTGCACCATTTCTACTTTCAGCTTAAATTTTTGAAAAGATGCAATTTTGCGTCATTACAGTGTTTGCTTTTGCAAAAAAGAACGTAGTTCTACATCATTGTTTATTTATTGCCTTGGATTTATTCATCCGTTATCTATTTCGATTTTAGAAGGAGAGTCAGTTCTACGTCAATAATCATTAGGTTCAGTTTTTATAAAAGACAGATTCATTGTAGATTCATTTGTTTGCTAAAAATGAATTCTCCAAATCTCCCAATAAAAACTGTTCCCTTATTGATCCTTATCGAGGAACAGAGGAAATAATTGAAGAAAGACAGAGAAAGGAATCAGTATATATATATACAATATATCGTTTTATATCAGCGAAAGAGGCATCAAGACGTTGAAAGCGGTGTTCCTAAGTGGACAGCAACGCCGAACCTCTAATTGAGACCGTTTCAACTTAGTTTGCCTCAATCTACGCCCGTTGAAGAAGTATTGTCTCTTCCGAATTCATATCCCATCAATTTAGTAAGCAAAATCGTTAGGAAAAAGTATAAGAAAAATTTCTTGACTGAATTTGGATGTTGCTCAAATGGCTTTAACCAATGAAAATCAATAGAAATTGAGGGTTGGTAGCGTCGAGAGGAATAATCGTCGAGGGAGAAGACGAATTTCTTTGCTGCAGCAGATCGCGACCCCATCGCACTACTAATTTAGACAATTCGCGGCGCTGTCGTCGGTGGGGCGCTATTATTACCCTCTTCTTGCCCCCACCAGATACGTCTTCGAACGTTCTTAGGGCTTCGCGAGAATTTTTTCGATTATTCCTTGGTCAACGTACAATAAAAAAGATTCGAGATCGAAGATTCAAGATGTATAATTTGAAACTCAAGATTTAAGAAACTGAGTATTCATGATTCAGAATTCAAAATATGAGAAAATCAAATTTCAGGACATCGTTCTACATGAGAATCTTAGATCTCGAATCCTGAAATATGATTACCTTAAATCTTGAATCTCATGTATTCTGAATCTTTAATCATGAAATTTGATTTTCTTAAGTGTTAAATATAGCAATAGAAATCAAAGTAGAAATATAAACAACAATGACAAGTGAAATTGAAACAAGAGAATGAGAAGCAACAACAAGAGCGATACAACTACGTCATCGCGAAGAGCAAGCTTTCAGGGAAGCTACAGCCTAGAAAGTGGGTTAGTTGTTAATTGCGCTTAATCGGCACTTGGCCGCCGCGCCGCGCGGGATCAACCGGCTCAGCGATTAACCGAGGTTACAAGGGCTCGCTTCCGAGCGACCTGCACTTACATAACGCCCTTATAACAAAGCCAACTATTTCCAAGTAATATACTCTCTACAATAGCCCTTCTTCCTATTGCGCAACCTAGATAATTCAATTCGCATTTTATTTCTCGTCTTTCAATACGCAATACATAAAAACTACCAAAAACATGTTTCTGTCAGAAAATATTTGTTTTCCGGTTCTACGTCATTTCAATAATTGAAATTGAATCTTGGATGACGTGGTTCTACGTTTTGTGAAAAATTGAAGCTTAATCCAAAAGACGTAGTGTACTACGTCTTTTTCGAAATTGAATCTCCGACCAGATGACGCAACGCAATCGAATTTCAAGAACTAGAATCTCAAGGAAAGAACAAAAATGATCGAGGGACCATGGTTTCGACTTATCGAAGTTTTCGCGGGAAGAAGATTCGATATACGAACGTTTGATTTATAGAGGTTTCATAAGCTATCATCTTGTGTATTGCGCGTAACTTATGTTAGCAAAATGAAGAGTTTGAAATAATCGAGCGCGGTACGGAGTATAGGAGACTAAGGAGACCAGAGGAAAAAGAGAGGACGAGCTGGCTCGCACGGGTAGTGACCTGGCCTTCCGTGTCTTCCATGCCTTCCACGACGCGCCGAGGTGATCTCGGATCGCGCCCTCTGCTAGAGATACGGTTATATGCGAAGGTGAACGATAACGGAATTTCCTCCCGGCTTCCTCGAGATCCGTCTCGCCTCTTTTCTTCTCGACGCTAATTTTCCTTTTTGCTCCTTAAGTCTCGTTTCAATATAATTTCTCAATATCGTCGTATTTTCATTGCAGCGTGTATCATAGCAATACGGAGAGTATAATAATTCGATGTACTATAATCATTATAATTGATCTAACTATAATAGAAATAAATGAAAAAGAAAAAAAAATGTTATCTTCGTATATTTACCTACTCTCATTTCCCTCGTTATTACTTAAGAAATTCGAAAACGACTTGTGTTAATGAAATTTATTACACATTTCACCTAATCACTTGATTCGATAAAAGAAGTATTAACGATTATTAATTATTCAAATTCGAGTTGTTTTAATCAGATTATAATGAATGATTGTACTCGAAATTAATTTCAGGTTAACGCAATTGATTGATTTTACATTTCGAGTGATTATTGTATGATAGAAATTGATTGATTTTCGGAAAGTCGGTTTTGTCGAGCGATTTCGGTGAACTTATTGTTAGTTAACGGAACCCTTCAGTATTGAATACGGGAGCGGCGAATCCTCACCCGGACTTCTCTTGGCTTCCGAGACAAGCGAGGGTCGCCGAAGACCCGGAAGTTCCTTCGCCTTGGCGCATTAACCCACCTCCTGCATCCTCTGCTTCCGCAGTCGCCCCATAATTAACGTTGGCTTTTCGATTTTCCTACTCTTTATACCCTCGGTTTAATTATCGTTGTTTTAGCACTATATACAGGGTGTTTCTGAAATTTTAAATCTCGAGGATTTTGAACAAGAAGCATACATAGTACAGACTACGTCTACTAGAAAAATTCTCGAAAATCTCGAATAATACAGTTTTCCATTCTAACCCGTTGACTATGTTTCCATCCTAAATGAACCCATTGACTATGCTGATCGTTTCCCAAAAAAAGTATTTTGAAATAATCGAAAGACTGAATCTCTACTGAATTAAAAAAATATTATTTATTTCATTGTACCCCGCATTTAATCGTTAGTTTAGATAGTAAAAATGTAATATTAAGATTTATCTAAATTAAAAGAGAAGATAAGAGGAATATTTTTAAGCGTTTTAGTCGCAACTTTTTTAGCTGCCCTTGGGCGATAACAGTAAAGGGTTAATAGCAACTGGGATTTAGCGTTGAAAGATCTGAAATCCGTAGATCTATTAGAGTGTTACCAAACCAGGGGGAACGAGTCTTTAAAGATCGTCGAACTTCGAGCAAAGTGGAGATTCAACTGGCGAAGCGGAAGGCGATCTGTCGCCGCGAATCTTGGTGGAAAGAGTCGGGCCAAGTGATTCTCCCTACCATAACGACTGTACACAGTGTGACCGGGCCAGGGGACGGCGAAGAGTGTGGGAAGAAGTTGCGTCGGCGTTGCGTTACGTCGACAATTGTTCCTAACGCGCTCGACGCCGAGCCAATTAAGAGGCCTCTTTCTGGATTACGTCAGCTGCTGCTGCCGCCACCGCGTTGCGAGAGCCTCGCGGACACATACTTACAATTACTCGAGTTATACGGGGTATGTAAGTATGTACATACTTTGGAAGCGGATAACCAAACTTCCTAGCAGCTTTTTAGCCTTCTCTCTCGAGATCGAGGAGAATCCAATAAGTACCAGTCGGAGAAGAATTCTTCGATTTGTCGAAATGCAACACCTGTTGCTTCGGGACGAACTTGAGCCCGACGTAACGTTTATTTCGGATAAGATGGGGCACTACGTCATGGGTGTCTTACGTAAAATTCTTTGAGAGAGACGCAGCATATACTACGTCATTTATTTCCACTTTGATTTTTCTAAAAGACGTAGTACTACGTCATTCGTTTTCATTTGGAAGTTTGGAAAAGACGTAGTAGTACGTCTGCCGTTTTTTTTCTTAAATCTTTCAAACGACGCAGTACTATATCGTCAAACATCATCTGGAAATTTAGGATGGACGTAGTACTACGTCATCGATATTAACCCCAGAAACAAATTAATCGATCGGTGACAGAAGCAAGGAACAAAGTGTAATTAGGAAAGGCGGAGGAGGCGCTAAGGAAAACCGCTGGCGACGAGAATGAAGTGAACGGATTGGCAGCGGGAATTCCATTGCCGCCAGTTCCTTCCTGGTAGCGCCGTGCTGGTCAACCAGTCTGACGGCGAATTGACTACCAGAGAAGCAGAAGCACACTGCCAAGTTGAACTCGCGAGTAGTACTCAACGACGACTCAACGAGTCGTGGGCGACTCTCCGGCTGCATTCCAAACTGCGTTGCCACGTCTTGTCGCGTCTTTGCCCTCCCTTTAACACCGTCACCCTTGCTCCCAAATCCCTCTCTCTTTCTCTTTCTCTTTCTCTCTTTCTCTCTATCTCCCTCTCTCTCTTAAATCTTGAATTCTAACTCACGAATCATGAAATTTGATTTTTTAAATCTTGAATCTTCAAATTTGATTCTCTTATATCTTGAATTCCGAATTTTGAAATTTGATTTTCTGTCTTATCCCCCTTCTTATCTCTTAAATTTTGAATCTTTTAAATCTTGAAATTAACACACCGTAACCCTTTCTATCTTTCTCTCCTTCTCTGACTCTCCTCTCCGCCGTTTCTCTTTCTTCGACTCTTATTCTTTATCTTCACGGTTTCCTTTCTCTCGTTTCTCATAATTTTCCACAGGTCTCAACTTGCCTCAACTCTTACAGTTGCTCTTTCCCAATTTCTCCATAATTTTTCAATCTTCTTTCTAACTTCATTCTTCTACTTCTGCTTTCTCCAAATGTTCCTCTTTCCCCCTTTTTCATATAATTAATTCCTAATTATCATTAAAAGTATAATTTTAACGCAACTGATTCTTTGCAACTTCTTTCAAAAACATTTCTTAATTTTCACGGTCTTTTTTTACGCGGTTCTATTTCTAAATGGTTTTTATTTACGCGATTTTTCTACAGGGTTTCCTTGTTCATTTGAATCAAGCTCTTTTTGCGCGAGAAATTTCTTATTTCAATCCGATACCGCGCGAAAGGAGACTGTGGTGCGCGTTTCCAAATTCATCAGAGGGGCCCCAAGTTTATTTTGTATTTGTCAGGAGTTCGACGACCGTGAAGGGAAGAATGATGGCCCTGAAGAAAGGCCGCAGCGGCATCCTTAGCATTCCTTCGTCTACCTGTATTACGACGCAGAAATACGCGACCCGCATTCTTTATCCGCCTCTTTGTGAAACGATCCGGGGACCTCGGGCCCCGCGTGGCACGCGGGAACCGCCTTGTCCTCGCTGGTTAAGTAAGTACTTACGCGCACTCGAGGATTGCCGATTCGAAGCTACTGCGCTGGTTCCGGGAAAACCGCGGCGACTGTTTTCTTCTGATGGCTAATTGTCAATGTTGAACATATTTGTACAGTTATAACATGTATCTATAACGAGTACTTATAACATGTGTTTGTAACATGTACTTGGAACATATTGTACGTACTATGTGATAGTATGATGATACAATGATACGATGATATGATAATATGTTGAAATGTATTCATGTTACACGGGTATAATATGTCTTTATAATACTGTGATTTATAACATATGTATTTCACATCAAAAAGACTCTAAACTCCAATTTTCATTACATATATCTTTCCTTAGAAAAAAAATGAGCCCAAAAAACCAATTTCGAAAATATTTAAAAATTACAATATCATTACTTTCTTTTCCTACACTGATTATTCGAATAATTCTGATGATTTTTCACCATCAGTAGACTGTGGGAATGCAAAACAATCTTAAAAGTGAACGTCCAGTAACTTGATTCATGAGGAAAAACGTTAGTACAATATCAAAAATGACTTGTTCTTTAAAAAAACCTCCCCAAAATACATAATAAATACAGGGCCTCTTTTTACGCGATCTTCCCGGAGTTCCCTTGCGGAAACCGGGGGACCTGGAATTACTGGTCGCGCAGAGATCCGCGATCCGTCAGCTCAATCGCGGTTTTTGCCGGGGGCTACGAACATCCGGGGGAACTGGCGAGTTCTCGAGGTACATAAACGTGGGACGACGATAAGAGGGGGGTCAGAGGAGGCCCAGGCGAAAAATGGAAAACCAGTTCCTCTTCCTGTCTCGGAGATGAGACGCTTGGTTATTACATGCTCCAGCGGCCACCGACGACTCCAGGATGCCGGGTTAGGTATGGCCAACCTGCCAGCATCCAGCGAAAGAAGAAGCAAGGGACAGCAAAGCAAGCAGGAGGAGGAACCTCGTCAGCACGACCGGAAGCTCATCTCTGTTCCTTCTTCCTTCTCCTCTTCTTTCTTCTCCGCAGCTTCTCATTCTCAATGATACGATAGAAAATCACCCCGTTCCACAAGAACGCAATATTCTAATAATATTCCGATATAACAATTCGTTGTATAACAATGTACGACAACACAATACAATACAAATCATTTTACGTTCAATTATGATAAATTCCACTTATTTGAAATAGTACAATTTAACTTTGTCATAGTTATTCATTATTATTCGGTAGATTAATTTTCATTATTATAAATATGTTAGATACAATAAACACTGTGGAATATGATGTAATATTGCAGTAATACTGTAATATGATAACATGATAATACGATAGTATAGTGATATGATGATATGATAGTATGAAAGTATGACAGTATGACAGTATGATGATATGATAGTATGGTATTACGATAGGATGACGACATAATAGTACATTTTCAGATCAGCCTCTCTTGTCAAAGAAGATAAGCAATAAAAACTCATTTTTTTTTAATGGGGTAATTTATAAAAATTTGGAAAATTGGCAGAAGTAAATTGGACTGAAATGAAAAAAAAAGAATTGTAAAAATGTTTTTGAAGCGCAGAAACGAAGAATAAAAGACGAGAAGAAGAAGAATAAAGAGGGAGAATAAGGGTAATAAATCAGACGGAAATTGGCCAGATGCAAGAAACTCGACACTTTTCAAATTCTGACACCGATTATTCTCGACTTCAATGGGCAAAACCTGATTTCTCTTTGGCGTCCTCTTGGGATTCTTATAACGCGATTCACGCACTTCTGGAAATCGAGAGGGCCACGTTAGTTTATTCAAACCGAAAAGTGATACTAAGGGCCTGTTTCATATGGAAATTGCCACGGGCTGCGCAAGACACCCATTTTACGTTCAAATGCAGATTGCTTTTCGAAACAAGAGTTTGAAGATTCCAAACGTTTTTTTTCTTTCAATTTTTTCTTCTTAGATGGAGGAATTCTAAGTGAAAAATAATATGGAAAGTAATTATTAATGAAACTTTGGTTGGATTGGGAGAGTATTTATGTTAATTGAGGATAGTAATTTATATTGTTTTAAAATAAATTGTAGAATTTAAAAGGGAAGTTTGTAATGACTTTAAAAAGAGGATGAAGTTTCGAGTAAGTAGAAAGATGGATAAAGCGTAAATCAATGGTTGATGCTGCTCAGCAGTGTCGTCTTATTAGTAGCTACGAGAGAAAATGTCAGGGAGATAAGCGATCCGCGGGGTTACTTCTTCAGGCGCACCTTTAATGAGGCACGCCAATTACGTAATCCTCCTTACTGCATACTGGCTACGTTCATATAATACGTATAATATGTACTATAGTACCTTCTCTTTTCTTGTGAAGAAGAAGAAGAAGAAGAAGAAGAGGAGGAAGAAGAAGATTATGATGATGATGATGACGAATGATGCAGTATTACGTCCGTTTGAAAAATTCAGGCTAAATTCGAATGACATAATACTACGTCTTTTTAAATATTGAACCAGAATTACTACGTCTTTTTGAAAAATTTTAACCGAAATTTAAAACAATTTTGAAGTTTCAATTCCGTTGAAACAAGCAAATTAAGAATTCAGAAAGAAGATGATGATGATGATAATGATAATGATGATCATGATGATCATGACGAAGAAGAAGAAAATTTCCTCTCGGGAGACCATTTATCTACGATATTTGTTTAAGATCATCTAAAAAATTGATTTTCAGCGAACAAATAAATCTGCAGTGTTGCGAATTACTTCCTTACTGATTAAAAATGTACATCGAAACCAACTGACGTATCACTACGTCATCCGCAGCCAGTTTTAATTTCCTAGAATATCGATATACTTTCGTTGACCGCTGCTCGTCTGTAGGAAAATCCGTGGCTCGGTGGAATAATCCACTGAAATCCAATGGCACGACATACGTGCACGTGTACACACGCGTGTATATGCAACATGTGACATCGATATCCTGATCATCGATATCCTTCTTCGTATTCCTCTTCTTCTTCTTCTTCTTCTTCTTCTTCTGTTGCGGTTTTCTCGCCGTCTTCCGCCGCTTGACGGTTGATCGACCCTCCGAGTGATTATTATTCGCTCGACAGGAGGAAATTAATCGCGTTTTAACAGCGTGAATCGAACCCATTACTCCCGATTCTCATTCTACTCGCCTTGGGATTAAGTAATCGCCTCGCGATTGCGCAATGCAACCCGATGCCGCTGAAAACTAATCGACTTTCTTCCGCAATCTCGAATAAGTTAGAAACTTGATTTTTGAATAATACCGCATTGTATAAGATCCTTGTACCGGCACTCTGCCAATCCTCGGAAATCTCGTTCGAACAATTCGATGAGGAAAACAGATTTTTGGAGAATAAATTGACCAGTTATCTGTTTCTACGTATTTGGAAAATCGTGTCGTTTATCTTTTTAGAAGTTATAACGAGTATATTCGTCAAGCAGAGAATATCTCTAATATGGAATTAAAACTTTTATATGATTAATGGTTTCAGTTTTTGAAAAACGCGTAGTAAGTTCTGCGCCAATCGTTTGTTATGTATAATTTTGGAAAAGACGTAGTACGTACTACGTCATTTATTTATAGTTTGCATTCACGAAAACCCGTACGACTATGGTGGCATCCACTTTCACTGGAAACCCTGAAAAAAATCCTCTCTCCAAAAAATGCGAAATTACCGGAAAAACCTCTGGATCAAAACCAAAAGTTGAAATGTCTCGAAAAAAAGAGTTCCACTGTCGCGGTTCCCCACACTGTCATCGTTGCCTCCGCTCGCCCCAGCCGACCGTCGCGCCTCGTGCAGGTCGCAACAGCGGCTTTACGGTACACCGAAGCAAGGTGGTATCGGTATTTCTTGCGGTTCTTTGTCCCGCAGGCCGTGCACCGACCTCACCTGCACCGCGCGCCACGGTTCGTTCAGGTAACTCGATCACGCGTGCCGTTCCCGCGACGGTGGTGCCCTCTCTCCCTCTCTCTTCTTCTTCTTCACCTTCTTTCCTGAGATTCCGCTTTTCTCTCGCTCCAACGATGCCTGGCGATCGGGTCTCAAGCCACTTCCGGTAAACTCTACGGCCTCTTCTCGTGGCCCAGGAGCGTCTTCTCCTTTTTCGCGTAACATTGCGCCGCACACTGGCACTCTGGGCCACTCGAAACACTAGCCCCGAGCAAAAGCCTCCGGCGATGACGATACTCGAGCAGTGTCCTTTCTTCTCGCTTCTTCCGATCTGCTTCGCACATTACTCCGTAAGCTTCGCCTCTGGAATTTTTTTCCCAAGCCTCTCATGGGAAACCTACGCTTCTGACTGCTACTCTTCTTCCTCTTCGCTTGGCAATTCGATTTTCTTTATCTCGAGCTAATTGGTTCTCCTAGATTCTCTATTTATTATTTTATCGCTATTTTATTGCTATAGCTTCTTGGCGAACGAGTTTAAAAGGTACTTTTAAACGAGTGGATTTGAAATTAGAGTTAGAATTTAAATTGCGAATTGAAATTGTAACCCTTTTTGAGAAGATCGTTGTGTTGCAATTAAAAATTCAAGATTATTGTAGTTTAAAATTGTAATAGTGTTGGTAGAGGGAAATTAAAAGATTCTCGACAAGTTACAAATTTCAACATTGTCTTTTGACTGGAAACTGCAGCATCCGCAACAGCCTCAAATTGCTACATTATCGACAACCAAAATTTCAAACCACTGTCGTTGACCCAACATTCCAAGATTGTCGATGACCCGAGACCTCAAACTTGCAGATGATACGGAATCGCAACATTGCAGTCGCCACAAAATTTTAGTATCGAGGATTGACTTCTCAAAATTGCAACATTGTCGACAACGCCAATTGTCAACACTGTTGATAAACTTAAAATTACAACACTGCCGCCAATTTCGAATCTTAATATAGTCGCTAACTCGAATTTGTAACATCGTCAATAACCTGTCAAATTGCAATATTATTTTCAACTATAAATACACCAAAAACAGTAAAATTCGCACTTGTTTCAAGATCTACTATACATTCAATTTTATCTAAAATATACAAAATCGACTTTCACTCGATTGAATCGGAGACCAATTTCTAAGAAGTCTTAAAGATTCCCAAATTTCTCATTCATCAAAGACGAATCAAAAACCGATTCTGATTAGTTTAATTGTAATTTGAATAGTGATTTACGTGAATTTCGAATGGACAAGACTTCTCTTGATGAAAGAAAAAGTGGTTTTATAGGGTTGATGAGAATTTATGAACCTAGTCCGAAGAAAGTGGGGGAAGAAAATCAGGCCGAGGTGCCTCGAACGCTTCGCCATGTACAAACATGGGTAACTATCAGTGGCCAGTAGCGGTACAAGGTAGCTAGTAGGCCCAGCAGCCAGTGGGTGAAGCGTGCGACTAAGTTTTTCGGTGGCAGAGCGCACCGGTACGTCCAGGGTCCCGTAAGATCCGCGTGGTACTCGAGGCGCTAGATGCCTTCGCGCGAACAACCGGGCCAAAGTCTTCTGCTACTGCTGCTTCTTCTTCTTCTTCTCCTCCTTTTCCTTTTCCTTCTCCTTCTTCTTCTTCTTCGTCTTCTTATGCTGGTTCGCCAACGTAAAAGCTGTCGAGCCGCTACAAATGCGACTTGCAGACTGCTTCTTCTTCGCGACCTGCCTCCGCGAACTGCTGGGAACCTTGCGGGCTCCGGGTTGGTAGCTGGGTCAAGGAGGACGAATTCTTCGACAGAGTTTAATTGATGTCAGATCTTTTTCCCCGGGACCACGTGTTAGGGAATCTTTGCTCTCGTTTTCTGCGCCCTTTGTTTAAGTTTTCTCGGTTTTTGCTTTTATTGAAATGTTATTGTTTTGATATCAGTTAGAATTTTGATGCTTCTAGAAAATTTAATTGGCTTCTGTCTTTCAATTGGATTTAAATGAAATGGAATTTTTTAATTCGAGTAAAAGTTCAATTAATGAAGAAGAAAAATCGAATGTTTAATTCGATTGAAAATTTAATTATTCCTAACAAAATCTTGTACTAATGAAATTCTTTACTCGACCCATAAGCATTAGCAGTAGCATTAGCAGCAGCATCAGTAGCATGCGGAAGAATTCACAGGAATCAGTCGGATTCCGCATGCTAAGTGCATTGGTAACGAGAAGAGGAAATGATTGGATCGTCGTTGGAGAGGGAAGTACCGTTCCATCTCCGGGGACCTTGGTTCACCGGGTCGCGCCAACGCGTTCGAACTCTTCTCTTTCTCTTCTTCTTCTTCTTCTTCTTCTTCTTCATCATCTTCTCTCTTTCGTCGCTGCACTTTGCCACGCAAAAAGTGGTCTGGTCACCGATCATCTCCTTCTTCCGCTTCTTTCTCTTCGTTTATACGTCCCCGACTACGATGGCAAGCTGCTTCCGCCATTTTCTTCTTGTCGTTGTCGTCTTCCTGCTTTTCGATGAAGAAAACCGTTCTCAACGTTAACGCCAATGGTTACGAGTGCTCCTCGGCACGCCTAACGACAATTGGCGTTCTTGCGAGCGAACAGCTTCTTCTTCTTCCCAGTGCGACGCGACGGCAGCAAGTTACTGTACAACTGTACTGTTGGCCGCTTACGCGGAAAGCGTTGAATTTCGAGGGAACTGGTGAACGGTACCCACGGATTCTTCCCTTGATTCCTATATTGGGTGAAAGCAAGGCGGCAGAAGACTCGGGAGTTGGCTGGCAGAAGTTGGGTGAAGCAGATGTCTCTGCTGTCGCGATGGAAAACTGGACTTGGATGGTGACAGTTAGGGTTAACTATGGGGGATTCCCCTCAAAAGAATCCGAATACTTTAGAATCGATACTATAGTGAAGTATCAATACTAAAGAATTGATTATCTTGAAAAAGAATCGCTAATTTAATTTCATTTTAAATAGAAACAATTAGCTATCTGCTTTGCGCAACAAACTTCAAAATAAATAAAACTTTAATAGACATTTTATTGAAAGTTAATATTGGTTAAAAATTAAACATAATTAAACATTGGTTAAAATTAAGCATAAGAAAATATTTAAGTAAGTGACATGCTCATTATGAGCTGAAAACAAATGCATTTTTTATATTGTATATATTGTAAACCCGAGAAAATATAATTATAAACCCTGAAACTTTTTCAACAAAAGTTTTCCCTAATTATTTCCTTCGCCCTACGATGAATATGACTTTCATTCGAATAAAAATGAAGAAGCATGACGGGTGGACAAGACAAATTCGAAAAAGAAAGAAAATCAAGATGAATTTCCGCATAAAGTTTACAGCAACAGCAGCAGCAGCAGCAGCAGCATCAGCCGCAGTATCAGAAGCGACCATTAAGGTATTGCGGGGCTTTGCTTTCGGAGGCGAACAATACGGCTCTCCAGCAGGAATTGTGATTGGCCGAGGACGCAGCGGAGAAAAAGCGGGGTGTAAAGTCAGAGAGCGAACGCGAAGAGAAGAGAAAAAGGGTTGATAGGGGTTGCAAGGTGCGAGAGTGCCACGCGTGTCACACAATCACTCGCCCGCTGATTACACGGCCCATTGTACAAGGACAACAGCTATCTTCCTCCTCTTCGACCTTCGTCTCCGCGATAAAAGATCTTTTTCTCTCCTCTTTGCTTGCATCCCTGACGCGCTCCGGCGGCAGCGCGCCGTTTATTTGAATCCCACGAGCAACATTGGTGGCGCCCTACCCGGACGTCGCGCGAGATACAAATAGGAAAGATCACAGCATCAGTAGTACGGCTTTTAGGCGACAATAGTAGTCAAAGGGTTAAACGAGCTGTAGGAAATTCCAGGATCAAAATCGAATTGAAATACGGAAATATTTAAATATTGGAATATCAATATGTTGATATATTGGTGCATTGATATCTTTAATGTATATTGTATACATTGATATATTGATATATTGATATATTGATATATTGATATTTTGATATATTGATATTTTGATATATTGATATACTGATGATATCTATTGATATGTTGAAATATTGAAGAATATTTTTAAGATATGAAGAATATTTCCGGGATCGTTGTAAAATTTCGGAATCATTGTAAAACAATTAGTAATTGTGCATAAAAAATTGACCATGACGATTCGTATCGAGAAAATTCCTGGAGATTAGAACGGAGCTTCCTGTTCGAGTCGCGCAGTCTTAGTGGCCCTATCAGGATGATAATCAAGGTAAGGACGACAGGTAAAACGGGTGAGGCTTCCGGTTAATAAATCCTGAATGGAGATCGATCCGTTCCTCGGTAAATGACTCTTAATCGTAGAATGTTCCTCCTCGAATCGTGGCACTCACGCGAGTGCCAATTAAACACGATGCAAATTGATAGAAACACGCCGCGGTATGATAGCCTCACCACATTACACAGTCGGAATTGATTTACAGTTAGTTACTTTCGAAATTGGTCTTCAAATGAAAACTGAGTGAAAATCGTATTTATAAATTTATTGAGATTCTTGAATATGTAGATTTTGAAATAAGTGCGATGCAGATTAATATCACTGTGTTTGGTTCATTTTGAGCTGAAAACAATATTGCAATTCGAGGGGTTATCAACGATGTTGCAAATTTGAGTTAGCGACTGCGTTGAAATTCGAAATTGGCGCCACTGTTGGAGTTTCGAGTTTATCAGCAGTTTTAGCATTTGGCGTAGCCAACAATGTTGCAATTTTGAAAAATTCAAATCTCGATACTGAAATTTCGAGTCGACAGTGATCTTGTGACTTCAAGTCGATGGCAATGTTGCGATTCGGGGTCATCTGCAAATTTGAGGCTTAGGATCATCGACAATCTTGGAATGTGGAATTTTGGATCGGCGACAATGTGGCAATTTGAAGCTGTCGATGATGTAGCAATTCCGAATCAAAAGCTTTCAATTTTCGTCTACCAACGATACGACAATCTTAGTTTCAATTTTGAGCTAGAAAAATGTTGCATTTTTACCTGCAACGCAAATATAAAAGAGCTCTGCGGTTTTATAGTCTCACTGCATTGCACACTCGTAATTGATTTAACGTTATCCAGTTGCTGAACTCGATCAGACCTTTTGCGCAATGTGCGCTTAATGAAAAGTTTCACCGTCAAAGTAGTTAAATTGTTGAAACTGTTAATTGCACAAACAGGGGGAAATAAAATACAAAGTGGTTTTGACGGATGAAAATCGAAGAATTTCAGAATGAAATAAAATTATTACGATTGTATATATTGAAAGTTGAATAAAGTCATCGGTGCTTTGGAGGTTGGAATTTGCGAGAGACTCTCGAGGTGGAAGAGTCGAGGTGCGCCATCAGGCGATCGCGGTATCGAATGCCCGAACTCCTAGGTATAATTTCATCGTTACACGAAATCCGAGAAGCTTGCTCTCGAAACCACGGATCCGCGTCTCCGCTGGCATTTTTTCCCACAATAATTCCTTCAGCCGTGATTCTCCGAGGCCATTGTTCGTCCCCTGCGTCATCTGTTCTCAGCTTCGATTTTTGACCTGACGTACTACTACTACTATTACTACGTCGTCCAGTTTCGGCTTGATTTCTTCCGGAAGACGTCATCCAATTTCAATTTGAATTTCTCACAGTGATTTAATACTAGGAAATGACGTAGTTCTAAATAATTCAATCCCAATTTAAATTTCGTTGACAAGACGTAGTACTACGCCAACCGTTCTTAGCTTCTGTTCTTGGAGAAGACGTAGTACTACGTCATTCGAACTCAGCTTGAATCCTTCAAGCCGACGTACCACTACGTTATTCGCTCTATCAAGTTCTCAAAACTCCCCACTAAACACCGGAATTACACATCACACCGCTAAATGCGTTCGAAGCAAACGTCACGTAAAAAGAAAGCGGATTAGATGAGATTAGAAGTTTGCAGAAATTCGAATAATTAAGGTATCGATTAATCGAGCTCGAAAAAATAATCGAGGCCTACCAAACTCCCCCAGCTTCTATCTCTAGTAGAATGAACGCGGTTCCAGCTGCCCTGTCGAATGAGTAATCGCAACCCCTCTCTGTCTCACCCCTCTTCTCTCTTTCATCCCCATTCGCTCTCTTTCTCGCGCCCTCTCTTTACTCACCCGGATGCAGGCCAGATTTCGAAGGGCGCGACGAATTGGAACGCGCGAACGGCGAATATCTTCCATTGCACTCCAATCCAGTTTTGCACGTTTGATCTTCAATTCTCTGTCTCGTGGCTTTGATGCTCTTTCCAGACTCTTCTTTTCACCATTCTTCTTTCCCTCGACTCTTTTAATTCCCCCGACGAGGTTTTTCTTACTTTTTCTGCTTTCATTAATCTTTTATTATTATTATCATTATTATTATTATTATTATTATTATTATTATTATTGATATAAGCACTAAAACACTATCACACTAGTTGAAATGACTGGTTCGACAGTATCGCTTTAAAATTCCAATTTCGCTTAACATTTATTTCCCTTAATCATCTAACGACATTTCCACGAATTAAAATTTCTTAAGTTTGATTTCCTTTCAATTAAATCCAATGAAAAAAGAATAATTCCTGTAATAACTATACAGAAGCTGCAATAAAATAAGATACAACTCACAGTAATGACGATATAGAAATACCAAGAATTCAGGGAGCAATAAACGGGAAGAAGATAAAATAATCGAATAAAACCAATAAAAATCGATTAGTGAAAAATCTAGAGAATTTGAGGAGTGGTTTACATTTGAAGGAAGAATTGGCAGGAAAATCGGGAGTAGTAGAATATAACGAACGAGGGACAATAGTCGAGAGAATCCTTTGGCTTTGCTTTCCTCCTGTAGATCTGACTGGATGAAAGCCACCCTTTCGATCAATAGCCCTGCATTATGCGATTTGGGTGCTCCCTTCTGGTCCCTTCTCGCCCTCGCTTCTCTTCTCTCGCTCTATCTCGGTTTCTCTTACCTTTAACCAGTTAACTGTTTATGACGAGTATACTCGTCGTGAAAAGTGTGTACAATCTTGTCTTCTGACGTTAATATTCGTCATGAGTAAACAAAAGTAAGGATTTGCAGTTTAAATTGGAATTTTAATGAAAATTGTTAAATAAAAAATTTTAATTCCATATTACGCATACTCTCTGTTTGACGAGAATAATTGTTATCGTTTAATTTCAACGACGCAGTTTGAATATACATTTTCCAAAGGTGTCGGAACAGTTAACTGGTTAACTTGATGTACAATAACTATTTACGTAAACTAGTGACTAGTGTCACTGTGACAGTAATACAATAATTTTATTAATTCTAAAATAAATACAAATATATATTTATTTATTATCAATATATCAATATATTATAATTGAATACAATAGTATTACACAGTATAGAAAACTATCCCTTAATACATTATGCACTATATAAAATTCTACATAAATATATAAATCTAAATATATAAATAATAAATCAGAATAATTTAAATAACAGAAATATAAAGAAGACAAGTGTCGACGTAAATTAGCTACATAGATGGATCCGTTTCGCAGGGGACCCACCGAAGGTAAGCAGCTCGAAAGAAAAAGGCGACGAGGCATAAAAGCGGCGAGTCTAATTAGAAAAAGGGGTAGAAAGAGCGGGACGAATTTCGCCGTGGCGTCGCTTCGTTTGCCTCGCAATAGCTTGATACGCGAGGCAGTTTGGTTTGTCGTGTAACGCGTAGACCGTGCAACGTATAGTGTGGCGTAGAGCATCGCGCGTAGTGTGGCGAAAATCGACGTGTAATTCTCCCAACGAGGGGGCCTGACTCCCAACTACGAGCCACGAGTACGACAAAAGAGAGAGGCTATCGTATTTTTTTCCGTGCCACTCTTCGGTTGGTGTCCCTTTCTTCCCCTCTTCGCTGCCACCCGTCGCGTGCCGCACTGCATTGCACACCCCCTCCACCTCCTCCTCCTCGCCCTTCCTGGAACAGCCCCATTTCAACCCCGTTTTCTTCTCGTCTTTCTTTCGCTTTGTTTGTCACGTCGATTTCTCATTTCTCTCCTGTTGGTTCTTAATTCATTTCGTGTACATGCAAGAACGTATTGTTTTGGCTGTTGTTGTTGTTCGTATGGAGATTTAAATATTTGTGCATTTATGTGTTACTGTATAAGTACGTGTAACGCACAAATTAATAGATCATAGTAACGTAAAATTGTATTTAATTATGATGTGTTGATATATTGATCTATGCATTCATTGATCTATTGATACTTTGATACATTGATGTATTAATATAGTAAAGTATTAGTATATTGGAATCTTGATAGTAATATCAAAATATTGGAAAATTGGAATACTAAAATACTGATATATCTGTAAATATCGCTATACCACGATCCTATTAAACTCCTCTTCCTCAACATCCTTCCATCACCATCAATACTTCCACCACGCCTGCGCCTCCAAAAACCTTCTAAAACCCAAAACCAAAACGCAACATCCCCTCAAATTCAGCGTCTCCATTTTCCACGGTTTTCGAGAATCTTTCCCTCCAAAAAGAACCCTTTCCCTCTCCAAGTCAGCCCCCTCCACTGCAGTGGCGCCACCTGTCCTCGGGTTTCTCTCTCTCCTTCGCGTGCGTTCGCCGCCGCCAATCAGCCGAATGAAACCGGTGCACAAAAATTCGCGGGAAAAAAAGGAAAACCGCGCTTTTTCGAGATGCTCTATCAGAGATCCACCTGATGAAAGGAACCCGCGGTGCAAAAGGGGGACAAAGAGAATATCCACAGTCGTCGTCGTCGTCGCCGTAGTCACGTGGTACAGGAACCGGTGTCAGAGACCACGAAAGAGAGACAGAGAGAGGGAGGGAGACAGTCGCGTAGGAGGAAAAAACGTGAAAAGAGTAAAAAAATCGCAGAAGGGAGGGGGGGGGGGAGGTTGGTGGTAGGCTGGCTATTGACAAAGGCTTTCATCTTTATAATTCAACCCCTCGCTCGCCACCCTCAATCCATTTTGTGCTTCCCTTTCTCTCTCTCTCTCTCTCTCACTCCCTCTCTCTTCTTCTCTTTCTTTCTCTCTTTTTACCACCCTAATGCTTTCTTTCCTAGCCTCCTCCTTTTTTGTACCCTGCTCCACACTCTCTGTTCCACGTGTCACCTACCACATGCCGTCTATGGACTTCTGCCATTATTTTCCACTGGCTGATGCCCCCCTTTTCACCACCAACCCCCTTTTGTGATGCTGTTGTGACTCTCTCTATCTTTCTCTCTCTCTTTCTCTCTTGGTTTTTCTGTATCTCTGTCTTTACTCGGGAGTAATCAACCATGGATAATTGGTCTTGATGCTTTTTGGCAGGGTTTCTTTATTTTCGGGATTTTTTTTGCTGGGAAATCACGTTTTGGATCGAAGGATTTTGCTATGGTAGATCAAGTGACAAACTTTTGACTCTTTGATTTGATCGGTTTTTTAGTGGTGGTTGAGGGAGATTCAGTTTTTGAGAGTCAATGATGTGATAAGGGAATTATGCAATGTATTGTAGAATGAACTGTAAAATTTACTGTGGAATATATTCCAAAATATATTTTCCAATATCCCGTATACAGTCCACGGCAGAATATATCACACAACGTAGTTACTGTTCCGAAAGATATCAGTTTCAATTGTCACCTTTTAACTAAGAGTGTGATATATTGTTGCAAACGATAAACCGAAATAAACTAAAATAAACTAATTGTAAGATAAATTTAAATAAAGTAAGAGAAAGTAAAGTAAACCGAAATAAACTAAAATAAAGTGAAATGAAGAAAAATAAAGTGGAAATGTAAAGAAGAAAATTGAATGACAAATTACTTGGCAATTTGGAATAGAATTCAAACACATGCTTTTCCACGTATCTACAGTCTATTTCTCACCTTTTAGGTAAACGACTAACCCAAAGTAAATTACATGTACATGATTTAAAATTATACGAGTTTACAAGAATAGATGAGCCAGTTTTATGCTGCTGATATCAACCAGAAGTTGATTGAACCGCTAACTAAGATACATACTCCCAAATCCTCCGTACAGTCAACTAATTGTGGCTATTTAATTTCGCGACGTACTTCTAATCCCATTGTCCCGAATGTTACAGGAATAAAACCGCTAATATCTCCGGAACCTAATTTGTATCGAGAATTCTTCGAAAATATTTTTCTCGACGACGTAGTTCTACATCTTTACAAAAGTTCAAATCAATTTCTATGTCGTAGTACTACGTGATTTCACAAAATTCCCTTTAAAATGACCTGACGTAGTAAATACTATATGTCCTCCGAAAAGTGGAATACAGGAAGCAAAGGAAACATAGGTGTCCGAGGGTAGCTATCATTACGCAACATTGATTTCAAGTAATTGCAACCGCGGTGTAGAGGGGGAAAGAGTTGAAAGGTTGCGAAAAGTGAGGTGAGGCAGGTTTTCGCGAAGGGGCTTCGCCAGGATGATTTCGGGACGGCAGGTGCCAAACGACACGGAGACACGAAGCCCTTTAAAAAGGGAGGCCACTTGAAGAACATCCAACACCTCCAGATTCCATAGGATCATTCGATCGAGTCGATCCGCTTTGTCTCCTGTGCCTCAAGGAGCCTACGACTCAATTTCATCTGCACGCTTTTGATCCCAACAATTCTCTCGTACTAATCTCAACACTAAAACTACCACACTAGTCAAAATGACTGACATTATTATTTCACTCAACAGTTTTTTCCCGTCATAATATGATGGACTTTGTACCGATCAAATCTCCAAAAAGTAAAATAATTAAATAATTAAATTTAAAATTTAGCAATTGCCTCCAAAAAATATTCGTGGAATTTTGAAGAATCACTAGAAAAATTGTGTTTGTAGGATGTAAATCCAGAAAAAGGGGGGAGGGGGAGGAAAGTAAAGAAAAACTGGAAGTAAGTAGCCACCTGCGTGCCAGAAGTGTCTCTCGGCTGGAAGCGGCATGAAACCGAACACCAGAGGAAACCAGAGAAAAGAAGGAGAGAGTTTCGGGAACTGAGCAGCAACAACATCAGCATCAGCGGCAATGACAGCAGTGGCAGAGGAACCTGCAACGACTTGAAAAAACGCAGAGGGTGCAAGGGGTCATGCGACACGTTTCGAGGGGGTCGTTTAAGCGGAGCGAAATCGTCGGTGTACCATCTGCGTCGTTGAAGGGGGTATTTTTCCGAGATTCTTTTTTGAGAATCATTTTTAGAAATCTTTCTCTACTAATACGAGCCTGATAATGAGTAAATTTTATATTAGTTTACTGTATAATGTTTAGTATATCCTATGATACATTGCGTAGTTTCTACAGTATTTTGTACACTATATTCCAGAGTATATTATACAGTATATTGCACACTATATTGCGTAATATATATTGTACGTAGTGTATTGTGTAAATAAATATGTCTGCCCGTACCATTTATGGTACGCGTTAAACTTGACCTTCGAGACACGTGTATCATAACTGGTACACGTGTAACGGAATGCATTAAATAAACTTTTGAAAATACAGTAGAATACCTCACGAAATAGCTCGAAACCCGGGAGTTTCTGGCACCCAGCGTGCCAACCCGGGCAGCCAGCCTCCGAAAGCTAGGCGGTGGCCGTAGAGCGGCGCATCGATTACTAGCCCCCACTCTCTATCCAACGAGTTGTGGGTAGCGGGGGACGGCGAGGGTGGGAGGGGAACCACTAGGTAAAGGTAGGTTCGTTCGGCGAGCGTCGCAGTCGCCGGAAGTCCGGCGCGGGCGACGGTAGGGGTCGCACGGCGGAGCGAACGGAAGTGAAAGGAGAACGTCGGAGGGAAGCGGAAGCGCGGTGATGGAGGGCCAGGAAGAAAACGGAAGGCGGAAGGGGGTGTACGGGGGTGAGCCAGAGGGCGTTAGCAACGGGATGGAACCGGAACCGGAACCAGCCAGCGCAGGAACATGGGAGCTAACGTTCCAGGGGCTCTTCGCCGACCCCGTTAGCTTGCCGCGCGCGCACCCCGCACACTCCGTAACCACCACCCACTCCCTTGACTCGCCCGCCGCCATCACCCTCAATATGCCGGAAGCGTCGCGTTCCCCGGAAGTCGCCGAGGAAATGAAATGCCTCGCAGCCAGCCAATCCCAGAGCGTCTAGTCCCTGCGGAGAACCCGGGCTTCTCTCTACTCCTCTGCTTCTGCTTCTGCTGCTTCTGCTGTTAGCTTGCCTTTGTTAATGGCCGCCGAGATTTTCGTGCTGATCGAGGATTCTTATTGATTTTACCAACGCCCTGATACCTAAAGTCATACGCACCGTCTAGAAATCTTATTTGAATTTAACATTGGAATTAGCGAACAGTAAAAATTCCTATCTCTGACTCGGAATAATAGTAGGAAAAACAGAAATACGGATAGAACGCAACATTTATGATGATAAATACTAGATTTAATTGAATAATAAATTTAAAATATTACTCTTAATTTTTATTTTGGGTGTTCCGATAGTTTCTGGAATTTGTAATAATTTCGTTATTGCATATTGAACTTGGGGGTAGGATCTCCTGGCCACGAGACACACTATATTATTATTACAGTTACCCCAAAAGTAATGACCATTCGTTTCATCATACCATAAACGATGGTAATATCCAGAAATAATATATTCATTAGATTGCATTAGCCAAAATTCAGAGCCGTGTAGTTTTTATACTGAAAACGGTTCTTATCCGCTCTTGTTAATTCCGCCGTCATCGATAATTACGTCAAATTTTTCCCTTCGTAAAAGTTGCATAAAAATCCAAGATTATTTCGGTGACTGGAATCACCAGGTCGCGCGGCTAATTAGTTTCCCGATATTTGCGACTAAATACGGCAGGTTCCTTAAACCATCAGCAGTTTTTACCCGAAATTCGAACTTTACACAGCGCATTCTCAATAGAGTTGAAGCTTGATAAGGTTCGATAAACGAAGCTTCGTGACTCGAAAAACTCTCGGTGAGACGAGAATTTTGTGAGTAACCTTCCATTCAGCGACGAAAACCTTGGCGAGTCAAAAGAAGAGTTACTTTGACTCGAATTATCTTCCGTGTGCATTGGTTGCAGCGTTTTACCTCGGTAGCTCGAATTTTCAAACGCCGAGCCTCTGGAAGTCGAACGTTTACCTTCGTGAGTCGAAACTCGCCTTTGCGAGTCGAACTTTGAACCGTCAACCGCAAGCGTCAATCTTATCACCTAGTCACGGATTTTTTTAATAACAATCGAACTCTTTTCGTACGTTTTGCAATTTCTTCCTCATTATGCTTGGCCCGTACAACCTAAACGATTAACTTCAAACGATTGAACGAGATTCAATTTGAACTTTTCACGAGACGTAGAACTACGTCATCCAAATTAACTTCAAGTTTTCCTAAAATTGTAAATTCTCGCAAACAACCTCATCTATAAATCGACACTAAATCGAAAACGCTGCGACCAAAAGGTTTTGGCCCTTCCCTTTGAGCTGGTAATGAGAGTTAACGAGGTTCGCCGATATCAACGAATCAGGGCCATTATAATTGTCGTAATTGCGAGCAATTCGTTGGGTATAAAGATTTGAACGGTGTTGAAGTAGTCGCAAACGGTGACGCAAGCGGTAGGAGGGACCGAGAGTACAAGTGTTATAAAGCCACGGGAGAGCTAGGAGCATGGGAGTATATGTACAAAGGTATTCGCGTTATTCGCCTTTCACTAACTCCTAAGCTACTTCGAGTCACTGATTCTTCAGGGCCAAACTATCGAGCTCGCGCCTGCTGTTGCTGTTCCTATTCGCTCGCTAACGCGAACCTTTTCTTCTTCTCTTGGATCTTTCTTTCAACCACATTTTCCATCCATTTCAATTGCGATAATTAAATTTAATTAAACCGATTTCGCGTTGAATAATATGTCATATTTTTAATTATTTGATAAATGTTTGAATTGATACATTTGGATTGTTTAATCGATTGGATTATTTGATGATTTATTGTTAGAAAATCACTTGAACAATTAATTAGAAAATCAATTAGAAAATCAATTAGAAAATCAATTGGAAAGTCGATTAAAAATTCTATTGAAAAATCAATCGGAAACCTTAATCGATCAATTGACACCTGAAACTACTTCAGCGCGAATTCTTGATTTAAAAGCGTCTCCACTTCTCTCCAGCCGCCAAATTCCAGTAATCCGGAGACGGGAGACTAGTAGAGGAGACACACGCGTCCAACTGGCAGCCACATGTATGTCGCGGCGAAGGCTCGATTTTGGGGCCGTTAGCTAATTGCGGTGAGGGTTTGCGGGGGCCCGAAATGGAAAAGTAAATCGATCGGCGTAGAATGTGGTCTTGCGGGGGCGTGATTAGGATAGTTCTCTAGCAGGTGATTAGAGAGTATCGGACATAATTGTGGTGAACCTCGAAATTCCTCGATCGATTTTCCGCCCAATGCATAATTCCCATGTAATTATGTCACTATAATTTTGTACCCCTTTAACTCTTTGATTACTTTCAAATTCCGAAACGGACCGTCCTTTCAATATAGGAATTCATTCGCGACCTACGCGTTTCGTTAGTATAGATAGATATAGTGAAAATGTACAACGATTGATATTAAACTAAATTAAATGGCGCCTATGAGTGGGTAAGGTATCATAAGAGGAATTATTTTTAAGCGGCTTTAAGCGTCTACAGGATCACGAGTGTAACTTTGTTGAGTGCCTCCAGGCGCCAACAGTAGTATCAAAGGGTTGAGGATCGGGTTTTAGCTTGTCGCGGTATGTAAAGTAAAGTAACGTGAAGTAAAGTACAGCAGTGTACTTCCTTCCGGCTGGAGTCTCGCGTTTTTGGTCGAACGGTGATGAAGAAAGTGAGACATAACTCAATTATTACCGTAAGTCGCTGCTAGCCGTCGGCCGTGTAAGTGATTATATAAGAGGTCGCGGACACTTTCTCCAGTCGACTGCACCACCGCGCAACTATAGCGAAAGCACAATATCGTTTCAGAAATTTCCACGCTTCGTTTTTCGAATTGACTTTTTCGTCAAAGTAATCAAACTTCAAAATTCGAATTGCCATTACAATCAATTGAATGTTCCGTCGCATAGGAAAAATCTGTTTTTCATTCGAATCAATTTAAATTTCTAATCGAATTTGAAATTAGATTTCTTATTAAAATCGAATTCAAAATTGGACTTTTCAGTAAAGTAATTCAATTCGATCGAAAATCGCTAAGACTTAAACAGGGGGCGCAGAAAAAGACAGATTCTCGAACGAAAAGGGAAATTGGTTAAAAGGGTAAAAAAAAAATAATATAACCAGTTATCATAATTGTTTCGGCGTCTTTGGAAAATGTGTATTTGAACTGCGTCCGCGAAATTAACCGATGACGAATATACTCGCTAAACACAGTTAACTGGATAAAGAGAGAAGAAGAGAAAATGAGAGAAAATAGGAAAAAATGGGAGGTTGTTAAAGGTCGACAGAAAAGAGGAGAAAAGAGAGAGAAAGAGGGGCGGTATGCTCGAGCAAGCGTGATACATCGTTTCATGGTAGCTAAGCCGCGCGCGGCATACAAGCTTCTTGGGGCCCACAAAGTGGGTCCACTACTGTAATACACCTTGATAACCGGTTTCTCAGCTCTGTCAATCGAATTATTCGCTACTAGTACTCCTCTGTCTAGTAGTCTCGCCGCATTGGAAATTGCGACCCGGATGATATAATACGGAAACTTCATTATGAGGCCCAATTTTTGGGTCTTGTCAACCTCATTTCCGGTCTGTTACATATTGCGCTGTGAATCGTGTCGATGTACATAAAAAAAACAACTTTTGCTCAGGGCCAAATTTGTATCTCTCTATTCGAATTATTTTGGGCCTTGATGAGGCCCATTTCCTAACAACATATCTTGAGATCAGAGCACTTAAACCAGTATTTCCAAAACTGCAATAAAGTTAGTAAATATTAATCACATAAATTTTTCTGGGCCTTATTACAATCATTTACACTCACGAGAGGCCCAATTTCTCACCAGCTTCTTAGAAAATTCATCTGCAAAGGGATAAAAATCGATATGAAATCGAATCAACATCAAGTCAGAAACCGATAAAATTCCCCATAATATGATAAAAAAAGGCCCACGGAGAGGGGGGGGGGGGGCAAAGATAGAGGGAGAAGAGGAGGTGGAAGACGTAACCGGCGCGTCACGAGGACGATAAATCAACGTTGCACAACCGCGAGGTTGATTTATATCGGTTGGCTGTGCCGTTGACCCGCGGCTACTTTTCCACCTTCGACTCTTAAGCCGCCTGGCCTCTCTTCCTTTATTCGCTGCGCAGGAGTGTCGCCGGGTAACTAATTTTCGTTAATTCGGCGATTGCTTCGCTGCTCGCATCGCGAACTCAACAACATTGATGTAACTTTAAAGAAGTCACCTGTAATAATTGTATAGTGTCAAGAGTTGTGTTACCCTGTGAAATTTATCGCATCGTTAGTGAAGGAGACAATAAATATCAATATACAATATGTATGTATTGATATATGTATGTATGTCTGTAATATCATACAATTATTCGTTAAAAAGTGAATATTATAACACAAGATATTATAATGTTTATTATTGAATATGAATTGCTGATATTGATACATCGATATATCCAGATTTTAATATGTTAATATATCAATATGCCAATCGGTTAATCAGGCAATAATTCAGAATACCAATATGTTAAATCTGTTAATCTGTTATTTGGTTGATCTGTCAATCAATTTGTCAATTTGTCAATATGTCAATATATCAATCAGTTAATAATTCAAAATATCGGATATATTGAGCAGTCAAGCTATCAATCTGTTAATGTATCTACTTATAAATATATCAATACTAAATATCGATATATCGATATCATAATATATTAACCATATCATTTTTCTTACGCAACCCGATCCACTACAAAACATTGTCCACCACCGTTTTAACATCCCCTACAAAACAGGATACCGGCCAATCCGAATACCAATACACCATCCCGAGGATACAACAGACTCCAAAATAAAGCGCTTAACAAAACACTACCAACTTAATCAATATTACTATCACATACAACCAATCAGCAAAATTTGCGGGTTCGCTAAAGAAAGCGAATTAAACATGAAATTTAATCGAGAAACAAAAACCGATTAGGAGAGAATCGAAGGGGGGCGAAGAATCAACGGTGACGACGAAGAAGAATAACAAGAAGATAAAGAGAAAGAGAGGAATAACAGATTGACGTTTGGAAGGAAAAAAATGGTCCCACGAGGATTCGAGCCGAAAGAATTCCCCGCGGATGAAATTCCATCTGCGGCGCGGTGGTGGGACAGCGTGTGCTCATCCGCGGATGCTTTCGAGCGACATTACCTCGCGCGCGGAGTCCTCTTCCTTTTCTCGCCCACTCACTTTCTCCCTTCCTCTCTCTTGAGACACCCTCTCTTCTCCCCCCTCCTTCGTCGCTCGCTCTTCCGCTTACTGCCGGCCGATTTTCTCTCCGGGCCAGGAGAGAAAAAGAGAAAGAGAGAGAGAGAGAGAGAGAAACGTAAGGCGCACATAAGGTGAAGGTATCGATTGCGCAACATTGATATTATGCAACCGAGAGAGGCCCCGCTTCGGCTTCCTGCTCTCTGTTATCTAACGCGGTGCGCTGCCGCACGCGGCCCGTGAGTACGATGTGAGTACAGTTAGTTAGTTAGTTAGTTAGTTAGTTAGTTGGTTGGTTAATTACTCATTTGGATCGGCGACGCGAACTTTCTGCGCCAGTTTTTCTAGGAATTGGGAGTTTGGATTGTTGTATTATTGACTTGTGGAAGGAGATTTTCTCAGGTGTTTTTGGAGTTTTTAAACGGATGAGGTTTTTCTACGAGGATTTTTGGCATTTTAGGAGGATGTAGGTTTACGTTGATTTGAGTATAATATATTGCATTGTGTATTTTATAGCATATTGTATAATATATTGTACAGTAGACTGTAAATTATAGTGCTCGGTATATTGTAAAAAATATTGCATAGTGTACCGTCTAGTGTATGTTCATTCAATATATTCAATACATTCAATATAAAATAAATTAACTGTATACAATATATTTATTGTTATTCCTGTATCTAATGCAAAGTGTGTAAAAACAACTATTTATCCTTTTGGAGACGAAAACAAATAGAAAATGTTCACTGAAAATTGGGCGAAATTGTTTCTTCCCACCAAAACAATGACCCCCGAAAATTTAAATATACCTAATTTTACCATCCTTTTTAAAGAAATATTGTCTGGCTCGAAAACTAGATAAACATTGTGTTTTTTCCCATAATTGTCCACAATTTTCCCCCCAATTTCGAGTCTCACGATCCCATTGACAAAACGATGTTCTACAAACAAATATCTGTAGAAAACTATAGGGAAAATATTTGAACGAAATAGAACACCCGGTACACAAGGGTCTAACGAGTACTCACAAGACCGAGAGTACAGTATAGGTAAGTTCGCGGCGAGTAGTTTAGGACGAAGGAGCAACGGAGCATATCCGAAAGAACGGAAGCTCCGCGGACCTCAGTTCCGCTGACTCTCTTCTTCCTGTTTCAATCTTGAAGCTTCGCGAGCCACACCGGTGTCCAGCCGCGCCTTCCTTCAACTCGCCTCTTCCTCTTCCTCTCTGACCCATTAAAATCCAACTTGCAAATTTATGCTTACGAAAAATATATTTTTTTTTGCAATATTACCACGTTTCGTACCGAGCTTTTCTTGTCCAGCTCAAGTATCATACCATTCGCTACGTTGAATTAAAATTGATATATTTTCACACAATATTTCATTACATCGTTAATAGATAAGTAATTAGGTTCTTTAAAGTAATTATCACATCGTGTACCATTTATGGTACACGTGGCCTGAAGGTCAAGGCAAACGTGTACCGTACATAGTACACGGGGCCTGGAGCGGGTTACTTGAATTTAATTCAATCTAATTCAAGTTTTATTTAATTTGGTTGAATTTAATGTAATTTAATTATATTTTTATTTATTTTATTTTATTTTGGATGAAAACAATAAATTGTGAAGGAAAAGCAGAAAGAGAAATTTGAACCGAAGTTGATTGAGGTGAGGTTCGCAAAGGAGCACGAAGACATTAGAAATCCCTGTTACCTACCTATGCGGCGGATTGCGGATTGCGAATCGCGAATCGCGAATTGCCAGGTGAATTCCTGCCGGGTCAAGTCACTCGTTCTTCCTCGCGATTCCAGCGCTTCGCTTGGGAAAAGGACACCGTCAGTGGGACGTAGAGAAGCAGGATCTATCGTGGTCGAAGAATAAAGTAAGTACGATGCTACTGTGCTATGGACGTGGGAATGCGATTGGAAAATCGATTGAAGATTTTATTGGCAGATCAGTTCCAAAATTAATTTTAAAATAGATTAAAAAATCAATTGAAAGATCGATTTGAAAAATCGATGTCAATAGTTATTGGAAATAAAATTATCGATTGCTAATTAATCTTTGGAAATCAGTTGATAAATCAATTGGAAAATGAGTTTTAAAATCAATGCGAAGATCGATAGATAATCTTATTTTAAAATTACTTGCATGATCTATTTTAAGAATCAGTCATTCAAATGACTACTGAACGAAACTCTTTGATCAATTCGAAGCTTAAAATTATCTATTTAATTAAAAATAAGAAATCCATGCAAAAAAGGTAACGCTATTAGAAAGAATGTGAGAGATAGAAAAAGATAAAAAAAAAGGAATCTCTATCGAGTTCCTTTACGGTGATCCCGTGTCTCCATGTAACTGGATTACGCAATGGAGAACCAGTTCTATCGGCTCGGTGCGTAGCTCCTTGCCAGCGGAATTTTTTGGGCCGCGAGATATCGCGACACGACGCTATTATATAAATTTTGCCGGTTAAGACTTAGGGCTCCTTATCACTCGAAGGCCTTTTTTAATTGAGCCTCTTCCGCGCTGAAAATCGGCGGGCTCGATTTTACGTAAGGGTTACGCCACTGTTAGATCGATTTCGAATTATGTACTACTCTTTTCTAATATCCGACCATTAGCACCTCTCGTAAATCGCACGATCTAGAAATCGTCATCGGTGCGAAATCTATTTTCATTTCAATATTCAATTATCATTCTGTCAAATCAAAATCAATTTTCTTCTTATCAAACAAGGTTCTCTGGCCTGGATTTTCTTGCATTTCATTGGCAGAGTTGATATCAATTGAGAGTTTTTCAATTTCAATCTTGTTCGAGATGAATTTCACTTCTGACACAAGTTCACTGTGACTTTGATAAATTAAAGTTTTTTCTATTATGTTTCATATGATATATTCTATATTGGAAATACACGTGACGCATTGTATCGTGTATTGCATCGTGTATTGTATTATGTATTGTGCTATATATTGTATTCTACATATATTGAATTATACTACACAGTAAAAGGAAGATGCTTCGTGGGAAAGACCGAGAAAGGAGACGCAGTGTACCGGTTTTAACGGTGCACGGTATTACGTATTATCTATAAGTCGCGGTTCCCGGCGCCTTCGCGTTAGTTTTTCCACGGTACATCCGATTCCCCGTTAGATTTGGCTGCGTTCTACCTTCGTCTTCACTCTCGAATCCCTCTTACCCTCTTTCCCTCGAATTCTTATACCGTTTCGCTAATCACTTCACCTTTCGTTTCTCCCCACTTTTTCCTTGTCCAATACTATCGATATATTCAATATATTCAATATATTCAATATATTCAATATATACGAGATAATATAATATTGTATAAAATATATTGTACAAAATATTCTGTAATAGACTGTCTAATATATTTTTCTGTACTTTGTACAGTATATAGTTTAATATATTGTCTCGTATATTGTATAATATATCGTACAATATACATATATTGTTCGATATTGTATGTCTAGAATATCGCGTAGAATATAGTACTGCGTGGTAGATCTGTCGTGCAGATCTTGATATATCAAAGCACCTTGCGGCGTCCTATGTAGTCCGAGAAGGGGCGCAGGTGTGCCTGCCAGTGCATCATCTGATTCCAAACGGTTTCTAAGGGTGCTCGCGAAGAAAGCTGGGGGGCTTCTCCACCGATCCCTTTGTAATGGTTCGGAACCTCTCGCTCTCTCCTTCTCCCACGCACGGCACCTTTCACAAAATCGAATCGTATGTTTTCGTTCCTCGAACGGCGGGGTTCCTCGAACTTCTCCAGCTCAACTTTTTCTACCCTAGAAACGCACCGAGCGAGAAAAAAAGGGAGAGAGACACCGCAGACGTCGCGACGCTCTTCTCGACTTACATTGGGGCTCGTGATATACATAGAAAAACGGACAGGCGAGAGAGGGAGAGAAAGAGAAAAAAAGGGGAGGCGTGGTGAGGAGATTCTTCTGCTCGTCGAATAACGATGCCCCTTGATTTCTGACCGGTATTTTGGGGACCCAAAATATTGGGCTGCGCGGCAAATACAGATCAGATTCTGGGTTAAAAAGTGACAAGGTGGGATTTTTTTGGAGCGGAGTTTTTTGGGAATATTTTAATAAATGCGGAATTCTATAATATACTAAAAAATATATTATACAATACACTGAATAATATACTGTACAATACACTATACGATACTGTAGTATCCAACATGCTGTAAAATATATCGTACAAAACCCTGTACAATTTACTCTACAATATACTGTACAATATACTTTACAATAATCTATACAATACCTTCCAGAAAACAGTGCAGAATACATTGTGGAAGATCCAATACCCTATACTCACCAACATATTACCCAACATATTACCCAATATACCACACAATATCCCTACAACGAACCTACACATCACCACACACATACACATACCTATAAATCGGCCTGAAACCCAGCGTGAAGAGAAAGAGATCCCTCGCTACCGAGTGGCCCTGCCGGAGAAGGATATAAAACCAACCCATCCGCGAAAGAAAGAACCTCCTCCACTGCGCGCGACACTCACAACAAGGACGAACCTACATAACACGATGCGCGAGAAAGAGGCGAGAAGAGACTTGTGGGCCCATTCTCGAGTGCAAGCAGGACACTGCACGTATCTCGACAGCACCGATATCTCGACTAGTAGTGGTGGTGGTGGTGGTGGTGGTGGTGGTGGGAGACGTCACCAATGGACCAGTGATGGTGGGGGCAAGTTAAGATCCCCTGTTGAAACGGTGCAGGTAGCAAAAGAGCTGCGGACGCCCACAAACCTGTTTTACCTGTTATATCCTGGCGGGCTTAGGAGTCTCACAACCGTCTTCTTCCTCCATCGCCGAAAACCTTCTTCTTCTTCTTTCTTCCTCTTCTGCTTCATCTTCTTCCAGGTCGACCTTATACATATACGTGTCTACTTCACTCGACCCCCTCTGTTGGCAGCAACCTGTGCCGCTCTCGCGGCTTCTCGGGAACCAAGACTCTTTTCCTTCGAGATTCTCTTTCGCCGGAATTCGGAAGCCCGATATCCTTTCTTCTCATTTCTCGCTTCCGCGTCCCGGAAAAAAATTATTTTCTTCGAAGAGAGCAGAAATTTGGAATGAATTCGAATCTGTCTCTTTAAGCTTCAGCCTAAGACTTTTAACAGACTCTTTGAGATTGAACAAGTCGAACTTTTTGGGAAATTGATATTTTAAGTTTTGCTTTCATGATAAGTGGTGGTAGATAGGTTGATTCTTTTTGAAATTGGTAGTTGGATGGACAGAAATTTTTAAGTGGAAATGGAGAAGAAGAAGAAGAAGAAGAAAAAGAAATGTAACGAGAAGATAAAATGGAAAATAAAAAGCAATGTAGAATATTGAAAAAGAAAGGAGAAAAAAGAAGCTTAAGAAGCTCGAGAAGAAATATAATACAAGGATAAAATAAGAAGAAGGAGAATGAACCCGAAAATAAAAATGACAAGTGTAAAATCATGAAGAAAAAAAAAAGAGAAGAACGATAATATAAAAGCAAGAGAAATAGAAATATCGGATTGAAGCAAAGGCGATCGCGGAGAAAAAGAATAATGAATAAGAATGAAGAGTAACACAGAAGAAGATGAAGAAGAAGAAGAAGGAGGAGGATGAAAAAGAGTCGAAAAAGTCTGATGAAGGAAAAGGAGATATCCTGCAGGCACGAAGAATGCAGTGTAATGATGCTGCACATCCGGGAACGAACGATTCAAAACGACGTCGAGAGCTACCTATCCCCACCATTATCACTTCCCCACTCTTCTCGCCTCACTCTATCTCTCTCTCCCAGTGCTTCCGCGCCATCGTTAGTCTTCTACACACAACAGGCGAGAGCTGTCCCACTCTCCGTCTCCCTCTTTTTCCATCTTTATCCCCCTTTTCTCTGCCGGACATTTCTTTCTTCCAGTTTCCACCTGTCTTTCTCACGCTCGCGCGCTACCTGGATACATCTCTTCGCATGCCTTCTTCAATCTTACGCGCTTCCGCTATGGGCGCGCGCGCAACCCTGACACTCTTGGTGCTTTCGTAAGAGTTATATCTTCGTCTGGATTTCCTTAGAAATTCAAAATCATTAGCATTTGGTAGCTTCACATTTTTATATATAGATACTATATCGATCAGAATACTTTAACTTTAATAAACGAAACATCAATTTTTAACCAAATCCGCATTTCGGAAATAAAGGACACTCGGTTGCACACAAATACAGATTTACATTAATACACTTTATTTCCTGAGGAACATTAGACATTAGGAAAATGACTAGTCATAAATGATAAGCGATAATTAAACCAGTATATTATAGAACGTCCAATTACTTATCATTATTTTGATTAATTGAAATGATGTGATCATGTTTATAAATAATAATTATGAAGGAACCGTATATGGTATGAATTATTTTATCGTATACTTTTATTAATCATCATTGAAACAATTACGGATTTATATTGTAGGGTTTCAATCACTGATAATAAACTTTATTGATATAAAATTTTATTTCCACATTACACATACCTTGTGTTTGACGAGTATACTCGTCATCGCTTAATTTCTACGACGCAGTTTAGATACAGATTTCCCAAAGATGTTGAAACAGTTAACTGGTTAATAACATGTACGCAAAGAGCGAGCAATTATTTTTGCGAGGTGGAAATGCGTCGGAAATGGGATATCGTTGAACGTAAAGATTAGAACGACTCTATCGCGCCGTAATCTTAACTCCCTGGCATTTGGCTCCAACTGATAAACACCGAGTAACTTCCGCGGATTCCTTCCTGATAACGGTTCTATTGTCACCGGAGGCTCGAATATTTTTTCGATTTTTTATTTCTCTCCCTATAACTTATCTTGTACAATTCAATTTCGTGCAATACAATTCAATTCAATTTTTTCCCCGTCACTTATAATCTCACCGGAAATCTTATTAATTTATCAGATCTAACTGAGCAACATGACTTCGAGATGCAATTAAATTGTTGCTAAAAGCACAAGTATCGTAATGCAGATTATTGAAACTCGATAACTCGAGTATAGCGAAGCTAAATTTCGATGAGATAGAATTACATCTGTCAAAAACGAAATTGCAGACAAATGACGTAGTATACATACTACGTCTTTACAATAATTGAATGCACACGGCAGAGAATGCAAGTGAAAATAACTTTTCTTTCAATCCACCGAACGTAAGGTCATTCACTAAATTGTCATCTTACGTATAAAATATTTTTTAATTCAAAAGTATTATTATTGACACAAGGATCCTACACGTATCCATCGATCCACTGACGCATCGATGCTTATCACGGAGAGTCTCAGGCTCCCAGAGTGAGGATCCAGACGTCGAAGGATCTCAGAGTTCGAAATCCTCGAAAAGGGTCTCCCCGTGACACAATGGCATTCTTCGGAGCCGGTCGCGATCGAAGAAAAGATCCTTCTTCCGAAAACGTTGCGGCTTCCTTTTACTCATCTCTCTTCTTACTTTTCCGCCCCTCCCCCGTCACCTTTTATTCGGTGCTGGGCCCTGCTCGATCCTTCTTCGTGGAAGAAGGATCATTCTTTTCTCTCTTTCTCGCTTCCTCTCAGTCTCTCTATCTCTCTCTCTCTCTCTCTCTGTTTCTCCAACGCCCCAAAAGACGGGACTGGAAAAGCGAAACTTGCGTCACTGACCCCAGACTTTTCTTTGTCCGGATGTTCTCTTCTCAGGGGAGAGACCGGCTTGCGGTCAAAATAGAGACTCGGCTAAGAAAGAGATGATAATGGAGGGGGATATGATAAATAATGTAAGAAATTCTACTAGAAAAAAATGCTTTATCAATTTTGGGAAAATTAAATTGGAAATGTTAGCGAAAAATTGGTTAAATCGCATACCACGTTTTTTACTATATTGGACGTGTACAATATACTATATGTATATAGTATATTCTACTATAGTATATTACATAATATATTGTATAGCATATTGTACAGTGTACATTGTACTACCTCTGTTCCATAATAATAGTAAGAAGTGAATATTTAAACTGGAATTATTGGCAAATGCAGCTGTAAGTTATGTTGTAGCGGAAAATTGAGAAGCCTTCAATCAAAATCAACACTCCATGATATCTGTCATTTATTTTGACACATCCTTCAATTTTTAGACTAATAAATTCCGAATTCATGAATAATGAATAATGAATTCTACCCACTAATTTAAAATGCAGTAATGAAATTATTGCAAAATCAAGAAACTTTTAAAACACTCGAAATAGAAATTAAGAGTAACATTTTTAACTTATTGTTCAACTCAATCTATTTGTTGATAATAAATGTTGCGCTCTATATTTATTTTTCTTTCCTACTATTATTGTCGGGTAAATTAAATTCATCAACTGCTACTATTATTATGGGATAAAGTAGAAGATATCGCAAAGTACAATATCGTATACTATAATACGTTGTACGATACATATCGAAGAAAAACACAATCAACTAAGATGTAAAATTAATTCTAACTGCGTCAATCGCACGGAAAAAGTGGATCTTAGAAAAAGTGGACGGACGAAAATATTTGCACAATGAAATTTAGTCGCTGTCCCATCGTTATTTCGATATTGTGCCACGCGAAAGAAAACTCAAGGCTTTTTCACCATCGAGAATTTATTCAAAATGCTTATTTAGTCGGCTCCCGAGTAGCCTCCCGCGGTTTCGAGGCCACGACTACTGAAGAAATCAAGCAAACTCCCGCCAGATATCGCAGCGGTCGAACGCCCCCCCACTCCAACATTTACTCAACGTTCGATTTCCTCCATGTTTGTCTCGCTTTTTGCCGCCCACGAATTTACGCCGGCCGGTTTCGCGCGACATCTTTTTCCTGGCGGCGACTTTGAAAAAGTAACCGCGACTTTTTTCACGATTCGCATGATTCTTTTTCGACCGTCAGTCGCCCGATAATTTTACTCATTCGACCAATTTTGATCTCTTTTGTTTCATCTTGTTATTTGAATTATTAATTTCGACTTCGAATCAATGGATATCGAGAATCTATTTTTCTTCCTTAAATAAATTAATTCTACTTTGAGTAATTTTAAGTTTCAAGGAAATTCTTCGTTTTAAATGGTGAAAGTGAGGAATGGAAATGATTCGAGCAATTTTAATTTTACCGTCATCGATTTTATAAAAACTTCTATTATTGGATCAACATGTTGTGCTTCTTGTTGTTCAAGGATCTTTTGGATCCTATTATTCATACTCATTGTTGTTGAGCTGCTGTTTGGTTCTTTCGGTTCTATGTTTTTTTAATTTCTTCGCAATTTGATTTTCAATACAATCTGCAATTTCAATTAGAACTCTATGTTAAACTTTATGCTGAATTTTATTTTAAATTTTACCCTGAATTTTAATCTGAAATTAAGCCAAACAAACCGAAGGAGAACTTTGTTTTCGCGACTTACAATTAGTCAGAAGTAATTCTGAAAAGAATTAATCATTTGCGAATCGTAGGAGGAAGTCGATGACGCGTCGTGTTGAGACGCATCGCGTCGGTTCCTCGAATTCCCGGACGAACTTCCTTCTGGGCGAGACCGATGACTCGTAGCCTGCGGTTTCATTATTTTCCGCTTCCACGCGTTCCGAATCACTGTTTCTACCGATTTCCTTGCGAAATCGTTGCGATTAGTCTTTGCTCTCTCGCTCGAACGATTTCAACTATTTCCTGTTTTATCTATTGTTTTCTCTATTCAAAATCAAATTAATTTTATATCATGGCTACTTATACGAATACCAGTGAAAATGACTGGTACTTCTCAACCGGGAAAATTCTTACATGGAGGCACAACATAGACGTAGACATAAACATAGCCGTAGTGAACCGTGACGTAGTCATCGATGCTGTTTACACGCGGTCATTCTATATACCACAATCGTTGGAATGGGACTTACTTTCTTTACAAGCCTTAAAAACGGCAAAACAATGAAAAGCATCCGACCGTTGCAAAAACTCGATCGACAAACATAAAAATATTGTTTTTTCCGGTATTTTTTAGAAACCAGTCATTCCGATTGATTTTCATAGATATAGGTATACATGTATAATTTGTAATCCGATATAAGCTTGTATTTCGAAAACAGTATTAAATATTATCAAAAGCACCAATATGAATTCTATTATTCTCCCCTACCCTCTCTAACCTCTCACTTATGTATACAACAATCATATTTTCACTTTAATCCTTCAATTTAAGTTTTAATAAACAAAAAATAATCTCTGAAACCTATCCATTATGTTTCTGTAAATTCTTGTAAAAGGTTTAAAATATTGAGAGGTAGAATACACATCGTTGATGAAAGGTTAAGTATGGAGTAAGAAGATTGATGCAGAGTGGATAACAGTAAATAAAATTCCTGTCGATTTCCTTCGCGCTGTCCGAGGAAGATTTTACAGAGCAGGAACACGAAACCGAAGGGAGTTAGTCCCTAGAGAGAAAGAGAGAGAAGAAGGGTCGAGAAGGGGGGCCCCCTCGTGCTTCGCTCTTTCGCTCTCTCTCTGTCTCCCTTTCTCTCTCCCTCTCTCTCTAGGGGTTAATACGCCATACTCCCCGTTAATCTTCCACCGAGGGATTTAATCGATTGCTCCTGCCACACGAGCTAGGATCGATCGACACCCTCATTTTAGGGAACGAGGGTGATGGTTCTCGGATGCTCGGGTGCGCGACTTTAAGGCTATTGATGATTCGTTCTCGCTGGTTTTCGGACGTTGTCTTCGGTTGGGCTTTGTTTGTGGAAGGGTACATGCGTTCGAACGCATGTTCCAGTACGTACTCTGTAGGATACTGGAATGTGTTGTACCATATGCTGTGTGATATACAACATTGTAGAATATAATAGACAATATTCGGTTCAGGGATTTTGTACGATATACTGAATAATATACTCAAGAATTGGGTTCAGAATATTGTTTAGAATATACTGTACAATATATTGAATAATATATTGAATAATATACTGAAGACTATATTAAACAATATACTGAACAGTATACTGAATAATATATTGTACAATATACTGAATAATATATTGTACAATATTCTGAATAATATATACTATACAATATTCTGTACAATATAGTCATACGATATACTTGCAGAATATTTATAACAGAACGCTCGCGACATCCCGTATTGGGGCCTGTTTAATAATAAAGTTGATACGTGTACGCGCAAGTGTGTAAGTACATAATATCGAACATGCAACGTGGAATGTAGGAGCCGGACAGTCCCCAGTCTTCCTTTTTTCTTCGTCTCCCTTCTACCTCCTCCAACGAAGCTGACCCTTAATATGTAAATCAGAACCTGCCAGATGTTGCGCCAGGCACTTGAAGGACTTCGGCGACTAACTTCCTCGTTCCTTCGACCGAAACCTTCTCGTCAATTAACACTTTCGTTCGCCTTGAAACGTATCGCACTGAGAACGAACGTCCTCACAATTTTCTTCCTACTACAGACTCAGTTACTCTTCATTCTTGACCTTTAACTATCGATAAGGAAAATTTGGACTTTTACGATCAAAATGACAATCTGGATTTTAAAAATAAAACTATGAGATTTGAAGAAATGTAGAAATATGTTGTATAATACAATTTTCAATTCTTTCTCATTAATTTATAATGGAAATTGTTTCGAACATTTCAATGGAATGTAGAGTTAACAGAATTGTTGAATTGAGATTAAAAACAATTTTTAAATCACAGTTTACTAAGGTTTTGGAAATAGGAATTATAATCCATTTTGGAGAGTCAAAACTCTTTTTGTGTATAAAGTGAAATTCGTATAAGCAAAATTCTTTAACACATGTATGGAAGGTAGTTTAGAAGATTCGAAAGGTTTGGATGGTTTCCAAGCGTCGTCTAAATGTGAGTTATTCGTCGTGGCGAGGGTGCAACGTGACCATAGCCGAGATTTCGAGTGATGCGGAGGGATGCACACGTGCAGGTCCATTCGTCCATCGTGGGAGCGCCGGGAAAAGGGGCTCCGCGCGTCCCGCTGGAAGCCCTTAGCCACCCAAAACCGCTTCGGGAATCGAGATGCCCGAATGGGGAGGAGAATTGACCTGCCGCACTCTCCGATTTTTACTCGGCTTTTACTACGCCTTCAGAAGCCACGGGATTATCTTTTTCCGGAATTTTCCTCTTTTTCTTCCTTTCGACGAGAAAAGATTCTCAGAGACATATACCTATTAAGACATATATATACCTATTTCTACGAAAATCAGTCAAAATGTCTGGTTTTTAAAACATACTACGTAATACAATGTTTTTATATTCATCGATCGAATACTGGTCCATATTATACCTTTAATGATTGCTACAAAAGTCAATATATGATAGCGAGCAAAAAAGATGTTTGAAATTGTGAATTTTGTATTTTAAAGTACGACTCTAGAATCAGTCATTGCAACTCATGAGTCAGTTTCGTGTAATAGTTATTTAATCGGAGAAATGATTAAAAATGAGCCTAGAGAAGACGCGAGTTAAAAAACTCTGCCTCTTCCATATTCCATCCGCGTCGAGGCAGATATCAGCAGAAGAAGAAGAAGAAGAAGAAGAAGATCCGATCCACCGTCGTAGATTTAAATCAAAATTCCCCGCATCCGGCGACATCCGAATCCGCCTCGCGTCCCGAGTAGCCTCCCGCGGTTTCGAGGCCACGACTACTGAAGAAATCAAGCAAACTCCCGCCAGATATCGCAGCGGTCGAACGCCCCCCCTCTCCAAGCGTCGTGGTGACGGAGGTGGGGGGGTAAGCAGCAGGAGTGGAGACCGGGTGAGCGGGCAAGCCGCTCAGTCGCTCGCGAGCCTCGAGCCAGGTCGGGCGTGCTATCGCGAGTTACACCAACAATTTCGTTCTCCCGCGTCTCGAGGCCACGATCATCTTTTTCGCATTGAATCCTGTGCTACGCGCTCCATCTTTCGCGAGTGCAACCAAGTGCTCTTTTTTCTCTCGGTGTCGAAAATCTGTGGTGCTAACGGAAAAAGACGTTTCCGTGACACGTCGTCTCCAATCCGGAAGGAAGTCAAGTGCGAGAAAAACTCGGGTCAGTGTAAGAGAGGTGGTGGTAATCGACCAATCGCGAGGAAGCAATAGCAAGAGAAGTGGGAGATAAGGAGAGTAGTTTTAACAACGCTCACGTGGGAGCCGCTAGCGGTGATAAGAGGACGTGGATGCCAGGTTCGTGGTACTCTGCTGCCACCGGACCACTCCTTGCCACCGATTGCCCGATGAACTCGCGGCCCCCACCTCCACAACCACCACCCCTCCCGATCTCTGAACACTGCTATCCCCACCAATCCAAAGTGTTTTACTACCACACTCTTATCCCGCACTGATACTCGCTAAATCCTAACACCACTACTATTACGGCTTCTACTGCTACTACTACCCCCACCAACGGGAAACGACACTCCACTGGCAACCGGATTCCGAGGGACTGCACCGGAACTCCGACGCCGCGGATACAGGTAAGCGAGAGGATTTGACCGAGTCGGACGCAACACTCTTCGAACGCGACCCAGATTCTTTCAGACATGCCACTTCGAATTATTATCGTCGCGATAAATCACTTCCGACATGATTTTTCACACTTTCCTCAAGTTTCAGAGTTTCTCATTGTTTTTCACTATTTTTAACTCAACAACTGTGAATAATTATTATCGTTAGGAGTCTCGGAAGGGTTTTGAAGGCTTTTCAGATTTTGTTAAGGGTTTTGATGAAGGACTTTGAAGGTTAATTAATATGGAAAAAGTAAGAGGAATTTTCATTGACAATTTCCGATATTTTTACAAGTTTTAACGAGTTTCAAATAATTTTGAAGCTTTTCGAAGGTACTTCAGTTTTATTAGGTTTTTCAATGATACTTTTGAAGTTATGACATAATTATGATCCGTGGTTTTTGAAGGTAAAGTTTTTGGAGGATTTTGAAGGTTAATTAATTTCTATACCGCGAGAAGCATTTTAATTCGCAATAACCGATAAAAGTTCTAACGAATTTTGAATAATTTTGAGGCTTTCCAAAAGTACTTTATTTTTCTTAGGATTTGGAAGATAGTTTTGAAATTGCCGAGATGATTATGATCCATGGCTTTTAAAAGCTACCGACGTTTCTTTGGAGGATTTTAAACGTTGATTGGATTTTCAAAAACTCTCGCGAAGTTCAATTGACCAATTTTTTTTGAGTTTATACTCGTTGATGAGGATACTTAAAATTTGAAGATGGATTTGATTGGTGACAATTAAAAAGACAATCTGAATGTTGAAAAAAATTACGAGATTTGAAGAAATCTAGAAATATTCTATGATTAGATTTTCAACTATCCCCAATCAATTTATAATAAAAATTGTTTCTAATATTTAAATGGAATACAGGTTTCACAGAATTTTTGAATTGGAATTAAAAACAATTTTCAAATCACAATCACTAAAAAATCCTATATGGGAATCCATTTTCCAAAACCCAAAATAATGAACATTAAAAACAAAGAAAGTTTACAAACCGAAAATAATAAACTAATATTTCAAAATCAACAACGATGGAAACTGTTATTAAATGTAAGGAAGATTTCTAATCGCAAGAATTTTAAACGAAGAACGAATTGCTCAAAAATTGAAAAGAATCGATAGAATTTTCCATTGATCCACCTTGTAGCACCTGTTTCGATCCAACCGAAGTCAACGAGTTTTCTTCTCGTCGAGCGAGCGAGCGAACGATCGACGCGAGAATATAAACACATCAGTTTTTTTTCTCCCTCCGACGATTTTCTTTCTCCACCGCACAGTGTAAACAGAAACTGTTCCGGTAGCGTAAGAATCCCGGAGGTGTCGAGATACGGGGTGTCGCGGATTTTACCGAGTAAATTTTGTCGAAATGCGGAAGAAAGAATGAGCAGAGACTCCCACGAAACGGGTAAAACAAAAAGGTGAAGAAAAAAATACAATTGTTCAATTATAAATAAAATAAAATGAATTGATATAGATAAATATATAGAGAGAAATTGCAAGTGTCGAACTGCAAAGAAGATAACGAAGACAGAATATAAAGATTAAGTAAATAGAAAGGGAGAACACAAGTAAGATTAAAAGAAGAAACGAAAGGGTTAAGATACCAAGATATAATAACAACAGGAAGAGAAGAAGAAACGTAATAGAATGAAAGGATAAAGGATAAAACCAAGGAAGTTAAAGAAGATAAAAAGGAAGTAGAGTATGAGATACAATTACAGAATAATAAAGAAGAAGGAAAAGAAGAACTGTAACAAGAATAAAATGAGAGGAAAATAAAGCAGAAGGAAATACAAAGTACAAGTGTGGGATCGTAAAAAAGTAATAACAGTTGGACATTCGAGACGAAAGCAAGGAATAAAGAATAAAAATCTAGAAGGATAAAATAAAGTCGAAGAAAGAAGTAGAAACAATAATATGTCAAAATACTTAATGAAAAAGTGAAAGAAGAAGAAGAGAAGAACCTCTGACATCATTGGATCCGTTTTTATAATTCGCGAATTAAAAGCGATTTTTGAGATCCTAAAAAGTTTGATAAAACTAATACAGTTCACGGTGACGTAAATGTTTTGAAATTGTTTAAATTCGATTTAATAAGTTAGAGGTTTCGATGACAGGCTATTTTTCGTGTTCCAATTTATCCTTTAATTTAATTCTCAACTTGAACTATATTGCTTTTACAGACTCGTTTGACTATCGCAGTTTACCTCTACACTAAAATTCTTCTCTCTATTAACCAGTTAACTGTCATATTGTCAATTTGTGTTACGACGAGTATAGTCGTCGCCGATAAACAGTAGTGACAATTTGCAGTTTAAATTGGAATTTCAGTGCATACTAAAACCTATTAGTAAACTTGAAGATGTTTGAAATATTTAAAGGTCAGGTTGAAATAAAAGTTTATAAATAATAATTATGAAGGAACCGTATATGATATGAATTACTTTTTCATATACTTTTATTCAGTCATCACTGAATCAATTATGTATCCATATCTTAGGATTTCAATCACTGACAATAAACTTTATTGATATAAATTTGTATGATTAAAATTCAATTTGATTCAAATTCCTATAAATATGACTGGTTCAAATTATTGTACACTTCTCTTAGGAGCGTCTTTGACTAGCGTAGTAGTTCGACCCCAAAAAACCGGTTATAATAATTAAATGAGAATATTCAATAAACTCTGATTTAATTTTAAAAAGCCGTGAATCAGATTTAGAAATTTTGTTAGAAGTCGCTTTGACCAGCGCAGTATGTACAGAGAGAATCGCCTGGAGGCAGCAGCAATCTCGAAGCGATACACATAGCGAGAGCTCTGTTTGCGTCGTCGGCTGGCAAGAAATTTCGAGCCGCGCGAGATCCGATTAGCGGAGCCCGATCGACGATGACGTAGTCTATGCTTCCCCTCTCTCTCTCTCTCTTTTTCTCTCTTCGCTCTCCTCTGTCTCTCCGCAATGCTTCGCGTTGCCTTCCTCTTTCCTTCCCGCCTGCTCTCTCGCGCGCGCGGCTCGCTTGCGGATCAGGTTGGCCTCTCGCTGGAGCTGCTACTTCCCGTCACGCGCACCCGGAACGGCTTCGATGCTCGCTTGGCCCCAATCCTGCTTCTTCTTCTTCTTCTTCCTTCTTCTTCTTCCTTCTTTCTTATTCTCCCTTATTCTTCCTTATTCTTCCTTATTCTTCCTTACTCTCCTTTTTCTCGTCTTCCTCCTTTCAGCATTCTCTTTCCGATTATATTTATACTTCACCTTGATTATTGTGCAGTTTTATTCTGTGTTCTCTTCTCCGATGTTACTTTACGATTGTCGATCTCTTTCTCTTTCTCTTCTTCTTTTCCTTTCTTGTTATGTTCCTGAATTTCTGACTGTTGCTTCTTTATGTTTTTTTTTCAATTATGTCTTGTACCGTATTTCTTCTTTATCTTCTTTACACTTCGACACTTGCATTTTCTCTTTCTATTCATTTCTTGTTTAATTGGGCAATTGTATTTTTTTCTTCACCTTTTTGTATCATTTGTATATTATATCCCTTCTTCTTCATCTTCTCCTTTTTCGCCTCTTTTATTAGCCTCTTTTTCCTCCTCGTTATTCTCACAATTTCCAATCACACTTTTAATTACATACTTCGATCACACTTGGCAATCATCTCCGTCGCGTATCCAGCATCATCGCCGCTCAAGATCCGGCCGACAATTAAATGTCAATTTAATTTCAACGCGATGTAGTACTCGGATTCCAGGTTGATCTTATTCGCGATTGTAAACAGAAATCCGCGGCAGTAATAATCGCGACTTAACATCCGATGCTCGATAAATATAGTACATATATGTATTCTCGAAGTTATGCCGCTCTTCATTTACATAATGCCGACGCGGAATCGCGCATAATTCCTTCCTCTTTCCTCCCCGAACACTTTGATATACAGTCGATGCCTCACCGACGCGCCACTACTGTTTCCAATTTATTCGCCACGTGCTGCGTTGAAAGAACGAATCGTTTCTAGCCTCGATTCTTTCAATAGTTTATCGATCAATACTATATTTATTCGTAAGAAACGAATTTGTTAATTGTTGGCAACCTAAAGAGAATGAGAAATAACCGAAAACTATTTTTGATTTGGCAAAGAAAAATAATACAGAAGGCTGAAGATTAATATTCCAATCAAGAAGGAAAAAGGGGGAAATGTGAAAAAAATAAACAGAATTGAATTAAATTATATGGGTGAAATTGGGAAATCGTCAGGGTAACAATAAGTAGAAGGATAATAAGCTATAATCGTAATGAAAATAATAATAAGAAGAAGAAGGAGAAGGAATGTAATACACAGCTAAAATGAAATGGTGAAAAATAATACAATACAGTAGAAAATGCAATTGGCCAACTATAAAGAAGATAACAAAGAGATAGAGTAGAAAGATAAAGTATATATAGAAATCGAAGACAAGCAAGATTAAAATAGGTAAGATTAAGAAGAAACGGAAGAGTCAAGATACCAAGATGTAATAAAGAACAGGAAGAGAAGAAGAAACGTAATAAAAACGGAGGGTCAAACCAAGGAGGTTAAAGAGGATAAAGAAGAAGCACACTGTGTTCCTACAATTACAGAACAATAAAGAAGAAGGAAAAGAAGAACTGTAACAAGAACAAAACGAGGGAAAAATAAAACAGAAGAAAATACAAAGTACAAATAATGTAGGATCGTAAAGGATTAATAGCAGTTGGAAATTCAAGACCAAAACAAGAAAGAGAAAGAAGAAGAAGAATAGACAATGATCATAATAAAAAGAAGAATAGTGAATGAAAAGAAGGAAAGCTTGAAAAAATGAACGGAATGAAATGAAATTATTTGGGTAAAGTTTATGGAAATATTTGAAATGAATTGTAGCAGGCTGTCGAGGTCGCGCAACGACTCCAGCGGTGCTTCTTCTTTAAGAGGCAGCCGGAAGTAATGGAAGCCTTCGCAATATCGATTGGCTTCTTGCCGCGCGCGCAAAAATTCCTTCGGCGCGTCTCATTGGACCGCTCGGCTCGATTATTCTCGCGAAACTTCGTCGACTGCGTTGGTCAAAATAGATACTCAAGTATTGTTTTGATAAAAGAAAAGGATTTAACTAGTTAACTGCTTATGACGAATATACTCGTCATGAAATGAGTGCGCAATTTCATGTTATGATGAATATGAAAAGCAAAAGCAAAGAAACATACAAAATAATGATTGAGGATTTAGAATTTCTACTTTTATTTAATGGAATATTTTTGTTTATTACAGAGAAAGATTCAAAACTACCTTTTTGCACAAAGTCTCAAGTTTCAATGATCTTGATTAAAATATTGATATTAATTATTATTATTGCCAATTCTGTTCCTCCTTTCTCTTCTTCTTATTTTTAGTACGATTAATGCCTATTATTCTTCTACTTATTATTACCATAATGATTATCGATTATCATCGACGATTATTTTTATTCGAAACCGCGAATTAGTTCCGCGATTAGATATCACCGGTGTTTCTTATCCGCGAATTGATGGGACAGGAAGAAGCTTCTGATAATTCAACCTCACTTCCACGTTCTTCTTCGATCTAATCTTATCGACCACCTCCTTCTCATTCTCTCTTTCTCTCTCTCTCTTCTCTCTTTTCTCTCCTCTCTCACTTTCTCTCCTACACCGACTACCTTATCGCGAGATAATTCGTCCAGTTATCTTGGTAAAACGTGGCCGATAATCGATCTTATCTTTTTTTGCATAACGAACAACGCTCCGCGGTATTTCTGCGGAAATTCGAGCGGAAGAGCGCGAGAAAAAAACGACAAAATACAAATTCAAAAATTTAAATTCCAATTTGATCTTCTACAATTTTCACATTACGGTTTTTATGTACTGCGGTTTTTCGAATCGTTGGAATCAGGAATAAATTGATATTCGCGTTATACATTTTATTCCTTTTATTCATTTGATCTGTTTTATTTATACCATTTATTCGGTTTAATCGATTCATTTTATTTATTTAGTTTATATGAATTATTTGATTTGTTCGATTTACTCGATTTATTTCCATCCAATTTGCTTTAGAAATTTATCCTGTAACCGGAACGCAGTTTATTGTTAATTGCGATTCAACGAGCCGGCTAATTAGGCTTTGTATCAGTTTCGTTAAAGGTCGAGGGAATTACGATTGATCCAATATTCTATTACAATTGGAAATCATTTTGGATTTAATATACCGAATATATCGAATGAATCGAATAAATTGGACGAATTGACTAAAGTTACTATATTGAAAAAATGGAATATATCCTTAAAAGCTGAATAATCGATTGAAACTGAAGTTTCAACTAAAAATGATAATCTAATAATTGATTCTTATTTAAATTCAACTTATTTTATAAAAAAGTGAACTTAACTGCTTTTTTTATTCTATTAATAGAAACATTATCTTACTTAATATAATAATGTTAAACTGGTCAAAAATTTGATATAAAAAATAGTTTTGCATAAAATGAGGGTTTCGAGTGGAAAATATGTGGATTATGTATTAGGAATAATATGAATATGCATGTGAAATGAATTAAAAATGCGAATAAATGGAATTCAATTGAACCGCAAATATCATTAACGATACCAAAACTGGCGGAAATAACAAACAACAATATTAATAATTTGGAGTTGCGTCAATTTAATTAATTCCTACTACAAACAATAACAATAACAACTGCAATGATAATTCATTCAAATTAATAATACTCAATAATAATAATTACGACAATATAAAAGAAAGAAGAGGAAGAAGAAGCAGAAGAAGACGAAGAATCGCGAAGAGTCCGGAAATTCCTGAGAGGATTTAAACGCTCGTTCGAAAGCCGCCATGGAGAGAGAGAGAGAGAGAGAGAGAATCTTCTTTTAAAATAAGCTGAGCTGCTTCGAAAAGGATGTTCCTTTTGTTTCGTTTCGTTTCGTTGGTTGGAGCCGGTTAAAGGAAGGTGCGGAAGGAAGAGAGATAAATAGAGAGAAGGAGAGAGAAAGAGAGAGAGAAGAACCGGTCGGTATCCGGACCGGAAGCACGGACCTTGGCCGTCTCCTTTTCATTCCTCTTTTCTCTTCCTCGATTTTCCTTCTCCTTTTCTCAATTTGCCTTCCCATTTTTTCCCCCTCTCCTCTTTCTTTTTCTTCCTTCTTCGGCCCGCGGAATCTCGCTTCGGATTTTTCTTCGCTCGAGAGATTTTCTTCCGATCGACTGGCTTCTTTATGCCGTTTAAACGCATTTCTCTTTACGTTTTCAAGCGGATCGCTTGGAAAACGTCTCTACATTTTCAAGCAGCATTTCTTCTTTTAACCAGTTAACTCTTTCTACGTCTTTGGAAAATGTGCATCTAAACTGTGTCACAAGAAATAAATAATGACGAATATACTCGTCATGAACAGTTAACTGGTTTTAATTAACGAGTTATATCGTCTTCAATTTCGCGTTTCTCATCGTTCTATTGAGTTCGATTGGTATCGAATATTTGTAGTTGGAATTATTTTTTCTATATTCCTGCATGATTTCAATCATTATTTAATTATTTGAATTACTCTTTAACTGACGATTTACCTCGTTAGTCAATCATCCGAATCATTATTTAATTATTCGAATCATTCTTTAACTAATAGAATATATCTATTCAATTAGTAGAATGTTTATTCAATTATTTGAATCATTTTTTAATCATTTGAATCATTGGGTTTTTATTCGAATCATTATTCAATCATTAGAATCGTCGTTCAAATCATTGTGTTATCATTTGAATCATTGTATAATTATTGTAAACATTGTTCAAGTATTTCGATGATTATTCAATTGTTATGATTCCTCATTCAAATCATTATTTATTCATCCGAATCATTGTACAATTATTTCAATGATTTTGCATTTTCTACTCGCATAATAATTAACGACAACGGCAGCAGGAGCAACCATAGTATTAATTCCGAGGATAATAATAATAATAATAATAATAATAATAATAATAATAATAATAATAACGGGAATAATAATTGGAAATAATGATACGAATAGAAAAGACGAGAAGCGATCGATTTCGAGGATAAAGTATGAAGTGTAAAGTTCGTTAAGTGGTGGAGTGTCGAGTGGTGAGTCTCGAGTCTTGAAGGAATGTGGCCGGGTGCCTCGTGCGACCGGCCACTCACTCTCTGGCATTCTTTCGCGTTCGGATAACTATTATTACGAGTCGCGTATCCGGGACAAGAGACGACTTTTCTCTTTTGTCCTCGGCTTCTCTCGTTTCTCTCTCTTTCTTTCGCTTCTCTCTACCCTCTCTTCGCATTTCGTTTCTCTATTCTTCTTCCATTTCTCGCCTCTTTTCCAATTCCTCAATATTTATTTCTTAGTTCAAATTATTGAGTTAATTCAAATTCTTAATTATTTTCCTTCAATTCAAATTGTTTATTATTTCTGGTAATTTCGAATTTTTCACCGCGAATAAATTACTGATTCACAGAAGTAAAACGTAGATTAGAATCTTATATGAAGAATTTTTAAAAATCGCCCAACTATTGGAATGCTCCTGAAGGACGACAGCGCGAACTTGCTAAAAAGTTTTTGTTACATTTTTACCGATGTTTACCAATTTCCAGTGTTATGCGCGTCTGTATGTCAATTAGATGTTTCTGATGTTTTCGTTCACTCCTCGCACTACGTCGCGCCGCGAGAATTTTTTATCACTTGCTTCTCTCGCTTTTTGCCACTCTGAGAACTTTCCTTTTTCTTTTTCTTTTCTTTCACGTTCCCGAGTGGTTTATCTTTGTTTTTTGCTAGTGTGTCAGGGTGGATGACGTAGAAATACGTGTTTGGGAAATTCAAGCATAAAATTAATCACGTAGAAATAATTCTTTTTTGTAATCAAATGACGTAGGAATACGTTTATTCACAAAAATCAAGCTTCAAATCATTAAATATTGATTCCAATATCGATTTGAAGATTGATGTGAATATTGACTTAAAGATTGACCCAAAAATTGATCTGAAAACTGACGTAGAGATACGCTTTCTGAAAATTCGCCAGAAATTTGATCTGATCATTGATTTGAATATTGATCTGTAAATTAATCTCAAAATTGATCTGAATATTGATCTGAAAATTGATCTAAAGGTTGACCTAAAAATTGACCTACAAATTCATTAGAATATTGACCTGAATTTCAACCGGAATATTAATTTGAAAATTGATGAAAAAGTTGAAATTGCTGAAATAAATGAAATAGATGAAACGACTGCATCGACTGAAAACAGATACATACATGTATGTACGTAAATAATCCCTGTATGCCTCGTAGCGTACTACTCAACGACGGGACGTCTCGCATATCGTTCCATAACGTTACGATCGCGCTCGAGAACCTTGCTGGTGTTAGTACCAATTGCGGAAGTAGAGAAGCGGCTGCCGTAGGTGTATCGACTGTTATCGCCGCGTTTAATTATCTGGGAGAGACTTCCTCCTGGCGAGCACTTCCTAGTGTCGTATTTATACACCTACCAGACGTAGATCCGCGTTCCTACCTTTGGCTCTTATATTAGCCAAACCCTCTCCTATTCCTATTCCTATTTTATCTGCCTCTCAAGCCTCTTCCCTCTCTCGTCTCCGATTCTTCGACTACCTCTTCCCCTTTCAAAACACAATTCCAGGAGAATTTTCGCTTGACCAGTCAACTCTTTACGACGAGTATACTCGTCATGAAAAAGAATGATAATTGAATCCGAAATCGAATGACGTAGTACTACGTCTTATGCAAATGTTCAACCAGAAGTTGGATGACTAGCACTACGTCTTCTCAAAAATGAAACCTCACATACTTTAAGTTTGACGAGTATACTCGTCACTGCTTAATTTTCTGCGAAGCATTTTAGATGCGCATTCTCCAAAGACGTCGAAACATCAGTCAACTGGTTATTCGCGACTCAAGAGAAATGATTTAAGAGAAATGGGAGAGCAATAAAGAGAAACGATGGAATTAGCTGCGATTATTCGAGAGAACTAAACCGGTCCGAATTACCAATTACACATCGAGCCACTTGTCTCATTCGGATCCATTTAGCCTCGAGAGTTCTTTTTTTCTCTCTCTCTCTCTCTCTCTTTCATTCGATTGCCGGAGGTAGAAGAACAACGCGAGAGCGTGTGTGTAAGTAGATGGTTCGTCAAAAGGGAGAAGATTGACTAGTTGGAGGAATGCAAAGGGAGAAGATTGGTCGTCGTCGGAGAGAAGGTCTTTCAACGAGAAGAACGTAAACGAGGCAACTTGAGGCCACGTGGGAGAGAATATGTGGATTTGAGGGATAATGTTTTTTGGGAATGTATTTTAGAGGGTTAAAAGGTAGGTGGGAATCTACAGGGTAAATGTGTAGGGTGGAAGACTGTATAGGATAGTATGTGGAATAAAGAAGATAGAGTTAGAATGTGGGAAGTGTAATGTACATAAATTGTAGAAGCATGAAAATGAAAAAGATTCAAAATAAAATAGACAATGTAGAGTCGAGAAGGTAGAATTAACTATATGGAATATATTTACAATAACGGAATGTATAATGCAACGTACAATACAATATACAATCTTCGTAATACAGATGTAGAGCGTAGTATGTACGTACAAGTTACAATACAATGTACAAGACACAAGATACAACAGAATATAGTAAACAATATACCACTAGATATACCAGACAATATATTAACTTAGAATCACTGATTTAAGATCCATGATTGTCGGTTGAATCAATATGGTGCAAAATAAGAAAAGTGTAATAATATAGTAGTTATTACCCTAAGCATGTATGTAACATATAATTTATTAAGTAAATCGAGTACACATTCATGAGACTCATATCAGATATAAAAATAATTGAATTCGGAATCGCCGTAATTAATTTCATTTAGGATATCGTGAATCGATTTTTCAACGATTCTTGGTTAAAAACGAATCGAGTTCTTAAGAATCAATTTCTGAAATAATCATTAAAATAATCGATTCTTCAGAAAAAGATCGATTCTAAAAACATTGAGTAGAGTCGACCATCCAAGCGGTAGAACGATTCGAGGACCCGAGGGGGCTTGAAAGGACTCACACTCGCTACCTGCCCATGCGAAGGAAACCCGACGTCAAACTTGAGTAATGCCACTCGTTAGTCGGCCCGATAGATGATCCTTGGCATTCGGGAAACATTCCGCAGAACTCGAAAGTCTTCTCTCGAAGAAACACGTGTCTCGGAAATTTGAGTTGGAAAATTCAGTTGGAAAAAATAGGAATGAACGATTCTACTCGATTCTTTGTTCCGAAGCATTAATTATTTTATTTATTATTATTAAGAATTCGATTTCTTTTTCAACAAGAATCAGTAGCAAATTGATTTACGATCTTCTAAATTAAATGAATTACGTCGATTACAAATTAAATTATTTAAATCTGGATTTCACCAATGTATCCTCGATCCACTAAATAAATGTTCTGTCATATACACACATGCTGAGAATAATAAATAACTACTTACTAAACGTATATTACACTTTTTTTTATTTTGCACTATAAATTAATATTGATTCAATACAAATTCTTTGCACGATCAAAAACGAAATAAGTGTAGCGAGTCACTCGCAGGAAGAGACTTACATATATACATAAAGCGAGAATGGCAATGCCAGTGACGAGAGAGGGAGAGAGAAAGAGAGAGCGAAGGGAAGAGAAGCTGGTTCCCATGACGAAAAACTTAGCGGCGAGTGACGGCGACGACGAGCAGCTCCGAGGACGAGGAGCAGCCTGTTTATCGACTTCCGGTCGACGTTACGTGCACGCACGTGCATTTCGGGCTTCTTCCACTGTACTTTGCTTTCTCTCTCACTCTCTTCTTCGTGTTCTTTGTTCGCGGTTCTCAACCGGCTCTCTTCTTCTCGTCGATATTTTTTTCTCTCTCTCTCTCTCTCTTCCTTTCTTTTTTTCTTCTTTTTCCTCTTTTATTTCGACGATTGAATCAATCGGACAATAGTTCCAGTGGATTTTAAATTGACTGCGATCAAAGCTTTGTCGGGCGTTGAATTTCAAATTTTTTCAATTTCCATAGTTATTATAGTTTTTATAGTTTCTATAGTTTTCATAGTTCGCACAATTTTTTTCCAAGTTTCCATAATTTCTATGATTTCTATACCTTTTTATAGTTGATATTGTGTTTAATGATTTTTTATATATTTTACATCTTTTATTATAATAGTTGTAACTATAGGTTGCTCTCATATTTAAAAAAAATCGTCTGGAAATAAGCGACAGAAGAGGAAAGTGTCGATGGAATAATTAAGCGATCGTTGAATTAATTTGAATAATTAATACAGCTGGGTTTTGTTTCTTATAAGTTTGAGATTGGAACATGTGTTTTTAGTTTTCATTCCGACTGACGTAGTACTACGTCGTTCGCTAATAAAAGTATCTTTTAATCTATCCAGGATAAATTATTTATTTTTCTTTTTTTGATAATTATATCCAATAAAGAATTCTTCTAAATTTAATTAATCGATCTAACGCTGAGTGTGATCAAGGAACCACATTCAATACAGTTTCTAAAGTCTATTGATTCAATAGGCTGTACATATTGTATATTAACAAAAAAAAATACGGTCGTCAAATTTCAAAAAGATGTCGAGAAAACTATAAGTTTTCTATTAACCAGTTATAAAACAGTTTGAGTTATGACGAATATATTCGTCATCGGTTAATTTGTACAACGCAGATTAGATACACACATTTACCAAAGATATCGAAAAAGTTAACGAATTAAATTCAACGTGATAAAAACCGAAATTATTCGTTGGAGAAACTAATAAATGTATTGGTTTTTCGAGTGTGAAAAATCGACCTCCCAAGATTTCCGAGTAAGAGTAAACCTCGAGTAAGAGTAAGCGAGAACACGTGCGTCCCTTAGCTTTCCCCTAATTTTGACCCTTCTTTACGGTCCTTGCCACTTGACACAGTTGTGCACTTGATTCGGCTTCCGTTTTCGGATCTCGTCGAGCCCCAGAGGCTTCTTTCTTCCCACGCTTCAAGAATCACTGCTCTCCGACCCAACTGAGATTCTTTCTCTCGCTTCCTCTCACCGTGGTAACTGTTGCATTCCCTTCTTCTAATCTGTCGCTTTAACACTAGAACTACCACAACAGTCAAAATCACTGGTTTTACAGTTCCACTTTAGAATTCCTACTTCAGGTAACAATTTTTTCCCGGAATCATGTTAATGATTTTTGGAAGAATCGCGAAAGTTATAAAATAAGAAATTTAATTTTTCTTTTATCCATACAAAATCAAGAATATGGCCAATCATTTTGACTGCTAGAAACTACAATTCTTTATCGTTTCATTTTAATTAAATTTTACTTCAATTCGATTCCAATTTCATTCCATTGCATTTACTTTCATTTGATTTCCTTTCTTTTTGTTTTACTTTAATTTTAATCTCATTCTGTTGTAGTTTAGTTTATTTTCGTCTGTTTAGTTATTTTAGTTATTGTGTTACCTTTTTATCATTATCAATTAATTTCTAATATATTTTGTGATAATTAAATTTGAATAACGAAAAGATGAGTTGGCTCTGCGCATGTGCGGCCACCTTGCGAATGGCAGAAATACAGGTGCGCCGCGGAAATAGCCTCAGTGCCGCCTCGCGCAACGCGAGGAACGTTTCAAAGGGAAATTTTATTTCTCCTTTCCTATTTTTCCTCAAATTTTCTATTCATTTTAGTGATATTAAATCAAATTCTTCGAGTGAAATTCCAATAATTGTTCGATTTTATTATTGATTTCATTTTACTATTATTGTTTATAGATTTTTATTTCGACCTGGTCTCAAAATGTTTCAAACATCTCGAAATAATAGGAATATATTTTAATTTTCACTAAAATTCCGATTTGAACAGCAAATTATCACTACTGTTTACTCATGGCGAATAAATTCGTCAGAACATAAAATTGTGCATTCTTTACACGATGAGTATACTCGTCATAAACATTTAACTAGTTAATGAGAATTGTGTATTTGAAGAGCAAAGATTCTTTGAACAAACTGTCGTTGGACAGTTTTACGATCCTAATAACTTTTTTCGTGCGGCTGACTTACCCCCTACCACGCTGTTGCCTCTGGCACACGTGTTGAACACGTATGGAATACTTACACATGTGTCGCTCGTACTTCGAGTAGGATGGGATCTCGAATTTGACCCCTTGGGTTTTTTACCCAGCTTTTCTTTCACTTCTGCTTTCAAAATGAGCTACTAGTTCTCCACGTCAGATGTTGTTTTTTTTTAAAGGACGTAGTGCTACATCATTGCTCTTTGGCTTGAACTTTAGAAAAGACGTACTATGTAGATACTACGTAAAAATTTATCTACAAAATCCCTATCGTTGATTAACTTCCCTTTGATTCAACCTTTCCGAGAAGCAACACCATCATCGAAATCAGCAAACAATATCTTCGCGTTCACGAAAAACCGGCTAAATAAGAGAGAGAGAGAGGTTGTTAAAACGCGATACGTAGCAGGTCGAAAACAAAGGATAGGACGCAGCAAAGTGGAACACGAAGCCTCGGTCGAAGAAGAAGAAGAAGAAGAAGAGGAAGAAAAGAAGAAGAAGAAAAAGAGGCAATTATTCAGTTGACTCTGTTGCTTTCCGATTATCATCGAACGTCACGAGGGAGGAAGGGGTAGGGGACCCAAGTCCGCCCAAGATAGACCAATAGAAGGAAGAAGGAGGTTGGGGGGAGGGGGGAGGGAGAAAGGTCAGTGACACGTCGTCGCCAGGCGTTTTATCAGTCGAGTGAGCAATCCACGTTATTAAAACACTCCCCCTCTTCGCGGTCTTCTGCTGCTGCTGCTGCTGCTGCTACTGCTTTTTCTTCCCAGCAACGAGTTTGATTGGCCGCGGGATGAACTAAGACTTAAATCCATTGAATTGAATTTTTCAAGGCGTTTCCAATTTGGTGCTGATGAGAAATTGGGAAGTGTGAATCTTTAGGGAAATTAAGGATTTACACGAGTTTTTAGGAAAATTGAGGATAATGGTGATGCGAGACTTTTTAGAAGAATGTAGGAATGAATAGAAATACGTCTCTCAATAAAACAAACCGCAGAATTTTGCTTGTCAAATAAAATTTACTGAAATGAAATAAAATCAAACTTAAATATAAATAAGTTAAATAAAAGTTTCCCAGGTCCGAAATCAAACTTTGCTGGGAAACCTCTGATCTTGACCCACTCAGGCTAAAAATGCACCTTTTCACGTGATTGATATAATAATAGTGGGAAATGAATATTTAAATAGGAATTAATTTAAAATGAAGTAACAAAATTATTGCTAAATCTAGAAACTATCAGAACTCTCCAATTAAAAATTCTGACTAATACTTTTAATTTATTCTTCAATTTAATCTAGGTTTTTTTTTATAATGAATATTGCATTCTATATCTATTTTCTTTTCCTACTATTACTATGGAATAAATTAAACTCATCATCTGCTACTATTATTGTGGAACAGAAGCAATAAGATTTAATTTCCGATTTAAATGCGACACCCTATATGTAAGGACAGCAGTAGCGTCGAGCGTGGATGATTCAGTCGGCGGAGCGCGGGCGCGCGCGCCGCAGGTGAAGAAGGAAGGACACAAAGCAGGAAGCAAATCTTCCGCCTTCTGATCTCCCGCCTTTCACTCCGATCGATCACTCGAGGACTAGCGATTGCATAATTAACACTATAACGTCCCCACGCTTAGTTAGGATTTGGCTGATATTTTTTGCATGCTACCAACGTGGTTCCATCGTCACAGTGTCAATCAGTTAACTGTTCATGACGAGTATACTTGTCAGCAAAAAAGTGCACAATTTTGTATTATGACGAATATACATCATATAAATATTAATGATGAAAATACATTCGTAAACTTCAACATGTTTGAAATATTTAGAGACCAAGTTGAAATAAAAGTTTATAACTAATGATTATGAAAGAATCGTATATGGTATGAATTATTTTTTTGTATGCTTTTTTTGTATTTATATTGTAGGGTTTCAATCACTGACAATAAACTTTATTGATATTAAATTTTAAGTCCATATTGCACGTACTCTGTATTTGACGAGTATATTCGTCATTGTTTCATGTTTAGAGACATATTTTCCAAAAAGATCGAAACAGTTAACTGGTTTAGAATACGTGTATATAGCGTCGCCGAAGTTTATCGGCTTTAATTCGCTTATTTATTATCACTAATAATTCGGTTTTTCTTCAGGAAATTGAACCAATCTCCTGAAAATTAACTTAAACAAAGTTTCAATTAGGAATTCATTTAATTGAAAAGGTTTACATGTCTAAAACAACAAAAAGATAAATGGTACTTTCTCAGGTTCACTTTTCATTCGGAATTAAAATGGGGGAGTTTTGAAAATCACTGATTCCATTTGAAGAAGAATTTCGGTATTTCTTTTGTTGTTAGACAAGTGACATTTCTTAAACTTTGCGGGTTTCATAAATTTCATAAATCTCGCAAATGTCGCAAGGTTCACAAATTTCATGAACTTCATCAACTTTATGAATTTCGTGGATTTCATGAATTTCATAAATTTTTTCGAATTTCATAAATTTCATAAATGTCACAAAGTTCATAAAGATTCATAAACTCAAGAAAATCACCGCGGAATACAATCCACCGGAATCGGGCCGACACACTTCCGTCCCGTTGAGCGCACGTTCTAAGTTTAAAGTTTCGGCCGAACTCGACTTTCTCCGGACGATCCCGGGGTCCCTACTGCTTCACTGGCTGTGCCGCAGTGCTTGCTACCATGCTGCCTGTATTGCTGCCCTGTGCTCTCCGTCCCTCGGTCCGCTCATATTGCGTTACGCGAGAACTGCATAATCGCGTAACCGTATCTCTACACGCGTGTGTACTATATCTGTGTGTCTTGCACATATTTGTGCGCATGCGCAATTTCCTAGCTATACAGATCAAACGAACCTGCCGATACACATACGTCATATACGAGATGTAGCGAAATACAAGAAATACGTAATTTTTCCAAATTTCGATACGTAGGACTACGTCTTTTCCAAAATTCAAGAAGAAAACAATTGACGTACTCCTACCTGTTTTCCAAAATTCGAGATGAAAAATAATATTCAAGGCAAAACACCTTCGACGTAGTACTACGTCTCTTACAAATTTTTGAGATAAAACCAGATTGACGTAGTGCTACATCTTATTAAAATTCAAGGTGAACCTGGATGACGTAGTGGTACACCTCCCAAAAAATTAGAGATGAAAACCGATGACGTAGTATAGACTACGTCCGCTAAGAAATTTCTTGAAAATTCGGAATAAAACAATTGTCCATTATAACAAAATGAACCCTTTGAATACTTTCAAGCTAAATTAAAAGGGGGGGGGGGGGGTATGTAATATGAAAGGAATATTTTTAGGCGGCTTTAGGGACTTACAGGATCACAAGCGTAAATTTTCCGAACACTTTTAGGCGCCAACAGCAGTCAAAGCGTTAATTAGAAGAAATTGATACAGGAATGTTTAAAATTAATCGATGAGTCGAGTTGGTGTAAGGGTGTAACGTGTGACGTAGATGAGTGGATAGACGGACAGATAGACAAATAGAGGAGCGACGGAGGAACGAGCGGCACCCGGAAGACAACGAAAGGAAGACAGATTAATCTCTTCTGGTCTCGCGGACTTCTTCAAGGATCTTCCGCCTTCCTCTCTTGTACTCCTACTACACTCGCAACCTCGCGATTAACGGAAGTAGCCTACTCTCTGCAGAGAATAACCTGCTGGAATATTTCTCCGCTTGCTTCTTTTTTCCTCCCCTTTTTTCCCCTTTTTCCCCTTTTTTCTTCTTCAATGAATTTTACCTGCATTTATTATTTAAAGGCTCGCAAGTTATTTTTCATTTAATTTTTTAAACGGCGTAGGAATTTCTCGATTATTTTCCAGTTAATTTTACGCTTTGGAGAAATGCTTTTCGATGTCAGTGAGTGGTTATAATTTTAGTTTTTGAAAAAAAAAAAATAGAAAGAACGAAGAAGAAGAAGAAGCGTATTCGTTTCCTCATTACGTAATAGAATTCCATGAATAAGACATAGCGAACCTCTGACATTATGGAAAACAGGACCGAAGCGAAATACATCCGCTTTCTGCTTCCGTTTACGTCGCTGTTTCTGTCTAGAATGCATCCGCCTCTTTCGCGTGTTTTAAGCGATTGCCGATACGATGCTATATCGGCGTTCGTATCGCTATTCAATTACTCGGAGAGTCTCTTCGAGTTAACGTATTTCTTCGATCGGTTAATTCGGAATCCTAAGTTAAAATTTGGATGTAAATGCTGTGGGAATATTTGTAAATAGCGATGCAAATATTATTTTAAATACTACTGTAATACTACTATAAATACCAATTCAAATATAAATACAATACAAATTGTTATTATTTATATTATTATCCTTGTACCGATATTTAAATGGTACCATCACAAATACCAATACGTATACACCATAAAGAGGATTAAAGAGCGAATAAAAATACCACTGAAAATAAGATAATAATCAAACGAAAATCTCCGCGATAAATCAAGCTGAAGATCAATAAACAATTGAGACTCGATCGAGAGAACGCTTGCGTGACGTTTAGTGAGGCGACGCGTAAAGAGAATGCCGCGGTGATCTCAAGGTTGCCAAAGTGAAGGCAGGAAGCAGCGGGATCTGAGAAAAGGAGCGTGAAAGGTGGGGGGAGGGGGAGGTAGAGGAGGAGGAGGAGGAGGCCGCGAGAAGACTCCGGGTAAAAAGAATTACGGAAAAAAAGAATGGTTCGGGTTAAAGGGGGAGAGGGAGAGCAAGTTATCTCCGGACCAAGCGCCCAAGAATGAGGCGGAGAAGGGGGCGGAAGGATCTAGGTATGCGAAGGTCGATGTGCCGTTGTCTCGCACCAGGAAATCCTCGTTCTTTGCGTCCTCTGCTTCGTCCGCATCCTCCTTCGGACCACCTTTCTTCCTTCTTCTTTTTCTTTTTTTTCTTCATTACTTTCTTTTTCTTATTCTTGCACATCTATATTCTTCTCCTTGTTGTTCTACGTCTTCGTCCTCTTCTGGTTCTAGCTCTTCTTCGTTTTCTTCTTCTCTTCTTATTCCGCTTCTTCTTTTTCTTTTCTTCTTCTTCCGCTTTTACTTCCTTTGTCCTCTGCACCTTTCAATTTGAGACTCTCAAATCCTTTGACCGTTCTCTCTTTCGCTTCTTTTGATGCTTCTTCTTTTTCCTCTTCCTTTTCTTCTTTTTTTTCTTTCCTTTGTATGGTTCTAGTGTTTCTTGGAATTCTTGGGATCTTCTTCAGATCCTGTCGTCCATTGAAATAGAAGCTGACGTAGAAATAGTTCTCTTTGCAATAACTTTCTTTCTAACTAATCCACAGTTTCCGAAGAATATAGAAAAATAGAGAATCTGAAGAAAAATGGAATCCTAACGTAGTAGTATATCAATTTGAGAGAATGAAAGAATTTTTAAAGATCAAAACAAACAATTTTTTCTACAATTCTTAGAACTTCAAAAAGTATCCTTTTGTCGAAACCACCTTTTTCGTTCCACGAAACTTGTTTCTCTTTCTTCCTTTGGCAATAATTTACCCCTAAAAGTGAAGCAGCCGGTTTAATCGTCCTGCGCCCTCCGCGATAAGTGTTCCGAACATTAAAAAAACAGCATAAACTCGTAAAAGTAGGAATGCGAAGTCTGTGGAAGACGTTGAGCTTCCAAAAAAGATTCTTCGAGCGACGAAAGATTCAATAGAGCTCGTTGAGCGGCCCCCTATGCGAGTCGCCGCGTTAATCAGCTAATAGAACGCAGCGCAGCGTCCCACGCCGAGTACTGCGTGACCAATGAATAATAATCCGAGTGCTGCCAGTGATACCATTCGCGCTAAAATCTCTCTCTAAAATCGTGTCACCAGCATCAAAAATGACCTTTACTTTTTTAATTATTTGACTATTTTGAGACGCAGATGACCGTTCCATACCATAGGAATTTATTCGTGACTTACATCGAGAACGGTGAAACTCTTTGACTCTACATACTACGTCTTTTCCTAAATTTCAGATAAAAACGAATGCCTTAGAAATACGTAATTTTTCGAAATCTCAAGTCTTTTGCAAATTTCAAAATGAAAGCAGATGACGTAGTGGTACACCTCCCAAAAATTTAGGGATGAAAACCGATGATGTGGTAAGGACTACGTCCGATAGAAAAATTCTCGAATATCTCGAGTAAAACAATTTTTCATCCTAACAAAATGAACCCTTTGACTAATTCAAAACTTTTCGCATTGAATCGTTAGTGTAGATAATAAAAATGTAAGCTTAAGGTTAAGCTAAATTAAAATGCGTCCATGGATGAGTAGAGTACCATAAGTGTAATATTTTTAAGCAACTTTAGTTGCGTACAGTCTCAATAAGAATTGTCTATTTTTCGGATTGCAGGAAGTTGCGGCCGCTCGAGGATAGCGTGTTATGAAATTACTGCCGACGATCCAACTGCCGCAACTGCCAACCGCGGCGGCAGCGGCGGCGGCGGCAGCAGCTTCAGCTGGTGGCGGCGGTGGAATGACCGGGATGGATTCACGACTACCACCCGGTATATCGCTGCCGTTCAGCCCCACGGACCTCCTCTGGCGATACGGATCAGCTATGAACTTCCCACCGACTCATCCGCCGCCGAGTCCGTTTCTTGATTTCAAGACTCATCTGCCGCCCAGCTTGGGTGAGTTTGGAACGACGCGCTCGTTCTGGATTAGGTCCGATGACGCAGATACTAGATTTTCGTATGATGAACTTGGAAACCGCGGTATGGGACTATGTATGTACTAGGTCTTGGGGGGAGTATAAATACTATTATAAACAGTAGTATAAATTCTAATGTAAATACTAGTACGAATACTACTATAAACACTAGTAAAAATACAATAGACTCTTGTACAACGTGAAGGATACATTCCGCGTAATTCCGGATCAACTTGTGCAAGTTTAAATATTTCTCTAAATTACAACGATTATCACATCTTGCTAGTGAGATGTGATTTAGTTCAAACGTTGAGGAAAATTATTTTCCTCTACTTCTTCTTTCGTTCACTGTACTACTATAATTTAACTATAACAGAAAAAACGATACAGAACTGAAACAAAATGAGAAACATAAGGAAGAAAAAATGAAGTATGATTATTAATGGAAAATCTATCGTTCCAGCCTCAGATCCAAGACTTTGGTCCCGCGAAGATGTCGCGACGTTCCTACGCTGGGCGGAACGCGAGTTCGACCTACCACAGTTCGACATGGACATGTTCCAAATGAATGGGAAAGCCCTTTGTCTGTTGACGAAAGCAGACCTTGGCGAACGGTGTCCTGGAGCGGGCGATGTGCTGCACAACGTATTGACAATGTTGGCGCGCGATTTCGGCCAGCTACAAAGGTGTCTGCCAAGCAGTCCCGTTACGCCGACGAGACCTTCCGCGTACCCTTTGAGTCCACACTCGCACCCGCCAACCCCAACGTGGACGGAGAATCCGTACGCGGCGAATATCGCTTCGCTGATGTCGGCGAATTCTGTTACCCTGTCGCCAGCGCCTTCGGTCGACAGCCAAGCCGGCTCGCCGGGACACGCGGACCCCGGACAGGGGCAGGTTTACAAGAGTGATAGCGACGAAGACGCGCAACAGGTATGTACTTGTTTCCGGTTCAACAGGTTCGGCATTAGGGATGGTGGATTTCGCTTAATAGAATCGATCCTAGTAAAGTATCAATATTAAAGAATCGATTATTATTTTTACTTTATCGGATTCCTTGACTTTTTGAAAAATCACCGAGATTGATAAAACTTTAATAAACATTATTGTTACTTTAGTTGATGTTACTTCAAAAAGACACATTAAGTTATCAATTACCGATTTATAGCTCGAAAAATCTCCAGACTTTATCCCTGATTCATATTGAAGAACTAAAAGAAAACTTTTGAAAAAAATAGAGGACAGAAAAATTGGAAAATTTGGGGAATAGAAAGATAAGAAATATTACTAATAGTGGAATAATTATCTAATATCCGGAATATGACAGCAGGCGACAGCATCGGGCTCGTCAGCCGGCAGCACCGCGAGTACCGGAACCGGAAGCGGTAGTCCACCGTCGACGCCAACGGCCCTGGCAGCACAGAGACTCAGCGAGGTCTGCGTGAAGGATCAACCAAGTCCGACTCTATCGGCCCAAATGATGCCTCTCACGCCTGGAGCCTTCCGAGGCAACCCCGCGGCTGCTGCCGCTGCCGCTGCTAGGGAATTCTTCCCTAGTGACTCGCCCGAACCAAATACCAGTGAGTGTTTCTCAGATTTTCTCGATTTTTCATGCGCCAACGGTTATTGCACGATTGCAGGATTAACAAATGTTAAGTGAAGTAGGAATTTTCAATTAAAACTGGAAAACCAGTCATTTTAACTGGTATGGTAGTTCGAAGTGTTAAGAATCATATTTGAAAAAAATAGATTGTTCTAATTACATTGAAAATGTAAATAATAAAGAAAACGAAGAGTGCGGTAAGAATAGCGCGATTACAACCGAGTTCTTGCCTCGAAGAGATTGCGCAACGCCACTGTTACGCTTTCTCCTTTTGCTCTGACCAGGGAAAACGAGTTTGTGTAACTTCTTCGCGCCGCCGTGTAACTCTTGCGTCGCCGAGCGCGGTTTTGTGGAAATCTTGTCGGGGAAAGAGAAACTTCGGCGGATCGGAATCCATTGAGTATTAGGCGTACGTATCCGACGTGCCTGATCCACCGCTTGTTTGTCGCGAATAATCATTACGATTTTACTCTTGATTGTTTCGAGAAATTTAATTTCGGATCCAGAATTTTATTGGTTGAACAATTTGAATATGTATTTGAATTTAAAATTGAATCTCGATTCAAACCTAAAACTGTTAATATTATGCTTAAAGTATCCGGTGTTAAAAAGTCTTTAGATTGAAAATTAAGTAAAAAAGAAAAATATTTGGAAAATTTAGAAATAAGTATATCTAAATTGTGATTAATTCAATTGTTAAAATCTGTTGGTTGTAATTGCAGATGGCAGATTGCTATGGGACTTCCTTCAGCAACTGTTAAACGACCCTTCGCAACGGTACACCCACTACATCGCGTGGAAATGTAGGGAGACGGGCGTCTTCAAAATCGTTGATCCCGCGGGCCTCGCGAGGCTCTGGGGTATCCAAAAGAACCACTTATCTATGAATTACGACAAAATGAGCCGCGCATTGCGGTACTACTATCGCGTCAATATTCTCCGCAAGGTGCAAGGAGAACGACATTGTTATCAGTAAGTTTATACAATTTCTATTTTTTATCTATTATATATTTCCCTGTTTTCCTGGATATATTAAAAAAAATATTTTAAACTAAAAATTGTTTCATAACTAATCTCGTTGATCGTTTTGATTCAGGTTCCTCCGTAACCCGACCGAGCTGAAGAACATAAAGAACATCTCGCTACTGCGACAGCAGATGCGAATAAAATCGGAGCCCGAGGACGACGGTAGTCTGACAGGCACGAGCATCGAACCGGAAGTGGATATGCCAACGGATCTATCGATGGCAAGCATGAGCCAATCGCCAAGCGAACAACCCTTGCAACAACCAATGCCGTTACACGATCCACCGGCTAAGTATCGTAGCCACGCGTACAATCTTGTGAAGACGAATCAAGAACCGGAAGACCGGAAGTGACGCGAAATATAAGACTATGGTAAAGAAATACACCACACCCGGGAAATTATTCGCCTTCTCGAATACGAAGGAAACTAAGACTGATGATGGGATGGAGGAGGACGAACGATTTTTTAACCGGGATTTTTCGCGAGGAAATCGCGAACTTGTGAATCCTCGATAATTGTTCGTGAGCGAGAATCTAGGGGAATGGAGATTGTGTGTGTGACAGAGAGAGAGAGAGAGAAAGAGAGGTTAGGTTCATCTCGTGGACATGACTCCTCACAAGATGGCGGAGGATAGTTTTTTTTTTAAATTCGAGAGAAATAAATGCAGAAGTTGGATTTAAGAATTCATTATTGAGATTTGCTGTTCGATCTCCTGTGTTTCCTCTTGAATTTCCTCCATCTTCGCGGCCATATTGTGCGAGGACAGTCGCGTGATCGATGCGGATCGCGTGAAAAATGAGGTTAGAATCCGATTTCCCCCGAGATAGACTCTGTGATGTCAAATCGAAGCTCGTGTTTTCTCTCGATCTCTCTCAAAAAAGAAGATTCTTAATGAAATATGGAAATCGGGAAATCGCGAGCTTCGATTCTTCCAAGGTTTAAATGCCGATTACACAAAGAAGTATATTGATATGTAAAGATAGAGATATATTATGGGAAGAAGTCGTGGAATCGATCGAGATCGATCTCAAAATACGATCGGGAGAAAATTCGAAGGTTTTCGAAGGAAAATTTCGAGAAAATTACGAATTTTTACGAATTTTCTTTGGATTTTAATATTGGAGGTTTTTGAAAATCTGTACTATTTGCAAGTAAAATGCCACTGATTCGATGATTCCGAAAAATTTCCAAATACGAAATTTTGAAAGAATTCGAAACTGAAAAAATGCAATAAATTCTGTTGAATTTCTTCTGATAAAAATTGCATTAATCAAAGAATTTCAAGAAATTTTCTCCAAAATTCCCAAAATTCCTTTATTCGAAAATCCCAGAAATATTTTCAATTGTTCTCAGCTTAAAATTCCTTAGATCGAGTATTAAAAAAAAAGAAAAGCGCAAACAATTCCTTGGAATTTTCCTTCGAAGCAACAAAACCCTCCGCATAAGAGACAAAAAGATCGATATCCCTAGATCAAAGGCGAGTGTAAATCGCTTCTCAGTGTACATAGATATCGAGACGACCTATAAACGGCGAATGAAATAATGAAACTATAGCAGCGAGAGCTCTATTACCTATATCTAGGAAGAGAGAAAAGAATTCTATGGAAAAAATTCGGGGCCAGAGTTATATATATAAATTTATGTATAAATAAATCTCTATATATATATACATATATATATATATTAAATATAAACAGTATATATATATATATATTTTACTACGAAGAAGAAAAAGAGAGGTGTCAAGAGAGAAAGAGCGCACGAGCGAAAAAGAAAGAAAAGAGGAGAAAGAGTTTATATTGCAAATTTTTACGTTCAGCCGTATGAATGTGTGAATATGTGTTATAAAGTATGTGTGTGTGTGAGTGTGAGAGAGAAAAAGAGAGAACCTGAGCGTGTGTGTGTGTGTGACAGAGAGAGAGAGAGAGAGAGATCGCGACATTCCGGCGGCGGAAGTCACGTTTGTTGGCGGGACGCTCAAAAGCCTCGTATTTTTGCACGAACCCGACGCACGACTGTAAATAGCGCATGTGTGAGATTGTGTGTATGTGAGATTAAAGAATATCGATTATGAATATAGAGAGAGAAAAAGAGAGAGTGAGAGAGAACGAGAGAGAGAGAGAGAGAGAGAGAAGGAGAGAGGAAGAAGACGGAACACCCGAAAAACGAATCTGGCTTCTCGTATACTGTGATCTCCGTATAAAGGGTTTTTATTTCTCTTCGCGATTCTTGTACATAACGAGGACACTGATGGAATAGTGATACTGATACATATATGGATGTGAGAGTTGCGTATTCGAAATTTTTTGGAAGCGAGAATGGGGAAATAAGAAGTTTGGAAGAAGTTTGAACGATTTTGAGAGAATTCTGGAGTAATTTTTCGAGGAAATGTTTCAGAACTTTTCGAAACCATTCTGAGAAACGGATTTCAGAATTTTGAATTTATAGTCTTTGGAGAAAGGTGTCTTAATGGAAATAATGTCGAAATTTGGAATTTAGTGGAATTTTTGGGGGATTTTTAGGAGAATCTTTGGAGGAACAAGTTTCATTAATTTCCCATCTTGGATTCCTTGCAAAGATTTCAATGAAAAAATCGTCGTAATTTGAAATTTGAAAAACTGGGAAGCAAAGAAATTTCCCTTTTCTTTGCCGAGTGAAAGAAACCTCGAAATTTGCAAATTGAATGAATTTTGGATGAGTCCAAAATCCTTCGAAAACTGCTCCGAATAGAAATAATATCGAATTTGTTTGATAACTTGTGAAAATAGTAGTGAAAATTGTGAAAGTAAACATTTTTCCCAGTTTCCGTGTCCCGTTAATTTCGTATATGTGACTCGACAGCCAGTTTCATGCGCGTTCTACGCTACACGCAGAGCAAGAGACAGTAAAACCTGTCACGCGTGTGTGGCACACAAACAGAGTTTTACCCTCGATCCCTCTACTCTCGATATCCCTTCGATAACTTTTATCCCTCGTATGGCATCTCATTAAGCAGTTTATACTTTTCGTTTTTTGCAGACCTGTGTAAAAATAAAATCCGTACGATTTAAGGAGGCTTGCCTGTCGATTATTTCGAATCCCATATCCAAAATCCGATTCAGAGTCTCCTAAAGGATCTCGTTTATTCCTTATTATACGTATAGAGACGTACTAGTACGTCGTATGCTGTCAGGTTTCATTTTTCAGAAAACGTAGTGTTACGTCATTCAATTTCGGATTTAATTATCTTAACGTGATAGCCTACGTCATTAGATTTTCGCATTAGTTTTCGAAAAGACGTAGTTCTACGTCACTCGATTTGTGGTTCAATATTTGACAAGACGTAGTAAGTACTACGTCATTCAATTTTTCAACGTGACGTAGTACTACGTCATTTAATTTTTCAACATGACGTGGTACTACGGCATTTAATTTTTGAAAATGACGTAGTACTACGGCATTTAATTTTTGAAAATGACGTAGTACTACGTCATCCGATTTTAGAATGAATTGTATAAAACTACGTAGTACTACGTCATCCGCCTCCGTTATTCTACAACGGTTTTCGTTTGTTGATATACACCAACGCCAAACAACAGTTCCATAATAGTATTTATTACAAAAGTCGGTACATTTGCACTACAGGTCGCTCTACACGAATGGTTCGCCATAACAAAAGTAAGAAATCCTCGAACAGAAAATTTCGGGGAGGTGGATATAAAATGTTAGATTTGAATAAACCACAACGAGACATGATTCGCACACCCTATCACGCATCCAGTCGCATTCATAGAATGTATACACCATACGAGTTAAGATTAAGTATTTCGACGGCAGAAACGAAATAGGCTGCTGATGATCATTTACGATTGTTGCTCGGGGTGAAAAAGATTACGTCATCGGCGATTATCGTGGTAGCGGAGCGCATGACATCATTGTCGTCCTTGTACTCGCCGTAGCTAACACGCCCGGTAACTAGGATACGCTGGCCCTTGGCAAGGAAGTTTTCCACCTTCTCGCGGAGATACGGCCGGAAAACGCTCACTCGGTGCCATTCAGTCTTTTGCATCATTTCTCCTATTAGAAATTATCATCCCAATTTACTTCGATTCTAATTCATAATAAAATCCTTTGACTACTGTTAACGCTATTTAATTGAGCTCTCAAAGAAGTAAATAATATTCTCTTAATTCAACGGACTTTCAGTTTTCTGATTATTTCAAAATTTTAAAGTAGTTAAAGGGTTCATTTTCTTAGGATGGAAAATTGTTCTATTCAGGATATTCGGAAATATTTCTAGTGGAGGTAGTCCGTACAACATTATCGATTTTCATCTCCAATTTGTTGGAAACTGTTATCTACTTTTATCTTGAAATTTGGAAGAAACGTAGTACCATGTCAAAGGTGTTTTGCCTTGAATATTTGAAAAAACTTTTACCATTGCCTTGTTTATAGGTGAAATGTGTTGCTAGCGAAAACACTACTACCGGATGCTCAGTGGTGCCTCTTCGCTGTGGCTCCATTCCAGCTCTGCCGAGCAGAGTTACTTGGTTCAGTGCTGTGCAACAGGCAAACGAAAACAATCGTATTGTAAACAATTGCACCGCTAGGACCTTGGATACCTACAGTTCGTCCAATTCACCTAATCATAACAATAATACTAACAAGAACATCAACAATATTAGTAACAATAATAACAATAGTAGGAATAATACAAATGATAATTTACTAGTTACTATTACTATTATTATTATTTGTATCATTTCTATTATTGTAACTATTGTTGCTCCTATTATTGTTTTTATTATTTCTACTGTTATTATTACTCTTATCAGTATCCTCATTATTATTCCTACTACTGTTAATATTACTCTAATTGTTCCCTATTACGGTTACTACTACTGTTATTCATTATGTTGTCGTTGTTCTTCTTCATTCAAGATTTCTCATCTTCAATGAAAAATCGGAGAATTTCAATTCTTAGAATTTGAACAAAAAAAGCATGCTATTCGCGCGTGCGCGAGAGTCGGCATTTCGTCAGCGAAGTTGAAATCCACTCAGTTTGTAATTCTCTTTGTGGATCGAGCATAACAATGCACAAAATTAACAATTTACCGAACGCATTGTTATTCAAAACACAAAAAAATATTGCTACTCACTTTTCTCCATTGTCTGCGGGGCAGCAGTACAATAGCTAGCTGTGCTTAGCGGCACCTTCCCACCCAGTCGCTGGATAACCTAGAAAAACACGGATTTTCATTGAAATATAATTTTTTTCGGCCTGAATGATTTATATCAGCGCCACGATTTTGGTATACAAATTCGATTTTCTCAGATTTTGCGAACACTCACCCTCGAGAACATTGTTAAATTTTAAGGTTCGAAAACTTTGACTGGAGATGAAAGCCAATGGAAGCTTATCACGTGTGGAGAAGTATTCGGCACGCGGACACCCACGAGGTAATGCTCTTGATGCTCTTGATGCTTCTCGCCGACGACGAATCCAAGAAAAGTGCACTATCGCGCCATCTGTTGGCATTCGCCGTGAGGATTACTTCGACCAATCGGATCACACGCGGGAATAACGTCACGTGGTGGCTGAGTTTGAAGTGGCGCGAGTCTGGTATTACGTCATTAAGTTGATTTTTAAAATATTGTACGAAATTTAATAAAGGATATTTCTTTGAAAGAAATTTGGAATTATATAGTGACTTTGTTGGATGAATTTTCTTTATTTTCTTTGTCGTGTTCCGTGGTGTGATTATTAGACCAAATGTCGTAGGGGTCGGGTTGGAAATTTGAATATTAAACCGAATAACGTTGACTATGTTTCTTTTGAAAATTGAAATTATAAATCGGATGTTCTGGTACTACATCTTTTTGAAATATCTAAATAGCTAAAATCGAATGACGTAGTCAAAACTGATAGAGCATGACACATGGTTTTTCCAAAACACCAGTTGCAAACGAAGTATACTATTATACTATATGTATGTATACTATTATTACCACTGAAAGAATAATTACTCTGCAAATATCTTTATCTCTCTCTCTCTTTCTCTTTCTCCCTCTTTTTAATCTTTATTGCTACCTACAACAACTGGGAAACAAGCGTAACGTCTTACATACTTCCCATTAATAACAAGGTATCGACAACCGTAATTGCATCTTCTTTTTCTTACTTTTGTACACAATTTCATATATCTATGCGTTTCAGCGGAAAATCGACGTTTCCGTAAAGTCCGAAGCGAGATACAACGCTTTTTCAACATTTTGCAGTGATTAATACGTTCCATGCTAAAAGCCGTTTTTACTCTACTTGTCAGTCAAGCTATTTGATGTTTTGATTTAAGATTGATATATTAGCACACAATATTTCATTATATCATCAATCCATAAGTAATTAGCTTATTTAGAGTAGTCATCACATCGTGTATCATTTATGATACACACGTGACGGTGCAATCAGTTAGACTGTTAAAGTCAGTCGAATCGAATTTGTTGAGTCAAAAACGAGGGAAATAAAATATTTTTATTCTCATTTGTTTTGATTGCAACCGAAATTTCTATAACAATTAAACAACCTTATCTCCTTTGCTCCATATTGCATTTTTCATCATGCCTCATTCTTTTGATGGAAATATTATATTTTGGAGAATTCAATTTGACATAAATTATATTATGTTTTCAGCGTAACAAATGAAGTGTATGTCTGCATGTACTATAAATGATACACGTGGCACGGAACGTATTGAATCGCACATTATTTGTCTATAGTCACTATTTTGCTAGAATTTATTACATTGCATCTAAATTCTTCGAGCTTTCACAATTTAACATAATCTCACTAGTCTTTTCTTAATTCGTTAATTCATTGATTGTTATTTATTTATCATTATAACTTAAATTTATTGCGAATTTGTAAAATTAATCACTGAAAGTTTTCCACATTTTTTCCCCTAAAATATTCGAATACTTGCTAAATGAAAAGAAATTCATTAGTTTGCAGTAATTTAGTTCTGAAGCTTCTTTTTTATTGAAAATGAAGCGTTAAATTGAAAGCGGCATAAATTTTAATTTGTTAATTTTTCGGATTACTGGCGATTTTGTCCGAACGGTGGATCGTGCCACTTGAATTCTTCTTGATAAGTGACATAAGTCATCCAATAGCAGACGTTTAGCAATCCGAACGACGCTGGGAAGACGATTCTTGCGACGCGGTCAATGTACGACACGCTATTTATGTGTCTCGATAGTTTTTCACCACTTTTCTTGCAATTTCCTGCTGCTTCTCTCTGTCTTCGTCGCCTGTGTATTTCATCCCATTATTTTTCACATTCGTTTGACAACTTTATCGATTCAATTGAAAATTTTGAATACTACAACTTGAATATTACAGTTGGAAATTTGACAATTTGCTTAGCGTATGAAAGCCATTTTTGGATAAACGATAATTCGATTCGTCAGTAAAGTGTTTTTGGTGATCGATATGTAAGAATATGTAATAAAAACGTGCGAAATTGAACAAAATTGGAAAATTGAAAAATTCAGTTTCAATTCAACGACTCTAAAATGATCCCAGCATCTTTGAGACATATAATCTTGTTCTTAATTGATATATGCAAATAGAAATACTCACCGAAAAGCATCGTCGCCGGCCAAACAATATAGAAATTGTCGCCATTTCGGTATTCGAAATTCGGTTTGTGTTTGACGTTCCATCGTCGAAGGCTTAGAAGAGACTGCGAACGATCTTTGGGATCCCATTCCGCAATTAACGGTGTCCTGATCGATATCGATTAGTCAATAAATTTAATTGAATAATCACAATACTGATTAAAATGGTGATGACGACGATCATGATGATCATGACAAATTAAAGGAATAATTAGTCTTGCATATTTTTAACGTGTTAAATGATAAGAATCTAGATTTTAAAGAACTTTGTATGTTTGTATATAGATACCCCATAAGCTCCGCAAACGATCGAACTACCCCTTCTCGACGCGGTAATAATTTCTTCGGGATGTACACTTTGCGGGCTGCAAGAAACAATTCCGCAAAAAGCATTTTGATAATCGACTTCGACAGTCTTCTCCCCTTCTTCACCTTCCTCGTCTTCGAAATGGATTTCTCCGCTGCCCACCTTCAAAATTACAGCGAATAAAATCTATGACCACGATATCACGAAGTAAATATAAGTTAAAGGATGTGTATTTGAAATATTAAGATTATTGAATAACATTAAGATTTTCATGATTTTTATCTTGAATTTTCGAATAATAATGTATTTCCAAGACTTCTGTTTGTATCTTAAATTATGGAAAAGACGTAGTACTAACGTCATATAATTTCAATTTAACATCAATCCAGAAAAACTTCAATTTTTAAAAAACGACAAAGTAGATAGAAGTCGAAAAAAATTATTGGACAGGGAGAAAATATGCGGTGTAGAATGTAGATAAAATTAAAAAGAAAAAACCGGAAGTAGATTCTACCTTGGTGAAGTAATGGACCCCGGCGAATTCCAGAAGGGTCGCTATGCAGTAGCCGAAGCTCATCAGCAAAAACCAATCGAGAGCGGTCGCGTATCGTACTTTTGGCAGATCCGTCCTTGAATCGAGGCTAATCGTCGATAACGTTAATACGGTGGTAATTCCTACGAAAATTTCAATTTCCTTCAAATTTCTTCCAAATTCCACTTCGTTCAATAAATTCACCAATTTTCACTACAAACACTGATTCTGAGTCTTTTCATTTCATTTCACCGGCGATCGACTAATTCAATTAGCGATAATATTTCAATAAAATACTTAATAAAATATTGAAACGGAATATTTTAAAAGTAGAATTAATTAATTACCTAGTCCAACTCGGTCACTGGTCGCTTCTCGATGGATCCAGAAGGACACCCAGCTCAACACGACGATTAAGACACATGGAACGTAGACCTTATGTGAAAAAAAACAAATTAATACGTTCCATGATAATTCCATTTGATATTTTCACTTACATTAATATACTATTATCACAGAATATTTCATTACATCGTCAATCCACAAATAATTAGCTTATTTGGAGTAGTTATCAAATCGTGTACCATTTATGGTACACGTGGCGCGGAACGTGTCAATGAATTTGATGCGGAAATTAATAATTGGTTCGAAGAATAATTGGAGAAAAAACCTGAGAGACTAGGAATTTAAAGTGTGTTTTTGTTTTCCTGAAAAGGATGTCGACAATTGAAGAGAATTGGAAACGGTAGGTTGAGGGATAATTAAGCAAAATATGCCAGGTTTGAGAAATTTCTCGTGCGTTTCGAGGCTCTCTCGTGCAACTGAAGAGAAATGCTCTCACTCACGCTCTGTAAAGTCTCATTAAAAGCCGCGATTAAGTGGCGCTTTTCCCTCGCTCGAGCGACTTACGCGCGAGCTTCCTCGGGTGAATTGTGAATTGTAAAATTGAAAAGGAAGAGAATGGAAAAATGAAAAATTGATGAAAAGTTTACTTGAATCAGGAAGTAGCCCGTGTGACGTTGAAGATTGAAGGAAACTTGAAGCACCGAGAATTCGCCCTCCCGTCGATGATACGTTAGATTACGATAAGGAGAACCCATTAGGTCGAACTGCGAAAGTGCCATTCCTGGGACGAAGTTCACCGAAGAGCCTTCTTGCCACTCGTACATTAATTGTTTCGTCGTGTACGCGTCTTCGAACAAGAATAATTCAAGGGGTCAATAAAGAAATCAACAAATCAAGAGATCGAGATATCAATAAATGAATAAGTCAATAAATGAATGAATAAATAAAGAAAGAAAGAAAGAAAGAAAAAAGGTTGGAAAATGTCACGTATTATAATAATCGATTTTCTATCGTATTAGAACAATCGCATTAACTAATGGAATATAGTGTTGGAAATATCAGAAAGATTATTGGTTAGTTATTGATGATAATTAATGAAAAATTGATTAAATTACTCACAACTGCCGAGAATAAGAGGACAAGACTGCCGATCCATCGGAAAATTCCTCAGCTCCATTGGACAATTTGCTTTTATCGTTAACCTGCCAAAAATCAAGAGAAATTATTTTTTTTACTCCATTTTATTTTATTCCATTTTTTATTGTTTCCTTTCATTTCATTTCATTTTATTTCATTTTATTTCATTTAATTTCATTTTATTTCATTTCATTTCATTTTATTTCATTTAATTTCATTTTATTTCATTTCATTTCATTTATTTCATTTCATTTCATTTTATTTTATTTCATTTCATTTCATTTCATTTCATTTCATTTCATTTCATTTTATTTCATTTCATTTCATTTCATTTCATTTTATTTCATTTCATTTCATTTCATTTTATCTCATTTCATTTCATTTCATTTTATTACATTTTATTTTATTTTATTTTATTTTATTTCATTTTGTTTTTTTTGCACGATTCGCTATTTGCAAGACCCCTGGTCGTAGACAAGTGCACGCGCCGATTGCATCCTCCCCTTACGAAATCGCACAAAAGGTCTCGAGAAAAATCGCCATCTGCAATTCGTATCTCGTGCTAATTGCGCCCGGAGATATTCGAATCACGGGAGACGAGAGCATACTGGAGGAAGACGGCCCACTAGGCCAATTCGTTCCATATTTCGTTCCATATTTCGTTCCATATTCAGCTCGTCTTCATGGACAAAAGTGCTCCTTTCGCCTTGAAATCGCGGCGCGCGGATGCTTCAAAGAATCCTGATAAATTACGCAGCTTCTCCTGCGGCTTCTCTTAAGGGCTCGCATCATCTGCCGTCGCCGAGGACAAAGCAACTTTTGCATTTCGGTTTTGCATATGACTCGCTTGCAAATTTAACTGCGAATCCTTCGCTCGTCGTGGCTATTCTGTGTCGACACTTTTAACCAGCTAACTGTTACGACGTCTTTGGAAAATCTGTATTTTAAACTGCGTTGCAGAAATTAACCGATGACGAGTATACTCGTCACACGCAAAGCAGATGACGAAATACGTTTGTCTTTTGAAAAATTAAATACATAATATGCCTTTCGAAGTTTGAAACAAAAATTGAAAATTAAACCGAATGATGTTTAACGGTAGAATTATGTCATTGAAAAAAGTGGATTTGAAGGTAAATGACGTAGTATTACGTCTCTCTGAAAATTGAAATGAAATTTGTAACAGGTCGGAGTAGAAATACGTAAATCGAAACCTCATCGAATAGAGAATGTCGCCGTCCTGGGAAATCCTGAGCAACTTGTTCGGGACCGTGATCGTGTGGACGTAACTGTGCTTCCCGTTGTAGAAGTAAGTGTCCGGCCGCCAGATGCGTTCCAGCATCTTGATGCTCAGACTCAGGGACTTGATCGGGCCCACGAAGCTCAGTCGCGAATCTCGCCACGATTGCCGGAAGTAGCAATCCATCGAATAATCCTAGAAATTTGCGCAAAATTTCGCAAAATTTCCCAAAATTACTACTTCGTTTTTCGAAACATTCCCTACATTTGTAATTTTTCTATATATTCATTCGAAATCGTAATATTATAATTTCAAATTCAATTCAACGAATTTTAATCTGACTCAAGAAAATTGATATAAATAAATGAGTAAAGGTATAACTAAATCAATAATTAGAAAAATAGAGAATTTTTTATAAAATTAGGAATTGAAAATATTTGAGAATTGATGTTACCGAGAATAAATTTTCAAAATTATATATTTTTAATTACCATGTCCAGCTCGGAAACAGGGCCCATGCTCCTAATTAAGATATTAGTCTTCACTACTGTTGGAATACCTAATCAGCAGAAGAAAAATCTGTCGATTACAAAATTGTGAAATAAATTGATTCGCTGCACAAAAGAATTCTATCACTGTAATCAGCATCGCAAGTAACAAAATATATTAATTAAACCATTCTGGATTTCTCGACAAAACTAAAAAAAAGAAAATCCGCGAAATCGTTTAAAATTCGTTTCAAGGAAATTCGCCCTATATCCGACTTTTTCCATTCGAGTCCTTTGAAAGTCGATTCGAAATTGACTCGCACGATTATCGCGTTAACCGATCGGTCGGTGCGTTTGAAAATTGAAATTGCGGATTAGAAGATCGTCGATTTCCCCGAGAATAGTCCTCCCTAATTCGCCGGAAAATTTCTTACTCGCCCAGCTGGGTATCGAGGATCTATTCGCTCAACTATAAAATCGCCGCTTTGACCCAATAAAAAAGGAAATTCTTTTTTAGAAATCACTCATAAAAAAATCCTCCAAAAACATTCTAATTTATTGTTTCTTTCTTGGAAAATTTGATTATATATATTTAATAATATTGTAACCAAAATAATATTATAACCAAACCGATATATTTTATATATCGGCGATAAAAAAGAATGAAATTAAAGCTAATTATTTCTTTTCACGTCCTTGAGACGGGACCTCTCGATCGTCGAGGATTAAAATTTTGCATTTACAATGCAAATTAACATTCTAGAGAAATGAATTTTTGATGAGAAATCAAAGTTTGTTTTAGAGAAATTGAATATCTGACCTTTTCCGTGCGTCGGCAGCTGACTGTTCTCATAGTTCATCAGGAGGTTCTCGAGGACCATGGTGATGTTTCTGGAGACGGCATCGTTGACAGTGGCTCTCGTGACTCGAGTCACTCTCGGCACTCCCGCCGGGCTTATCGACACTTCCAGGGCATTGTTGCGGCTCTCGCAGAGCAACACCACTAGTAACATCGCCAAGCTATTGACATTCGTTGAATTATTGAAAAGAATTCTTGTAAGAATTATTGAAATAATTATTGAAATTAGTACCGAAAGAATTTTGAAAATTAAGAATGAGATGTACCGTTGTGTCAGGGTGTCGAGGACACGAGAAGCGTTGATTACAGGGGTACACCCCGGCAAAGCGGGTGGTAATGGGGCACGATTGGTGGGGAGGAAGATGCCAGTGGAACGGGTTACGAAGATCTGGAGGAGCGGAATAACGGTGGGAGAAGGAGCGTGAGGGCTCTCCTTATCCGCGGATTCAGCAGCTTCCGAGAGCCTTCTACCCTCTCTCTGCCGCGCGGCTTCTCGCGATCATCCAACTCAACGGTTCTAACTAGGGACGAGGAAAATCGCGGCTCCAGAATCAGCCGCGATTCCTTCGCCTCACTTTTCGCACCCGCACTTTTCCTAATAATCGGTAGAAAGTCATTTTTCAAAAGATAGAGGTCGCCCAGTTGCACAAAGATATTGTCGTCGATTCCCGAAAAGCACGACGTTCAAAAGAATATTTCTTCGTGGTTGGAATTTTTTCAAGGACAATTTCTCTCTCTTTTCTTTTTTTTTATACGTTTGTTAACGCGATTCAAAGGGATACAGTTTGTGGGTCGATCGGAGTCAGAAATAAAAATGAAACACAGCGAAAGTCGCGAACATCGAAACCTCGTGGTTCGCGAATAAACTTGGAGGGAGGAAAATAATAAATGAACTTTCCTCGACATTCACCCGGAGAACGTTCTATCGAACGTTACTCGAGATTTCGGCTGTAACGAGCTGAACTTTTTCCAAAGGATCACCGGAGCTTCCTAAGCGTTTGGTCCCAGTTTCGCGAGGTTGCCAATGACTCTCGGGGTATTCGAACGAATGGGAGAAAACGAACCACGTCTGGCCCTCAAAGCTGTTTCTCCGATAAAAATTCATCTGACAAATTCGTATTTGAATAACCACTTGTTTTCAGTAACACGTTCCGTCCCAAATCGTTTTTACCCGACTAGATGTTCGGGCCCTTTCTCGTTTTGACTTCAAATTAACAGATTATCACAGGATATTTCATTGCATCCTCAATCCATAATTACTTAATTAATTTATTTAGACTAATTATCGATGGTACGCGTGACTTGAAGTTCAAGGTCACTGTGTACCATGTATGGTACACGTGACACAGACCACGTTAATCATCCAATGACAATAATTTCTGCATTCATCGGGACATGAAAAGTCAGTGACAGGCCGAACTAAAGCAGGGTGCGCCATTATCGGTCAGCCGAAAAAAAGGTGGCTTAAATCAAGAGTGCGGAAAGGGGGGGGGGGGCGGAAGTTAGATAGAAAGAGAAATAAAACAAACAACAGTAGGAACAAGGGCAAAAGAGGAGATAACGGAGAATCGATCTCCGTTGATGTGTTTCAAATGCGGTTTTACAAGCGTCACTTTAATTCTCGGCTTTTCATTAGAGCCGCGCCATGTACCTCTCCCCCTTCCCAGGCCACCGCAGCGCGCCCCCAACTGCCCAATCTGAGCGGCTAATATTACTCGTCGGCCAATTTTCGGACGGCCGAAATAAAAAAATCCACCACTTTCCTTCTATTTGCCTGTGGTTTTGTTTCTCGTTGCCTCGCTCTATTCTCTACCTTCCAATTCCTCCCTCCTCCCTTTCTCCCTTTAAAAACATTCGTTTTCGTCAGCAAAGATTTTTCCTTAAATGACTATGAAACAGGATGAAATAGGAAAACATAGTTGAAAAGTTAAAATTGTTATATCAATAATGAAGTGCTGCTCGAATTTGGAAGAAAATAATTCTTTTACTACTGATTCTAGTGAATGAAGCTACCTTTTTCTTTCGTTAGGAAATTTTGAGAATGCAGTTAATTAATGGAACGATGGATCGTGAATGATAATGGAGATGATAACGATGATAACAATGGTGATGACGATGAAGATGATGATCATTATTATTATGTATTAATATTTTTATTATTATTATTATGAACGATGACGATGATAATAACGACGATTATCATGACGATTATGGTGATTATGTTGACCATGGTGACTATGATGACTATGATGACTATGATGACTATGATAATTGCGACGATTGGAGTAATTATGATAATTATGATGATTATAATGATGACGATGATAGCGATTGGAAACTCACCGGATCATTTTAGCGGGAACCGCGCAACGTTGCGCGGTGGTGAGTCGTGGCGGAGGATCGAGGTGTCATTGCCGGAGATCCATCGGCGCCGCGGCGGCCTCAGCGACTCGACGAGACGAGACGAGACTCGTCGACCCGACGACGACGCGGCTCCACCTGCGCGCAAGCTCCACGCGGGTTTCGGAGGCCGGCGAACGAACAGACTGATGTCCGCCGGCGATGAGGAAGAGGAACCGGCTGCTGCTCACTACGATTGTACTATGTAAGAGATTATAAAAAATTCAAGAATAATTTCTCATTTTATACACGTGTATATGATGCGTAGAGTCTGTAAGAACGTTGAATATATTTAACACCTGTACCATTTATAGTACATGATAAACTTGACCTTCGGACCATGTGTACCATAAATGGTACACGCAGGCATATTTGATTAATGCGCTGAAAACATATAGTTTATGTCAAATTTAATTCTGTCAACTAATATTTCTATCGAACGAATGAAGTAGTATAAAAAATATAGTGTACAATGAGATCAAAGCACATAATACATGTGTAATTGTTTTAAATAGTTCTTCTTTTTGTCGAATGTTATTCTCAATTGATTTGAATTAAAATTGAATTAAATTTGGATCGAATTAATATATTCAAGTTATTTTGAATTCGCTTTGTCGGAGCTTTCAATTAGCTAATCGACAATTAACTGGTGATTGTCGAGTGATCCGACTATTTTGATTACCCTTTTGTCGCGTTTGAGTCAGCTGCTCGACTGCGAAACGCCACTTAACCCTTAGGCCGCTCGTCAACAATCCACCGGCAAAAAGGTCGGAAAATTTTTTTCTTTTTCTGCCCCTTTTCTTCGATGAGAGAAGCAGCTAGAGGGACCACGAGATTCTCGTGATTCCCAGTGCATTGCGCACTTGTCGTTCGCTATTCTCCGCGAATTCTGCCGAGGAATTCTCCCTCTTGTTGCACTCCTAGTGCGTAAACTATTGCGGAAGGTGATTTTTCTGAATTCCAAAGTGCTTTTTTCTTAATGTTCGTAAATTCTGCAGTGGTAAAAAAATCAAGTGTTCAGGAAATAATTCAGATAAATTTCCATGAATTTAGATAAATCCGATAAAAAATAAGAAGAAATCCGCCTGGACTTTCCGAACTGATTGAACAGACTGGAATGGAATAAAGTTGAAGTGAATCAATGAGAGAAACTATAATCGAGGAGAGTACGATGAAAAGTATGGGAATAGAGAAAACATTTGAAATAGAAAAAATAGGAATTGTTTTCCCGGGAAGCTAATATTAGGTCAGTCTCATCACCGGAAAAGCCCTCGCTCTATGTCAGTGGGTCGCGAGCCTCGTGTTCATTGGCGCACGCGCTGTTCACATCAACCCTCACCAAACCTTTGGCAGCCCTCGAACTACCCCCAATACGAAGATGAACCACGAAAAGAAGTATGCGCGACCACGGGCATACAGGGAAAATGGATGAAAGAAACAAGGAATTCCGAAGGAAACTGATAGTAAATCGTCAGATTTCTCCTCAAAAATATCTAATTCACTATAAAATTGGAAACTGGATACAATTTCTTTATTAAAATTACCACACTAGTCAAAATGATTGGTTTTACAGTTTCACTTTGAAATTCCTATTTCAGGTAAAATTTTTCTTCCTCCAATCATGTAATAATTTTTGCAGTGATCACTACAGGTATAATATAATATAATATAATTTTCTTTTTCTTTTATCTATTCAAAATCGACAGTAATTTTGTATCATGGCTACTTATACCAATAGCAGTGGAAAATGACTGGTACTTCTCAACCTGGAAAATTCTTATATAATTTCTTTATCGATCTCGAAATCCTTTATTAGACAGATTTATCAAGTTTTCTTATGAAATTTAATTGCACGCCGGTAATTCTAGTGTCAATAAAGTTTAACAGGTGTTTATAATATCGAACTTAATACTCGAATAAAATTATTGGACCCGAAGAACAAAAGCGATGTAAACTCAATATAAATAAAAAAGAAACCGGAAGAAGATTCTAAATGAGTATAAATCAAATTTCAAGATTAAAAGATTGGATAAACTAGAAATCTGCAGAAAACTATAATTAAATTCGTAAAGAATACAAACCGGTGAAAAAATCGTTGTGAAATTCCGGCGGGCGACGATTTTCCAGCGAGGGAAAAACCGCGGAAAAAACGCACGCGGGTCGCCGTTGAATATTCCGAAGACAAAGAAGACACGATCGCGTCCGAGCAGAACGAAGGCGGCTCGAAGACTCGGCCGGACAAAAGACAATAACCCGCGAAACAACAATCTTTTGTATATAATAAATCAATAGGCGAACTGTGCATATATCAGTCGCCGTGGTCTTCTCCAATGATATTCGGCTGACAGGCTAAGGTGCTCTGTTTTTTTTTTTTTAGCCAGGAACATTGATTGCATTTCGCACTGTTCAATTTCTCTGCTTTTCTTCATTCTCGGATTTTTCCAACTAATTATCAATCACCTGTCAAATATACAATTCTATTTATAGAATTTATAGAACTTATAGCATTGATACTACTTACACTACTTATAGTCATTATACTATTTATACAATATTATACTATTCAATATTAATTAGCTATTGAAAAATCATTCGAATCTAAGAATTTCTATAATACGAATCTTTTCAATATCGAAAAATTCGAAATTCAAAAAAATCCGTCCCATTTAAATTCCTCGTAAAAAATCGAGGAAAAGGGCAGAAGATCGCGCGGGAAGTATCCCATCTCTCGAGAAATCCGAAGAGGCTGCGATGGTAGGGATCGCGAAATCGCGAATGGTGGTGGGGGGAGTTACTCGCTCGAGTGGGAGTAAAATCATGTTGGGCGCGCGGTATAAAGAGTGGGGGAAGAGGTTAAGAGTAGGGATATCAAAAAGTGGGCCGTAGGGTGGAGGAAGAGTTTCTCACTGAGGATCCGTTTAGAAGCATGCGAAAGCTGCTTCTTTCCCCAAAGATACCTCATTTCTAATCAACCCACCGATTTCGCTACCCCCCACCTCCAATTCACCCTTCCAAACACCCACCCACTTAAAAACATTAAATATGTGTTGATATCGGCGTAAAAAAACGTAAAGAAATGAAATCGAATCTTTACGGAAATTGAGCAGTCCGTCACGGTAGTGAGTGATCCTGTGATTTGACACGAGTGCTGGAATCGTTTTGAGATCGTTCGGGGATCGCGCGAGTAAGACCGTGAGTCTAGATCTTCGCAGCGATGCTAAACAGTGATCTTCGCGATAAGGACCTTCTGGGCTGCTATCTCTCCGCTCGAACCTCTCGGTATGTCTCGATGTGCGCTTACTTTACGACTTGAGTATCGATTAATCGCCGATCGAAATTTTCACTTGGAAATTGTCGGTTGTATGGGTGGTTGATTTGGCTACACGTGCATACGTGTATCTTGAATATCTATAACTGTTACGGTAAGGACGTAGTACTGCGTCATTCGATTTTAATCTGAATTTTTCAAAAAGACGTAGTACTACGTCATTCAATTTTTAATCTACGTTTTTCAAAAAGGTGTAATAGTACATCACTCGATTTCAGGTTCAATATTTGCAAAGACGTAGTACTGTTTAACTCAATTTCATTTTGATTTTTCAGGAAGACGTAGTTTTACGTCATTCGATTTTAACCTACATTTTTCAAAAGGATGTAATACTATATCGTTAGATTTTAGCCGAAATTTGTTAGCTCTTCATTCGATTTTATCAAAAAGACGTAGCATTACGTTTACTCAATATTTAGTTCAATATTTGGAAAGACGTAGTACTACGTCAGACGTATGTGGAATACATATGCATACACATGTCTCTGCAATTCATTAAAACATATGCAACTCGAATTATTACGATTATCCATCTCTTTAATTAATAGAAAAAAAACGCTCTCTAAAAATGTTTCCCAATTGTTTTTCGGGGAAAAGGATCTTTCGCGAGATTCGTAGAAAGGAGACAAAGGGAAAGCGAAAGTGGTCGTGTTCGGTCTCTTTTGCTTCTAGCATTGTTTCTTTCCTCGCAGTTAACTTGAGACGCTCGAGACGAGCTCTCTCAGCTTTTGAACACAGTGAATGAGAGTCGCTCTTGTCATAAAGTTCACGATTATGCAACGATCTCCGTTCCTTTCTCCCTCTTCCGCTTTCCTTTGATATAATTGAAGCAAACGAACGGAGAGACTCATTGACGAATGCCAAAAGGAAATCTTGACCTGACTCCTAATACTGACGCTTCCTCGCGTTTTTTAATTCCTGCCGATATTTGACGTTTCTGAAAATCCAATCACCGAAATAATTCACCGAATTATTCATTTCTTTTCAAAAGAATTCTACTGTTCTTTGGGAAAAATGGAAATTGAAATAAACGGGATTCTGATAGAATTAATTAACAATAACGAAAAATTGTTAAGACTGATATATTTTCACACAATATTTTATTACGACATCAGTCTTATCACGTCGTGTACCATTTATGGTACGCGTGACCCTGCAATCAGTTCGATTCTAAAAGTTATTCAGATCAAAACTTTTCGATTAGTGGAAAGAACCTGCTGTGTTCGAATTTATTAAGTCAAAAAAAAGAGAGAGAAATCAAATGTTTAACAAAAGAGGGAATGAGTAACTATACAGAGATAAAATTTTTCTTTTTCATTTGTTTCTGTCGGAAATTGAGTTTATATAACAATTAAACTTACTTTTGATGAAAATATATTTTACAGAATTAAATTTGACATAAATTATATTTTTAGCGGATTAAATAAATGTCTGCGTGTACCATTTATGGTACACGTGGCATGGAACGTGTTAAAGAATTCTGATGATATTCGAACAATTCGTTGTAGAATTTCTCCAAGAAATTCATCTGGAAAAATCGTTTGTACAAAATTGTTTCTCCAAATTCTTTCGAAAAATTCGTTGCAAATTCCCTATTATCGATCATAAAAGCCTCAAAGTAGACACCAACAAATCGATCGCGTTATCTCGCAGCTTAAAATATCCAAAAAAATGGCGGTTCATCGTTCACTCGTTATCGGAATCGCAATCCTCAGAATTCCTCCTGCGGCGATGTTCGTAAAATATAATCTCTCAGAGGGGGAAAAATAGCTGCGAAAACAGGAAGGACTTATCTAAATTTTCCGCAGGTTTCGTCACTGTCTTCGATCTTTCATCACAAGTTCAAAAACCACTTAACGTACAAAATAAAGTGAACTGAAAATTCAACAATTCAATAGAATATTTTAAGTTTGTATCGTTAAATTAAAAATCATTTTTCAATTTTATTCTATTAATAATTGAATTTTTTATTATTCTATTAATAATTGAATTAATTTCAATTATTATTATATAATAAGTAAAAGTTAAGAAGTCGATAGATAAATTGATTAAATAAGTGAATTTTGCAACTTTTTGGGTTCCAGCTCGCGGCGGCTCGATGCAGGAGCGCAAAACCTCGTCGAACAACGGATGACACCATCCGCGACGTCTGGCTGCTGACGTAATTCCTCAGGGCGCCTCGCATAATGCGACCTGAAACGTTTTTACTTCTGCTCGTTTTGTTGCATTCTCCGTCAAACCTTCAGATTCTCGTATGGTGAGCGATTGAGACTTCTATCTTGGTTCCACTCTTGTTCTTATTTCCGCTCCTAGTCCCAATTTTGATTTTGGTCCCAATCGTGCTCCTATTTCTGCTCCTGGTCCCAATTCTAATTTTAGTCCCAATACCACTATCAATTCATGGAAGTACGAGTAACTCCGCGCGTAACATAAATTCACCACTAACTAGACCTTCATCTTTCATCTTTTTCCATAAGAAATACGAATATAATAGTTACAATTAATAATCCTTGTTTTTCACGGAAACCTCATTAACAGGGCAGCGTCCGAAAGCGGTGTGCTGCAGGAAAGACTCGAGAATGTTACTCAGACCATCACGCGAATTCTCGATGGCTACGACATCCGACTCCGACCGAATTTTGCCGGTAAAATAATACAAATATCTTTCGATAAATAATTAATCGAGAAATTATTTAAAAAGGATATAAAAAGTCTGCGATTCTTCTTCTTTAACAGGAGATCCACTGCCAGTGGGGATGGACTTGACTATCGCCAGTTTCGATGCCATTTCCGAAGTCAACATGGTCAGGCATATTAAAAAAAAAAAAAATTCAAAAAACCTGCACTGATTTATTTGTTTGTAGGTTATAATTTTTTTATTTATCCTTATATTTATTTAAATTCGTATTTGTGTCTTCCTTGTCAAATCTAATTTCCATTTTTCTTAATCAGTGAATAATATAATTTTGAGTAGTTAGAGTTTTGAATTGAAATTTAGACGGATGTTTGGATAGTTGAATGGTGACTTTTTTCGGGCAGGACTACACGATTACAATGTACTTAAATCAGTACTGGAAAGATGAGAGATTGGCATTCTCCGAAGCTGGGGACGAAGTAATGACCCTAAGTGGCGATTTCGCCGAGAGAATTTGGGTGCCGGATACGTTTTTCGCCAATGACAAGAACAGGTGATGTCAATTAATTCTACTTATTAACACTAGAGCTACTGACAATTAATTAAGAGATACCTATTTCTACGAAAACCCAGTAGCCATGATACAAAATTACTGTTGATTTTCAATAGATAAGAGAAAAATAAAATTCATTATAATATAATCAATTAAACCTTAAACTATTAATGAAACACTAAAAAAACCCCAGTAATAGAAATAAAAACTCGCACTTACTCAATGTAAAAAAAACCTAGAAACAAAAGAGGAGAGAACGTAAAAAAAAGAATTCTCATTCTTGTTTTTCCCTTATTTTCCAGCTTCCTACACGACGTAACCGAGCGCAACAAGCTCGTGCGACTAGCTGGAGACGGATCAGTGACCTATGGGATGCGCTTCACGACGACACTCGCTTGCATGATGGACCTCCATTATTATCCCCTCGACTCGCAGAATTGCACCGTGGAAATCGAGAGTTGTATGCCAGTCGAGTCTCTTTCCTATTTATGTTGTCCTCGTGTCTTTGTCTTTGTGTCTATCCTCCGCCGTTGATTCGTCCTCTTCCTTTTTCTTTTCTTTTCTTTTCCTTTCTTTTTTTCGACAAATTCTAATAATTCTCATTTTTGTCTTCGTCACTCGTGGTAGAATAGACACCCCGTAGTTAACACGTGTATCATTTATGGCACACGATAAACTTGACCATCGGGCGATGTGTACCATAATGGTACACGCGGACATATTTTTTCAACACGTTCAAAACATACATTGTATGTCAAATATATTCTTTTTACTAATCGAAAAATTTCGATCTGACTGACTTTTGTTGATCAATTGTTAATTCAATTGGATTCAAATTAGTTAATTTGCAAGTTAATTCAATTTTAATCGGATCTTGAATACATCTTAATTGAACAGTAGTTGGATTTCCCCACAAAAGAATGAGTTCTTTCATTCGAATATTTGTCTTGGTCAAAATTCATTTTTTCTTGTATCAACTTTTCTTTTTTTCTCATTTACAACAATTCTTTCTTCAAATACAAGTTTTTTTCTTCCTCGTGTTTTCCTCTCAAATTTCAATTTCTCTTTCGTTTCTCTTTCGTTTTTCCATTTTGGCCACTACCAATTCCAGTCCAGAGAAAGTAAAACCCCCTGCGAACTTTGGGAAATTAGAATTTCACCAAGATCGTGGATGAAATTTCGATTCCAGACGGTTACACAGTTATGGACGTAGTGATGTACTGGAAGGAGACACCAGTTCGTGGCGTGGAAGAAGCAGAGCTCCCGCAATTCACGGTGATGGGTTACGAGACGAACGATCGCAAGGAGCGTTTAGCAACTGGGATCTATCAGCGATTATCACTGAGTTTCAAGCTACAACGAAACATCGGTTACTTCGTCTTCCAGACTTATTTACCCAGTATCTTGATCGTGATGCTTAGCTGGGTCAGTTTTTGGATCAATCACGAGGCCACTAGTGCCCGAGTCGCATTGGGTAATTATATTCCTCAAATTTTACAACAATATCGATATAATAATATAAGCAATTGTAAATAATTGAATTTTAAACCAATTCAATGTGATCACGATATAAGGATAATTTATATTGTGTGGTATATATAGTAATATATTTTAATGGGATTCTACGTCATTATTCGAATATATCATAATTTATTGATGTATCATATAGAATATTGTAATAGTTGTCAAACAATTATAAATAATAATTGCGAATAATTGAAAATAGTTGAGAATCATGGTAAGTGATTAAAAAGAATCGTAAATTAACAAATTCGAGGATGATTAAAAATATAATAAGTGATTTCTGTATAAAATCCAGGAATCACAACGGTGCTGACCATGACGACGATCTCGACGGGCGTGCGTAGCTCACTGCCACGTATTAGCTACGTGAAGGCAATTGACATTTACCTAGTGATGTGTTTCGTCTTCGTCTTCGCGGCCCTCCTCGAGTATGCCGCGGTCAATTACACCTACTGGGGCGCACGGGCGAAGCAGAAAACAAAAATCAAGAAACGCGCGAAGGAGGAGAAAAAGATCCTTAGCTCTAAACCAGGTTTTTTTCACTTTCCCAATTATCTACATGTATTTCAGTAACTGAACCAAAAGCATAATTAATTCGCTTAATCAACTCTAATTTTTCCCTGCATAATATATTTAGCAAAACTCAAATTCAATTTTACTCAATTCGACAGTTTCACATAACTTTCTGTTTTTTTGTTTAGAGAAGCAAATGTATACAGTTAACTATTGTTTATTTGTATATAAACACTGTGAAGCTGATAGTTTAAAAAAACTAGCGATTTGTAAAAAAGAAAAAATTAGTTTCTCAAAATAGACACTTGATATTTCGCCAGCAAGTAAAACGGGATCCCCATTCCCCGGGTCCACCGATGCAGATATTATCGAGCTACAAGATATTCGTATGTCGCCGCTGCCAAGTATCCGCAATAGATCCGCATTCGCTAGCAGCTCTTCCGGACAGGCTGCGCCGAAGGAAGAATCCGCTGGGAAATTTCCGCCAAGCTTTCGAATTTCGAGGACTGCTACATATAACACTTACGGCCGAGCCGGTGGACTTAGGTACCGGGGGCCCAGACAACAGAAACCTAAGGTAAATCTTCTCAAGATATATGCATCGAGAATTTTCTTCAATTTTATATCAAAGTAAATACACTTCTGCACAAAATTAATGCATCACTTTCCAGCAGGCGAAAAATCATCGAAGTTTGAACAGCTGCAACTTTGTAAAAAAAAAATAGTAAAAATATGAATTTTTTTGCAAATTAAAGCTTGAAGCCCCTACGTTAGAATGCTCTATTGAGAACTTTGATTACGCGAATCAGGGCTCTTGTAACGCATAAAAAGTGAAGGCATGTTTTTCTTGCAAAAATTTGCAAAGTTCGCCGAGCGCTATGGATTTTCCTGAATTTTTTTTTTAGCCACGCCGTTTGCAGCATTTGAAAACGCAAGGCTGCCCTTTTGATTTAACAAAAATTCACGTCGCTACGATTGTTTTTGACAAATTTAATTGAAACTGAAATTGCAACTGAAATTGAATTGAACTTAAATACTAATTGAAATTTAAATTGAAAAATTATAATAATTGCAGGTGTTGCACGCACTGCGGAGAGGAGCCTCCGTTTTAAAAGTGACGATGCCCAAGATAAAGGACGTGAATATCATCGACAAATACTCGAGGGTGATATTTCCAGTGAGCTTTATGCTTTTTAACTCGATCTACTGGGTCTTCTACTTTCTTTGAAATTCTTTATTCTCAGCAAAAATCTCTATCTCTCTCTTTCGGAATTTCCAAATATTCTTCTCAAAAATTCTTTCATTGCTTGATTAGTGACATCAAAAGGCTAAAGCAAAATTTGCACGAAACAGGAAAAAGTACGCAATTATAATTCAATTTCACTTTGGCAAACGTTGAAATCATTTTCAAAATAATTCAATTGAAGTAAAATTTTATTATAAATATTGCAAGAGAATTATTTGAAATTTTTTACATGAAAATAATAAGGTTAAAGGTCGAAATTTGGGAAAAAAATTCGAAAAATATCGATCGATAAACTAATAGAGCGTCATTTTTCTTAAGAAAGTTATTTGGTAAATTTTGCTAAAGTAGAAGAATTGAACTTTTGGAAGAATAGAATACTACTGATTTCGAAAATCGCGTATCTTTGGAAATTCTCTGCGCTAGAAATGCGAATTTACGGATTGTTAATCGTGCTGGATGTTAGTACCTCAAAAAAAAAAAAAAAAGAGAAATTTACGACTAGATTACAACGTCGACTACACTGTTTAGGTCACTGGATTTATGTACATGTGAGAATGGATACAATAAATGCTACGATTTTTTTTAAACCTGCCTTTAATAAATTCTTCTCTACCAGAACTCGTCGAATTTTAATCAAGTTCTCTGGCTATTTCGTTGAGATTGTCGATAAACTGCAAAACAATAGAAAAAGAGAACGGTCATAAATTTTATTTGTTCCGCGGTACAAAGTTATATTACAAAAGATAATAAATATGCTCTCGCGAAAACGATCTCGTCCCGACTTACGAGGATTCGTAATGTCGGAGAAATCGTTTTCGCCGCCGCGAAATTTTTCCCCGCTTCGAGAAAGCGTCGATATTGAAAAAATTTCGAGCAGGAAGAGTTCGCGACTCGGAAATTTGAATCGTGGAATTTTGGATAGGACAGCTACGGATAATGTACGGAACATCCGTAAAAATACTGTTTTTCGAAAGACTCAAGCCGAAAACAAATGACGTAGAGATACGTCCGACGTAAATGTTCAATTTGGAAAGGGATGACGTAGCGATACGTCTTTTCGAAAAATTCAAGTTTAATGGAAATTACGTAGAAATAGACATTAGATATATATGTATGTAATTAACGATCTCGCGCGACTACACTAATCAGTGAAGTTTCTAATTAATCTAACTTATAAATATTGTATAAATACGTCGAATGGCCAGCTTAAAAAACTAATTAAAACGTTCTTCCAAGAATTTATTAATAAGAATTCATAGTTTTTATCTTCGAAAGTTGAAAAGTCGAGAATAAAAATTCCCAAATTCAATTTTAATAACGGAATTAAATAAATGACGTTTTCACTGCGAATTTCACCACTTTTTTCCGACGTTTTTGGAAAATTTGGAAAAAATCTCGCAATTTTATAATAAATTCCTAGAAAAACGTTTTAAAAACATTTCTTATCGTACAAAAGTTTATCAAAAAACTGTACAAAATCATTGAAGACGATTAATTCTCGAAATGCATAGTTCGATCAAACTCTAATTGAGCTTCAATCAATTTGAAGTTTGATTAAACCATGCGATTAAAAGCCTAATCTTAAACCGGGGAACTTCTTTTCTGAGAGAGAAGACTCTCGAAATTCCGATGGATCTGAGCGATTTGAATATTCCGAGAGGCTTTCGATGGCTCGCCTTCTTCGATATAAAGATTCCCTCCGATTTCCGGCCAGCCGATCACCACGGGCGTCTCTCCTCTTCTTCGATCTGAAAGCAAAACAAACAAAACTCTTCAATTCTCCGGCTTCTGCAACCAACCTACAATTTGATTTCTCGATTTACGCTAATTTGACAAGTTATTGAAACCAATAATTTAATAGAATTAAATGGAATTAAGAAAGTCTGATCTTTGAATGATTCATGTTGTATATCAAATAATTGAATTATTATTTTTTTTGCATACTAATAATTAACGGAAGAAAGGATTGCAATACTGACCCAGTAATTTTTCAAGGTATTGACAGCGGGTTTCCGGATCGCCCGGGTTCATTGGCGCCCCAGCGACCAACTCGGCTAGTTCTGCCTTCACCATTAGGTTCAGTCGCGCCGAAATTTCCTCCAAGCCCGCTGAAACCAATCACAATTAAAAAACTTGAACCATTGCTTTTCTATTACAAATTAATTGAAATTCAATTCTATTCCCCCCTATTCAATTATTATTATTCAATTCTATTTCATTTGAATTTCAATTTAATCGGCTCAATCGATTATTAAATTAAATAAATTAAATGAATTAGTTAAACGTATTGTACAATATTGTATTATGTTATGTTATGTTAGATATTGTATTGTAATGGAATAGATACGCGTTAATAATAGTTTGAATGGTGAGTTAGAGAAAGCTACTGACAGCGCTCGAACAGGTCGAGCCTCTCGCAACCGGAAGTCTCTACGCCCTCGAAAAGCCGCTTCCGACCTAAATATATAACGAAACTTTTCCAGGCAGCTGTCCGAGAGCGAGCGGCACCGGAATACGAAAGAATTTCGATGAGGAAGGATGTCCGCTCGAGGGGGATTTCTTACTATGTATCGCAAATTTCTTTCTTAATTAGGCTCTCTCGTCTCTCTATTGATCGTAGTTTCGTCTAAGTGTCGTGAAAATTTCATTAAAATTTCATTAAAATTCCATTAAAATTCTATGAAAACTCGATATTCTATGAAATTCTCATGTTTCATTCGTCCAACATTATCTATTATTTCCTAGATTTTCATTCTCATATTAAACATTTTCAAAATATATTCATTTTTCGTTCTTTTATCATTTTCAATTTCTATGGTTTGTGTATTTTCCATCATTATTCTTATCACTTTTCCGTTACTTCATATTTCTCACATTCCACGTTTCAGACTTCATATATGTAACATACTACATATGCTTCACATATTTCTCATTTTCATACTTTTCATAATTTTCACGAAAATTTTGACAAAAATCACACAGAAAATAATGTAGAAAACAAGAAAAACATTAGCTGTAAAATCCTAGAAGAAAAAAACAGTTGTATTATCGAAAAGAAATACATAGCAATGTACTAAGCTACAAAATAATGAAACCAACAGACGCAGTGGAAAATTCCAAAGGAGTAAAAAGCACTCAGGCAGTAAAAACTTCGATCGAGCCAACAAAGTTGAATCAGAATGGCAGAGTAAACGTTGAGCGAGCAAGTAGCCGCGTCCGGCGGAATCAAACGGAATGGGACGGAATAGAGAGTAGAGTGAGTGAGTATACACATCCGTTAGTGACTCGAATCGCAGATCGCTCGGAAAGGAAGACAGAAGTTACTTCCCTCTTCTCGCACTTCCGGCATCGCCGACTGCGATCGCCAGTGCCGCGAGAACGCTTGGCTAGCTGTTCTCGCGCCGCGGAAAATTAGACTCTGAGAAAGTTAATCTACATGTAAGTACACGGTGGAATCTCGATAAATGAAATCACGGTAATTTGGAAAGCTCGATAGAATGAGAATTTTGTGAGTAACTTCCGGTCGGTGGTGAAAACCCAAACGAGTCGAAAGAAAAGTTACATTAATTAGATTTATATCAATTTTGAAAAAGTAAAAACAAATGACGTAAACTAAGACTTTTCTAAACTTCCAGGTAGAAAATTGATGACGTAGTACTACGTCATTTCTATAATTTAAGATGAAAACAGGTGACGATACTGCTACGTATTTTTGAATATTCATGTCAAAATACTTTCGACGACGTAGTACTACGTCTCTTACAAATTCCAAGATAAAAGCAAATGACGTAATGGTACGTCTTTTTAAAATTCAAGACACACCTCCCAAAATATTTGAGATATAGAAACCGGTGACGTAGTACGGACTACGTCCTCTAAGAAAATTCTCGAAAATCCCGAATAAAAGTTTTCCATCCTAAGAAAATCACCCCTCTGACTATTTGGAGACTTTGAGAAACACCAGCCGTTCCATACGGTAGGAATTCATTCGCGACCTACACCGGAAACCGTGAAACAGTTTTCTTTAGACGTGTATGTCTCAAAAACTATATTGAAACAGTCTAAAGACTGAATCGTTAGTGTAGATAGTAAAAATGTAAGATTAGAATTAAGCTAAATTAAAAGGCGCCTATGAGTGAATAGGGTACCATAAGAGGAATATTTTTAATCCCGGCCTTAGGCGCGTATAGAAAAGAAGAAGAAGAAGAAAAAAAAAGAATTTATGTGCCGGAGCCCCGTCGACCGGAAGTGGAGCTACCACGTAAGTACATAGCACGATGAATCTTGTCGGTTGGAATTATTAGTTCAAGGTCGCTCGCTGGCAGCAAAGAATCCTTCCCGACACGCCGGGTAAACAGCCGGCCGAAATCAGGGCGGCGGAGAAGAGCGAGGAGCGTGCGAGAGGAAGCGAAGAAAGGAACTTCCGGTGTGCGAGAGAGGAACTTCCACGTAACGACGCTGGTTGTTACGCAAATACCATTATACAGACGTTTATTATAGTGCGCGCACGGTTGTAAGAATGGTTGTGGGTATGCGCTACGTGACTCGTAATGCGCCCGCGTCCTCGTTTGGTCTTACACTTTTGCTTCGCTCAATGAAATTCCGAACTCGGTTCTCGACGTAGTAGCGGGGCGTGTTTTTGCGAATTAATGCCAAGGAAAAGTCACGGAGGTTCGGAATCTTTCGATAATTTAGTCAAAGGGCAAGTGACGTAGAAATACGTCTTGGGAAAAATTTTGAGATAAGACGGAATGACGTAGAAATACGTCTTTCGAGAAATTTAAGCTGAAAACAAATGACGTATAGATACGTCTTCATAAAGAATTGGAACTAAAAGTAAATGACGTAGTGATTTTATTCTCACGTATTTCAAATTCATATACATATCCTCAAATCTGAAAATGAACATTAAAAATTGAGGAGTGAAAATTAGTAGTAAAAGTAACAATATAGAATGAAATACTGCTGAAGATTGATTAACGCGAAAAACAATGGGATTTGATTGAACGAATGGAAATAAAAAAAATTGAAAATTTATACGAAGAACGTGGGATATATTCTACCGAGGGTTCCAAGATTTTTGAGAATCACACATTAAGATGTACGCCTCGCCTGAGAGATTAGAGTTCTGTGGAAGCCGCCAGCTGAAATTCGGCTCACGCGTCGCCTTGTCGCGCGTGCCGCAAGAATACTGCGCGCGAAGATAAAAAGACAGGGCGTGAAAATCGATTAGAGAAACAAAGTTGATTATCTTTTGACAGAGGAAACCGCAGAAGAAGAAAAATAATGATAAAGAAATAGGGAAGAGAAAAAATACAGTGGTTTTACTCTTTGACCTCATACTATTATAAATGTCTAAGTCGCTTAAAAATATTCCTCTAATGGTCATAGGCGCCATTTAATTTAGCTTATTCTTAATCTCACGTTTTTACCATTTACACTAACGATTCAACACTGAATAGAAAGAAATAAATAATATTCTCTTAATCCTATGTAGATTCAATCTCTCGATTATTTCAATATACTTTTTGAGAAATGCACATCCAACGAAAAGTTTCATCGTTCTCAGTGTAGATCGCGAATGAATTCTTCCGGTGCGTCTCAATGTCTCAAAGTAGTCAAAGGGTTCAATCGAACGGGAGGATGAAGTTTGAGAGGAAGTTGGGAGATATGGAAGAAGAAGAAAATGAAGAGAGAGAAGACGGATACGTTATATCCGGGTAGGTCGAGGCGACGCGAATAGGACTCGTGAGCGGCTGTCTAATGAATACGCTCTCGTCTTGCATTCTAAGAAGCTCACAATCTTGAGTATCTATGTACGTACTATGTATGTATTTCGAATATATATGTGAATAAAATAAGTTTAGAATAAATACGCAATTTTCGATGACACGATGAATTCAGTTCAATTCTTATTCCTTGAATCTTTGAAAAGGAAATTAAGAAATTCACTCACCAGGTTCAAAGTTCCTCTTTATCCGTCGCCATTGTCTCGCATAGATCAGCGCGGAACACCCAGCGACAAGGAAGAACAGGATGCAGGCGCAGACGGCAAGGACCAAAGCACCGGTCTGCCAGTCCCAAAGGATCACTCGATCTTCCGCCACTGTTTTCCTGCGATCCCTTGAGTCATGCGGCCTCTGCACAAAAATCCCAATCACTCGATCGAAACTCAATGCAATCGATACTTGGTAATTCAACATCAACATAAGAAGTTATCTCTACAAATATTGCAACCAAGAGAAAAAAACATATTCTTTATAATTACTAACAAAGAAAAATTATTGATATTTCCTCGATTATTACGACCAAAATCGAAGTATAAACTCAACACCTTTCCGTGGCGCGAACGCGCGCTAAACTGCTTTGAGGTTTGAGCCAAAATCTTTATCGCGAGACAGACTCGAATAAAGTACAGGAAGGGATTAAAATGTCGAATTAAAAAACTCACAAGAATCGGAGCACCGCGATCGTCCTGCCGAGTAAACGAGAGGTCGCTGGCAGCAGGATCACTGGTAGCGAGTTCGCGATGGTCTCTCGAATCACCCTGAAACTCGGGAAACCTCCAGAGCATTTTCGTGGTAAGTTTCGCTGCTTCGACGCTCCTCCGGTCGCCTGGTTCCCGGCGCTTGCTGCCGCCTGTCGAGAGGAAGGACCAGTCGAGCTCGAGTGCCGACAGCGGGCCGCAGATCGCGTCCTTGTGAAGGGCGCATGGGCTCAGGGTGAATTGGGGCGCGCAAACCGTGCAAGGCCAACACGAGCCCCGCTCCGCTGACCAGAATTCGCGATTTGGCTCGCATATTGACTGTTGTTGATGCTGATGATGCTGATGCTGGTGGTGCTGATCTTGCTGCCGGCTGCTCCCGCTCTTTGAACCCTCTGCGTCCTGTACCCACGAGAGCAACGGCAGCACTGCCAGCAGGTAACCGCCTGCAGCTTCCAGCGGCATCACCTGTAAACACGTATTTCTACGTCATTAATATGTTTAAACCTCAGATTTTTCAAAAAACGTATTTCTACGTTTAATACTTCTAGCATCCATTTCTATCGAAAGACGTATTTCTACGTCATTTACTTTTGAGCCTGACATTTTTCGAAATACATACTACGTCATCTACATTTTTCCAAAGACATATTTCTTGTCTCATACTTGTAGCATCCATTTCTATACAAAGACGTGTTTCTACGTTGTCTACTTTGAAGCTTGACATCTTTCAAAAGACGTATTTCTACGTCGTCTACTTTTTAGCCTGAGGCCCTACCGCGCACTCGAGCCCCCCGGGCATCCAAGGGACTTCCATATTTGTCGGCGCGATTAGAAACCGGTTCATCGAGTTCTCGTTCCAGCCTCGGAATTGCTGCTTTCCTACAGCGCGACTTGGAAGAGACGCTCCCTTGAACCTTCGCGTTCAATCCGATCAAATTCAATCGATCTATTCTCATTTATATTTCGCAATTCATTTTCCCTGAAAACGCAATTCCAAAAATTCAATTTTAAATCCAATTTGGAATTCATTTGCAAACTTAATATCAAGTCTAATTTCGCATTCAATATCAAATTCAGATTTAGATTCAGGCTCGATTCAAATTTAAATTCAAATTCATATTGAGATTCAGATTCACATATAAAAATATTTTTAATTTTGAATAAATAAAAGAAAAATAAAATTCATGATATTATATCATTGATAATTGCTGCAAAACTTCTTACAGGATTAGGTAAAATAGGAATTGTAAAGCGAAACTGTAAATTCAATCATTTTGACGGGTATGATACATAGTAGTTCTAGTGTTAAGGGTCAGAATAACGTGAAACAGTCGAGTGAATAATCGCGATTAGAGTTACAATATCGCGGACTGTTAGGAGGCCGCATTCCGATCAGCGAAGGACTGGCTTCAGGTGTGCCGCCAGCGAAAGAGAGCCCGCAAAAGTTTCTCAGCCAACGAAATTAGGATTTCGTTCGCGTATCGAGAGCCGGAGTCGCGTTTATCGTGCGACGATCGTCGGCCTCGCAGGTGGAATAATAAAAAACGCGAAAGAGGTGAGCACTGGAAAACGAGCGATAGAAGACAAGAGCAAAAGAGCGAGAAGGGGGGAGGGGGCAAAGGCAAAGAACGAAATAGAAAAAAGGACAGTCACACGTAGAGTCTACAGGCCTACTCAAAAATGTATTCGAAAAAATGAAAATTTAGATCGAACAACGAAGAACTACATTTGTTTAAAAAAATTCAAGCTAAAAGCGAATGACAGATGCACGGTTTTCCAAAAATTCCATTCGATTTAAATACAATGTCAAATTCATCGAATCAAAAAAAACAAAATAGAATATACAGTGTGAAATTTAATGAAGGGTTTTTTAATTGCTTCGTAGAATGACACTAGAAAGAGAGAAAAAGAGAGAGAGAAATGCTACGTACGCTGGCTGCGACGAGAAAGAGCCTTCCATGACGTAACTCAACCGGCAGATCGAAAGTAGTCGTCGATTGCCGTAAAAATCTCAATTCGAAGTTGCGCTGCTCGCGAAAATCACAATCCTTTCGCACCACCGTCGCGGACGAGCGACTGAAGCCGACTGATCGTGCGAGCTGGCTCTACCCGCATTTAACGGGTTCGATTTTCCCTGTGAACTGTGAAGCTTCCAAGCCGAACACTTTCCGAATAGAGCAAGAAAAACGTTCTCCTTTTCGATATCGATACGACGAAGCGTCCAAAAGCGTGCAACACCACGAACCGCTGCGGCGATACTGAATCAACAATCAACATCAACTTTGTCGAACCGACCACTCAACTTTCTCATTCTCGATGTTCAATCAAAAAATGTACTTACTAGCGCCACCTACTATCGAAAGCTTCAACTTCCACATTTTCCATGTTGAATCAAAAAGTACCTACTAGCGCCGCCTACCATCGAAATTTCCAACTACAATATCCTTCTTGACACGAGTTTGACCAATTAAAAACGCCCAGATCAGATCAGACCATCAGGCCACATCAAATTGAATGACTGCGAATGACAACGCGCACACAACTGTGGACCGCTTCGTGACAGATTCGGTGATACACGCAAGAATCGAGCGAAATGAATGCAGAGGTTAAGTCACCCGTTGGTAAGTACACATACCAATCATTACACGTTTACATTTCTATCCCCTCCTATTAAGATAAAACAATTTTATATTTTCCAAATAAAAGAAAAATCCTCGTCAAATTTTTCGTAAATTTTTAAAACCAAAATTTTTTTCGAATTTGATTCTTAGAAATATAATTTCTTGATTACCTCTAATTTTTCTTACAAACAAGTGCAGAATTCTCCGAAATTGAAATCTTAATAATTTTCCAATTGTCGTAAATGATATTTTGAAAATCGTCGAGAATTTTATTTCGATGCTAATTAACTTGTTGCTAATCGGATTTCCACGAGAAACAGTAAATAACGATGCATCATGGAAACGAAATATAACCTAGCGTAACCTTGTTTCCCACAAATTTTTAATTTTCTACAATTGATTCGATGTGGATAGTAAATGAAATTTAGAAGTCAAAGTTTGCATACACATTTTCCAATATGGGTTAAATTGAATTTATCTTAGGTGCTGTGTCGAAGGAAAATACTTCAACAAGATGGTCAGTGGCGATAGTGTTTCTTATATTCAGCCTGTCGCTGACATCGTTGTACTACGTTTACACGAGTTTCCCAGAACTAGAAGAGTGAGTAGAATGCGTTGCTCCAATCGCCCTCTCTTTCTTCTTCTCTTTCAAATTGACGATTAGCCCATAGATCCAAGAAGAAAGCTAATCTAGTGTTTTCGCAGAGATGAGAAACAACACATGAAGTTACCGTTGCACATAGAGGATGCGAAGAATCTTGGAAGAGTGCTAGGACGGTACAAAGATCTTTACTACTCGCAAGTGCTCGCAGGACTCTTCATAACCTACATATTGTATCCTTTTTCTATTGCAAAGAAGGTTCCTCTCTGCCTTGTATAAGTGGATTTTGTTGGTTTGTATTTAATTGTGCTGAGATTCCGATTGTTGAATTCTTAAGGATTCACATTGCGGAATTATTGTATTCTTAGCGTTTCGTATTGCTAAATCTTTTATGTGTCAAATTTTTTACGTTCCTAATTACTAAACTTTGAACTTTTGATATTACTAAATTTTTCCTACATTCCACTTTTTATTTCACATCTTTGAAAGAACCAAAGCCTTAACGAGAGATCAGTCTTCAAACATTCGCGATTCCAGGTTCAATATTCCTTTCGATCCTCTCCGGTTTTCTTTTCCCATTCCCTTTGGCATTAACACTCGTGTGCACGTGTAGCGCAGTGGGAGCGAGCCTTTGCTACCTTCTCTCATCGTTAGTCGGCCGCAAACTCCTTTTCGAATATTTCCCAGAAAAAGCACAGAAGTGGACAATCGCGGTGAACCGACATCGTGAACATCTACTAAATTACGTCCTCTTCTTGCGAGTTACTCCTCTTCTACCCAATTGGTTCATCAACCTTGCCAGCCCCGTAATCGGAGTGCCACTTGTACCATTCGCCGTTGGAACGTTTTTTGGTGTCGCGCCACCATCCTTTGTCGCGATACAAGCTGGACAAACTTTACAAAATATGACATCGTCGAATGACGCTTGGTCGTGGCACAGTGTTCTTATGCTTGCACTCTTCGCTATTTTGTCTCTTGTTCCTGTACTTTTTAAACAGAAACTCAAGCGAAAGTTCGAGTAACGAGAAGAAGATCTCTTAGACAATTTTTATTCGGCAAAATGCCATTGTTATTTATTTTTTCATGCGATTTCCAAGTGCGCACAGATTAGGCGATCGTTTTGAGTTCTTAGGGGGGGGGGGGGGGGGGGGGGGGGATTTTCAATGGACATCAGCAGAAAGATGTTATATAGTGGATGCTTAAGCCTGTCGAATTCGAGAATGGAAGACTGAGCGGCCGCCAATACCACCAGTTGTACCAGACTGAAACAGAGTGCGGTGGGTGATTAGAATCTGCGAGATGTGTGTTTTTGGGGGAGAAGGGAGGAAGAATGTTCAGAGAAGTTCTGGGAAACTCAACCTACTGACGAATGATGTGGAAATACGGTTTTTAGAAAAGTTGGAAATAATAACAAATGACGTAGTTCTACGTGTGTTCGAGAAATTCAAACTCAAATCGAATGACGTAGAAATACGCTTTTGAAAAACTTGAAGGTAAAAACCGGATGATAAATTTTCCGCTGATATTCAACAGCCTAAATAGGAGGAAATCCTGGGAAAGAAATCTGTGAAGGATTTGCCACTAAGACAAACTGCACGACTCGCCAGCGACTAACTAGTTAATTTCTCGCTCTAACTTTATACAATTAGCACAGAATCGCGAATTGGAAAATTCGACACTTTTAGACTTAATTTGCAGAAATACTTTAATTAATCGAATTGTGTTTTGTATTAAATAGGGAAATTGATGAATTCCTGGAGAAAAATCAATTTTTCCTATTCGCGTTCCGAATCTGTGCTGTGATCGCCGAAAGCGAGGACTCTTGAGACTCTTATTGTTAGATAGAATAACTGAAAAATCACTGTACCATATTGCGAATAAATTGTAATTTAATTACCAAAAGATTTATGGTTTGCGTTGTAACCCTTTGATTACTTTGAAACTACTTTGAGTTAATTCAATAATGGAATCAAATCAGATTAGTTTAATTCGAATTAAGTAGAATTGAATTTGAATCTAATCGATAATTAAACCGAATCAAAGAAAATTAGATTCGAATTACATTTGGAAGAAATTATTGTTACTTACGAGTATTTCCACTCGATAGCAAGATTGTCGAGGACTCGCAAGCGTGCGAACACTCAGCTGCTGGTATCATCTTTATCAATCTCGCGCCCTCGACGCAACGCACCATTACGTGGCTGCATTCTGGATTCGGCTGAAATTGTTCCATTTATAGTGTTTTGGTATAACGTAACAAAATAGGTGCAACCCTTTCGATCACTCACCAAAGAATACTGCTGCGACTTGGCCTCGTCAATAATAATATATTTCTCTATACTCTGCTCCCACCAATCTGGAGTATCTTCTGCCTTGGGAAATAATTTCCGTATCACTCTCCCAGGCTCCATACGATTGATTCTCCACACAAAATGATTCCTTCTTTCCACGGAAGGATTCTCATCCGTCTCGCTCAACATCACGTCTTTGATATACCTTCAAACGCAACCTTAAAATTCACCTTTTTCAAACTAACGCACTCTTCTTTGTTCCGATTCGATTGTTTACCTATAACTGGCATTGTTTGACACAACTCTAGCAGCGTTTTTTTCAAATATTTCCAAGTTCTCCAGTACCAATTTCCGAAGTTGCTTCATCTTCACTCTGCTGGATTTCTCTGATCTAGTGTAAGGGATGCCAAAGTTGAAAGACCTGGAGACGTTGCGACCAGTCAAGTCTGGAACGGAGCGCACTACGCTACATGGCCAACAGTCCATGTCACTGACATAGAAGTAAGGATTCTCCAGCAAACACCATTCGTCATAGTATTCTGTCACAATTGACCTAAATTAAACACTGTTATTCTAAAGTAACTATTTTAATCAGTTAACTGGTTGTGCGTCTTTGGAAAATGTGCATCTAAACTGAATGTAATATGCAATTAAAATTTCCATGTGAATAAAGTTTATTATCAATGGGTGAAATCAAAATTCAGCACTCTTTTCGCGACGAGTATACTCGTTACAAACAATTAACTGGTTAAAAAAAAAAACACTTAAATGTAGTAGTAAAATATTTGAAAATATTAACTTAGAAATTCTTTACCTGATAGCTGGGGATAAATACTCAAAATTGGGACAGCAATTCGTCGAAGGATTTTGAGGCCTGGATAAATCGCACTCTGAAGGTTTCTAACCATTGCTACTGTGAAGCGACGGTGGTCGAAACTTGATAGACAGAGAACTATTAACGAGACGACGAAAAAAAGGCATTTTAAGGAAGAGAATAGATTTGAACGAGGTTTCTTTCGTCGGTGTTTGAAATTCAAGAACACTTTGTTGAACACTTTGTTGATCTCTGAGTTTGGAATGCCTTTGTTTAAAGCTTCACGGCGAATTTGCTCTGTAAGGAGCTTGTACTCGCGCAAGTCGACCATTTTTTCGGCGAAATTCGGTGATTTTTTGCGGATTTCTCACGATTCTACATCACTTTTTGCGACTTTTGGTTCGAAGTTTTAGGTTAGGTTCGCTTAGTTGTGAGGGATAGATGACTCGGAGGCTGAAGCAGCTTGAGGTGAATGGACCAAGATGAACCAATAAGGAAACGAATAAGCTAAATCAAAATATTGTGGAGGAGTAAGGTGAAGTTGGCTTTATGGACAATTATCCTGATGCTAGTTATGCAAAGGATGCACAATTTTGTATTCGAACGAATATATTCGTTGTGGGTCACAATGGTTTCGTCTGTGCTAAAATCTTCGTCCAATAAAATCGAAATTTCCCGCGAGAAATCAGTTCGCATGCGCGCGCCAATTCACTTGTGTCGATTAAGCGCTAACTTCACGTAGTTCTTTCGCTCATTCCGTGCGTTGTCACAAGGTACGTTTTACGCGAAATTCGGCGACTTTCCTCGAAAAATACCTCTCAAACCACCAAAAATCATCTGAGATTCTTTTGAAATAACTTTTCATCGATACAGTTCGCGAATCGTAGTGGAAAAGCTTTGCGATTGATGAAGAACGCGTCAATATGTGAGAACACGTGCTAAGCACAAAATTGAATTCATCGAACGCCTCGAATCACCATAAAAAAGAACTTCCAGTATCATTTTTTGCACTTTTCATGCTTAAATCATATTTCACTTGATTTTAAAAGGAATTTATTAAAGCGGTTTCTTGAGGTTATGTTGCTCGAGAAAATTCTGTTTCTCAAGGCGAAACTTTTGCTATCCTAACCTCGAAATACGATCTGTAGTTAATTGAAGTTTTTCCGCTGGTTTTAGAGAAGGACAAAATGCAGCTGCAAATCAGAGCAGAAGAGACTTCGGTCATTGAGGCACAGGAGAATGAGACAATTTCTCAGCTGAAGGTACGTTTGTATAATTTTTCTTCTTTTGGACATAATATTGAAGTATATTATTCAATCTAATTGAAACTGAATTTGAAAAACTACGAATCATTTTTAGAAATATCTTCTTATAAACTTGAAACTTCTACTCGAATTTCACATTCCATTTCTGGAACTATTCATACGACTTTTCCAATATGTATTTGAGAATAAGACTTGTTGCATCTAAATGATAACCTGATGATTGTGAGTCATTTTCCACCATCAGGACGAGCAATGATGCGAAAGGAATTCGCGAATCTTGCGAAAGAAAAATGAACGAAAATTCTTATTTTTTTGTTTGTTGCAAGATCGTGATACACTTTTTTCCCCTTTATCTTTTTAAAGACAAAATTCTCCGTAATTTTAAGTTTTATTAATGTTAATATTACACTTTCATGAAAGAATATTGCAAAATTATAGCAAGACGATTTTATCATCTTACAGAGTAGAATCAGCGAGCTGCAAGGAGGCATCCAAGAATTCAATCTCTATTGTTCTGGATCACCCCTCGCCGATGACTTCCTCGTTGGCGACCTCCAGCACAACGTTCTCGAGCTGATTGTGCCTCTCGTTGGTGGTAAGTATCGCAGAGTTGTCAATAAAGCTGATAAACTATCATGAGACTTCTCCGAGGGAAAAACTTATCTTGTTGACCACTTTATCAAGTTAAATGGCATTGAAATCACAATTTTCTTGATAATTTTATAATTTAGAATTTTATATCAAGGCGCTTTATCATTTTACAAATCTAAAGATTCAATGATCCAATGAAGAGATTGGAAGAGAATTTTTAACGTAGTCTTTCAGAAATAATTTTTCTGGCAATTTCTAGGAATGTATTTTTTCCCCAGGTAAGGTGCACGGTTCATTGGCTCGAGCCGGTAAAGTGAAGGCACAGACGCCAAAGGTAAATTTTGAATCCAATTGAACAATTTTGGTAAATATAGATAGCATGATTGAATTTCGTTTTGCGAAGTCGCTTTGCGATAAGAATAGAAAGAATAAAAATTCTTTTTTTTAAATCTGTAAAGTTTAACACCACCAGTGTAATTTTAGTGTTAATGAATGCTTCGTGTTGCGATAACAGGTTGACAAGAAGGAGAAGAACAAGAAGAAGACCGGTCGCGCTAAGAGGCGCATCCAATACAATCGCAGATTCGTCAATGTTGTGCACACGATCGGACGCAAGCGCGGACCCAATTCCAATACTAATTCATAAGTGATTCGTCACTCTAATGTTTAAATAAAACGATTAAATTCACTATTTCTCTTAATTATTTCTCTTCCAATCAAGACACGATCCATAATCTCCTTAATTTTCCTTTCATGAATTTTCTCAGTTTCTTATAATTCAAATTGATAAAAAGAAAATAAACTCTCACAGGTTTTGCAGTGGTTTTCGGTAGAAATAATGTATATTTCCGGCAGTTTTTATAATTAACAGTGATACATATTTACAAATACTCGGGCGTCGAATAAATTTTCACAAAATTCGCAAATATATATGTATATTAATGGAAATGAAATATTTAAATCGAAGGAGTAAAGGAATTTTCTGCAAAACCTCTCATTCCCATTAATACGTAGAAATAATTAGAATCTATATGCAACATGTAAAAATAGAACAGATTCTCGAAGCTCATTGATTCAGCGCGCAATCAATGTTACTCGAAATCATTCGTAAAAAATATTTTGAATCAGTCGCTAAATCGAATCACGGACAAATTTGCTAGAGGAAATCACCAATTCGCGGACTAAATCGCTGATTTAATCACTAGACTAATTCACGAACCATATTGCCATGGATCAAATGACGAACCCAATCGTTAAAGTAAATGACGGACCATATCGTTAGTCCAAATCGCGAACCAAATCACTAGGCCAACTTGCGAATTTAATCGCTAGACCAAATCACGGACCCAAATCGCGAAGCTAAATCAGGAACCAAATCGCGAAATCGAATATCTTCAATATTGCGTTAAAAGATCGCGAATGTCCTGGCAAAGTGTCGCGAAATCCGGTCGCTGGTGGCTCTGTAAGTACCAACAAGGGTACATGAGTTTGGCATAGATAGTTTGTGGGCAAGTGGCAGGGCAAGGCAACCTGGCGCCGCTTTCCAGGGCGGCTAAAAGGACCGTGCTGCCTTCTTCCTCGTTGGTAGCTTGATTCGTGCGTTGGTCCTTGTCATGGAAATTACGCGAACCAAGCCCTGGTAATTTTGGATCTTCGCCAAGGCCAAATGTTTCAAACATCGTCACACCGAACGACCAGACGTCCGAGCGCGAGGAGAACTTACCGTCTCGTAGACTCTCCGGTGCGTACCTAAGTAGGAAAGGAAAAACTTGTGTTTTATAGGTATAGCGAAACGGTTAAATTGAATCGTGTTTCGTGATGAAGAAATCGTTGGAAAATAAAACGCGTGATACGCGAACATTAAACGATATTGAGGAATGAAATAAAAATGAACTGAAAAGTGAACTGAAAAAAGGTAATTTGTACAAACCATTTTATAGGAAGATCCCGATTAGTCTGAAGAATATAATAGTCATTCTTCCCGGTGACCTGAGCCAGGCCGAAATCGCTGATCTTGACACGGTTCTCGTCGGCAACGAGAATATTCCTAGCGGCGAGATCGCGGTGTACGATGCTCATTTGACCGAGATAATCCATACCGGTCGCGATATCAAGGGCGAAGCCAAGGAGCCGCTTGTGCGTGAGGCCTTGCCGATGTAGTGCCAGGTAGCTTTGCAGGGAACCGTGTTTCACGTACTCCATCACTAGGCAAACTTCCGGCTCGGAGATCACACCAAGGATCTCCACGACGTTTGGGTGCTTGAGCGTCTAAAAAAGAACAAAAAAAAACAAAGAATAGTGAAATGTTTATTGATAAGACGTAGTAGTACATCGGCGATTGTTAAATTGAATATTTGAAAATACATAGTTACTATGCCAACCATTCCAGACTTAAATTTTGAAACAAGGTAGTATTAAGTCATGAGCTATTCACTTGGATATTTCGCAAAGGTGAATAATTGAACTAAAATTTGAAGCCATATTTGGCTTCAATTGACCAAAGAAAATGAGCTTACCTTCATAATAGCGATTTCCCTCTCAAAGTCCCGGATATCAGCGTCCAAAGCCTTCGTTTTGAGCTTCTTGATCGCCACCTGTTGCGATTCGACGTCTTTGCCATTCTCGCGTTCCAAAGTACCGCGATATACTTCGCCGTAGAATCCTTGACCGATCTTCCCTTGCAAAATCACATTGCAATCGATGTCGAGTTCGTAGATTCCTTGCATATGACTCAGCGAATCGTTGCTGCTGCTGCTACAATCGTCGACGGTCGCATCGTTCCCACGAATCACTTTTCCGAGACCGTCTCTTCCCGTGTCTGTTAATTAACATTAAAATTGATCATTGAACAAGATAACAAAAATTCGAACGTTGAAATCGAATCCAAGGAAAACTTGGTAAATTTTAAAAAGAGATTCAGAACGAAGTGAATTGAGAAGACGAAACTAAAATTGAAAAAAGAAAAGGAAAAAGATGAAAAAAAATTGAACAATGATGTTAGAAAAAACCTACTGTCATCGGTATCGTTCCATGGTAGATTAGTGCTCTCGGTGAAGATGCTACTGGATCGCGACTCGTTGAGCGACTTACTGTCCGCCGTGTCCGAATCCTCCTCTTTGACTCTCTCGAATCCACTAATCAATTTCGGAAAAGCAGTGGCGTAAGCGTGCGTACGTCGCGAATTGTAAACTTGATAAAGAATCTGATTAATGTCGCGCATGATTGCTTGCGGTTGCTTTCTCGAATCGTAGCTCTCGCCCCAGCACTCCAACATTAATTTGTAAACTTCCGAAGGACATCCGCTAGGCATTGGTAGTCGCTTTCCCATTTCGAAATACTGTTAATAGAATTATCGAATTCAAAATTGAATTTAGAATTGAACTAAACGTTGAAATCAAAATGAAAGTTATTTACCTTCTTAATAGCGTTGATATCCTCACGTATTGGCAACACGATACCTCGAGAGAAAATTTGCCACATGGTCGTGCCCATCGCCCACACATCTGCCTGGAAGCTGAGCTTCGCTGTTTCGAAATTCGAGTAACACTCGGGCGGTAGCCAATGTACACTGAATTTCAAATTGAAATCAAAATTGAAATTAATATCAGGTACCAAACGCTAGTCTTTCAAATATGTTTAAACGTTAAGACGTTAATCGGATGACTATTAACACTATTTTCTAAAGTACCTTTAAAAAATCCTCAATTTAGAATACATACTTACTCCGCATCGGTATAACTGAATAATCCGGGGTCGGCGAGTTTGACGACGAAACTGTTTTCCGTGTGCGCGTGGACTAGTAGCTTCTTACACCTGATCTTTCCGTGGACTATACCGTTCTCCTCCTACGAATTACGGAAAAATCTTATGATACTCTACCCATCCACAAGCGCCTTTTAATTTAGCTTAATCTTAATCGTCACATTTTTATTATCTGAAGAATACAGAGATATAAATTTATTATATTCTCTTAATACAGTGGAGATTCAGTCTTTCGATTATTTCAATCTACATACTACGTCATTGGTGTTTCGTCTTAAATTTTAGAAACGACCTAGTACTACGTGATCAGCTATGCTAAAGTGCTAATACATAGTAGATATTTGAAAGCGTATGTAGAGTAAGATTTTAATTACATACCAAATGCCAGAGTGCATTGGCGAGACACGCCGTCGCTTCGACCATGTCCACTGTTTTGACCGTCTGCGAGGATGAGCTGCGTAAGTACTCGTCCAAGGGCCCAAGTCGCACCAGTTCCACTAGCATACCCAATACCGGTGTCACTATCAGTCCGTACAATCTGTACGTAATATAAACATATTCAAATTCGAGATAAATCGAATTATGTTATGCGATAAGAAAGATGATTAAGAAACTGCATATCACATAAAATCATTAAAAAACACCATTAACAATTTAATTAGCTTTTATAAATATATTGTACAATGAAAATTAAAATGAGATAATATTGTCTGATTCTTAAATAAAAATTTCACTTTGAACGAGATACGGATATAAATGAAATTTAATATTGAATTAATGTAATTAAATTTAATTTGTATGATGATCAATCAATTGATATTTAATTTACGAATAGAAATTCAATTTCTTTATTCTTCATTGTATTTACCTAACGAGAGCACTAGATCGCAATTGCGACCATTTCCCGGCCAATTCAAGAAACTCCTTCGTCGTTTGAGATTCCTCGCTTTTGAGAATCTTCACCGCAACTTCGAGTTTCTTCCCTTTGGCGACCCGCCACATGCCACGATAAAGCTTTGTTGCGCAATTGTGCGTCACTGTATTGGAATACTGATTTTCTGTGTTCTTGGGAAATGCTTTGTACACTTGCAATTGATTCCGCGGCACGCAACGCGGACCACCTTCTAATAAAGAGGACACTATCTCTTCGTCAGCTGCTACCTCGCTCGTCATGTTCTCCGGCGCGCAAATTAAGAGCGGCGATTTATCTGGGGAACCAGAAAAAAAATAGGCTAAAAAAGAGAATTCATATCCTATTCTCCTAATAATTCTTCAATTAAAGATTCAAAATAAAAGGTAAATTTAACATTGAATTCAAAATTAACGTAATAATGACGTAGCAGTGCGTCATAATAAAGTAAAATCCGAAGATTTGCAAAAATTAGTTTGCTAATCTGGACAAAAATTCCGAAAGAAATTGTCATTTTCAAGTTACCATATTCCGAGGGCGGCAAACACTCGCTGTAACAGGCCTCGCCAGAAGCAGTTTGCAATGACGTGACTGCAAGCGTGAGAGTCTCGTAGCTACATGAGGTTCCAATGATGAAAAACTCATTCGCAGCGACCTGTTCGATCCTACGGGAGTACAGCTTGCCGTCTTCGTCACAGGCATCGATGTAATACACGTCGTATTCCACTTCGCTCTGTCGCAGCAGGTAGGAACCCGGCTTCCTGCCACGTTTCTCCTCCAGTTTCGTGTAGGCGAACTCCTGTCTGGGTAAACAATCCTAAAGTCTGCTTGTTTTCAAACTTCATACGTAGTATATGTACTTCCGACCTAACATAACATTTCTGGGCATGATCCTAGGATATTGGCTTCGATATCGGTTCAAATTCAATATTTTAAAAGACGTAGCACTACGTCATATGTATAGGATTGGTGACTCACCCAACTGGTCCATGGCACTTAAGCCGGTAGAGCCTCTGCAAAGTGGGCGTTGTGATGTCCCGACAGAGGTTGAAGGTCCACTTAGCCGTAAGCCGATAGTAGCCATCGAGCGCGGATACAAAAGACATCAGTAGAGCGCTCGTTCCGAATTTCAAGTATGAAGGAATTCCGTTCTTCCTTGAAATCTCCACGGTGTTGTCCTGTCTGGAATATTTACAATTTTTGAAAAGTCATTAATTTCATAATTCTCTGGATTTCATGAATTTTCAGGAATCTATAGAATTATAGAATTTTCCAGAACTTCAGGAATTACTGTATTATCTACAATTTGTGAATTTTATGAATCTCCAAATTTTGCAAATTCTCTGGAACTCGTACTGTCCATATCCTTCGTCCATAAAAAAAACTCAGAGTTTTACCTAATAGAAATGAAACAAAGGTCCTCTATCGCGCAGAGCTGTGACCACGAAGCAGTCTCAACTTCGCAGAATTTCACTTCCTCAACGTTCACTCGAAGCAGTACTTTCGCGGGCACTTGAGACAATCCTTTATCCATTAACGCTTTGTATTCTTCGTACGGATAATTTGGTGCCATGTTCTCAAACTGTTTCAAGTACTGCTCCTTTACGAAGGATGCGTCATGACCCGATATCCTGCAGAGAGCGTTGTGAATTGGCTTCTTGATAAAGAATGCGTGGTGCTTGATACACTCTTTCGGTATATACTTCTTATAGTTGGATTCCACTGTCTCTCTCGGGACTCGTTGTTCCAGCATCACTCTGGAACGAGCGAGTAAAAAGAGAAATTATGGGAACGTAGGTTTGAATAATGCATCAAGAAAAATTCTATCGAAACACTAATCATAACTTACTGATAAAATCAGGAAAATATAATCCTAGCAATGGACATTGCTTTAACGAAAGCATCTTTCAGATCTCTATCTCTCTATCTTTCTCACCTGTACATATCGCAGACCCCAAGCCCAATCAGCTCTTGTTTATGCTTCTCGTACACAATATCGGGAACCTTATTATCCATAACGTCACTGCGCGCCTGTTGAAAGTAGTAGTCGTACGCCCTCTTGTCGATCTGCTTTAGTCTCTGGATACTGGACGGCTTGAATCGTAGTCTATAGTCGAACTTACTCTTGTCCTTTGCTTCGGGAACGTGGCCTGATGGATACCATAGCTTGGTTGAGTGGTTGCGCAAGGCAAAGATGTGCCTCGCTATCGGTCCTATTCCCAATGTTTTTGATACCTACAGATATTCCAGTAAACGAATAATCGCTAAATCAATCTACCAATGGATTTCAATAATCAATCTTAACCAATGGATCAATAACTGAATAACTTAACCGATCAACAAACTAACAAACTAACAAATTACTAAATCAATATTTTGATTAATTGATAAATGAGTAAAGTAATAGAATTGTTGCATAAAAACTCAAAATAAACATTGTGATAAAATTGAAGTGACATTCAAGAATAGAATAGAAATTGTGTATAATAAGTCCGAAATAAAGAATATAATGAAAATAATTTTAAAAAATTTTTAAAGAGGTTATTTGTTATTATAAAGTGAGTTCTAATGTAAAATTCAATCCTAACCTTAATACAGAGATCTTCGATAGTGATTCCAGTCGCGTACGGCACGTTCAGTTCCTTCTCATCGCTCGCGACATAAACGATCGCGAGCCGATCGTTCTCCATCGCCGCTGGATTCGCGAATGATTCTGTCAGTACTTGCTTCCGAAGCAACAACAACAATAACAACAATAACACTGACCGTTCGTTTACATCGCGCGGAGTGATACCTGTCAGAAATGGCAACTATATTAAGCAACTAAGTTCAAAGCGTTTGTTACAATTAAGCTTCATTCGTAGCAAACTTCGGTTGGAACCGAATACGCAACAATATAATCTCTGCACTACGCGAGTGGAGCGAGTGAAGCTCAAAACAACGAAATTGCAAGTGTGTTATGTCGCGCGCATCTCGCAAATAATAAACTGACGATTTTGTTGAAAGTGCAAGGATTCTTTATCAGTGTTTCACACGGTGACAAATGGCTAACAGTTTGGGTGCCGTTGATTGGGAAGGTAACATGAAAAAATGATCAAAAATTTCACTGCTTGATTTTCACTGTCATCGATATCTCAACCGTGAAACTTGTCAATGACAAGTGTCATCCGACAAAGAGTCAACTTTTTTCCTCAAATACTTTTTTCCTGTTTTTTTCCACAGCACTTATCTCTTTATGCTATCATCATTTTCCATTTATTCCGATATATCATTAAGTTCAATTTCGATCTCTTTGTTTTGTTAATTTCGAATTCCTGTCAAACTCTGCTAATCACTTTTATGACACTTTCGACAAAATTAGATATTTTTAATATTTCGTTTTCTATTAATTGTATTTTTGATGCTTCATCATCAAAATAATTAGTTTTGGTTTTAAGATCAATTGATCTAACCTTCTTTTAAATTTTCTAACCTAACCTACAATTTCAGATTTATTGACACTAATGTTGCATTGAATTTTCATTGAAATTAGTCATTTTTATTGAAATGAGAGATTTTGTTGTTATTTTAAGTTTTGGGGTTAAAAGTTTGAGGATTTTATTGGTAATTGGATTCGTAGGTTGTCGAACACGAAGGTTTTAATTGAAACAAAGGTCTTACGACTTTGGTTCCTGTTTCTGGGTACACTTATTAGACTGTGAACCCTATTACGAATATTTGTCTTGTTATTTAAATAAGATAGCGGTTAGTCAAAATATAGTTATACAATATAGTGTGAAAACTTGCTCATTGAAATTTGGTAGAGTTTCTTCACAGCGTAGCTCAGAATTCCTCAAAATTCCATTATTTCATCCTAAAGATAATGACGTTAAATATTGAAAAGCAGAAAGTAGAAAGTGAAAATTGAGAGGCAATAGAGGTAAGAATGAAATCGAGATTGAAAACAGAAAATTGAAAATTGTGCTACATTCTACATTCTATAAATATATATTATATTGATATTACATCTATACATCATATTTTGTACTTTTGATTAATTATTATAATATAAGAATAATTATGAATAAATTAATAAATATTCGCAGACCTGAGGAAACAGGCGAGGCACCTGGAGAATGAGATCGATGCGAAACTGGTAGCATTTAGCAAATTGGGGGTAAATGCAGGTTCGAGGCATACGAATGCTGATGAGGTGCCCCTCCTCGATGAGGAACACGTCTTCGAGAACATGGCATCCGAAATAGAAACTTTACTGGCTAAGGTAATTCATCGGTAACTGTTTCGAAGGGAACAAATTTTTAATAATAAATATTCTAATTAAATGATTCATTGTAACTAAGAAAACTGCCAATGTAAATAATTCGAATAATGTATTAGTATCAATAATTAGGATGAAAAATCATTGCAGTTGTTTTCAATTAACGAGAAAATGAGCGAACTGCAACCGAACGGAGCGGCGATGCTCCACACGATGCAACGACACAAAGAGATCTTGAAAGATTACAAACTCGAGTTTAGCAAGATTCGAAACAACTTTGCAGCTAAAAAAGATCGAGACGATCTTCTCGGCAGCGTTCGTAAAGAGATTGAGTAAGTATCGAAAGGAGAATATTGAAAAAAATTCCATAATATATCAGAAGCAAATATAAATGTAATATGATAAATATGATATAATGTCGAAATCTTTCAGCAATTACAAATCTGCCAGCGGACTGAATCGAAGAGAGATGTATTTAAAAGAAAATCAACACATTCACAAGTAAGTTGATCTTTTCTAACCTCGAAATTTATCGTTTAATATTAACCCTAACCTCTAAATCTTTCGTTTAATAATAACTCTAACCTCTAAACTCTTCAGGTAGCATAATTAAACTTCTCATTAAATGTTCTTTCTAAGCTTTAAACTAATTTTAAAAAATCTCCACAAGCTCGGATCGCCTGGTGAACGAGCAAATCAGTATAGCGATGGAAACTAAGGATCATTTGATGAGTCAGCGACAAGCATTCAAGCGGATGCAAACGAGATTCAATGACATTTCGAATCGATTTCCGGCACTGAACAGTCTGATGCAGAGGATAAATCTACGAAAACGACGAGACTCCGTTATCCTAGGACTCATCATTGGTTTCTGCACGTTTCTTATGCTTCTCTATGCTTTTCATTAATCGCGTGTGGCACTTTTTTTTAATTGGCCAATCGCGGAACCAATGGAATCGCGTAGACTTAAGTACCGGTTTTCAACAAAATTCCGATAGATTCTTTTCCTAATTTCTTCGGTATTCCAAAAGAGTTTTTCGAGAAGTGTCTCTTTTAACACGTTCCGTACCACGTGTACCATTTATGGTACATCGTAAACCTGACATTCAGGCCATGCCTACATACACGCAGACATATTTATTTAATGCGCTCAAAACTCGTATTATACGTGTATATGTCAAGTTCAATCGTTTTAAATATATTTCCATCAAAAGAATGAAGCATTATAAGAAAAAATGCAGTATAAAATATAGCAGAGAAATTTGTTTAATTGTTATAGCAACTTGGCTTTCAACAGATACAAATGCAAAACAAACAAATGTAATTTCCGTATATTTATCTATTCCGTCTTTTGTTAAATACTTTTGTTTCAATACAGTAAGTTCTTTTTACAAATCGAAATGTTTCGATCTGACTGACTTTTACAATCTAACTGAATGCAGCCTCATGTGTACCATCAATGGTATACGATGTGATAACTACTCTAAATAAGCTAATTATTTATGGATTAATGATGTAATAATGAAGTATCGTGTAAAAATATATGAAACTTAAGCATGAAACGGCAATTTTGGCACGGAACGTGTGAAGGGATGAAATCAATTGAAAACGAAGTGAGGTTATGTTGCGCGAAAAGAGTTTGTCGAAGAATCACCGAACTTTGATGTACCAGTAGATGGCACGCTCGCGCGTGTCGTGAGGTGGGGGTATGGTGTGCTTGTGAAAAACTGTGGGTTTTGCAACTTGTGCGAATGTGAGAGTGCGTGAAGAAATTGAATTGTACAGTTTTTTTATATCTGATATATTTATCGCGAGCATATTATGTATAAAATTCCGCTCGATGATGAACATGTTGATTTAATAAACGTTAAGACAAGGTATTTGAAATTCTAAGACTGGTATTTTGAGTTGCCAGAGAGTTTGTTGCGGGAATATGATGAGATACAATTTGAATGAGAGGTTTGAACTTCAAGCAAAACGGTTAGACATTCAATTTTCAATTCTTATTTCATTCTTCTTTTAGCTTGTATATGGTGTAGAGTCCAAGGTCTTTTTGAAAAAATCATTTCTAAGGTAAACTTCCCTTTTTTATTTAACCAAAATCAATTTGTTATTCAACAGAATTCCTTTAGTAAAAAGAAATTAGATGGTGGGAGAAGAAGGCAGGAGATGATTAAAACTCGAAAATATTTGAAAACACTTGTTATTATATACAGGTGACGCGCGTTGATGAGAAACTATATACAAATTGGCGAAGGACGCGCATGCGCAGCAATGCGATTGGCTAACCTTGAACGACAAGAAGAAAATGGCTCCCCGTCCGCCATAATGGAATCGCTAGTCAAATTCGAGAATAAATTCGTGTATAGTATCATTCGACGGAGAATTCGGAATTAGAATCTAAATCCAATAAATGATTGGCATATCCGGTTATAAAATTCAGTAAATCTACAATTTAGCGACTTTTCTAAATTGTTCCTTTTTTGAGCCAATTTTCTTTAAACGACTTTACTTTGCCGGCGGAAGAAGGAATTTCAGCGGGGGAGATTGAAATCGTAACGCGGAAATGTCTTTTTATTAGAAAAAAAGATCCTAAGATTTCGAAAATGGCGATTTTGAAATATTTCATGGCAAGGAATATTTCAAAGAACTTTTTCCTATAGAATAATCGCCGCTTGTCTATGCTCGTAAGAAGCGTGGCGTTCCCCAAAAATTTGAATTTTTCACGAAGCAAATTTGTAACCGTTGCAAAAAAAATGGAAAATTTAGAAAAGTTGCCAAACTGCACATTAACCTAAAATTCATTAGCTTAAATAATATTCAGTTTGCGCTCGCTTTATTATCGTAGTTCACTATTGACTATAAGTAGAGTAGTACTGCGTATCAAAGTTCAATTTCTCCCCGAATTTGACTTACATTTTCGTATTTACACGTATAAAACGGTACAGGCACTCTCAAAACTCAGAACAAATGATCGAATAAATGAATTGATTCTCAATTTTCATTTTTTATAACTATACAAAATTATTATTATTCAATTTTTCTAATTTTCTAATAAAACTATCATCATCCGATTCTGGAAATGTTATAAATTCAGCAGAACTCTTGAGACACTCTGTACCGCAATTTGCACTACGTCCTCAGTCCGAATTGAAAGGCTGCTCTTGCCATTAAATTCTCCAAAAGTTAATTGCGGTTTCGAACAATCCACATTTCATTTCATTTCGAAGTTAATGTCTATTTTCTTTCCATTCATATTTCTTACCTTTTATTTTATTTTCACTTTTCAAAATCCTTGCTAAATTGGTAAAATCGACAACTGCAATTATTTTTGGGGGAAATTAATTGTTTTGCTCGATTCTATTAACCCTTTCCCGTCCAAATCACTCCAGGTTCTTTTGAAACGCTGCAGTTTCAAATTCTGTACCTCGTATGTTATTTTGCTAATGTTGTCCTTTTGACAATACAGATTTTCGAAAAATCCCAACCTTCTTTGGGAAAAACTCTTATTCATTTTGGAAAAATTTCAATTAATATTGGAAACATTTTAACATTTTTTTGTTAAAAATTCCAAAATTAATTCTATAAATGTTCCAACTTCTCAGAAAATCTTCAATTTTCTTTGTCGACGACCACCAACATGGCGGCCAGATCAAACAAATGTATCAAAACACTAGATGGAGTTTTAATTGGTATTTTTGAAAAAATTCCTTTTACTTTCATAATAAATCCTCCCGCTCGATCGATATCAAAGGGTTAATAGATTCACTGCGTAAGATTTTCCGCGCAATCGCGAGCTGCTTTCCAGGAGAGCCTCGGCGAATCAAAAGTTTCATACTTTTCCCGAATATCGCTTATTGGCTGCGAAAAACCGGAAGAATCGCCGCGACATTCGCGACACCTTCCGTCGTTTCAGGCCGTCGCGAGCCAAGATCGCCGCGAGCGCGACTGATCGAATGGGCAAATAAATAGACGCTCGAGATCGCTGTTGTTCACCGATCTCAATCGAGCGACAAGTGGACGCGAGGATCGGCTGCTGCTAGTTTTAGCAGAGTCTTCTTTACGCGCAGGATTGGTAATCTCGCTGCTGGTTTGCTGTGCCAACATTCGCGCATTAGCTTCCCTAAGCCGGCGAGAGTCTGAAAATTCAATTGAAAATGTGTATCTATTCAATTAAGTGCCCCCATTTTTGTATTCAAACATCCTGTTTTTTTTTTTTCTCTGGAACCATATGATTTTGATTTGATCCTAGTTCATGAATTTGTTTATTTCTTGATTTCTTCGATTACTTATTACTTTATTTCTTCATTTATCCAATTATGTGTTTATTAATTAATTTATTCATTACGAAGGTTTGTGTCAAATGTATACAGAGTAAATGAATAGAATGAATTAAGAATCTTACCGGATCGGAGTGCCATCTATTGGGCAACGGCGGCCGCCGTTGATCGAGGCAAACGAGTTTTCGCATCTCCTCGATAGATGGCTCCTGACCGCTGACCGAGAGCCATTCAGAATAGGGAGCGGCGTATTCTAAAGCTACGCCATTGCTTATACACCTCCTACACACTTCCCACAGGATCAGTCCTAAACTATAAATGTCTGCGCAGCGGAAGTTCTCTAGGCACTCGATATTTATCCTGCAAGGATAAGAGAAAATCATTCAAATCAGTATCAAATTATTTTTTAAAAATTTGCGATTCTAAAAGTAACCAAATCTCAATACACACGTTTGTTCCAGAATTTCTGGACTCATGTATCTCTTGCCAGCTTGCTTCAAGTCGAGTCTGTCGCCAGACAGTCGGTCCTGCGTGACGGCCAGCGCAAAGTCAGCAATAACACAAGCACCATTATTCTTGACGAGAATATTCTTCGATCTGAGGTTCCTGTGCGCCATCGCAGGTTTACCGCGAGTGCCATGGATCTCCGTGTGCAAATAGAGAAGCCCATTGGCGATGCTGAGACAGACGTTCAGAGTCTGATGATGAGTCAACGAGTGTGGCGATTGGTTCAAGTGATCATAAAGCGAGCCAAGAGGATGATAATGCGTCACGAGCCACAATTGGGTACAGCTAGTACGACTGGTCATATCGCTGCCAACGTAGCCAAGAATATTGTCGTGTCGCGAGGGCAGCAGCTGCGAATAGACTTCGGTCTCGCGTGCCCAAGCGGCTTCGTCACGCGAGAAGTAGATCTTAACGGCAACGTTCTCCCCATGCCAGATGCCGCGCCAAACTTCGCCGCCGAAACTCCCGTTTCCGGTTCCGCCACGGCTTCCCAGGCACTCTACTAAGGCCACTTGCTTCGCGAGAGTCCGTTGGACCAAAAGCGGTAGGCCAGAACCGGAACCGCTCGTTAGACTCCTTCCGTCTAGATATTCCTGAAAATAGAGAGAGAGAGAGATGTTTTAATCTCCATATACAGTTCATCGAACAGTTTATCATAAAATAAGATAAGTGAAGTAAGAATAACGAAAACTGATGGCAATAAGTAGACAGTAGTCTAATATAAGAATAACAAGCAAGATTTAAAATAGAATGATTTAAAAGGAATTTATAAATTACAGCGAACTGATGATACCTTTAGCGTACTGTCCCCTGCAGCAGTGGCCCTTAGTTCGTTCGGATGATAAGTATTGGTGGAAGTCGGAGAAGAAAAGGAAAAGTGGAGCATCGACGGCTCCATCTCAGGATCCACGATAAGCTTGCTCCTTTTCGCATTGAGCAAACGTTTCTTCCGTGATCTTCTCGACGAGAAGCAGAACAGGATTCCGCAGATGAGAAGGCCAAGGCCTACCATGGGACCCAGTAGTGTCAAACTCAACTTTAGCATGTTGTCCTCTCCTCCGGTTCCTGAAGAGGCATGTATCGCAAGAGTAATTAATAATCGAATATTTCAATTCCGAAATAATTAAATAAATGGATAAATCGATAGATGAATGTACGAACGAATGAATCACTCAATAAATGAATGAATAAATAAAAGAATAAATGAATCAACGAATCAAAAAAGAAATAAGTTATTGAATAAGTCAAGAAACAAACAAATCCATGAACCCGGGTCAAAATCCATTCAGATCCATTCCAATCCATGCCGATTGGATAAGAGAGATGCGATGACTCGAGACGAGACGATGATTCGAGCAGAAAACGAAGTCATTTAGTTGAAAATAATTGATTGACTGAGAAACAAAGGCTAAAGTAAAACCAAACCTCAACTTTGTTACACAACAATGTACGAACGCGAGGTCGCGTAACAAAGTTGCATAACAAACTCGCACAATTTGATAGGGAAAAATCTGACTGTAGGAAGGAGAAACCAGATCGAAGGAATAAAACGAGTTTGGTACCGGAGTACTAAGAAGGATAAAAACCAACCAAGAGGCTATTTCTATAAAACTCATCAACCAACTGCCAGTCTCACACCTGGATTAAAATCCTGGAGCACAGGAAATGGGCCACCATTGCACATATCTGCCTGGCAGCATTCCACAAAGTACTGAGCACCACTAGCTCCATTATTCGCGTGTCTCTTCCTGCTACTTCCATTTTTTACGGTCCTCGGAGCCTGCTGTTTGTTGCAGATCAATGGCATCTGTTCCACTGACGTCGTGCATCCTCTACTGACACTCTCCGTGCCATCGGATTGTCGTACTCTAGACTTCCAGCACTGTTCACCAATGATTTAAAGTTAAAACTATAATCTTTCAGGCTTCGCCTAGTGATAAGAGTCTCTTAGACAAAGACGCAAAGCTTCACAGTTCAGAAATATTAAATGGAATGAACCAGTCAACTGTTTCAATGTCTATTAAAAATGTGTCTCTAAACTGATGAGCGATTGAAACCCTACAATTTGAATCTGTAATCACTTTAACGATGACTAATTAATATGGTTCTTTCATAGTTATTTTTAATACATTTCTATTTTGGCTTAGCCTCAAAATACTTTAAAGATCTGGAAGTTTACTAATTTTAGTTCTTACTAAAATTCGAATTTAAACTGCAAATTGTCACCATTGTTTACACATGACAAATATATTCGGCGGAACATAAAATCTGCACTTTTTTCATGACGAGAATATTCATCATAAATAGTTAGCTAGTTAGGTAACAAATACATTAAACCAAACAAAAAGGAGGAGTATTTACGGTAATAGCATGGTAGCAAGTGTCGATGTAATCGCAATGTGGTCCGTCGCAGCTGTAACATTCGAACCGTCGTTGTCCATCTTCGAACTCATTAAAATCCAGAGGTTTATCTGCTTCCTGTGACTCTTCACTGTCCAGCGACTGGTCTTGGCTCAGCAAACCAATCTTCTCTTGCTCGCCTGAAAATTGCAAAGAAAATTCTTACAAAAACATGAATAGAACTGAATTCAAGGTTCGATATTGGATTAGAACTATTCTGCGAAGCAATCAAATCTATCTGGTCACTAGACAAATAATGAATAACCAGAGTATTTAAATAAAAAGAAAACCGAAAAGAAGTAGAATGTAAATAAATCAAAATTATTATGAATTCCATCATAAATTGCAATATTTAGTCGATTAACAATTAAGGAAGTTAAAAAGAAAACATTCCCGAAATTCAGAAACCTGACCCACCTCAACAATATCGCGAGAGAGGTTATGTTTTCCAACGCCTGGAAAGTGGCAACAAAGGATAAAAACTGAGGCAGAAAATCGAGGGTAAAATGTAAAAGTAGAAGTTTGTGAGGTTAGGATTTTTGAAGAGTTTCGGGTTGGAAGATAAATTAGCGAGTTTACCTGGGCAAAGTGTGACTGTCAACAAAAGTAGAAAATGCGCGATAAAGAGACTATCCGCCATTTCCGTGGGTGTCAAAACACAGTGCGAAGGCGATCAGAGTGAAATTGGCCCAATTCCGTGGCGACTGCCGCGAGGCATTGGTCTGCGATCTCCACAGGCAGAATATTCACGAATTTCACGAGCGAAGATTCTGTTAAACGAGAAACAACGGATGCACGCGACATTGAAAACTGGCACTCGATCCGCGTTGTATTTTCGCCTTGGGATTTTCCCCCTTTTATTTTCACATTTGCAGAGGACGCTCGGGCCTGTTCGAGACACCGTGGCACAGACGATGTAAAGGATAGACATAACATCTTATGGGACTTTGTGTTGCCTGTTCTGAATTACCGATAGTGTGAGAAAAAGCCGAGATTTTCTGCTGCCGTCTACAATTTAAATGGCGGGTTTTACCTTCAATTTTACTATTCTGCTATTCTGTTATCGTACGAATTATACAATATTTGAGCTGCATTGTAAATTAATCGATATAAAAAGGTATAAATTAATAGTTGGCGAAAATGAGATATTAATTAGATAATTTATGAATTTTGCAGTGTTGAATTATTGAAGAGTCAAGAAATAATAAATTATAATTGTTAGAGAGAGTTATTGACTTATTGTTTTGAACAATCGATTGATTATTCAAGTGATGGAAATTTATTTCTTGTACAAAATTGATATTTTTCCTGTATTTTCTATCATCGTGTCGGTAAACATGATTTCAGACATTTTTGTTGCTGATTAAAATTTCAAAACAAACGAATCGTGCTTCGGAATAACTGTATGAAATGTCAGTGGGAACCGAGAGTGATTCCAGTTCGGAGGATGAAATTTTGAAAGAAGCATTGAAAGAAGCTGCTGATCCAGATTTATTCAAGGATTCTTATTTTTCCAAAGCCGAGGGCAAAAGTGCGAAAGAAACCAGTAGAATTCAAGGTTCTAACCTCAAAATTTAAAAATTGTTACTATATTTATTTCGAAATTATCCGTTATTGTAAATATTTCCAGGGATTTTAGCAGAGTCAGAAGAATCTCTTAAGTCAAATTTAAAATCTCTGAGAAGGAAAAGAAACGGTGAAGAGGATTTTGAAAACTTTGGAGTGACACCATCGTTTCAAAAGTTTGTCGCAAAGAAATTGGATGAGATTATAGAAAGGTAATTTTATTCAACATGCTTTTTTTTCCTTTCCAGTTTCTATACTGTCTTTTAAAAGTAAATAAGTGTATTGCGTATATCCAGCGGAAAGAATAATTTCGAACTTTGAAAGTGTGTATGTCTCCCATCTTTCGTTGCTGAGGATATTTCCAATGAAAAAATTCAGCATTCTTGAGTGCGTTACATTTTCCAGGAGTATCAAATTAAAAACCAAGACAAATTCCGAAGGGGACGAGAAGAAGATTGAGACCGATAACGGTATCAAGTTACTCAATTCCTCGAGCGAATTTCTGAGCGCAGTTGACGAGGAGGAAACCGAGGAAAATAGAAATCAGTCGAAAAGACGAAAGAGAGATGAAAACAGTATAAACGAAAAAGAGAAGTTATCGATGTGCAAAGAAGTCGCATTAGAACCCGACTGGATCTTGTCGAAAAAGGACACTGAAGCGTGGGTGAACAAGCGAAAAGGACAAGTATTCAAGTATAAGAAATCGAAGGCAGGTCTTCTACTCGAAGATTCCTGATATTCCTCTTCATATATCATAAGAATTTTACTTTTGCACCGTTTTCTATAAAGTTTGTAAAGTTGTACATAGGAGGATATTGGATGAAATAAAAGCTAGAAGAAGTAAGAATAAGAGTCTTCTGAATTCAATTTGTCATAATTATTCTTTTCATACGTACAATAATTAGTTATAATAATATTTGACTACTGTTAACGCCTTAATGTGCTAAGAAAAGTTGCCCTCGTATATTGAAATATATTGGAAAAGACGTAGCATTACGTCATCAATTTAGTTAAATAATGTATAATAAAAATTACGTTGAAAGGCATCAGAATTAATAAATTCATTAAGAAACAATCAATCGTATGTTTCGTTCTATCAATTTCGTTATATATCGTCGTAAGTTCCACAAAATGCTTTCAGAAAAGTTCGAAGCGACCGGAAATAAAAGAGTACAGTAGCGGATTTTTTGACTTCCGGTGAGGATTAATGACGCTTAATGTATAGAGTTTTGGTGTTCTAGCCGGTTCTAGCGTTACTAACCTCAATTACAGATCACTTTTTCTCCTCACGTTTCTCTCTGTAAACTGAAAAAATCAACAATCAAGTTTCCAGTTTAACTTATCAAATATCTCTTTTCTGAAAAAGACATCTGAAGGATACAAAAATGCGGACGATTTCGAGAAAGAATCTGGCAAGTACATTTTTTGTTTTTTTCGATACACAAAAATTAATGATTAGCCTCTTCGAAATATCCTTAACCTTAAATTTACCACAAGTGGTACACGATGTAATAACTAATTATTTATAGATTGATAATGTAATGAAATATTGTGTGAAAATATATCGATTTTAAGTGAAAAGATTAAATGGCCTAAACTATATGTTAAATAATAGATAATCATACAGAATGAATATTGTAAAAGAACTAACAATTATTATTTTTTTTATTGTGATAAATAATTGTAAATTATTATTATTATATTTATTTCCTATTTTTCTTGTAGAACCGAGCAATCGATTATTTCAAATCGACCAATCAGATGGACGACCGCGAAAAGTCGCAAAACGAGGCTTTACACCGAATCGAATCACACTGCAAAGTGCCATTAACGTTTAAAAAGCGAAAACCACCTATTACCAGTTTCTCGAAGAACCTAATCCTTACGGAATTGAAATCTCATTTGGTTCGTCGCGATTGGAATCAATTGAAGCCTCTTTTTCTCTCGCTTCTACATCGTTGCACCGATCTCGAACCCCTAATCTGGCGCTACTTATTCGTCATCAGCTTGTACAGCGGGAGCGACAATTTGAATCAAGTGGGAAAATTCTTCGAGACTTGTATCGGCAGCCAATCGGAAGAAACCAGCGAAATATTACGAAATTTCTTGATCTTATCGCGTGAGAGTTGACGTTGAGCAAAGTTAGGTCTCATTTTCGCTAATTTAATGCCATTAACGAAAGTGTTAATCACACTATATTTAAATAAATGGAAGACTGCTTAGATAAGATGATTAGAAATAGTTATCTCGATATTTAAATATACTAGGTTTTTTTATTGAACTATTATTAGATTTTGTAAAGCAATGGAAATATGAAAGTTTCCTTGTATACGGTTGTTTCTCTGTGAATATATTTTTATAATTTGGCTATTATTTAAACACCAGTAGTAGATGTAGAAAAAAACATTGTTGAAAAAATAAATGTTGACGTAGATCTTACGTCCAGTTTCCAGAAACAATAAATAAAATTATCATAGTTTGCAGGAGTTTCGGGGAGAATGAGAAGAAAAGCAAAAGGATTTCCTAGTTATTTCGTAAATCATTTTATAGCAATTTCACTTTTTTACATTTCACTTGTGTGTTAGAATGAAAAAAAGGATATAGTTCGCGGCGTTTGTCGGTATCGACGATCCTCGAAAATCCTACGTAACGATGATGATCAACTACTTACTGTCTCCTTATCCTGCGTACTGTTTCATTAGTAAAACGCTCCGAACCAACCACAGGAACCGAGTTTCGAGTAGTTTCAACTGATTTCAACTAGGGATAGGTGATTCTACTCAATTCTTTTTCTGAAGAAATCATTTTAATCAAGAATCGGTAGAGAATCGATTTACGATGTACTAAATTAAATTCACGAATGTATACTCAATCTATTAAATAAATTTTGTGTTATATACATGCTTAGAGCATTACCTACTATATTACACTTTTTTATTTTCCAATATATATATTGATTCAATACAAATTCTTTGAATCCTATTTTTAAATGTCTTTTTATGCCGCTTAACTTTAAAGCAATAGTAATTCTCAATCAAATTTTAGTAAAATTTTATTTATGTATTTTAAACTACTAATTTTGTTTGAAAATAATGGATTCTTTAGTATTGATACTTCATTACCATCGATTCTAAAGTACTAATTCTTTTGAGTGGAATCACGCATCCCTAGTTTCAAATAATTTCAACAGGGTTGCAATGAAAGCGAGCAAAAAAACGGCAACAAAGGGTCTTCCCCTTCCACCTTAACTCGCTGGCTCGGTGCCGGTTGGAGTGGGGGTTGCGTTGCTCCAATAGAAACTCTTTCCGCTACGACAAATACCGCGTACAGTGGGGAGTGGGGTAGACACTCATGTCAGATCATCTCAAATCTATCGTGATGTTCTTCAAGAGCATAGTACTGTTACTTTTCGCTATGGAGACCAACCAGGAAATATACAGCAGTGGAGGTTTTGGCTCCCTCGAACAAGCTGCTCAAATTGAAAGACCCCAAATCTCCGGTTTTTTTTTTTTTTTTATCAGAGGAACACTTCACTTTTCTTTTCCCAAGACGTTTGGTGAATTATTCGATTCGAAAGATAATAATGATTCTATTTGGGTAGTATCGCACCAAATGTTCAGTGTAAACAAAAATAGAAATAAATTCAACCGACTTTTTTGAATCCATTTTAAAATAATATATTAATTGAAAGTATTTCTTTTATATGTTCAATACTTGAATCCAATGAAATATCCACCAATCCCCTTTGAAGAGGAAGATTCTCGTCGTTATAATCGTAATTGGATTATTAAATTAGTTCGAAATTTGTTTTTCTCGAGGAGCTTGCACACGAGTCGAAGCCACTAAATCGCTGATTTGACTCTAACAGTCGATGTTCGTATAGGATCGTATATTAGGGCCCCACGACACTCAGCACTCTAGTGAATCTCGCTCAGGCGTACAAACAAACAACAGGCATCTACTCAATATACATGCTGACTCGCATGGCTACTATCTGCTATATATGTTTTCTGGATATAAATATATCGCCTTATGTCCCTCTTCTTCTTCTTCTTCATCTTCATCTTCTTCTTCTTTTTCCCACTTTTCTCGGTTACACGCTAACTAATCGTAAGTAGAGAATTACGCGAGACACGTGCCGCTTTGCGGAAGAAGCCTCGTCGAATGCGGATGATGATGCTAGACGATGCGGCATTTTTCTTTCAAAATTCAAGGAAAATTTTCGATTTTGAGATATCGAGTCCTCTTGGTTTCTTTCAAATGAATTCGAAAATTTAATTACAAATAGAATTAAAAATTAAATTAAATATGTTCTCTATAAACAACGCTTCCAAAATTGAGCATGCCGGAAGAATCAGCGTCAAAACGCGTCGTTTGCAACAAAAACCACTAGATAACTTACAATCAGTTTTATTTGCTTTCGTCTGACAAACCAATTAAAGCAAAAAAAAAATGGACGCTCACAACATATTTTTTTGGTAGAATTTCCAAACAAAGTAAACATTACCCAAAATGTCGAAATTTTTCAACGAAACCGAATAAGATTCGTCAAGATTAATCCAACATTTCTCACTCTCCAAACTGTTAGGTCATTGAATCATCTTTATCTTTTATATTTCACTTAGATAATTTCTCCTTTCTATTTATCTCTTTCCGATAATCCGTCGAATTGTCTTTTGGAGATTAGATTTTTCCAAACGAATTTTCTAACTCGTAAGAGATTTTCTAACCCGAGATCCATAAATAACGCATAAGGACGATTAGAGGAACCTACAACTCGCGAGAGACACACTATTCGACACTTCCGCAACAGACACACGCCTCCCGATCATTTATTTGGCTACTGTGGCGCCTCCAAATTCAACTGGAATCAAACATTTCTATTCCAGTTACGTGAAGAAAAGAAAAATAATAATAATAATAATAATAATAAAAGAAAAGAGAAACAGTGATTCATCGATTCTTTGTCGAACTTGGAGGTTTCACCTTGTACTCCTAATAATAATATAGTTGTTGTATTTTTTCGCAGTTTTAGTACTAGTACTAATAGTAGTTAGCATTAATGCAGTAAGAGATAATGGTAGAGCAATTAGCTTTAAACTGTTTTGAATGAGACTGTCACAAGTCAAGTAATATTAGAATCTCAACTAAACATCACCGAATCACTCGCGTATACTTACGTAGTTCTTCTCCAGGGAGGATCAATCTAAATACCACTTTCTCTCTTTCTCTCGCTCATTCATTCTCTCAATATTACAGACTTACCTTTTTCTCACTATAATCAGTCGCAGAGCAGGAGTAAGTCAGTCCTAAGTGTTTATTATACCTCTATATACTGGGGTGTTTCACGTAAAACCGACAAAAATTTTTCTTACATTTTTCAGTTTGAAATTTCTTTTGAATTTCTTTACTTCAAAATGCAATGTGAAAGTGTGATTTCACGAGAAACATCCTGTAGAACGTTCTAAGTACCGATATAAACCAGAGTTCGATGATTGGTTATATCAGCACGTGTTCGCGTACGTCTTACTAAAAACTTACAATCGATTCTCACTGGAAGTCGCGTTTTTTTTCTTTACGTTTCAACCTCACGATATGAATAGGGTTAGATACGCTGCTTAGATATTAATACCGGATCATCGCTCGAGAGGAAAAAAAGTGAAAAGCACGCGATACTTCTCTCTGACTAAAATCCGCAAATGAGTCTGTGTAGTACTCTTACATGTATATGTACAAGGTGTCCGGAAACAATTGAGAATCCTATTCAACGTCAAATTTTACGGGATGTAAATAATGGGAGAAAAATGAGACTGAGAATAAGAATTTTTTAACACGTTCCATGCCACGTGTACCATTTCTGGTATACGTTAAACTTGACGTTCAGGTCATGTATACCGTAAATGGTACACGCAAATGTCAAATTTAAAATTCAGTGCACATAAATATGTGTTCTCTTATAGAAACTTAGTTTCCAACCTACACCCTCTTTTGTTAAATATCTTATTTCCCTTGTTTTTTACTTAACAAATTCAAACTGATTGTAGCGCCACGTATACCGTAAATGGTACACGATCTGAAAACTGCTCTAAATAAGCTAATTGTTTAGGGATTATTGTGACATTACGAAATATTGTGTGCAAATATATCGATCTTAAGGGAAAACATCAAATGGCCTGAACGACAAGTTGGGCAAAAACAAATTGGCACGGAACGTGTTAAGAGATCATCAGTAAACGTAACATAAAAAAAAAGAATTGTCAATTTTATCTTAAAGCGTCAATGTCTCAGAAAATAATAATAAAAAAGGTCATTTTGGTGGAGTTTTTTTTAGAGGATACTGTGATTCGACTTTTAGACAATTCTGATAAATTCCCATGTTTTTGAATCGAAAACCTTGAATAGGATGATTTACTGTTTCCGGACACCCTGTAGATACGCGCGATTTGGTGCCTGGACAAAAAGAACTGCGTATGGCAACAACTGAAAAGTATATGCGTCGTCGAATGTCTTCTTCTTTGTTGTCCGGCCGACGCGTGACGCCGTCTCTGCGCGCTAGCAGTGCACCCCCCTCCCATCACTCTGTCGGCTTCGGGAGCCTGCCGCCAGGGGGCCGAGGGATTTGTCCGTGATCGTTGCGTGGCGCGTTTGCCGCCGATTGTCCCTTTTGGTCCTGCCTTTTTGTTAACAAATAGTGGTATATAGTGTGTTATTGTTGAGAAGACGTAGTACTACGTCATTCGCAAATGGATTTCGCTTTCTTAAGGACGTTAATGCTATATGCCGTTCGTTCTGAGGATTGATTTTGAAAAGTCGTAGTACTACGCCATCTGCATCTATTTCCAAAAAGACTTATTTCTATTCAAGAAATTCGAACAGATTAAGTTCGTTTTATTAATCGAAAAGTTTCGATCTGACTAATTTTTACAATTTAGGGTAGGGATATGAAAGTAGAAGCTTCATTGTAATAGAAAATAAGGAATAAATAAATCGACTGTTTTGACTTACCTATCGAATGGCCAGACGCTCAGAACGTAAGTTCCTCCGTTTTCTCGGAGTCCGATGCGAGTTCCTGCCGCAGCGTTTCCATACACGACTTTGGAATAAGGGTTCCGACGATCTTCAGACCTTCGTCTTGCGAAAAAATAAAGCAAACAAACGGATATAATTAAAATTTGTTTTCAGTGCGTTAAATAAATATCTCGGACTGTACCATTTATGGTACAAATATGATCTTCGGGTACGGAACGTGTTAAAAAAGACAAATTTATTCAGAAAAAAAAAACTAGTTCAAGTAGGAAATTAGTTTTGTTGAAAATGGTTTTGGAAACTCACCAGTCCGTAAGCGTACAACTTGCATTTTCGAATTATGACCAGAACGCGTAGCGAGCACGCTTTCAACTCGGCTCCAAACGCTAAGAACCGATCCGGCCAGGACATTATAGGAACGTCTTCGTAGACCGACCTCGCAATCAATGCCCAAAGTCGCGTTTTTACAATTTCCGCGCCAGTAGGCGTGAGAACAAGTGTCTACCGAAGCCTCGTATTGTTGGGACCAATGAGGTTCTGCCTCATCCGACGTCACTTTCTTGTACTTCTTCTCCAACTCACCTAGAGTCTCCTGTTTCAGCTGTAGACCCGTGTTTGGTCTAATAATATATATTTATCGAAATCAGTTAGTTCAATTTTGAAATACTATTGATAAATTATATTTATTAATATTCGTAACGATCTAACAATTAATTACAACCAAATTATTCATTGAAATTTGTATTTACTATACCTGTAAACCATATAAAGCTGATCCTTCTTATTCTCATTCTTCTTCTTCCCACTGTCGACAATGATCGCGAGAATAGCGGTTTGCTTTCCGTTTCGTACCAAATGGCTCAGATAGAAACCTTCCTTTGAGCCGACTGCTTCCGAGCATTTATCCAAGGCCTCGGCCCAACTCATTCCACGTTCCACGTGGACGACGTGTAGTTCGGTGGGCGCCTTACCCGTCGCATGCTTCCGAAGGAAACGATAAAGCCGTACTCGACGCACGTTTTCTCCCGACGTGCCAAGATCCAAGATACCTATTGGAAATTCGTGGAAATACGGTAAATTGTTTCTCCCTCGCTGTAAAATGTACTAGATCCTGTAGAATATAAATTAAACTCGTTCGATTACAATTTCGTGAAAAACATACCCATATCAAAACGACCAGTTTTCTTAGCTTGCGTAACGATGGCATTGAGTGTATCCGTGAAATATTTGAACAGTCGATTCTGCAAATCAACCGGCATACCGAGGATGCGGTTAAGGAACTTTGACATATTGTTGTAGTCCTTGTCCAATGTCAATACGCCTGGCATGCTTTCGCTGTTGCAGATCAGACCTACTCCCACCAAAGCATCCGCGACATCTTTGAAAAAGTCGCCATGATAGTCTTGTGGTGGGGGGACAAGTGGCGCGTCGTATCTGGAATTTTAAAAACTCAATTAGAGTTTCTAGAGTCGAAAAAGATGATTCCAAATTGATCATGATTATAGGAGGTTATAATTTGGGGTTTTGATTTTCAATAGGGTTAAAAGTGAATAAATAATTATTGGTTTAATCCTCTAAATTGAATTTAGAATTGAATTATAGCGCACCCCATGATGGTCTTCATAGTAGCTTCCAAGGCGGCGCGACCATATTTGTTGTCGATATTGAACTGTGAGAGATCTCTTGTCTCCGTCGCTCTACGATCACCATGAGTCAAAGCACCGAGACTCTCCAGACGCTTCGCGACGATTGACGCGAATCTTCTCTCACCAGCGAGGTCTGAAATCAGGAAGATATACTCGGGCGCGTTCACTTGGTTCGAGCGATGCGTGCGACCGAATTGCTGGATCGCTCGGTCCGCGCTCCACGGTAGCTCAAGGGTAATGTGAACTCGTCGCATTTGATTCCTCGCGCGACGGTCACTTTGCAACGAGATACCGCTACTTGCTGCTTCTGATATTATCGCCACTGTTTTCTCGCCGTCCATGAACCTAAACAAGAATAATTTAGAAGAATTTGAATAAATTGCCAAGAGGAAGTTAATATTGCTTAACTCATCCCGTGTACTATAAATGGTACACGATGTAATTGTTTTGACGATGTCATGAAATATTAAGTGAAAATATATCGATTTCAAGTCAAAACATCAAATGGCTTCATCGACAATTTTACAATATCCGCCTTTTATCATAAACTTGGAAAAAAATTACAAATTTTCTGTACCTTTGCTTCTCCGTTAAGTTAAGTGTTTCAAGAGGCACGTCGACTTCCGATCTAGACTCGTATTGAATAGCGCCATCCTCTGTTTGAACGACTCTTCCTTTCCTGCCAGTCATTTCCGCAACGTTCTCTGGGCCACCGAGTTCGTCGATTAACTGATCCAAAGTGTTAGGCGGCAACCGCTCACCTAGCGATTCTATTTGCGCCAACAATTCTTCTTTCATGCTACACGCGCGTTCAATTGCGTCTCTAGGCGGCGCTTGACTACGCGGCATATTGCCGATTGGACCAATTTGCGCCGCGCCCGGAGTACTCTCTTCTCTCTTTGTTCGATTCGTCGAGGTCTTGTGTTGCAACATCGATTGGATCTTGTCTTGAGTGCTTAAACGCTTCTTCGGGGCCTTCTTTTGCTTCTTTCCACCTTTTTTCTTGCGACGGTCCCATGGGTCTGGAATTTTTACAATTCAATGCAACAAGTGCAGGAAGAATAAAACCGATTTAAGAAAATTGAATAAATCGAGGCAGAATAAAATTAAGAAAAATTAGAAAATTTAATCAATCGAAACAGAATAAAACCGATGTATTATATGATGTATTGCATTCTAATTAATTTTTTTCATGTTTTTCGCCCGTTAAGGGTTAAGACTGATATTTCATTATCAAAAAAAAAACACAATATATGATCTTACCAGCATCGGAGTCGCTGTCAGTATAAAATGGATTAAAATCGGAGCTAATATTGCTCTCTTCGTCAGTCCTATGATCGTCTTCGCTTTCGGTGCCGCTTAATTTGAATTCCGAGCCAGAGCTATGGCCGCCATTTTTCTCTTCCTCGGAGATCTCTTCTTCGGAGGACCAAGCGCGAACCTTCTTCGAAGCTCGCTGCGCAGCTTGTCTTATAGGTTTCCGTTTGTTGCCGCTCGAGCCACAGGCGATATCGAAATCGTCGTCCCCGTCGAGTTTCAATTTCGGTGGCTCGAGACCCAGCAAACGATGGATGCGATTTCGATCCGGAGCTGGGAAATGCTTTTCCACGAGGGTTTGCAGTACACCTCTGAAAGAAGAGAAAAAAAATCGAATGATTAAATCAAAAATATCTTCGGATTGTCCAATAGAAAGATCTAGATGAAAGAAGACACTGAAGCGTGGATGAACAAACGAAAAGGACAACTATTCAAATGTAAGGAATCGAAGACATTTTTATTTTTACGGTTAAAGATAATTTGAAGAAAAAAATGACTTACTTGGCGGTAGAAACAAAGTCGCTGAGTTCGCCGTCATCACGTTCAAGTTGTTCCAGAGTTCGAGCTTCTCCAGTTGACTGGAGACCGATGACGACACACTTGCCACATTTGACTGCCTCCCGAGCTACTGCCACCGCGTGCTTCACTTTTGCCGCAATACAAAGGTACTTGAAGAAGCGTTGATGCGAGGACCAAAATTGACCCCACATAGTTTTCTTCATGCGATTTTCCGCGTCGATCAACTCGGCGGCTTCTTGAAACCTTTGCATAGCTTCCACCCACTGTAACAAATCCAATATACATTATTATAGCATGAAAAGTTGTATTTAAAATTGAGTTTAAAATTAAACTAAAAGTAGAATTTAATATTGCCGAAACGTGGACAAAGTAAATAAAAAACAGAATCAGTAGAAATTAATATTGCTACACTCAATTGTTCAAGTTTAATTAGAATTAGAAGAGATAATATTATGCGAGATTAACTTTAGGGGATAAATGATTTCGTACCAGTCGCACAGAATGATCGTAGACCTTCGTAAAGTCCTTCGAAAGCGGAACTTCTTCGATTTTGAACGCGACCCCATGGAAACTTAGCTGCCGAGCGATATACATTCCACGGAGTTTCATATCCATCGCGACAATCTCCATTGCTCCCACTCCACGCTTTTCCACCGCGGTGATGAAATCGTTGAACTCTGGAAAAGGCGTTCCTTCCCCCCACATTCCCAAGCGGACCATATACGCCATATTACGGGGCTCCGACGCTCCTGTCGCACTAGCGTAAACCACTCTCGCTTTCGGCAGCTTATTTTGTAGCTCCAGTACCGTTAAACCTGATAAAAAAAGTCAATAACTATTTACTATTTTTCTCTTTAATTTAATTTTATTTATATCACAATTTTTTTAGTCTACCGAGACAAAAGTCAAATAAATTCTGATGGATTTCTTTAGAACTTTAACAATAGTTTTTTAACTATTGTTTATTTTATTAGTTTTAACACGTATAAACAGTAGTATTGGGAGATTTGGAGGTTAGATTATGCGATTTACCTGTTTTGGTGGGTTTCGAGCTGCCAGTTGGACACAAATTCTTTGCACGATGACACTCGTCGAAAATAATTAATCCATCAAAGTCTTCGCCGCACCATTGCAACAACTGCTTCAATCGGCTCTTGTACTTGCCCCCACTCTGGGATGACTCTCCAATCAGCGCGGAGTACGTACTGAATATCACTCCCTTCTTTACGTTCCCGTTCACCCCAGAGGAAATCTTCGCATACTTGAACTTGTTCAGCGCGTGTACCTAGTTTATAAAGAATCCAACTAACTTATTATCTTTACAAAAATTTAAGTTTGTAACGAAAGCATCGGAATTTGAGAAAATTTAGAATTAAATTTCAAATTAAACTAAAAGTTGAATTTAATGAAAAAAAAAAAGAAATGAGGAAAGGAAAGAGAGTAAAAAGAAGAATAAAATTACTTCGATCTTAGCTGCTCCAATGTCCTTCAAATCCCGTTCAGCATCGTATTTGAGATCGTTCGAAACGGAGACCCAAATAGCGCGCTTTCGTCCTTTGAGATAATTTTCGAAAATAATTCCAGCGATCGTTCTGCCTTTCCCCACTCCAGCGCCGTCACCAATCAGGAACCCCGCGCGAGTACCGTCCGGCAGAAGGTGCTCGTGCTGCTGTGACGCGTAGGTTATCGACTCCAATTGCAAAGCGGATAACGCGCCCGAACGGATTGAATCTTCAGGAATAGAAACTTTGTACCAAACGTCCGTTGGCTCCACACTTGACAGCGACGCGGTTTCCACTACTGGATCCGGATGTTTGCGGCCGAGTTTCACTGTCAATCGAAGTCAATGCATATTATTTAAAATTGCCGAGAAAATTCCACCTACTTTTTCAGTTTTTATGATACATAAATAATTCTTTCGATCATATTTAGATGTTACAGAAAAACATTATCTTTAATAGAAAAAAAAGTTATTTAGTTTGAATTTAAAATTGAGTTAAACTTGAAATAATCAAATCCTTCCACAATTGAATTACGGATGTAATTACATTGTTGAAAATTTCGAAAAAAAGGAGAAAAAAAACATACATTTAGTTGGCATATAATCCGCATAAGTCTCTGCAACACCCATCTCTTCGTCGTCAACTTCTTCCTCTTCCGGTAACGTCGGCTGCATGTTCATCTTGCTCGGATCGCCAGCATTCATCCATAATTGCGACACTGCTTTGCCTAAATTTTAATTAAGTTTGTGAACCAAACCTTCTTAGTCTGAAATAGTCGGTTTTAATATTTCACGCTTTTCCCAGATTCTAAACCGAAAGCGAAACCTTGTCAAAACAATCTATCGGTCGAAACCGAAAGAAAACTTACTGAAATCTTGATGATATTTTGAACAATTTTTCGGGATCGACCAACGTACCGGTTCAAAATATCTACTGTTATTGATAATGGAACGGTTGAGAACGGTGAATAATAGAATTCGTTAAATCGCGAACTTTGTTTCTATTCTTCTTTCCTATTGTTTTCGTATTCTCTATTTCCTGTCTCGAGACACGAACCAAGGACCTTAAAACAGGTCCTTCTACGTGGAAGGTACTTAAAGTATCAGTCGTATAGTTAGAAGAGTAAAATATTGGACCGAAGAAGATCCAAATGTTTCTTTTAGAGTCAGAGAATGTGGAATAGTAATATCGTTCATAGAAATACCTGAAAGACCAGGAGACCAATTCGAATGTAATCCTCCTTGGTTAAGGAACTGCATGAACGGATTAACGCCCATATTCATTCCAGACATACCCATGAAACCGCTCATCAACGTATTCATATCCATACCTGAGAATGAGGAAAAAACATTTTTGATATCGTTCGCCTAAGAAAAAAAGGGTTTTGAGGGAGAAAAACAAGAGATTTTTATAACAATTGACTAATTAACAGTTTTGATATCTATGGAAAATGTGGAATTCAAACTTTAGATCAACAGAGTTTATTGTTAGTGATTAAAATTCTACAATATCAATTTGTAATTGTTTCAGTGATGACTAATGCAAGTATATGAAAAATTCAATGATGAAACCAGCGAGCTGTTCAAGCTTCAGAATTGTTTATAAGGATAATTGAAATGTGAACTATTGAATTCAGTGACTCACTGGGTTGCAAAAACGCAGCAGGATTGAGTCCCGCGAGGGTAGCTAGTCCAGGTGGAAAAGCGTAAGGCCCACTAGCAGCCAATTGACCCAGTTGGCTGAGTTGTTTCGCGGTGACGAAACCAGGTGGCGCACCCTGCGAACCTCCCACCCGCACCATTTCGTAACCTGGAGGGGTGGCTTTAGTCACTAAACCGCCAGGAATTTTCCCGCCAAATTTCTGATTCAGCACTGGAACAATAGAAAATATTAATTAGTGTCAATTCAAATCGTAAATTTTTCATTACTTTCCTCCCTTTTAATTATTTCTTTAGCGTTCTCTCGCTTCTTCGTTGTATTTTACAATATCTTTTTTGGGGATAGGAGAGTTGTTTTTTTAATCTAACTAATATTATGCAAAGTAATCATAATTGAATTTAATTAAATTTGGAATTGAAACGAATTGGAATTCAACCGAATTTAAATTGAGTCACATCGACTCGTTTTTTCCAAGTTTTGCATCGTTTCCCGAGGAAGCGGTACCGACATTCTTTCTTCCTTGGTAGTCGCTCGTCAAGGTCCTCCAGGAATCTTTCAGTTTCTCTTATTTTTCTCAAACTTTCCAAATGTTAGTAGGAGAGTGGAAAAATAACAAAACTTACGACTTATTCCACTCGCGTCCTTTCCCATTGCTTCGTCCACCAGCTCGCTTGGCTTTTCATCCTTGATATTCGCGATTCCTGCGGCCGTGGCGAGGTCCTTTCCTCCACCTGAAATATCATTCCATTTCATTACTCTGTTTATTCACCATTTTAAAATTATCCAATGATTCCAGAATTATGCAACTCCCATTCTCTTTTCCACTTCTAATTAATTCTACCGTCAACTATTAACTTAAATTTGGAAATATTAATCTGTCCTCGAATCTATATCGAACATCTTCAAGAAAGAGTTTCTAATTCTCAAACGATTGTATTTTAATGTTTTTTAAAATAGTTCAGAATACTTCTATAATATCAAGCGTATCGAAATTAATGATCAAACGTACTAAATATTATAAGTAGTCTAAATTCATTCGGCTTTTGGAATACGATTCTTATGTAAAATCTCTGCCGATTTTTTATAATCCTTCTTTCGACCAAAGTCAGACCAAATTAATTAACTTCTTATCGCCGCCACAACAATGCTACCAGATTCAAAATATTAAAATCGATCATCGAAACCACGAGAAACGAGACGATTGAAACCAGTTCGTAAAGTGATCTCTGCATTTAATTGTATCTGATCAAGGTTGAAACTCACGATAAAATAGAAATAAAACTACAAAATAAACTTATCGCAGATCCCCAATGAAATCTCCGTACGAATACGTACACTCAATTTAGAACCCAACTTCGCCATTTCTTAAATCGGAACTTACATCCTAAAAAACTGAACGTTACTAAAATAATCAGAGATAAAGGTTCTTTGAGTCGCCAGAAAGAATCAGAAGCGAAGTAACAGAAAGCGAAAGAAAAAACAAAAATAAATCTGCCTGTGCAGTTGCAAACCGTAGTTGTCATAATTTTAAGAAATCAAATATATACTTCGTAGTACTTACCAGGCACTTCAATTTTATCTGGATCCTCATCATCATCAAAATCACTGCCACTGCTGTCGTCCGTCATCGCAGCCTTATACCGTTTCGTTGCCTAGTATATCGAGAATAGACACAATTAGATGAAAGATTATTTACAACAAATCGAGAGAGGCGAAACGATTGTTTCCTAAAGAGACTCCAAAAGAAGAATTATTAGGAAGAGGAAAGAAAAATCGAGTGATGCGCGAAATGGAAACTAAAGATCGAATATACTCGCTGCTCAAGTAAAAACCTGTGGATGAATCACTGGAGTCAGTGGACCTCGTGGAAGATCAGATTCGAACGTTTTTCCCAAAGAAGACTCAATTTTCGCGACGATGCTTTTTGGCGGAACGCGCTTAGTAAGCAGCAGTAGCAACCGCGAGTGGGCGGAGGAGTGGGGGGGGAGAGGCAGTAAAAAGTGAGAAGAGAGGGAAGAACGCGTGACAACGTGCGACGACGCGAGTATCTCAAAAGAAATTGTGTTTCTGTGGACAGGAAACCTACCATGATTCACGATATTTTACGGATAATTTCGTAATTCACAGAAATATAGAAAAGGATCTTGAAATAGTTTTTTTTTTCGTTTTTTTGGTCGCTAAAGAGTGTAGGTAGAACGACTCGAAGACAGAGAATGAGAGACAGAGAGAGAATGGACTAAGCGACAAGCAACGAAGTTGCGACACGAATGTTGAAGTTAAGTAGAGAAGATAAGAAGAAGAAGAAGAGTGGTTATGGTACACGCGTGTAACAGATTTGTTTAGAACATTTTTTCGCGATTGCTATCACGAGACAATCTTTCTTCTTGCATCGCCTCGCCTCGAAGCACCGCGCCTCACCTCACCTCACCACACCGCGAACCTTTAAACGCGCTCGAACGCCGCCATCTTCGACTCTCCACCGCCGATGAGTGCGCGGTGCACAACTAGAGCCGAAGCTCGATTGGAATTTCTTGAGGTCGTCTGAATCGATGTATCGATTGTTTCGGAGAAATCGATTTCATTGTGGAAAAGGAGAATTGGAATATCGTTCCGTATTTTAATATTTTTGATTGTGATTTGTGTTTGAATCGATGGGTAAATGAGTTTTTGGTTTGAATAAATTTAATAAGACGTAGTAATACATAATTCGTTTTTAAATTAAATGTTTAGAATGGACGTAGTACTACATTATTCATTTTCAACTTGAATATTTCAAAAGACGTAATACATTCTCTGTATACTACGTCCTCCGCAAAATTGAAGTTCGATTTCAATGACGTAGTACTGCATCGTCCGAAGAAATTGAAGCTTGATCTCGACGACGTAGTACTACGTCTATCTTCTTTCGTTTCTTCAAAATTAATTCCAATTTCAACTCTCTTCTGTTGCCATAAAACTGTCAAAAGCAAACGATGTACGCGATATCGACGCTTCTGCCATCGATACATCGCTCAACATCGTCACCAGCCATATCGATACATCGATATATACCTCGATTCCCCTTTTTCCAATCTTTTTTCCAACCCAGCTTCCAATATCTCCCGATGCGGCAGCAGCGCCTTTTTTTAATTAACAATATTCCCGTGCAACATTTAAAACGAGTTACGCGCTGCCGAGTACCTCAAGGCTGTTTTAAAAAAACCGCCAACGAGCTTCGAAATATCTTAATCCACCGATTAGCGATTAATTTCATTAAATTTCACCCACAATTCTTACAAGACATGAATAATAATTTTATTTACCATTTAATCAGTGGAAAAATCGGTTGTTCACGTTGAATCTTCTCCTTATTACACTGGCACACGTTCTGCTCACGTCGTCCTCGCGTCAGAATGCCGACTCTGGCTACCGGGTAAACGATCGAGCGAATTCCCTCGAGGCGGCGACTTTTTCTCCCACGATTTTCGAAGCACGTGTGTGCCACTGCGATTCGCGATATCAGCGGTAAACAAACCGTCGTCGCATATCTCTCTCTTTCTCTCTTCTCCCTCTCTCTCACTCGTACACACACACACACACACACACACTTTTAAGTCACTCACTCTTTCGTAACGCAACCTCGCGCGACGAGCAACGCGGCAACACTGCCGCGGCGGCGCTGATCGTTAGTCGATTTAAAGGCTACGCGGTAAAAAGAAAAGAATACGAGAGTCAATTCAGCGCATGATCGAACCATAGCGAGATTTATCGTGGAAAAATTATTCTTACGTAATGGAGAATTCAATCGGAAGTCTTCTCGTATAAATTGTAACTTAATCTTCGAGTTTTGCGATGATTATTTAACGGAGAATTACAGAAAAAAATCTTAAGGCTAATGGGATCGATCCGACCTCCATCGCGAGTGAGGCGACATCTCGCGAGGGCGGCAGAAGCTCATGAGAGATATACGGCTGATTCAATTTCGGTAATCTAATACGAGCCTTATTTGATTTGAGAATTTAGATTTCGGAAAGTCGAGGATTTGGAAATGTTGCGATGATGATTAACACGTTTCATGTCGGGTGTTTCATTTATGGTGCACGTTAAACGTGCAAGTCATGTATATACCATAAATGGTACACGATGTAATATAACTACTCTAAATAAGCTAATTCCTCGTGGATTGTTGATGTCATGAAATATTGTGTGATAATATATCGATGTTAAACGAAATCGTCAACTGGCCTGATGGATACGTTTTGACTTGGATGAAATTGTGATGAAGCATCGATGACATTTTGATGAAACCAATGAGATTTGAATAAAATATTAATTTAAATCGGTTATGCTAGTAACGTTATTCCCGCGTTTCGTTCCGATTGGTCGACTTACAGCAATTTCGCTTGGGCGTGGATCCCCCTCCATAGTTCCGCGCGTTCCTAAAATGGCGGCATATCCGGCGTGTCGCTCGGCGTTGTTTGTAATTTTCATGGCTACTAGCTCGTCAGATTCCTAATTGATCTTTCGAAATTCGTCCGAAATTTGCTTCAGCCCGTTCGTGTCGCGTTATAAATCGACCGATTCCCGAAGAAGAAGATGACGATAACCTCGCGAATCACTGCGATTCATTAGAAGATCGCCGAACGGAAGAATTCTCATTTCTATTTCGATTCTCACCCGGTTTTGGAAGGATCTCTACATGAATCTTTATTGCTTTATTCTCTTCTAACTCAAAATGGTTCGAGGTAAGAAATTTCTTCGATTAATTACCTCGAGTTTCCTTTGAAATGCGGGTTTTATAGTTTGAGGTTATGTTTTGATACCTTTCGAACACAATTCCCCACTCCATTTTGAACGTTACTGGGAAGCGACTCAAAATTCTCAGCTTTTATTTGATTTTGCTTTTTATCGCAACATGCGAAGGAATCTTTTCAGTTTCCATTGGATCTTTTACTTTCTTGCTATTCTATCGGATCTAGCTTCTTCTGTCAGGAATCATGAGATATAAACTGATCTGTTACCTGTGTCAATCAATTCCAATTTTGTTCCTGGTACATTGGTTTTGGATCCTTCTTTTTCATGGGTTGATTTTTAGTAAGGGACAGCAATATTTTACTAGACTCGTTGGTTGTGTCTATAGGAAGAAGAAAACGTGCACAAACAAGAAATGGGATCACAGCTCGCTCTGCAGTTCCTCCGCTGGAGAAGGAAGAAATGGGATCTCCGGCAAAGAAGGAAACCAAGATGGAGGGTAACAAGAAAGCACAAAACGGAAGCAGCTTTAGAGCTCGGACGCCTAACGACATATGCAAGCCTTCTGCTTGTATCAGAGGTTTCCTATGTTCGCCTGTGGTATGCTTCTTCTCCGATAATTTCTATTTTACTTAGAAACTTACTACAACGATACTTTAATTGAATTTTGAAATTCTGTTCTCCTCAATGTTAACTAACGATCATAATTATTCCATTATCTTTCAAAAACGTAACAAATCGGAAGATCATAAGTGTTCAAATAAGAATTTTTGAGGAAAATGTTGATAAAAGGAATAGATAATTATTTAAATAATTCAAGTGTTTATTTATAAGAGTTCAATATATTTTATTATATTTAATAATTGAAAGATTTTTGATTTTTAATTAACGCGATAATAATAATCTGGTTTTAGACAGAATTATCGAGCATTGCGAGCGCAGAGCTTCCTCCAAAGGACCCGGATCCCATTCTCCACACGGAAACGTTCTTCTCGAGCAAAGAGATCATTGAAGCCCAAACCGCCATTGTGACAGATGCCGAGCATTTTTGTACAGACGGTAATTTCTTATTTCCCGAGTAAATAAATTTTTGACTATTGAGAATTTTTCGAATTACTAGAGAAAAATTTAAATTGCAGAAACCCCGGTCGCGGTTCCGGTCCACGGACCATCGACGCCGCATCGAATCAACATGCCAAACAGCCAGTTGGAGGACTCGGACGAGTCGAACACAATCGAGAAGGAGCAAACGAAGCCAGTGATCAATGGCACGAGTCACTTGACTCCTTCGCATATGAAGAAACCGGGAACGAGAGGTCGTAGGAAAAATGTGGGCGCTCCGGCGAATCAAGGCTCGCGATTGAACGAACACGCAGCGAATAACCTCGCAGCGAATCACAAGCTTACGGATTACTTCCCAGTGCGGCGGAGTGTCCGGAAGTCGAAGAAGGCGGTGCTGGAGGAAAAGCAGCGCGATATGGAAAACAAAGTGCTCTGTCAGAGCGAGGAGGGTTTGGAGGTGAGTTCTTTCTTTTTTGAAGAAGAAGTGGAGGGGAATGATTGGATTATACCGGGGATCTCTCTTTTCTCGAATCAGGTGAGAACTTTCCATGGAAAAGGTCGGGGCGTTGTGACAACGCGAGAATTCTTGAAAGGTGAGTTCGTCGTGGAATACATCGGCCAACTGATCGATCAAGTCACCGCGAAGAAGCGGGAAAAAATTTACGCTCAGGATCAAAACACCGGTTGCTACATGTATTACTTTCAACATCGTAACCATCAGTATTGGTAAGTTCAATTTCCTATTTTCTTTTTATTATTATTTATTACAATGAAAATGAAATATACAATGACTGTTTTTAGCATCGACGCCACTGCGGAGACTGGCAAACTCGGGAGGTTAGTAAATCATTCGCGAAATGGGAATCTAATCGCGCGGATCGTGGAAGTTGAATCAACGCCGCATTTGGTTCTCACCGCCAAGGAAGATATACCAATGGGTGTCGAGGTCTCCTATGATTATGGAGATCGTAGTCGCGAAGCGATTCGCCATCATCCATGGCTGGCATTATAGCGCTTCCAATTCAATTATTTATCTTCGACAACTTTGTACAGAAGAGAAAAAGAGAAGATGAAGACTAAACGATCGTCGGATATCACGTGATTCTCCGAATTCCTCCTATGAAGGAACTGATATGAATTGAATTGTACATTGAATTTAGGTGATTAAGGCTTTTAACGCGCCGGGGGTCACGGGATGCTGCTGTTCCTGGATAAGGGAGAGACGCGAAGAACAAAGTAGACAATTGAACAAGTTAAGAAATATAGAAATCCATGAACCAGAATCAAAATCAACTCGATAGATACTGATTGGATATGAGTGATGCGATTGGTCTTCTCTCTCAAAAAAAAAAAAACGGTTGATAAGATTAGAAAACAGAGCCGTTAAATTAACAACAATTGATTTTAAAAACAAACGATTTTCTAAGAAAGGATCGGTTCAAAAAGATCAAATCTCAACTTTGTTACATGATCGCACTGTAAAGTTGTATAATAAAGTCGGAGTATTCGATAAGGAAAAAATTGGATTGAATGAACGAGAGAGAGGCTCGAAAGAATAAGACGAGTTTCTAGGCCAGAAAAAGATAAATTCGATCGAAAGAAAAAAAAGAGAGATATCGATAATGACAAAAATTGATTTTGCAGTCGAAAGAAACAGAAGAGATTTAGAACGAGAGACGACTGTTGCAAAGTCTTCCGAAAGTATACACCCTGTATACGTAGAATAATGGAAATTAAAAATTCCATCGCAGAGAAAGAAAAAGAAATGATTTTCACATTCGACGCTGTCTGAAGAATATTCATAAATCGAAGGTCACGGACGTTTGTATCGAAACATTAAGAAGGCTGAAAATCCACCAAGAGGTCATTTCTACAAGATTCATCGAGAGTATCGAAACCTGGATTTAAATCCTGGAACGTAGGAAACTGGCCGCTATTGGTCCATTATTAACATTTTCCTGAAGCCATGTTACTGACAAAAAAAGTAGAGCAGCAAAGTTGCACGAAACAAAGAAAGAGGTTCAAAGGACTAAGATGGATTTCTGAATCGGAAATAGATAAATAATGAAGTTAATTTTTGAGTTGGAAGAAAAAATGAGTGGATTGTGAGAGACGACTCAGGTGATTGATGTGTTGAGAATATTGCGAATAGAATAATATATTTTGAATCGCGTAGTAAAATAACCGCAAGAATGAAATGTGTTCTTAGAATTTCCGCTTATCTTTAAGAAGCGCAAAGCTTTTTTTCTCTCTCTCTCTTAGTTTTCTGATTTCTGTGTGGAGTGGGGATATTTTTGAAACTACACGTGAAAGTTCTGATCGATTTTTGGAAATCCATCGGATATAGACTTAAGCGAGCGTACTGTTAGTACATTCTCGAAAGAATAGTATTTACAAAGAATCTAGATTGTTATCAAAACCTCTCACTGCCAAATAGGGAGAATAATAGAGAAATTATAAAATCTTATTCGGACGGTTGCATTTTCGAGATTTTTTTATGAGTTTCGCAGCAGCAATTTCGCGATGAGTAGTTAGAAGAGAAACTCTCATGTTACGCGGATGTTCCGCTAGGCAAGTTGTTTAATTTTTCGTTTGTCTTGTATGTATATAATTAAGTAACCTATCGATAATCACGCCTATCAAACAAACGTAACGCGCGCAGTTTCGAAAAGATTGCGGCTCAAGTTCCATCGAGGACATTTCCGAATTCAGGGAATAGTTTTTTCGATGTTCGAAAAATTCGCGCTGCGCTATTCACTATTGAAGTCAAGCGACCATGTTTCGTTTTGCTAACCACGCGGCGCGTACCGAGCGACGAAACTAAATGTCTTCGAGAACTCAAAAGTTTCGCACTCGAGAAAAGTTTGGTGTCGGTTCTGGATTTTTGAAAAGAATTTAAATTCCCGAAATTGCTTCAAAGAAAACACGAAAACAATATAAGCCACAATTCAATGTATTTCAAAATATCGGCTCGAAATGCACGGGGATTCCTAGAAAAAAGTCTCGAATGACACCGATAATAACAATAAGAATAACAATAATAATAATAATAGTGATAATAAGACCGCAATTAGATTCTCGAGTGCGAAATTTCCGGGTTTTCCACGCGCGTATATCTACAAAGGAACTTGTACGGTGAATGATAATTAGAATTACTATCTTATTAAGAATATTTATTCGTCCCCTCTCCCATCAATAGTATCTCGCGTATCTCGGTTTCCCGCCTGCCGATTGGACATTCGCTCGCACGCAATTTATTTATGATTCTCTCGCGCACTATACATAAGTTAATCACAGTAATCGCGAATTATACGTAAAAACCACCGTTGCGGCTAATTACCGCGCGCCTTTGCTCCTCGTGCCTCGTTCCACCGAGCTAAAAGCAATCAATTTTCAAAGCTCGTCTGCCATTGGAGCAAATTCGCTAGGCGCGCAGCTGGCGACCTATATCTTTTATCGTAATATTTTCTAACTCGTAGCGCACTGGTCCTACCCCTACCACCATCACCGTTGCCGCTACGTCTCGGAGAAATATATTTTACACTCGGACACTGCTGGCTACTGTTATCATACAATAAACGATTAAACTGTTGTTTCTCGTCTTTTTTATTCCAATTCAAAGTCAAATGATTTATTGAAACTACAGTCAGATATTCGTGGGATATGATATTTTTTAACACCTTTAATTAATTCTTATACAATCCAGTTAGTACAATAAAAAACAAGAGAAATAAGATGGTATAAAACTCGTATTCACTCCGGACTGTTAATATTTCTACAAATATGGAATTATGAATGTTATGCATACGTGTATAATGGTATCAAAACGATATATGTTTGTGTTTTATAATGAGGGATGCGAGACCCAATACCGAGTCACAATATTAAAATGTATTGGCGATGTATGTTTGTGTTTAAAGGCGAATCCAGTGCCACCTGTCGGAATATTATCAACCCAACCTCTTTAAATCCCCCGAAATCCTCCTGCCACCAATCAAGGGGGTCGTAACATAGTCGTACTTGTCAAAATAATGCAGAATCTTGAAACAGTCTTGAAGAAAACCTCGAAAAAATATACGAAACATATAGTAAAAGTTTAACAGAGATTCCTAACCTGATTTTCCTCGTCAACTTCGATCTCAATTTATCATTCACCGCGTATTTCTCAGGAATCCGCGAACCTAACCCCGAAATTCTGACGAGATTCCAAGAGAACCTCGGGAATTAGGGAATAAAAATTCTTTTCGCTTTGAAGAATTTACAACTATGATCAAAAGAAAGTCAAGAGTGAATTGAAACTGGAAGAAAGTGAAGTGAAAGGATGGCGGCAATAAGACATGCTCTCCAAAGAGAGGTTTTCACTCCGAACGATGAGAAACTACTTAGTGTTTGCTTCGTTAGCAAAGCGTACAAGAAAAAGAAGATGAGCTTTTTGTGTTTGACTACGACAACTGACACTCCGGCTATTTTGTTACTATACCAAGTAAAAAAGAACGATAAGAATGTCTTCAAGAAGAAACAATGCTGGGCGCTAAGCGATATCCAAGTTGTGGATGGTGTCAAGAACGATTCCATGGATATCGAATTACACATTGATAAGGTTTACAAGTGGTCAGCGACCACTGTCCAAGAAAGGCGGACTTTCATCAGTAATTTGTACACTTATTCGTGCAGTCTCAGTCAACGACCTCAGTTTAGGAACGTTCCTAAAGAATGGCAGATCGAACCGAGCTCTCTTAAAGAGAGCGACAGCATTGCTTTTACTCCAGGTGTTTATTTGCAATAGTTTCGTTCAGTTTAGTTTTGTTTTTTCTCTTTTATTTATTTCATTTTTATTTGACAAAGTATTAATTGACAAATTGAAGTCGATTGACCTAGTGCCGAACGCATTATATTGCAGAACTGTTGACATCGCCAATATCGTCTGACTACCAACCAATTACGGAGAAAGAAGCAATTGACTTGAAGAACTTAATGGGGAATTGTGAATATGCGGTGTCCAATGCTGAGATGTTTATGGAGACTCTGTCTAAGGATCTGTCAATTCTAGATGGGGTAAGCTATTGTTTTTAATTGAGTCATTATTATACAGCTGTTGGCGTTAATCAATATATTCTATAATGTACCGTACAGTATACTGTTACAACATATGGTTTTTATTCTGGATCAGAAATTGTTCCTAACATCGTGTTTTCCCTTACAGGAAAATGTCCAGTCGGTCCTAGCCTCGGAAGCCAGAGTCGCCCTATTAATGAACAGCATCGAGGAAGCAATCACCGAGGCCTCGATAGTAGAAGCACGATTGGCAGCTTACGACGAGGCTCTTGGCAGGATTCGCGAAGTGATGGCACGCGTTGGTCAAAAGAATCAAGCCATTCATACTGCGAATAACAATGCGAAATTATTGCTGGATCAGTTGAATACCGTAATAGTAAGCATTTAAAAAAAATTCTCTTTTAATTGATTTTAGAAGAAAAATTTAAGAAACAATGAAAATAATTAACTGATCAATAACCATGACAATAACAACAACAACAACAATGATAATAATGGTAATAATGAGAAGATTAGTTTGAAATTTGTGTATTTGTTTGTTAAGCTCCAATTAGATATTCCAGCAGCGCATCAGCGAACTTTGAGCGAAGCAGAACTTCCTGGAGAAAAAGACGAGCTCGCAGCAGCTGGTGCAGTGTTGTTGAAAGCATTGACGGCGCCATTGCCATCGGGCCTCGACAAACTGAGCGCTGTCAGCGAACAGAAAAGGAGACTGGACAAACTTCGCGCGAAATTCTCGATGATCGTCGCGAGACATCTCAACAATCTTTTTATTCATCTGGTAAATGTTCTTAGAAGATTCCAAAATAGAATTTTCAATTAACTGTTTTCGCATTAAAGTTAGTTACAGATTTCAGATTTCAGTTTAATTAAGGGACAAAATAATAAGGATTAAAAGGATTAAATTAAAGAGTCGTTTCTAAAATTGGAGAAGAAAACAGTTAAGATTAAGCTTGATTAAAAACGCAGCTATGGGTCGATAGAGTTATAATACACCATAAGAGTAGTATTTTGATGCTAAAGGTGTGTTCTCGTTGTTATTTCGTTTTCTAGGGAAACGATGCAGGGGATTTGTCGACGTCGAATGATCTAATACTCCCGACTCACCAGACAGTGCACCACGAGCTGGAACCGTATACCGAGTTGATCCAACTGTTACGGGCTCTCGACAATAAGGCGTTTGTGCAACTGACCAAGGTCTACACAGACACTATGAGCAAGTTGTACAAGCGGGACTTGAAGCGGTTCTTCGAGGATGCGAAAAATAAGCTGATTAGCAAGCGACTTCAAGGTATGAGACAATTACAGCAATAATAAATAAATGAAATTAAAACTAAATTTTTTTCATGTCACCGTATTGGGGCTTTTCGTTTTCTATGACATAAATGCCATGTTCCTGTAACGGATACTTTCGGCCTTCAAGAATTAACTTTGATATTGAAATGAAATTCCAGCGACTACTTCGAAATCGAGCAGTCAGAAAACCGAGGATCTTCTGAACCCTGCTCCGATTTGTCTCCTGAGCGGCGAAGTTTGGTCACCGGTGGGCGATGGAAATCTCTTGGATTCGGTGCTCGATTGCATGCTGTCGCAAATGCAGCCAGTTTGCTTAGCCGAACAAGCTTTCTGTATTTCTTTCCTTCAACTGGACTCGGTTCTTTCGCCGTCAAAAGTCTGTATTTCTCAATCTCATCTTGTATTATCAATTTTTTTTTCTCCGAAAATTGATCAAGGAAACAAAATGACTTTGTTTCATTTTTGTTCCTCAATTATAAATTTCATTTATTTCCTCAATTAGAATTTCTTTAAAAAATCAAATCTGGATATTTCGAAGTAATTAATAAGTTGGATAAGAAAATGATGGATGAAGTAAGAAGAAAGTAAATTGGAGGATTTGAAGGGAATAATTAGTGTTTATCGTGGATATTAGAGTACGGAAATGGAAGAGACCGAGAGCGGAAGTAACGGTGCAGCGAGTCCCGGATCGGTAACTTCGACGACCAGCAAGAAATTGGAGCGACAAGTGAACGAGGAAGTTCGCGCAACCATGTCAGCGATTTTCCCCTCTCTAGAGACCGAATTGAATAATTTTATCTCCTTCTTGAACAAGATCGATAGCTTGTGAGTACATACGAATCCTTCTAGCAACGAAATCTTAGTTCTTAGTGAAGAAATAATAAGGATACAAATAATAGAAATAATATCAATTGAATCTTGAATTAATATTCGTAATGTATATTGAATAAATTGAATATATTCAATATACTGAATATACTGATTATACTCAATATACTTAATTTTCTTTAATTGCCCGCAGTTGGTGCATGTACGTTTTAGTGCGGCTCTCTCAGCACGTGATGTCTGCCCAGGACACTGGTTCCTTCCTCTCGATGACCTTCGCGTCGGCTTTGATCCAAGTGAAACGAGCTTTCGACAAATTCATGCAGCTGCAGCTCCAATCGATTCTCAACGACACAAAGGTCGTTAACCGACGACACAAATGCGGCATTCTTCCGTACATCGAGAACTTCGGCCCGTTCGCGCGGATTGCTGAAAAGATCTTTAAGAATTCCGATCGAAAAGTCGATCTTGAGAAATGGTACACGAAACTTCTTGGTACCATGTTCGAGGCGATCGTTGTTCACAGCCGCGAACATCACAAAACACCGCCGGAAGTCATCAAAATGGGTAAAAAACTTATCTGAATATTGTAAGAAAGAATTTTTCTCAATTATTTGCATTTTGGAGCTAGTTGTTTTCAAACAGGTTTTATCGTTTCCTACTGATTTCCTATTGTTTCATACAATTTTTCGTTTTTGGATCGAATTGTTTTTAATTTTTCAGAAAACTTTCACCATCTCTACGATCTCCTGTCGCAGCTAAAGATCTCGGTCCTGGACCATGAGCGAAAGGAAGCGAAACAGAAGTACCAGGACGCACTGCGCGCTTATGTTACTCAATATTTTGGCCGGCCTTTGGAAAAGCTTAACGTGAGTCTTCTTTTTTATTCTAAAAAGCAAATTTGAGTTTCAATTTATACATAGAACAATGTTATCTCTATACATTTACCTACTCCCTCTTTTGTTAAATATATTATTTCTCCCTCTAATATATTAATTCCATTATTTACTTAAAAAATCGAATATAGCAGGTTTTTTTTACTAATTACTTATGGTTCGGCGATATAATGACATATTCTGTGATAATATATCAATCTTAAATCAAAGACGATGTGACACTGATCGTGTTAATTCAACGATGAGTTTGTTTCGGTGTTCCGCAGCTATTTTTCGAAGGCGTCCAAGCTAAAGTTGGCGCGGGAGTGAAGGAATCCGAGGTCAGTTATCAAATGGCATTCAGCAAGCAGGAACTTCGACGCGTGGTAAAGGAATATCCCGCGAGAGAAGTGAAAAAGGGATTGGAGAACTTGTACAGGAAAGTCGAGAAACATTTGTGCGAAGAAGAGAATCTCTTACAGGTAATATAATACATATTTATATCATTATACTACATTTTCATTTTCGATTTTTAAATGTGAAGAACAATGTTACTTTTTGTTTTTATTCAATTTTAACTTGAATTTGTTTAAACAAACTGAATTTCTACGTTACTCGATTTTAGTCTGAATTAATCAGTATAGAATAATCAAATTGAATAATATATGTATAAATTGTAAACTTGAGATAAAACGCATTAGAAGTAACGAGTGTGAGATTCTGAAAGAAATCCAAGAATTTTCAAATAGTTTTTTTTTTTTTTAATCAACGAAACTAAAAGAAATTCTTTTCGCGTTTCTCAGGTCGTGTGGCGAGAGATGCAGGGCGAATTTATCGCCCAGTATATTTATATCGAGGAACTGATACAACGTTGCTATCCCGACAGCATGGTCACCTTGGAATTCACGATACAAGACATTCTGGAGTTTTTCTCGGAAATAGCGCGCTCTCATTGAGTAAAAAGCTTCTGTAAAAAGTATCTTACAAACTAGTAGCTAACTTGTATAGCAACGTGGCTGCCAAATTGCGAAGATCTCCTAGCTTTAAGAAATCTAGTACATATTTATTTCCTTCGGAATCTTCGTTTTTGTTTTTTACGCTAGAAGCACACTGTAAATAAATTTGTGTAAAAAGAAGGTGCTCGAGATTTTTTCAATGGTGACTGAAGATCAGTGGGTCTTATTTATGATGGTATATAATAAATCTGTTAAGGAATGAATAATATTGAGGTTATAAAGTATATTGTTTATTGCAACGATTAAAAAATTAAAGCTTAGAATGGATGACGTACTACTTTTTCTTTTCAATAAATTCAAGCACAAGGTGAATGACGTAGTACTACGTCTTAATAAAAATTGATATTAAAATTTTGAAAAAAATGGAAATTGAGACAATGGGCAAGAAATATGTGATTTGTAAAATGAAAGGTGAGAGTGCATCTTTTTCAATGAGTGAGGTTGTGTCGCAGATAAGAAGACGAACGTTTAGGGTCGTATCAAGAAAAAGATCCGATGAAAGATACTGATAAAGATATATTTAACCAAGTTGGAGTTCGAACGATGCACTATGTGCTATCATTCGTCACTCGAGTAGTCTAAATTCATTGCCTAATTATGGGTTTAATTCTGCGGTGGTGTCGGTGGGAATGCGTTGAGGTAGACCAGACCCGTCGATGTTCCCTGAAACATTTAAACATTGATTTTTCATGAATTTCGCAAATATTCTCCTAAATAACTTTTAATTTATTTTCTCGTTAAATTACTACTTAGTTCAGAAGGGAAGAGTTTTTTTACAATAGATATCCTGGTTAATTGATTGAATGTAACTAAGAAAAATGTCAATTGGGGTCAAACTTTGACTGGTTTCTCCCAACCTTCCTATCGTTAGGAATCTTTAAATTGTTCCAGGCCACAGGGAAAATACCTGTTTCTCTAGCATTTGTTTTTGTAAATGAATTGAACAATAAGAGAAAAGTTCCACTTACGAAGAGACAGGTGCCAACGAAGAAAGCTATGGATGCAACCAATTGTTTATTGTATTTTGCCTGCATCTTGTTGTAAGACTCCTGCCACGATCCCTGAGGCACTGGCAGACTGTTCATCTTGGGCTTTGGTGGTGGGTCCATCTTAATGAAGGTGATACCTATAAAAAATAAATATATAACAGTCTGCGCAGTAGTCATATCTAACACGCCGGACCCTGGAATTCTAAAATTATAATTCACTCTTCACTTTCATAATCTTCGTGTTTGCATCCTCAAATAATTCAATCTTGTAATTTGCCACAAGTTGGATTAACAAAATAGCTCTCTTTTACTAGCCGCAACTTTGGATTAAGTTGCAGAAGTTTGCAACTTAATCGTCGAAGCTAACACTATCTCCGAATGGAATTATTCAGTGAATAATCTAATTGTTAGATTCAAAGAATCGCCAATGAGAAGCATTAAAATATTCGATTTCAGATTTATCTTTAGGTCGTCAGATTTTACTGGCTGTTCTAGAATCGAATGGCCTGATTTGAGACACAAACCAAGGAGCTTAAAGTAGATCCTTCTACCTGGAAGTTACTCGACAAGATATCAATTCGTGCAGTTAGAAGAGTAGAATATAGAACCGAAGAAGCTCCAATGGTTTCGCTTTGACACAGAAATAAACATTGCGACAAAGTTGCTCGTTAAACTTTGCGACTCTCTACACCTTGTACTCAACATTCGCATGACATACACCCCAAAACAATGGTTTCTAGCGACAAAGATACAAGCAGAAAGGTGACATAAATTCTTAGAAAGCCTTGTCACCGAACAATGTCACGTCAAACTTAAACGTCAACTTATCCAATCGAAATCTTTTCTATTATCCACTGATCTTTAATTCCAATGACAAACCGTCATTAGATTCGCATGCTGCCAATTGAGTTTCGTTCCGCGAATATTCCTCTCCCAGACATCTAAAAATCTCAGAGTAAATAAACCTGTCTAAAGAAAGCACGAATTTTCTAGAAATTTTCAAAAATTTCCTCGGAAGAATTATTCGAGGCAAAAAGAGTTAACAATCTTATTGATTAGAAACTCAAGTATCGAGTATTACGTCTGCTTCGCAGTTGGTCATTACACATTATGTAAGATGTGATGCGGGAGATGATCGTAGAATTGGAAATGATAAATGAATATATAAGGAATGTGTTCGTTACCTCTTTTCTGGATGAACGAAACAGGCCTCGCCATTTGACGAATCATTTTTCCTTGTGAGTTTTATAAAAATCTTTGGCTCAGCAACGAAAAACTCAGACCCGAGAGAGTCGATGGAATATCCTCCGATCGAATGGTACCGTGGTGTACAAAGATTATAGAATAGAAACTCTCTATTAGTGGTGGCGTATTTGGTCCGTAGATAGCAGCACTATCGATCGTGTGGTAATTTGAAAAAGAAGCGAAGGTTCGAATGCTGATACAGGTTTCTACTTTATCGTGCATCGATATTCGAGTTCGGGGTCTAGAGAGTAGATGGTCAATGGACAACGACGTTTGACCAATCGGAGCCCACGAATCAGAGTGACGTCACCCAGTATGCCTATTGGAATTTGATTGAATGAGGGACGAAGGGTGATTTCTTGGTGAGTTTGGTGAGTTTGGTGGTTTTTGTGATTTTGGGTTTAGTTATTTGGTGCTAGTTTTGATTTTTTTTAGAAAAACGTAGTACTACGTCATTTTGGAAGAATAAAAGCTGAAGTAGAACTATACGTCTTTATGAAAAGATAGAAGATTTAAAAGAAATTATTAATTATCCGATCGCAATTTATTCTAACATATCTTTCTTCTCTATTTAACACGTTCCGTGCCAAGCCGTTTTTGTCCAACTTGTCCTTCAGGTGATTTGATGTTTTGACTTAAGATTGATATATTTTTACACAATGTTTCGTTACATCACCAATCTATAAGTAATTAGCTTATTTGAAGTTATTACCACATCGTGTACCATTTATGGTACACGTGCCACGGAACGTGTTAACGAACAAAATCTAGATTTTTCACTAGACATACTAAAAAGTAGTTTCACTTGAACAAAGTAATATCTGTAAAACGTGCAATTCATTTAATCTTTCTAAAATGTAAAATCAAATCTATGCACGAATTGAATCTTGAAAACTGCTGTAGTAGCAAATATATTTAAGTCTTCAGGGCAATGGGTTTCCAAAACAATACGATTATCTCGAAGTTAACAGAAAACCTCTGATTCTTTATTCACACACGACACTGAAAGAAGCGATTAGTCCCAAAATCTTCTCCAAATCTCTTCTAAAAATTCTAACCGCTTCAATTCCTTATTCTCGGATTTCATTTTTACTAAAATAAATTATATTCTCCTCGATTTGGCACAACTAGATCCGCCATTATGCGAACACTTCGACGCGAGTTTCTCAAGAAATTACTTGACCAAAAATACATTTTAATTGAAACGAACGAACTAAAAGAAAATCGTCCTTTTTTTCTCGACCCATTCCCTCGCGAAGATTGAAAAAAAAGAGGAATAAATGTTTAAACCTTAAATAATTCTCATATTCATATTGTACAATATTGCAACGACATAAGGTTGTGGTAGTAGTAGTATTATTACTGGATAGTAATTAATTAAAGTTTATCGTTAAATTAAATATAAACGTAAAGTGGCGGCAAGGCGGCAGTAATCAACGTGCTAATTAATATCTGTCTCGATTTGTACACGGTAGATATATATGTATTGTGTGTGTGTGTCTTCGTACGCTGGGTTGGCGCTGTCGGCGGCGGTAGTGGTGATAGTGGGGGGGATTTGCGTACTCATGCAAAAAAGACAGACCGCCATTGTTGCGTTCAGGAAATGGTGCAGTTGGATTTCTCTTGCACGTTGCCGTCCGCCTTTTCGATCTCAATCAAAAGCGTGTGGAAAATGTCGGCTACTGACTGCAAAAGTTTTTTAGGTTAGAATTTGCTTAAATCTATATTAACCGAAATCAGTCAAAATGACGATCTTTAGGAAATATTCAAATTTAAATTCAATTCAAATTCAATTTAATATCTTTTTCAGTTTATATTTTCTTAAAATGACGTAGGTCTACGTCAACTTCATTTTCCCAACTTTCATTGTTAGAAGTTCTGATTGTTCGGCGTTATTGAATTTTCCCGCCATTGAATTATCGTTACTGTGTCAAACGAACATAACCTAGATGCCGAGCAATCTTCTTTACCGACAATCGCGAATATGGCGGACAAAGAACCCCAGAAATCGGTATTCTCGCAGGGTCAAGTTTCTTGATCGCGCGATTCGCGGCAATTGAAACCCTGATTTTCGCGATCTACCAATCAAAATCTATAGGTTGGGCTAAAAATGGAGGGGTATTTGTTTTGAAACGCAATTAAACTTTCCCTAGTAACTCTTTAGAGAACTATTCGAGAAACACTGTATCTAACAACGTAGAAAAAATAAGGTGAAAAGTTTGAATAACATAATGAACCTACCTCATTTTGTTTCGCGCTAGTTTCTAAAAAGGCTGCGTGCCAAGAATCGGCTAATTGTTTGCCCTGTTCCGTGGTGATCATCCGATCAACGTAAAGATCGGTCTTATTTCCTACCAGCACAATCGGAACACTGAAAGAAAAACGTGAATTAGTTGACAAATAAATTTTACCCCAAAGTTCCTAATTTTAATTACTTAAAAACATTTTCGAATATCGTACAATCTAAATTTATTTCAAAAAAATAACGACATCACTTACTGAACTTTGCCTGTAATATCGAGGAGCTTGTCATAAATAATTTGTACAACTTCGAAACTCTTCGCGCTGGTTATACTATAAACGAGGACATATCCATGAATGTCCATCGAATACTGCGTAGGAAATATACTATATTCATCCTGACCCGCCGTGTCCACCAGTTTGACTTCATAGTCCTGGCTGTTAACTCGTGTGCTCTTCGTGAACGCTGCGGACAAACGGTGTTCGAATGATAATCGGAAAAAAAAAAGGATCAAGGGACTGCGTGACCTTGGCTTTTGGATTGTTTAAGTTGGTCTCATTTTTGGATCGGAGATGGATGGTGAGTATTCTTTTATAGGAGGTTTTTTAAATGACTTACAAATACATCTTTTTAGGTAATTCATGCTGAGAATGGAAAACGTAGTATTGCGACTCGAAAAAATGCAGCTAGAAAAAGCGTGATGTAGTATACTGCAGAATACGTATATTTTTTTCTTCTAAATCATGATTGCCATCTGTATTATCATTAGTGATAACTACATCACAATTATCAGCAATAATAATCTCATTATTGCGATGATTGCAAAATAGATTTAAAATGATCATCGGCAATTAAGTTTCAAAATTTAACGCTACCTTGCAATAGTACTTACTGTTTTCTATGGTCGGGTCGTACGAATCCACAAATTGTCCTTCAACGAACTGTATGCTCAATGACGATTTCCCTGTTGAAAGTCAAATCTCTACTTAATTATTTATTTTACTTATTCGCTTAATAATTTAATTTAAAAAAAAATGTTACTCAATGTAAGAAAATAACTATTAAGTTTATTATTTTAATATATTTCCTTTGCATTATAATAGACGTCGCAATTATACAAAATTAATTCCACTTTAATTTATTCCCAGTTTGAAATTCAATCATAAACTTTCATTTCTATGTCCATTGTTGCCAAATAGAATTTTTTCATGTTCAATTTGATTCTACAAAATATATTTCCAGTGAAAAAAATTAAGCATTATAGAAAATGCAGTGTAGAACAAAGGAAATAAATTTGTTGAATTATCATAGAAACTTGATTCCTAATAGAAACAAATGAACACGGAAAAATGTTATCTCGGCATATTTATCTACTCCGTTTTCTGTTAAATAACTTATTTCCCTCGTTTTTTACATAAATTCGAATGGAGCAGTTTTTTAACTGATCGAAAAATTTCGATCTGACGAACTTTTACGATCGAACTGATTGCAGCGCCACGGGTATCATAAATGGTACACGATGTGATAACTACTCCAAATAAGCTAATTACTTATGGATTGATGATGTAATGAAATATTGTGTGATAATAGATTAATCTTGAGTCAAAATATGAAATGGCCTGAACAACAAGTTGGGACAAGTTAATAATCAAAATAATTGTGTTCAAAGTTGAATTACTTTGAAATTGTATAGAAAACGAGAAAGAAACGTTCTAGAAATTATCTGAGACTTCCAGTTTTGTTGTTGACTGGATTAAGTTAAGATTATTGAATTGCAAACCAATTTAGAAGATATAAAAAGTGCGAATAAAAACGTGGCTTTGAACCGTGCTTCAAAAGAATTCTACGGTTCGCAATATGATGTTGATCGAACCAAGCCAAAAACTTTGTTATAAATTGGAATATAGATTAAGAGGAATTGTTAATTGTTTCAGAATGACAACGAGAAAGATATAAATTGACGATTTGTTCTTACCTACTGATCTATATCCCATAATAGCTATTTTCCTCTGTTTCGGTGGCATCCTGCCGGATTAATATGCAGCGAGTCAGCGAGACTATTCCATAAAGGACAGCGCATGCTCCAGTTGAGCTCTGAAAGCGAAGGATACAATTAGCGAAACTCTTACCTGCGCCTTCCTTACCGAATACTCTAAGAAAATTCTAACCATGAAAAAACAGGTCATAAGCAACAAAACAAATCAGCGAACATTAAAAAACCTTAAAAAACTAAAAAAAAGATGTTTGAATCAGACAATCAATTTAATCAATTTCGATTAATCTTAATAAACTTTAATTTAAATTAATAAATTTGCGCTAAATCAAATAAACTTTAAATCAATTTTTGAAAGAAAGATCTAAAAAGATAAAATAATAAAAGTAATAAATTTGAATTAACCTTAATAGACTTGAGTTTAACTTAATAAATTTAAGACGAATATTAGATAAATTAAATGAGTTTGAGAATAATTCTTCAGAAAAAGATTTCTTGGGAGGAAAAATGATTTCCGTTAAATTCGAGAAAATTGAAATAATGGAAAAATGGTAGAGTTAAGTAAATATCGGATTGTAAAACGTGCAACGAGAAAAATCTTTCACGAGACCTTATTATCCTCGGCTTCGACGTCGAATTTTTCACCGCTGTTGCTGATTACCGAGATTCTCGGTTGTCCGTTTCCGAAAGGAAAACGCGCAAAACCACGCAAAACTCACTTGTCACGGGGACGAATCGCGTAGTCAGCGGTGGTCAGCGGATCTACGCACTGGGCCAATGCCTCGCGAATTCTACGTCTGTCTCTCGCACACATTCACGAACGGTGCTACCACAATTCACCAATCTGTGAATTCGTGAATTCTATAAAATGTACTCTGCACATGCAACATATAAGGTTTGCAGCACAATCGCAGTATATGGTTCTTGGAAGCGCGATTGTAGCGCTGCCTGACGGTAAGAATCACGACTATTTCATGATCATGAATTTCGATTACCATAATTCGCGAATTATGGATTTTCTATAGTAGTTTGTAGGTCTTGAGATTGATGTAGTTTCGGGTGGAGGGAATTTGTGGAAGGGAGACCTGTGAGAGGTTGGCATCGTGAGGATTAACCAATTGGGTAGTAGGCGGGAATGACGTCACACAGCATGCCTGTTTTTGAATTTACAACGGTTAGAGTTCACAATTGCATTCAGGGAAGACGTAGTACTACGTCGTTTAGTTTCAGATTAAAGTTTTTGAAAAAATGTATTTCTATTTTATTCGATTTCAGTTAAAATTTTTAAGCAGACGTATTTCTACGTAATTTGATTTTAGCTTGAATTTTTAAATAGACGTAGTTTTACGTCAACACTATTCTACCGCCAATTGTCCCATTTTCTCTACAATAGTTGTCACCTCGAGACCCTGCCGATTTTTTTCCTGTATTTACTGTTGTCGGTTCCGAAGTGGGTATACAGCGTTTCAACATTACGTTGTTGATTGGAAACTCTTCTAAAGTCGAATGACTCTCGCTCAGGCCATTTGTCAACGCTGAGTGACAGTTACGATCTCCATCGAACTCGTATCGCGGCTCTGATTAGTAGGAAATTTTCGAACGGTGGGGAAAATGGATTTAGAGAATTCTAAACGTAATTTCGATGGATAATGGAAATTCAATTGCTACGCGAAACAATAATTAAAGTTCGCGAAAGTAATTATAATTGTGATTGCTAATCGCGGAGAAGTTGCGAGATTTAAAGTGTTACAAACTGTTTTCTCGGAGAGTTAATTAAGAAGGCGTTTGCAGTTATGTTGATATACTGAGATTGGTTTGAATTATTTTTTTGGAAGGAAAGAAATGTAGTTTCTTAATGGATTTAGATGTCATGAATTAAATAGGGGTTTTGGGGGAATTGGGAATAAAAAGAGAGTGAAGTAGTACTACAGAGTTGTAATTCATTCGTGCGGGAGTGGATAACGTAGAAGTAAGTTCGTGTTTTAAATGAATTGAAGATAAAAGTGGGTGACAAAGAAATATGTCTTTTTAATAAAAACCAAAGTAACTTGAAATTTGATATTTAAGGTAAAATTGTATAACGTAAAAATACATTGCATGTTGAATTTATTGGAACTGACAACGGACGACGTAGTACTACGTCTTTTTTACAAATTGACACTAAAAGCAAATAACGTGGAAGTACATCCTAGTAAAAATTCAAACTAGGCACAAATGACCTAGAAATACGTCTCTTTAAAAATGAAAGTCAACGGTAAATGACGTAGAAATACGTCTTTTAAAAAATTGAGGCTAAAATCAGACAACGTAGAAATGCATCTTTTGCTCGAGGTGACAACTATCGCGGGGAAAATGGGCCAATCGGCGCCAGGATAATATACCGGAGCTATCTGGCGCACCTTTCACTTCGATCTCCACAAAAGAACAACGCCGGAAGCGGAGATATAATCAGGTACGAGATTCTGTTCGTTTATTATTATTAACGCTCGCCGTAGAAAGCATTCGCGACACGTGCCACTTGTCTTGCCGGAAGGAATGCTATGGACTAAGAATGTAAGCTGTGCAGCAAAATTTCCATATAGTATTTATTTTCTCACAAAACGAGATCGTTTGCGATGGAGCGTTTTCGCGCAAGTGGTTTCACTGTTTCGGATCAATATTATATAGATTGGCATTCGCTTTATTGATTCACAATATTAGTAGTTTGTTTCTTTTTTTCAACAAATTCAAAATTTATTAACAAAACGTAGTATTACGTCATTCATCACTCACCACTACGTCAAATACATGAAAATCTTAATATAAAACCAATTTGCACAATTCAAGCACAATTTAATAATAATTCGCTTAATTAATATTAAGCATATATAAAATTCAGTTAAATTAAAAACTATAAATTCTTCTTTATCTCGATTTTCCAATTACATACAAGGGTGACAAGCGAGACTCGATAATTGAGTGGAGTTCATTTGTAAATGGAAATCGCGGCGGCTCACAATCAGTATCGATTTCCGTCGATCAATTCATCTCGCTACTTCACTTTTTCTCGCGTGTCACTAGAAAACTGGAAAGTTGGTACTCGTTAACGATTAGTGCTTCGTGAGAGGTAGTCTTTGCGAATGGAAAGAGAAAAATTTATCGTTTCTTATTCCGCGTGGTGCCATTCAAAACATATTAACGTGTATCAATCATAAACGCCGATTGGGCATCAAAATATACTAAATTCAATTCGAAGTTTTGTTCGACGATAAATCTTCGTTAACCGATCAGCATTAAATCACAATTGATACGGTGTACCATCAATATATCAAAGTAATATTAATTCTTTATCAAATTAAATTAGCGTTTTTAATATCTGCTATTAAATAATAGTCTCAATTTCAATATGATTTCTCAGTCGACATTTAATCATTTGTTTCCGCGTATGATTTCGTGGTTGAAAGTTAATGAATCAGCTTCTATAACATAACGCAAATAAAACGTTTGCTAAAAAAACTAATAATGTACCGGGTGTCTCAAGGAAAATTAGACACAATTCACAATGTTGTAAGATCAATATTTTTAATTATGTAGATTTTGCGAAATCTTGATTAACTTGGTTTTCGGAAAATTCTAATGAGATGTATGAAATTAATTATTGTGATATTATGCTATATTCTAATTGTTAATAATAGTGACGCTGACAGTGATAGTAACATTTTTCTAATGCCGCGGTATCAACTGTTATTAATGACAATTCCCGACGGTAATTTGTTATGTCAATGACAATTGTTAATGACAATAAGAGGGCGATTGACAGTGATAATTTTCAATGACGATGACAATGACAATGTTCATTGATAACGACAATAATAATAATATCAACTATCGAAAACTGAAAATATTTATTAGCGAATCACCCGGTGTATGACGCCGGCCAATCATCGATGTAGAAGCAGGAATATCAGGAACAAGTTCAAAGGCATGCCGGGTCGCGGCGATAAGGAAAACGAAGGAACAGGGACAAAAGGATCAAAACATCAATAGTCTCATTCCCTGCGATATAAAACGTTCAGTTTCACTGGTAGATCCTCAGTTAGCGACGCGACTCGCACGCGCATGGATGTGTAATTTAATCTTCATAATAATTAGCCCACTGCGATTATGAAGACCAGACTGACCATTAAAGTAAATCGATTTTGTTGAAGAATTTTTTGCCGATGGATCTCTCTTATTCTTGCGCGACTAAGCTCTAAGACCGTGCCGACAATTGAAATTAAAATTCCATTCTTCTTCCTTTTTCTGGAAAAATAGTGCGATCTGTCAACAGTGATTTATTTGTGAAAAGTTAATCAAGTAGTCGATCAGTGATTTTAATTTCGGAAAATTGCAAATAGTGATGACTGATTTTTCAGCGAAATTTTCACTAATTATTGCTGGGTCCTTCGCGAGATATTAGAAATTGAAGTATTCGCTTATCGCTTTTTCCCTGTACTAATTTGGTGATTTAATAATCCAAATTTAAAAATTCATTTTACAAAGTAGAGAGAAATAAAATTCAATTAGAAACGCACCGGAATTTGTATTTTTTAGTTCCGAATTATCATTTCCATTTAATTATTTAATAACGATTTGTAGTTGGTGTTCCTCGTCACAATGATGTTCGTCACTTCAACTGAAAGTTTCTTCTTTGAGTAGTGAGTTATTTTCTCGATTATTTTTTAATAATTTTTCTAGCGAGCTAACTCTCCTAAAAAATACTTAATTGTTATTATTTTAAATCTCTGAAATCTTCAAATTAATTCTCCAATTTACAATTACATTATTTATTGACATATGTTTTATTTTATTGTATTTTATTCTATTTTTTACATTGTTTGTAAAATTATTAAACATAAACTTTCTGTTTCGGTATGTGCAGTGTTGTCAACTTCGTAAGTATGCGATCGGAAGGAGCAGGCAGCTGATTGACGGATCATGTGGCCTGTGTTTCAGTCCAAAAAAAACGATCGAGGCTATTCTTCAAGTGATAAAAGAGAAGAAGGGGATGAAGAAGCCAAATTCAAACATTCGCCATTACCACGTTCACTATTATCCTACGCAAATACAATTTGTCTCGGAGGTCTTGCCCAAGTCCTACGACATAGAAGAGTGAGCTAGTGATATTAATTATCATAATTAATCAACTTAGGAGTGAATTTTGAATTTCGCCACTAGAAATTGTCACAAGAATCCGCGCGATAAAGAGATGTAATCCCGCATGAATACCGATTTCTGGGGTTTTTCGTCCGCCATATTACCGCTCGTAGGTAAAAAAGATTGCAGTTCGGTGAGGTTCGGCTGTATTCGGAGCTGCTCGGCATCTAAATTATATTTGAACAGCACAGTAGCGGTAATTCTCCTTCAGCAAATCCTCCAACAATTTTTCACTTTCCCACATCCCAAAAACGGCTTTCTTCAATAACATGACATATCATTTGCATTGAGACACTAGGCATAATCAACATCATTTCTGTTTAGGGAATACCTGGAGCCAGTAGGATGGCCGTATTACGGTTACAAATACAGTCCTGAGCGAAAGGCGGCCTATCACGGTGCATCAGATTTCTGGGATCAGTTTTACGGCGCTAGTGGATACAACGACCGCATTTCGGGTATCGGGTGGAATTACATTGCATAAATTCGATACATTTTATAAATCGCGCCATTCGAGGTAAATGAACGATAGCAGCGCCATCTAGCGGAGCATTCTAGTGATTAGGGGTTGGTAGTTCAGTTTCCTACTTTACCACTTGTGCCGATATAGGTTTAAAAATTGAATTTTGTACAACGTAAAGAATATTGTAATGTATAATGGTAGGTTTAGTAACGGCGTAGAGGTATTAGAACAATTCCTATGTAACATAATAAAACTATTTTATTAAAAATAGCTGTATTAATAATCATTTTATTTAATTTCATTGTATTTTTTCTGAAGTATCATAATTAAGCCATGGGTTTATATTTTAAATAATAAATAAAAGGATGACATGTGAAATACTTGTTCCTGATTGTCGCGATATACGGATTAAAATTTATAGATTACGCCCGATTCCTCAGAATGTCTCTACGGATCTGTTCCCGAGAAGTTTCCAAGAAGCTAGTGATCGTCGATGGTGGCGACATTTTCCGCTCGTCAATGCGAATGTGCTGCCTCCTTTCGTAATCTTCCCGGATCCTCGATTGTAACAGCGACAAGTACTTCCGGTCGGTTAGCCGCGTAATATGACTTTGCATTAGCTCCATTAGCCTGTATCTCACCGGGCGGTAGCTTATTCTATCGGAATTAGAATGAAAGAACTTATTAAAATCACTCGTAAATATCCGTATGAAAGAATAAATAAATTGGTTATTAATTTTTTTCGATATGTTTCCCTCACTCGAGAAATCTCAAGAAATTCCCTAACAATCATCCTAAGGTACAATACCTTTAAAATTATTGTATATTGGTTGATTGATTGATTGATGATGAAAATGTTGAATATACAATAATTCTAACCTTAATTTTCTTTTTCGAGACAAAAAAATTGAGTATCATTTTAATAATATCGACGCTTTATTTTTTGTTGAATTTAACTCACGAGTATTTAACACACTGATTTTCCCACCACATCATTGGCGTTTCGTAGGGATCGATGGTAACTTTAAGGAAGTCTTTCTTTTTTCCATGATCCGTCAATGTTCCTCCCCTTTTTACAGCTTTCTCTTTTCTCTCCGTTTTCGCTTCATCGTGCTCAGTGTCTTCATCGATATTGCTATCGGAATACAAATTTTTCACTGCGGATTTTTGCATTCTCCAAAATTGTCTTTCTCAATTGCACAAATCTATCTTCCGGTTATTTCTAACATTTCGATTGGTAGATTTCGATTATTTCGATAGTGAATTCCTTTATTTTCTATTACAAATATTACATTGATTCGATTAAATTAAATATAAATAGTATCTTAATTCGATTCATAATTAAATATTCATGTTAAATATTCATATTAAATATTATTTTCGCAGTTTTCTTAGTTATTAATTTGAACGAAATCAAATTAAATGGAATTCTTCCAAAAACAAATGGGATTCATAATCTTGAAGACGCCGTTTTTCTATTGAGCCGCGCGTAAATGATTCCGGAGGGTTTGTCAATTGGCAAGTAGACCTCTTTGTTCTGTCCCTGGACCAATTTTGAAAATTTGCTTAGGTCGATGTCGAAGTAGTGCTTGTTGGGCATCTTCATCTCGATGGAGCAAACCTGACCAATAGAAAAAAAAGAGGGGAAATATTAGTTGTAAGGGAATAAACAGAAACAGAAGAAAAACAAGAAATTACCTGAGCAACTTTATGAAGCACGCATTTGCAAGCTAAATAGAGAGTGTTTTGAACACTGGGAGAGTAAACGCCTATATCAGGTGGTCCAGCAAAGTTCTCCATGATACAGTTTCTAACGGTGTGCCAAACAACGTCGAAATCGACACCATTCGCGGTGGAGAAGTCCCAAAAGGCCGTTACTTCCGTGCTGAATATCCTGTCGTTCATATCCGGTAAAGTGCGATAGTCGTCCTGAATGAAATCGGTAAACGAACTTTGCGTTGTCTTGAGTACTCGTAGGCCTTTCAGTCCGCCCCGGATTCTCGGTGATTCTGTGATCAAGTATAATCAAGTATAATCGAATATAATCGAATAATGTTGTCTTAATATATCGATATACTATACTATTGATATATTAAGGTATCGAGATATTATGTAAGATAATGAGATACTGATATATTAAGATAATAATATACCGATATATTGATATATCTATGATATATTACTATATCGGTCTTGTATAATTTAATATAAAAGAGTGAAATGCTTACCGTTCCTCATCTGCGTGACTTGGCAATATCGCACGACCGTATTGTTCAGGACAAAGGCATGATTATGCGGCACTCCGTTGACCGCGTACCTCGACCAAGGATACTCCTCTATGTTGACGTTGACCTCTTCAACGTGTTTGTACGTGTAGAGGAAATGTGCGCAAAGAAGAAGACCAAATTCTTCCGGTGATTTAACTCCATACTTCTTTGCCAATAGGTAGACTGTATTTTTCTGACTGTCAGTCGCGATTATATCGCGATTGTCACCTTCGGTGTAATCCTTCTTTGAACCGAGCCGTAAATGAGTGTCGACTTCGTATTCACGGATCTCGTGGCGTAACGCTTCTTCACGACGCACGTACAATAGTTTCACGTTGTTTTTCCCGTAGCCGTATGCTCCCAGCTCGAATGGCTCTCTGGGAAATGTTTTTTTAATGTTATTCGATATAGATTTGATTTTATGAAATATAAAATATTTCGTAATTTACTTATCATATTTTACATGTTATATTAAACATTGCATTTGGCACTTTTTATACTGCAATTTTTTCCGTTACACTTTTAAACATATTTAAAGAATAATACTTACGAATCGTCCGGTTCCGGCAGGCGGGATTCATTCAACATTGCTCCCGAGTTTATTGTACCGTTTTTGTTAATGGGAGACATATTCGGAGTCAGATCTTTACTGATTCTCGAAGGTTTGTCATCTATCATCGCGAGCGACCTATTGGCCAGTGATCCTAATCTGCTCATCCTGTTGCTATATACAATAATAAAGCTTTGTATACATTGTTTCCATTTCGATTTGCAGTAAAGTTAATAATAGATCGTATTAATATTACAATAGTAATAATAATATATAAATTTAATAGTTGCTATTATAATATTAAATATTCAATGTACGTAGAATACAATGTATAATTCATAATAGTATGATAATATGATAGTATAGATATAGTATAGATATACTAGTAGATAAACTAGTAGATAAACTAATTTAAAGAAAACATGCAAAAGGACAAATTCGAAGAAAGTTGAAAAAAATTCGACTTCGAATGTACCTAGATATTTATTTCTATGATCGATTTTTCCAGAACCAATCAAATTTTGATTTCTTTTCATTTCATTTTTACACGAATAATTTAAAACGTTATCAATAAATACTTACATTTTTTTAGACGATTATTTATTTATAAGTGAAATTACTAAATTGATAATTGTTAATTTATTAATACTACTAATTCGAAATTTATAATTAAAACACTATTCGAGATCGAATCTCTAAATGGGATTACTGTCACTTTTCGTTACAAGACAGTCTTATATACGTTAACAATGTCAATCGCAGCCTCCCACTATTCATTGTCAATTGCCTCATCGATCTTCTCGTGATCCATCGATCCGAAGGGTCGCAAAAATTTCACTCTACGACTGATAATCGCGCGCACTTGCTGACTGGTCTATTGGGAAAAGCAAAACATATAGTCTTTCGGATAAAAATGTCGGCAACGATACGATTGTTATGATGCAAATACTTCCAACTGCTAAATAAATTGATTTAGACGAAAGATTACTCGATATGTTGACTCATTGTGTTATTTAATTCTTATTGGAATAGTTTCTTTTACATTCACATTGTATTACGTGTATTTTATACGAGGGGAAGAAATAAGTATTGAATCTCAAAACGAGATTTCGTTTTTTTTAGAAAATATCACTTACAATTAGTATTACTCTGTACTTCGCTCAGTTCATTACAGTTTGAATGCTTTTTTCGGAATTTCACTGCATTCGTTGTTTGTTTAATTGTTTCACTTCAAACACGTTTGTATGTAAGCATGACGCAAGTAGCTGTTAGAGTAGTTTATATTTATATGAAGAAGCTAACAAATTGTTAGTTTCATTACAATAAATAAATCATATACTGTTTAATTCGGATTAATAAATAAACCAGTTGCTTAATACAGAATAACAATAAACAACGAAGTAATGTAATTTATATTGATAGGTTAATAAACTGTTAAATTCATTTAAATAAGTAATTAATTATTCAGGTAATTTAATTAAATACATACATACATGTATTGCATATAGCGTATCAATAATCAATAAACAAATCAATTAATTATTTCTGTTTTACTTTCTGTCTCTCGGATAGATACAAGGTTTGTCTTTTTGTAATTGGCCCGAGACAAGACCTTGTTTCTTGATAATATAGCAAACGTACATATCTTCAGCTGCGAGATTGTCTCATCCATTCTCTTGCTTTCCTACTTTCCGCAGCATTCTCCTGCTTTCTCACTTTCTCCTCGTCATTTTTTTCATGTCGCATTCTTCTTTCTACCATTTTTCAATCTCTTCCACTATTTCTCTCTACTTTCTACTATGGTCGCGTAGTTTTTCATCTTTCTTATTACGCTTCCATCTTCTTTTTCCATAATTCTTTGAGACTCTTTTTTGTCATACCCTTTGAAACTGTTTTTCACGGTATTTTCGCAAGCAGCGTTACCGAGAAGCGAGGATACCGTTGCCGGCGTCACCACGCGTCACCCGGTGATCGAGATAAGGAGGCTGCGATAGAAAAAATGAACACTTCATCGTCTACGTAAATTCTAATTACGCGCGTCCGATCGGCAACTCTTCTTTCTTTGTTAAACTGTGACGAATGATTATCGCACTTAATCATCGAATCGGAATAATTAACGAAGGAAATATGTGGAGATAATCGAAATGAAAAAGAGTGAAAAATTAGAAGAGGTTAATGGTGAATAATGAATAACTGATAAATGGAATTTGATAGTTCTCGTTGATCGTTATTAAAAAAAAATCTGTAAGATTGCTGATATGTCATAATTCAAGTTAGTCACACACATATATATATATGAATATATAATAATTCTTTTAATATATAGTATAAATGAAAATAGCTTAAATTTGTTAAAAAGACGTAGTACTACGTCATTGATAACAGATTGTAGTTTATATTTTTAATAACACGAATTTCTGCATCATTCGATAAGTCGCAGTTTTGATATATCAAACTCGATGAATCGATTTCTGTCTATACAGAGTCCGCGACTGACATAACCAGCGTAGCGATAAGCGTAATAGCGGCGCGGAAGGAGAGGGGTGACAAAAGAGAAAGAGAGAGAGAGGGAGAGAGGAAAAGAGAGTTAGAGAAGAGCAGCAATCATGTCGCTGCTAGGTTTAGACAAACTCGCAAGACTCTACAGGATAATTCGACAGAATGGTGGTATCTTTAAATCGCTGGCTGTGTTGGGCAGGTCAGTATTATTATTTTTTGTTTTATTCTGTTTTCTAATATTCCGTTGTATCGTTTGACTTTTAGGTTATGTTGCTTCTCGTTGTGCAATTTGCAACTTCTGTTTTGATATATTGTCGATTCATGTTTAATTAAAGTGCCTAATTAGTTTAATTACTTAACTACTCACTTGATTCAATTGTTGGACGTTTACTAAAGTCCATTTTATTCAATTTTATAACCCATTATTTATAAGAATTCTGTTTAAAAATTATCTTTAACGATATTTATATACTTTAATATTTAATTATTATTCTAATTTGATTTATTATCGTTATTTGTGGTTCTATTTCTTGGGTTTTGTTGCGAATCGTTAGAAAGGATTTTCTGATTCTTAACATTTCAGATAAAAATAAAGTTATCTGCGTATATTGGTAATTGATAGTGCAATTAATTTTATGCAATATTGTCTAAAAATAGATCACGGAAACGTAGAATCATTTACAAGAAGAAACTTTTATTGTTAAACAGCCATATCCTTTCTTAGTATTTACAAATTTAAGCGAGCAGTAATTTACCTGGTAATTTCCAATGTTTTCAGAGTCGACGATCTGAAAGAAGGGACCTTGGTAGGAGAAGACAAGTATGGCAACAAGTATTACCACAACCCTATGTACTTCTACGGTAATGATCGTTTAACTTATGATTCAAAAGTACAAACTAAATCAAGAAAGATATTTTATGTGCATCGAATTACAATATTAAAAGCAGACATTTTTGATATCCCATGAATCCAAAAGTTGTTGCGGAACCTTAAAGAACGGCTCCTAAGGGAGAAAGAATATGGGATTTTGAAAATTTATTCGTTTATCGAGTTTGAACATTACAAAATCCTGCACTTTTTGTCCTCGGAATAGATACAAGATCTGTCTTTTGTACTTGGCCCGAAACAAAACCTTGTCTCTTGATATTTATTATTAAAGAATTCTTCCCTTCAGAAAGATTCTTTACAAGTGCTAGTTTTAATAACTCGCATTCTTCGTTCTCTCTTCAATCAGGCCGAAATAGATGGGTGATTTACAACCCGAAAGTTGGTTTGAACTACGATGCATCGCAAGTTCCACCAGAATGGTTCGGTTGGCTTCACTACAAGACGGATATGCTACCGACTGAGGATCCAACTAGACCGAAATACAAATGGATTTCTGATCACACGCCCAATATGTCTGGCACCTCACGGGCTTATATGCCCTATAGTACTACTCAACAGAAAGTTGAAGCATGGAAGCCTCCGCAGTGATTCCGTATGTTAAATAGAGATTTCCTAGAATGCGATTGGTGTAGCGAGCCAATCCTGCTGGTTTGTATATAAATAAAGCATTGTAAATAAATGAAGGAGTTGTAAATAAATTGAATCGCTACTTGCGAAATATACTGGTTTGGTAGAAAGGTAATTTTGATTTCGAGACGTCGTATTCAAAAGATATTTATTAAACATATTTCTCGTATACTTTTAATAGTTCTGTAAAAATTTTTGGAGTGGTCTGTTTCTAAATTGAAATATTCAAAAATTCGTCGTAAGAGTCAATATTCGATTTTGATCGGAATATTGATCTTGATTTGAATCAGTGATCGTCATTATTCGCTGACTCGTTCGAAGATTCCTCGTCGTCTGATGCGGGCGCAGCGGATGAAATCGAGCCACCAGACATCGCATCAGTTGGCTGACGTTCGAACGAAGAACATTGATTTATTTGACCATTTTGGACGAGATCGCAAAAGAATTGAAGGGTGTGCAGCCGGAAATCGAGCTTCTGCCGGTAAGAGAGTTTCTTGTAATCCGGAAGTAAAGAGAGAAGAAATGCTCGATCCGCGTCTTCGTCGCCGATTTTCTGAATTTTCGGTTTCTTGGTTGGTGATGGAGTGGGAACAGTTTCGATTGGCTGGGACTTTCCCGATTTTTCGGGCGATGTCACCGTCGCAACCGATGACGACTGCCGATTGGCTGAGACGCTCGATCGAGTTGAAACTCCTTCCTTAACTTTCACAGGCACTTCTTCGTAAAACTGTTTCAACAATGGTAGCGACATCTGTTCCACTTTTAAGCGGAGTTTTGCAATTCTGTTGGGAAAGTTAATTTTGTGAGTGAATTTTAATTGAGGGTAGTTAACATTTTTTAGAACTGTTGGTAAACATTGATCCGCAGATCGCGAAAATCAAGTCTAATAAATATAAGAAATATATTTACTTTCGTTTTTCAAGATTCTTCTGCAGGAAACTCAAAGCATCCGCATAAACGTATCTTTTCTTCCTACCGAGTTTAGTCGTTCGGGTTTGATTCAGAGACTTGGCGTAATTGTCTCGTATGTGGCGCCACTTGTTTCTCATTTGTCGCACTGAAATAAAATATATCATAAATATCATCAAAAATTATTGTCAACCTATGAAACAAAATCGAAGAAATGCCCAAATTACCCCGCATTCAAAGATAATTATTATTTTAGATTTCCTTTCAATACAAAGATATCTGACAAATTCGAACAAATCTGAATACATTCGGGAGAGTCTAAGCAATTCCGACAGAGTTTGAAAAATTATATTCTCTGATTTTTGAGGGTCTGGAAACTCGTGGGTGCGATCCGGTTTCGGAAGTTTACATTTGCTGTCTTCTCGCGTTCGATTGGAGTACAATTATGCAGCACAGTAGGGGGGAAGAGGATAAAAGAGTGGGGGTAGTTAAAAGTACAGTAGTTTCTCGATTTCTGCATGAAAATATCTACTTCATGGTTGCACGCGAGTTACCCCCTCCACCGATGCAGGATGATTCCCCAGCGTCCGCACATCAAGCCAGGCGGTAGTCGACGGGCTCAGGAATACAGACTTCTGTGAGGCTCGTTGCATGCTACTTTAGCAAATTAGATCGAATTTTATATGACGTTAATCAGGAAAATCTCAGGAGTGCAATGGTATAATTTGTATTGACAACAAATAAGAAACAAATAACTTTTATATTCGCATTTGTAACATGATACGGGTACATGACTCAGCCCTTCGCGTGCTATCCGGGCCCGTACTCTTCAAAAGCAGCCGCCGGCACAAAAAATTCACTACCCTCGACTCCGAGGTCGCACGGCGCCAGTCCTGATTTTCGTGCAGAAATCGAGAAACTACCGTAATATAATAGCGAGCAATGCTCTAGAATCTCAGTACACCGCAAATGCTTGCGGGTTGCGGATCTCATGTGTGGTAGGTATGTACAGGGTGATCCTTCCACTACCGGACTCTATTGTGTAGGCTAGACTTTCTGGCGCGTCAAATTTTAGTTGACGACCAAGCTAGGGCCTATGTATGTAGTTCTGACCCACACAAACAGCCTTCGCAGCGGGCGGTAGCCGACGGGTCACCACTACATAGGCCCTAGCTTGTGCGTGAGCAGAAATTTGACGCGCCAGAATGTCTAGGATACATAAGAGAGTCCGGTGGCGAGGGGATCGTACTGTAAGTTGTTGTAAAATGAATAATTGTTGTTGTTGTTGTTGTTGTTGTAAAATGAATAATTGACAAACAAATACACAAACAAAGAATTAAATAAATAAAGAAAGAAATAAGTAAACAAACAGACGAATAAATAAAACGAGAAATAATAAAATAAACCAATAAATAAATTAATTGATGCTTAAATGGAATATTTGAGCATGAATAAGAGAAGTTTTGATTTGGCAACATCTACATGTACTTACTGAGTTCATCTCGCTCGGTCTCGGCCATCGTCGGCCACTTAGGATACATCATTTCGCCGATAGTCGTCCAATTCTCGTACTTGAGGCACTTGTCGGTGTAAGCGCCGCATCCCATGTCCCAGATCGCGGGATGCGCGCGTACACACTCGATGAACTTGTCGCAGTCGAACATCCTTCTTAGCAAAAACCGGCCGATTCTCTTTCCCGCCGATTATCCAGTCAACTGTTTATGCTTTTTATCTATACTCGTCATTAAAAGAAGGCACAAGTTTGTGTTCTGACAAAGACATTCATCGCGAGTAAACAGTAGTGAGAATTTGCAGTTTAAATTGGAATTTCAGTGAGAACTAAAACCTATTCGTAAACTTAAAGATGTTTGAAATATTTTGAGGCCAAGTTGAAATAGGAGTTTATAAATAATAATTATAAAAGCACCGTACATACATAGTATAAATTATTGTTTCGTAAACTTTTATTAGTAGTCATCACTGAAGCAATTACCACATTCATATTGCAAGGTTTCAATCACTGACAATAAATTTTATTGATATAAAGTTTTAATTCCATATTACACATACGCTGTATTTGACGAGTATACTCGTCGTCGGTTGATTTCTGCAGCGCAATTTAGATACACATGTTTCAAAGACGTCGAAACAGTTAACTGGTTATTACGTCACGGTGCTCCTCCCCTTCCCCGCAAAATCAAACTCACTGATGCTCCTTGTTTAACCGCACATTTCATTCCACATTTCTTTGCCTTTCAACTGGGAAGGAATTTGGATTTGAGAGAGGTGAAAAGCGGGGGAGGAAATGGCAGAGATAGAGAGAGAACCAATTCGACAGAAGGATGAGACTATTCGCGACGACGGTTGAACCGCACCTGCCAAAACGCAGCAGTTTCGTTCTACTGTCGCTGAGCCACCGTACCACTGCGGTCACTGCGTCCGATTGCGTTCCACTGCGGCTGGCGCAAAGCACTACCTCCTGATTGGCTCATGGGCCAACCGCAGCGCCCGCGCGGTCGACGATATCGACGGCTGCGGCTGCCGTTCAACCGGACGCTCCGACACGCATCAACGTTCCCATGGAAACCCTAGTGACGAAACCGATGACGTAGGACGAAAGATGTATACGTGTATTAACGTGTGTATTGTGTACTTATGTGTATTACGATGCACGGTCAAACCTTGATATAAATTGGAACTATGTAGATAAACTTGAAAAGCTGAGGGAAACGAGAATTTTTTAGAAGTTTCATATGAGTTACGATATACCCTGGACTCTCGTTCAACGCAACTTTGTATAACCGCGACAAAAAAATTGCGGTCAGTACTCATACAGCGTAATAAACAGTCCCGTATTGCGCGTGAGATAAATTTAACATTTTACACATAGTTTTCGATTTTTTGTTTAGAAAAGCAAATTTATACATTTGTATGTTGTTTATATATGAACACTGAAGCCAACAATTTAAAAGAAAGTAGTTATTTGTAAAAAAAATATAATACATATAAGAGGAAAATAACTTTATTCAACTTTTGAACTAAATCACATCTCATGTATATCCTGTCTAACGTATACTATACTGTAAGAATGAATGAATCGCGTGAATCTTTTTCGGTCACCCTGTAGAGATAATGTTCCGTTTAAAGGGACGGCAGTCGGTTTATTTTCCTTCACCGAATATGTGACTACTTTTTCTGCAGGATACTCTGTATCGCAGCTTTCGCTTTCTGGATACCAAGACGAAACTGTTCGAACTCCGGACGGATTCTGATTCCACGGTAATAGTAAACGAGGCTCATTTCGTAGTCACCCAGATGATAGAGGGCCTCGGCTTTGCAGTAAATCGCCCTGGCGTTGCTGGAATCCTTCCACTTGCGCTTCAGAGCGCTTTCGGCATCCTCCAGTGCCTTTTGCGGCTCGCCTAACAGCAGGTGACAGTTACTTCGTGCGATTAGGGCGTTCTTGTCGTTTGGCTCCAGTTCCAGGGCCTACAAAATTAGTTTTTTTACATTACTTATTTACGATTAATCAAAACTCTGATCTGAAGTTGGTTCAAAAACTAATTTAAAACTCATCAAAAATTAGCCTGAAGTTGGGTGAAAAAATATTTTTTTATTTGAACTAGTTAATGATCTAAAGTTAGCTGAGACACTAGTTTTAAAACTAATCCAATCGTGATTATAAATTCGTCTGAGGAACTTATGTAAGACGAATCATAACTCTGGTCTGAAGTTGGCTGAGAAACTAATTTCAAACTCATCAAAAAGTCGCCTGAAGTTGGCTGTAAAATTATTTTTGAATCATGAACCTTATTAATGCAATTAATGGCGATCTTCACGCGTCCGCCACGCATTTCGCGAATTCCTAAAGCCAACATGGCGGTGGGCCCAGTTTCATCGGGAAGTTCTAGGCCCCTTTTATCGAGTCTCTGCTTCATTTTAAGAGACTGTTTAATATCCTTTGTCCCCATGTTTACCGCAGCCGCGCGATCCTTGTCCGTGTAGATCTCTTCTTGTCTACAAGCTTCATCTCGGCGGCGTCATCTCTTCTTCGAACGTTGCATTTTCATTTCTTCGAGCGACGATTTTTTCTCTTTCTCCGACTTTCGTTCTTTCTCGCGGTGCTTTCGGTCCCGTGATTTTCGCGGTGGAATTTCTTGCTCAGATTTCGAGTCGGATTCTTGATGCTGCGATTCCTGTGGCGGTCCCAATGGAAGCTTAAGGCGTTCGTTGCCAACGTCAGACTGCTTTGCATCGCAGGCGCTCTCTACCGGTGAGCGCACGAAGCTCTGCAGGAGATCGTGATGATGCTGGGTCGGATTGAGAATGTCCATGATCTTGTGCGAGATCACATCCGAGTTGGGAGACACTGCTGCGGCTGTCATTGGTCGGCTTTTCTGCCTGTTGGTAGCTGATTGGCTCACCCTTAGTTTACAGAGGTCAGACGTTCAAACTAGAGGGGGTTGTAGAATCGTTGGAAAGGAATGTGGAAGGGGAAATTTGGAGAGTAATTTATACAGAGTGTCCCATTGAGATTGGAGTTTAACACGTTTCGTGCTAAGCCGTTTTTGTCCAACTGTCGCGGATCACGGAATGGGGAAATGCGGGCTCGCAAAAATAGGGAGCGTATTGTTAGTTATGTTCGTACGGTATGTTGGCAGCGTTGACAGTTTGAAACGGCTGAGACGATGAAAATTGGGCCCGTGGCGGGATTCGCCAGAATTCCGCTACGGTCCCAAACATAAGCTTATAACTGCCCGCAAATCACGATCGGAGATAAATCGTAAAGCCGTGAAATATAGTTCAGAGTTCGTAGATAACTATTAGTCTCGGATTATATGGCAGTTGTTCATAAAGTGATTTAATAAAATGATTTTTAGAATTTTGAAATGTATTGCCAACGCCTAAAATCAGAAGTAAGGTCAGGATGTATCTGCGTCACTTTCTGTTGATTCAAATAGACACAGTGCTACCTCAACATCTATTTTTTCAAAAAGACGTATCTTGCGTGAATTTCTATTTCGTTTTTGGCGGAACAGTTTGTAAAACTAGAAATGGAACACTCTGTATAACAAGTGTCAAAAATTATAAGTAATAATTGTATCGAATGAAAATATTCACCGAAGACGAAGGCGAAGAAGAAACAGTTCCGATGGCTGGAGACCGACGTGTGGAATGGAACTCGGTATGTATTCCGGGTGCGGATATCGACACCTCTCGCGCGGCGAGATTCGTCGCCTTGGCGACTGTCAACAATGCGGAACCTTTCGTTGCACGCAACTCTTGCAACGCTCTTACATATACCGATGTATTAGTTTTTTGTAGATGTTTTTAATAAATAAAAATTGACCGATATTCCGGAAATATTCTGCAGAATTTTCTATAATTTCTCGCAATTATCCGTCATATTTGTGACAATTTCTTTCAAGTTTTTATAGTGTTATAAATTTTTATAAATTATTCTAGTGTTTTTGACGATTTATCACAATTTGATATAAATCCGTATAATTTTCTACAATTATTTAAACAGATTTAAATATTTAAAAAGCCCTGTACCATCCTGCTTGGGCGTCCGGCGTTCCTAGCCGTTCTCTCCTTTTCGAGGAGGACGAGCATCATTGCCGTTCTTTCCTCACGAAGAGATGCCTCAGGTACAAAACTCCTGTACTCTCCGGTTGCCGGCAGGTGGCCGAAGCTAAGCTTCGTCCTCTCCTTGACTCGTTCAGGCGGCCGTGGTTTTTTAACCTCGACCTCTCCCGGAGAGTCCGGGTGAACTCCCTCGAATCGGTCTTCGCACGACCTTTTATACCTAACCATTGCTATGTTTTCTCCACCGCTGCGGTGATAATCGATATTGCGGTTACTATGCGGCGCGTCTCGTTACAATAGAATAAATTTACCTAATTCTAAAGTGGAATATCACACTCGTGAAATTCAACCACCTGTCGCTTGCTAAGAATAAGTCACTAGGGCCGATACAGATAAAAGAACCGACAATAATTAGGATATTTCAATCGGTCGGATCGCTCCTATTCCAAGACGACGAAAGTCTTGAGCGACCACTTTACCTGTAGGTAACTTTCAAGCTGATATCTTCCTTATCCGAAAAAGAACTCCTATACCCAGTAAGTTTCAACCGACGCGAAGCATTGTTTTAGGAATATATATATGTTGCTGGCAATGTCCTTCGCTGGTTTCGAGCTTTGAAACGTATTTGGAGCCTAATTGAATTCAAACATATTCGATCTTGGCGAATATTTGTTTTACTCGAAAATTCCTCGAGAGGTTTTGGACGTGAGTTCGTAGCTAAATCATACAACAAGCCGGGTTCCCGTGGCAGGCCCGTAACATTTGAAATATTTTCGGGCCAAGTCGAAATAAAAGTGTATAAATAATCATTTTAAAGAAACTGTATAGTATATGGTATGAATTATTTTTTCGCATACTTTAATTAGTCATTATTGAACCAATTACGGATTCATATTGTAGGATTTCGATCGCTGACAACAAAATTCTATTGATATAAAGTGTTAATCCCATATTACACATACTTCGTCTTTTACTACCTAATGAATAAAGGCTAATAGTTGGTAGTAGACGAACACAATCTTTGTTGTACGGTTTTTCGAAGGTCAAATTCAAACTCAAAATCCCGGTTGACACTTACCTTGCTATAAAGGAAGATCGCCTTCTCGTAGCTCCCGTTCTTCGCGTGCACTGTCGCCTCGTCCACCAATAGCTTTCTCTCAAACGCTTTCGCGCATTTCTGTTTCGACTTTCTTCGTCTGCTACTCGACATTCCCCACCTAGTGCCTCAGTTTTCTTTGATATTACAGAAAATCAAACCTCAAATTTCTTTAATTCAATTGAATGCAATTCAATTTGATCATTATATTTGAAATTTTCATCGCAATTTTCTGTTAATTTAAATATACTTTAGAATTCATATTTGATTCGATCCATTCCAATATCAAGTAAAAAATGTAGAAAAACGTCTACAACAAATTTGTAAAAAAGGTATCGCGTAAAAAGAGTCTGTATAGTATGACAATGAGAAACGTACCAAAATCGAGTAAAAAGAATTTGAAAATTCGAGTGAGTTCCGTAAAATCAGTTTATCCGATCGAATCAGTTGGCTGCTCGCAGCCGCGTTTCCCGTCAACTTAATTCTTCCGTCCATACTTTACTACATCCAATGTCTCCCTACTCCGCGTAATAAGGAATAATCGATAAAAGAACAGTTACGATAAGGGGGACACTGTTGCAAGATGACTATGCTGTTCTTTTTTTGTCTGTCCTCGCACGAGCCCCGGGACGAGCCACGCGACGACGACGTCGCAGCTCGGTTCGCGGAAAGGGTCAATCATTATCCCTCTCCCTTCGCAATTAGGCTGTGGATATTAGCCTGGCGACGGTGGCACCATCATCTGCCTCGTGGAACTCAGGTATTTCACTTAATTGTATGGAATACACACTTAATAATTCCATTAAATATTGAATCTCTTGGGTATCTCTTTGGAATAAAGTAGAATTCTGGATTTCTATAACGTGAACTCTACACGCAGAACTACGACTTTTTGGAGGAGCAAAAGTTAACGTAACGAATATCATTGTAAAAGAAAAAGAAAACTGTTCTCTTATCATATGAACCTTCCATTCATACGCAAAATAAAAAACTTTCTACTTACCGACAGGTGTGATCCATCAACAGCTTCCTCGATAACCGCGACCGAACAACAATCGCAAGGATGAATAAAATACAAAGAACACCGGTAAACACGAAAGATATCATTTATTTATAATTTACGAGGACAAACAAGTAAATTTACATAGGAAGGACACTTTCATTAAAACACATATATATATATATGTATATATATATATATATATATATATATTCGCTAAATCAGTTGCGCTTGCCGAGAGAACATAAAAAAAGAAGAGGACGAACAACTAATCGAATACTAATTGACTACGCGGATTGCGCCGCCGTTTCTCGGATTCAACGCAGCTGATTGATTGGTTATCTCGGGAGAACCAATCGGAAGCGAGAGTGTGTGTGTGAGAGAGAGGGAGAGGGAGAGAGAGAGAGAGAGAGACAGAGTCGCCCGATTCGCTCTGACATTCCCTCTCCCTCAACCTTTCTAAACAGTAAAACACAGCATTGCGCTTGCGCAGGTCTTCTAACCTCACATTTCCCACATATCGCGGCGGCCTATCCTAACCTAACCTAACAGTACGATGCAAACAGGAGATTCGCGCGCTTGTACGCATGTGTCTGTGTATAACTGTGTGTGTATGTATAATGCGGGAGGATTCTCCATGAAAGCTCAGGCTTGCACACTTATTAATCTACGCCGCCATAGGACAATTCTCATTCGTCCTCGTTCGTTTGACATCTCGAAGCTGACTGGCTACGCGACTTCTGGACTGGTCCAATCGGCTTCGCGGAACGTGAGCGATAAATACGTGAAAGAGAGAGGGGCGAGAGAACGCGCGTGAAATAGGAACTGAATTGGCCCCGCTTCAGATGTGTCGATGTGAATGTTTGTTTCCTTTTTCTGTGTATCCGTGTGTGACTTATAGGTTATGTTGTATTACGTATTCAGGCGTATACGTTTCCTTGCGCTCGGTTCAAATTTGATTTCGGAAAACCCTGTTTTGCGCTGATAGAAAAAACAGGAGATGTTGCGGAGGTTAAGAGAGTTCGCCTTCGGCAGATGGCGCTTGCTAATACAAAATGGCGACGGTTCAATGGAATTCTTGTATGAAGAATATCTGAACCTTAATTTTCTTTCAAATCAATTCAGTTCAAAAATTTTATGCATTGAAATTTTCAGCCCTAGTTTTGTCATTTTAATTGAAGTCTTTTTATTAAAATTTTAACCCAATTTTCTTTCACATTAATTAAGCATTATTATTTTAACGGAAATTTTCATTCATCATATGAAGAGAGGGAAACTTGTCGGAAAATTATATTCAAAAAAGTGAAAAGAAAGGTTAGATTTTTAAATCCAATATCGTTTGAACCGCACGCAGTGCCCGTCGAGTTGACGCGGCTAAGACAGGTTCGAAGTAGTTTTTTATCTCTGTATCGGGAGCCAATAGAAAACTGTCGCACTGAGTGTTTCATTTAAAAGAATTGAGCAAGGATCCGAGAATCGCTCTCTTGCGAACTAGCGGAACTAAGTAGCCTAAGAAATTCATAGAAACGCCGCTCGCAAACACGCACGTTGCAGCCTCACTTTCGCGGCCCGATCGGTAATACTGAGACTGAGTGAGACGATTAGCTAGCGCTGTATTATCGGCGATCGGTAAAGACGGATTTCACGGTTTATAGTTACAAAGTATTATGTGTATACGGTGGACGCTTGGCGCACGAAGCTTATACTCGGGACGTTACATAACATAATTCTCAGATTCTGCTTACTTGAGTACTCAAACCCGTGTCTTTCTGAATAAATAATTTATACCTTTGTGAAGTAGTCTTTGTGACATATTCGGAAAAAAACAGAAAGTAGACACAAAAAAACTGAACCAAGAAAATTTAAAAAAATCGGAGAATTTTAGTTATTTAATGTCCCTTGTTAACGATCGTGATCGTGGGAAAATAAGAGTCGCGCGAGAAAAATCCAAAATTCTCGTGCATCTCTAGCACACATACACATAGCTAAAGCCAGATGGCGCTTAGAATCGCCGATGCGACATCTACCGGTCCTTATTTGTACTCTGTCCAACGAAACAAGAGACTCCAGAATGGCTGCCGTCTAAACCTCGGTTCTACTAAATCCACTGTTCCACAATACGTACTCTTCCACTTTATTTATCTGTGTATTCAACAATTACGCGAGTATTTTCACTGAGCAATTTTAAATGAGAAGCAAAATTACTGTTTTCAGTTTAAGATTTTCTTGGGCGTGTGGAACCTGTGATTATGACGGCCCTGGCTCGTTTCCTTGGACAGAAAATAAAGCCGCGCAGATGGTGCTGCTGTCTAGGTATTGCCTCTCGCATTCTTTCCACGCATTTTCCGCAGTATATAGAGTGTAAATAAACCTGTTTAATGTCTTGTTTTCGGGGGGTAGTTTTACGGGACGAAATAAAGCGATAATCAAGACGACTAATACCGTAATATTGATTTTCCAAGCAATTATTCCGTTGTTCAATTTTATAATTGAGTATTAAATTACTGAATTAATTATTCAATTTTTCTATACTTTGTTCCATTCTTGAATTATTCCAGTTTTGTATCAATTGATCAATTTCTCAATTTTGCAATGGATCATTTCAATTTTCAATTGTGAATCCAATTATTGTATTTGTTAAAATTCTTCTATTTTTCTATTGATTGTCCAGTCATTAACATTATTCAATCATTAAGAGAATTATTTGTTCACTTGTGCAATCTTTCGATGATTGGTTATCGAGTTGATTAACATTAAAAAATGCCGGTGAACTCAGGAGCGTCTCATTGTGACGCGGAGCTCAATCGAAGGTCCCAACCACGGATTTCTATGGACCCCATTCTCTCACGGAACGAGACACGCAATTCACGCAACATATGATCCATCTTGATTTTCGCTTTATGTTCCCTTGGAGAACCACCAGCCCCAACCGGCAGACACGTGATCGACTTACACCTTGTATCCCGGTGCTCGACGAAAGAGAGAGGGAGAAAGAGAGAGGCGCGGGGTTCAGCCGACTCGTTGGAAGTACAAAGTATACAAAGGTTTCTACCACAGCCCATTTAACGATATATCGTTCTTGTATATAATATGTACACATATGTGTTACCTCTTCCGGATGAAAGTAGCACGATAACGCAACTCAACTCACGCCAAGTTTTTAGGTTAGGTCAATAAGTTATTTTTACTCTCTCTAGAGTCGAACGAATAAAGCTATCATGTCGATGTTTATTGACTAAGAGGTTGAAGGTTAGGTGCTGTCATCTAACCTTTTTTTGCGATTACGGAACTCACAGTCAGAAGCTGCTAATATATTACGTATGCAACGGTTTCAACCGATAAAACACTAATGGCAAAGGTTGACCGATTTTCTTGCTAGTTTTTTAGGTGGTTCCGCGACCATTTTATTTCGAGCTTTGAGCAGCGATGTGCTTGAGAAATGTTTCGATTGTCGATTTTGGCGTTGTTCTCTGAAGCATTTTATTCTCCTTTTAGCTTTTCAAGCTATGGAAACTTGTCGGAAATGGTCCTTCGACCCTTGGAATTCAAGAACCAATCAAAATTACAATTTTCTTTTAGAAATATTTCTAAAAACTTTTTTAAAGACGTTTTGTTTAAAACAAGTTTCTTTCGCAGCACCAATCGAATTCCGCGTTAAGCTCAGGAATGCAGGCGATTGGCTGAAAAATCAGTATCGGTAAATTCGACGCGACAAAATCGCTCTATGCAACCCTGTACAATTGCAAACTGGAAAATTGAATAAAAAATTCAAGGAAGATCGCAGTTAACCATTTTCACTTTGAGTTTTCCGAAAACATCGAGTCTCATTAAAAGTAGCTAGAAATATTTTCAGGGCAGCTCGCCTTAACCTCGATTTTCCGGCTGCAATTAATCTAGTGCAAGAACTCGCGGGTAGAAAATTAGCAAAAGAATTCGTGTGTTGTCGGTTTAAGAGATATGATGTATATGTCACTTGTCAGTGATACAATACAATATAATAATAGGAATTTTAATGCAGCAGCCAGCTTCTCGTTTAGAGGTAAACTTATACAATACGATTATAAAAACCTTTATAAACGGCAGACGAATTTTCTGATTCACGCGCGATATGTGTGTCGGGAGAGTGGTTTCGATCATTTTCACGGAGATTTCATTTTGATACTAGAACCATCGATTATAAATTGTAAATCGAATTAATCAATATTAAATTATTCGGGCAATTATCTCCAAAACTTGCGATGAACTTAAAATTCAAGGAAACCATTCGATCAACTTTTTTCCAATTCTCCAAAGAATTTCAACGACTAAATCATTCAAGATGAAAGTTCAAACGAATTAGAAGAAAATATAATTCAAAGTTAGTAATAAATTGATAAGCCTGACAGCGTTTTAATTAGGAATTAATTAGGAAACGTTGTAGTAAACAACACTGTTTACACAAGTTGTAAGTCGAACACGTGTCTTCCTGTTGAGGCTGGTGGTTGTCCGTGACAAAGTAAAGTGAAAATTAAGAGGGGTAACATTGCATGATGGGATTCGTTAACAAGATATAGACACACGAGCGCCTTGTAACATGAAAAAATAGGCCCATTGAAAACCATGGCTGGGCCCGTCGATTTAGCTGTCCCATGCAATCATACGCTCCTGAATTGGCCGGAATTTTTAAATATTAATCATCTTGGTAACCAATATTAAAAAAATTGAATAATTGAGCGAACAATTAAGTTGTTAAATAAATAATTGAATAATTGGACAATGAATTGGAAAATAATTTTCGTTTTATTTTGCCCCGTAGAACCACCCCATGACAAGAAGACATCAGATAGATTTATACCTCGTATTATACAACGCCTTGCCAAAAGTTTAGTTCTCCAGAAAAATTAATTTGGTAATTCGCAAATGAATCACCTTATATATTCAAAGGATAAACAATATATTTTTCAAATATTTCCAGCTCGTTTGAATTTCTACATTAATTGCAAAATATCTTTTGACTCCATCAAAAATTCAATTTCGATAGATTTAGATTCTGTATGAAATAAACTGAATGTAAAAAGTTGAAAAATCCTGATAGTTGTATCTTGTAAATTGAAATTCAATTCAATTAGAATTATAGGAAAAAATTCAATCTACTTTTTATAGAAATCTTTTTTTAGCCACTCAATGAGAAAAGCCGTTTGTGGAAAAATGTATTTAACCGTAAAAACTCGTTCAATTGACTCGAGTGGTTCTTGTATCAAAGAAATCTCGTGAATGGAAAAGGCTGAGCACGCGAAAATATTACACAATTAAGTCTCATTTTACACAATATCTAAAATACACTCGCAAATATCAATTTCACATCACCAATAAACAATAACTCGTCACGCTTAAATAAATATCTATATCGCGACAATAGTTACATCTAAAAACGTAACAGTGGAATTAATCATATTAACATTACAATATTTCCCCGCTAATTTTTAAACAACTTCTCTTTTATTATTTTCCTTTTTTCTACCTTGTACATTTCTTCACTTTCTAAAACGAAACAATTGCAATGGATCGAGGCGTCATCTAGGTCAAGATTCTGAATTAAATTCTGTCAATAGGTTTTTATAAAAGTGGTGTAGCGCAAATTATTTGTGCCATTTTAACATATCTAGATTCGTCTTATTTTTTTTTGTTGGCAAGGGGGGTGGGAGGAAGAATCCATGGGGTTACAGTATAAAAGGAGTCTAAAGTGCACATAGGAAATTCGGAGGCAAAAGGCGAAAGCCAATCGTAGCACGCGAAGCATAGAAAAGCTTACTTTCCGATTTGGATGGATCTCGATGTGTGGACGTCGCGTATTGGTTAAAAGTATAAATGCTTAAGTGATAAGGATAACGATTGGCTGTTATTAAGATATTTGGTCCTAATCAGGTTTTTTATTTAACGAGTGCGCAATATGTTTGAGACTCGGTGCTACCAGCTGGCGGAAACTCGGTATATTTGAATGGTCCAATCGCACGAAAGATTCTCGCAACTCGTTTGCCGATTGGACGATGTCAATGCCGTGATCAGGCGATTTTAGGCGAACTGAACTTTTTTGCAAGTCAAACTTTCGATATATTTATTTTGCAAAATCTTCGAATAACCAAGACAAAATATCATGTTACACAATCAATTTATTTTCCGAAATTGAAACAAATTTTTGAAATAAAATCTTTAATATCGCTGAAAAATTTGATTCGCAAAAAGATAAATTCAATTTGTTGCCAAATCGCTAAATTTAATTCTTGTAGAGAGAGGGGGGAAGTTTGTGAAAATCTTCGTTTTGTGGAAGAGCTATTTTCGTTCGTTGGAGTTTTGTACTTCGGCGGTTATAAAACACTAATGATAGTTTTGCGCGACCGTATAACGCGAAAAGAAGGTTGAACTTTATACGTTTAAGAATTTTCGATATTTGCATTTCGATTGGAAAACTGAAAAGGCGAAAATAGGTTTTCCGGTGAACACTTTCACTGTTTTCTTCGAATTTTAAGCAGTCAGGTTAAGTTTCGTTAGAAGCTATGAGCTTAGACGTACGAATTGGACTAGTAATCAAACGTAAACCGTGAGTTTCAGAGCTTTTCGGAAATTTTATGCAAAGGTTAAAAGATTCGCAAAGTGAATTGAGCTTCGAGCACAAGCAGAATTTCGCTAAATTACGTTAACAGCCTTAAAACATTGTTTGATAAGCGTTTTCACGCACGAAACGAACCATAACCTCACTTTCCACCGTAAAATCATTATTTCGACGTCGGAAAATACTTAGGCAAAAGCAACGTCGAAGGAATTTCGACGAATATTTGGAGACCCTCATTTCAAGGGAAATTTAATTATCGAGTGACATATAGCCTATAAATTGGGATTTAAGAGTGTTTTCCCGCTTCAGCAGCCGATTTTTATCATCAAAATAACGATAACGAAATAGCAATAATAGCGAGAAAATTTAAACGGAACAAAATTTTGTAAATAATAAAACTTTAGTTTTCATGTCGAGAAAGTAAGGTTATGTCAGTCTTAATCTATAACAAGGGACACTAAGAAACCTAAATTCTGCGCTTTTGAAATTATCGAGAAATAATTCTCTTTTAAATAAGCAAACATTCCCCAAAACTTTGATTTCCAAATTCCACTACAAACTTTATCAGAGTAGAAAAAAGGAGAATGATTAAATCTTTATTTGACAATTTTTCCGCGTAAAACTGTCCCCGAGATAGTTAGAATTCCGTTAGAAAACGCAATTCGATATATAAAGGCTATTTTCAGCTTAAGAATTAAAAAAATACCGTAAACGGCATATCGTTAGCTTCTTTACGCACATCTCTTACGCACCTACAACCTCGGAACAGAATCTGAGAGAAGTGAGGTTACGTAATTTCTCGGGCAAGTTCTACTGAAGCTTGAACTTTGGAATCCTAACCTAAATATGTAGCTAACAACCCATCAACGGAGACCGGGCAGCAAATGTGGATCGTATTAAACAGTTTCAGCAACGGTATTTTTGTTATTATTAACCTTATTATTTTCAATTTTCTTATGCTTTTTTCCGGGGCCCTGAAACCTGTGACTACGAGTCTGGTTTTGATCTTATTTCATTTCTGAGCCCTTCCAGTTTGCAACTATGACTAACTTTCTCCTCATTTTTTAATTCTGATCCCTTGAAACACAAGACCACGGCCCTGGCCTCTTTACTACCTCATCTCATTCGACAGACCATAGTTGGAGTTTAACACGCATTTGCCTTAATCTAGCCATTCTAAGATCCTAAATAGCCCGTCAAACGTCACATCCGTCGGCCGTCTTACGTTTAAGGATTTATTGCAATGTGATCGTTGTACATAAGTAATCGGTAGAAATGGTCCGCGAACCGAGTACTCATACTGTCTCTAGTGCCGCCATTTTGCGACGGGTTTCCGGCATTCAAGTCTCCTTGGATATTCGAATGGTGTTGCGTTTTACCCTGAAGTTGCACGAACCCTGTGCTATGTCATCAGAACTACCAACTTTACAATAAATTTGTATTAATCAAAGAATCATTTTGGTTTTCAAGTAATTAATTCTGTCTCCGATAAATTATTTTATAAATAAATCCCGTTCTCGTTAATTAGAAAAAAACGTATATGGAAATATTTAATTATATTTTGTGCATAAATAACTTTGAAAAATAGAAAATCTGTTATATTGATAGTTCTAAGGACAAGGTAACACAAACGAGTATCCAACTCCGATAAATTCCGGTTTCGATAATCTTTGAATCGAATCGAAGGGAAGTTGTGCGAAATACAACGTAACCTAATCAAAAAGAGATAACGATTCCACAGGCGGCGAGATAACGGTCCTAGCAGTAATCTAACGATAATATAGTAATTTGAAAAACTCGAAATCGAAGTTCCAAGTTTCTAATTTCAAGTCGCAGTTAAGAATTCGGTATATCATTTGTAATTGGCCTAAATTTCTCTAGACATTCTCTAGAATCTCTACAAAATTCCCTAATAGGTTTCCACTACGCACTAACTTCACGGTGTTTCGAAGGTAACCAAGAAATTTAAAAAACGAAATTTCAATTTTATGACCAATAATCAACTTCTTTAAATTTCATGAAACTTGAAATTTCACTGAAAATTACTAAAACTTGAATGCAAAAATTAAACTAATTTTTCTACAAATTTGTTATCTCGATTCGAAAATTCTAACCTAGAATTACCCGAAAAATGACTAAGAATTGTGTTTAATTTATCCTAAAAAAACTAATTTTAGTTTACCTAGCAATTTTATAAAAATTAGATCGAAACACCGATGTAACACACGAAGAGAGAGAGAAATAGTTGTTATTTTGAACGTTTCTAAAATGTTTTCTAACAACAACACGAATTTCGGTCGGATCTAAAACCACGACGGAGATTTAAACTATGCGCACCAAATATACCGGCCTCCAATTGGTCGCCGCGCGCAGGGTAGCCAACGTAAGACTCGAAAAATGACTATTAACATGTCTAACCTCAACCAAACCTGAATTTTCTAAGAAAATAGATTTGCGTTAAATTATATTTAGTTCTAATTAACCTAATTAGTAAAATGAAACGGTCTTGTGCGAGGATAAATTGAACTAGAACCGTAAGAGTGAGGATAGGTTTGATTGCAGTCTTCCAAATGAAAATTATTTTCTATCGAAAAAAAAACTAATAGATAAATAAGAAAAGAAGCGATAATTATATAAAAACGATATACGGGGGATATATCTAAATTTGACAATTCGACGTGTTTCTAAATTCACACCGAGGAAATTCCTAAAATTGTGAGAAATGCAAAAAAGTCCACAACTATAATTGAAAATCATTACGAAAAATTAAGTATATAGGAAAAAAATGTCTGGTGTATTCGCTGGCCGATTTTCATTTTATAAAATAAAATTTTGTACTTATTTTTTTAATTGGCAATCGATCCGTTATACAGATAATTTTCTTATCTCTCAATATATCCAAGATTACCAAATGTTTCCAAGATATTCGCAAAAAATAATGAAGCTTCAAGATGAAGTCAGTTTCCCATTTAAAAATCAACAATTTCCAAACAACGGTTTGTAATTAAAAATTCTGAAAAATCGAAGGACGCAAAATAGAAAATTATAAATTGTGATAAATGAGAATGACAAATCGTTCAATTTCAATTTCAAATAAATGAATAATGTGTATTATTTTCTGAAAAACAGATCGATTTTTACTGGATCACTGTCACACGGCGCCATCTGGTTGCCGCCACTGGCACTGACGACACTAAACTGTCATCTAGCGGCTGCCGCGAATACTTCTGGCGGATCTATTCATTTCTACACGGTTTTAACGACCTCTACGGGCTATTTTTTAACCCAACTCTACCGCTCCTTTTCTCGAGCTTTAATCACTAAACAAGCTATCGCTGTGCACGATATTACTCTAAGATTCTAGTTACTTAGTTTTGAGGTTAAGAACTCTGCGTGCTCTAGTTAAACGAAGCTTTTGACTAGTGTGCGAGAGAAACGGGGGGGGGGGGGGGGAGAACAGAAATAGACACTGGACAAACATCAAGTAATTAATTTACGTAGTGATTCGTTAAGGATTCTTCGGTGCTAGATTCGCAATTGACTAAAGCGAGCGCCACCTGTCGCCGGCGATGCGTACAGAATGTCCAGGAACGGTAATAGTTAAGGAAAATAGCGAAGGTTTCGTTGCGACATCGATAAATTCATCTCATTAATATTATATGCATATATATATGTATATATAATATATGTTTGTGTAGAAAACGAATTGAGCGAAATATCGGTGAAGAGTATCACAGAGAAACTAGTCAAAAGATGAAGCAATAAGCTTGTTGAATTTCTTAAGGTTCTGTGTCAAAGGAAGAATTGAGTCTGCTCTTTTGGACACCCTGTACATCGCGATCGATTCAGGAAAAACGATGTTTCTAGGTTATGAAACGTCTTTATCGTTAGAAACGGTTATCGGTCGAGTGTTTAGGCTACTCTGACTGCGAGAAATTGACTAATTCGAGGTTATATCCTAACATCGAGTAAGAGCCACGCTACAGTGGCGCCGTCGGGCTTCTCGAGGCACTGAAACGTACCAGGCGAGCGCAACGCCATCTTTGGCGGCTGTGCGGCAACCCTCACGAAAATATCACTAGACTCGAGAAGCAGTTTAGAACGGCGATAAATTCAACTAGACAGTCTGAGATATTCCACTAGAAAATTTAACTAACACGCGTTAACTTCGTTCGTCTACTTTGTCTCGCTCTCCGCGAGCTTCCCTCGGGACGCGTCTCTTTGATTAGTGAGGACATATATCTTCTCGATCGGAAAACTAACTGGGGAAAAAACTCTTCAAACAGTTAAGTTAGGTTTCCGCGAACCGAAAAAAAATTCCCTACAAAAGTACTTTTATCCGGGAAACATCTCTAAAATAATCTTTCAAGTATAGGTTATGATTATTCGTAAATTTATTTTCTAGATAATTAGGTTAGGTTCTTTAGTTATAAAACTGATTAAGGTACTAGAATACTGTTAAATCACTGTTTTCCCCTAGACACAATAATACCTAGAGCACTATAAACCAAAAATAATTGACCTATCAGCGGCTCTCAAAGAGACAAAAAACACCCTGACCAATCAATGAACGTTTCCCTTGCACCCGAAATCGGAGATTCGACGCTACTTGATTAACACTCACTAACCTATCCACGCGCGAGTGACGAAAGATCTAAATTGAAGTCACTCGTTAGTGTCTACGCTACATCTAAACACTTAATAATTTTCTTTCTTATTACCACCTATTTTTCTACCTAACCAATCCTAACCTACCGTTCCAAAATGGCGCGCAGTGCACGGTTTAACCTGTGAAGCTACATAACCTCCAAAAACCGAGTCATAACCTCAAACCGAAGCATAACCTAACTTTGAACACCACTAGTTCGATCTGCTAAAGCCGCCAATTTTGTCCCTAAACTCTTTCCACCACCCGCGACTCAAGCGATATTGCCCGAAGGCCGTGCGAACTAAATTTAAAGCAGAAGAGTAGTGATATGCATCGTGAAAAGTTAATTTTTCAAACTCTCAAGGTGATTGGTCATCGTCAGTGCCTTTGGACCAATCATCAGTCTGAGAACTGAAAGGAACAAATGAACGGATTCATCGCCACCATTGAACCTACATTCACGAAGCAGCTTCGAGGAGCACGGCATTGGTCATACAGAGTTAAAACGCTTCTACAGCATCTTCGGCCGCAAATATATATATACATATATATATGTATATATATGTATTTTAGTCGTAGGTCTAGCTAGTCAGTAATTACGTAATATCACATGCAATTTAAATAGGATTGTCAAAACACATATCTAGTACAAGATAGTGTGTTTCTATTTCGATAACGACGCAGCGCAATTAATCCTTCGGTTAACTCTTTCCCGTCATTTTGTTTCCGGACTGATTCGAAAGAAAGCAGATCAACCGTTGGCATTGCTTTCTTCAATTCTCTCGAAGCAGGATCGCGTGATCGCGTGATTAAAAGCGTAGTGGAAGGTGATGTTTTTTGTTTTTTGAGGTTAGGACGTCAAACGTCTCTAGGAATTCGTTCTACGATCCTGCGATTCTCTGCGAACGTGTGATATGACTTTCGAAGATTCCCGCGTCCCGACCTCCCCCTATTGAGCCGAGACATCTACCGGGTGTCGCGAAACTTTGCCAATCAAAAATAGGGTCCTTGACAAGAGCTAATCATGCGCGCGACCTAGACGTCCAATCCAAATTGTCGATTTCTTGACTTCATCCTTCCCTCAATGTCAAGAATATGTTAAGTAGCTTTTTTAAAGTTCTGGACGCGATAGATCTACACGGGAGATCGCGGTGATCTCGAATCACGGCCCAATGGACGTTCAGAGAATTCTTCGTATAAATGATGAAAGGAAGGGAGAGAGATGGAGTGATAGAGAGAAAGAGAAAGAGATAGAGATGGGAAGGGGGGGGGGGGGGGCATGTAGCAAAAGGGTGAAGTGGGCAAATTCGAAAAAGCATTCACACTGTTCTATATGATATCCGGCAGTTTCAGATCTCTTCTCCGAAATGTGGCTGACCACTTTGAGCGGTTTGCTTAAGGGATAAGCGAAGTAGTTGGTTTACCACATGCAGGGCCGTGATTATATCTCAGCCTTCGTTCTCTCCGTTCTCATTTATCTCGGACCCCGCCGGTAAGGTAGAACTCGATCTTTATCCTAAATTTAATCAAGAGAAGCTTCTATTTTTTCCAAGCTTCCTCGTGAACCAGTTAAACTGTCAGTTTTGTTCTTTTTTAAAGAAAATATCTTCCGCTTTTTGTTTCCATTCTCTTTCGGAAATTATTGAGGAATTTTAAGAGGAGATATTGAGTTTACTTGTTCGAGACACCCGGCATGTATAAAGGAGATATTTAAGCATGTCTACGAATATACTCTCGTTGCCATTTATCACTAAATATTCTCTATTAATATATGAGCTACTAACACCATTCCCATTTAGTTTGTACGATGCAGTGCGAAAGATTCTGAGTCGAATCGGCCATCTTGAACTTGGTCTACCAATGAGAGAACCTCGATCAGCGGATTCGTTGTTTTTTCGACTAGCGAGAATACAATTCAGCCAATCAGAGACGCCATTACTCGGAACAGCGCCACCCATACGTCGTCATAACCCCTACTGCTAAAAACACTTCTCTCATTGCTCGCGAACAACTGAAGCAGCCAATCACCTTCGATCTGAGTTCGAACGTACTCAGCGATTGGCCGACCTCTTTTCTAACCTATACTTTCGACCCGCGAACTAAACAGATGGTGAAAGGAAACCTAACCTAGCCAAGGGAAATCGAAAGAGAAGTCAAGGAAATCCTACTTGTCACACACAGTGGAAAAAATGCGAGTGTGAAATTAAGTCTCAGTGGTCGTTGACTATTGCCTCAGAGGACACTATATACGCAAGAAAGCGATTATTACGACAGTCTATCAAATTGTAGAATCTTGCGCGTTGACAGCAACAAGATATCTCTTTATAGGTTAAGTAGCACTAGGCTCGCGTGCGCCACTTAATTCGTTCCTCATTTGAAAATAGGCTTCTCGGTCGATTGACAGTGCAGCAAAAAGGATATTGTCGTTTTTCAACACGATCACTTTTTACCCTCCCCCTCTACAGTCGACTTATCGTTGTCTGGGGTGTATTCTTACACCCAAATGTAGAACCTAACCTAAAAGAAGCAGCAGAACACTGAGGAGTACAAAACTGATTCTAGCCAGAGAGCTTCGAAAGTAACCATCAATCCCCGCGAAAATGCCAACCTTCCACCATTTTGTCGGTAAATTTCTAAATCGATCTAAATACCAAACAATTGACTATTTCGTAGTAGTAGGCGAATTTAGTATTCACTGCACGGGGGTGGCTACTTCGAAGGCACCTGGTAGATTGTACCAGCCTTAAGCAAAAATGAAGCTAGCCTAAACAACGATCCAGTTAACATTGAAGTTAATTAGTTCTATCTTAAAACACGCGATAATAGTGCCACGATAAAATTCGATGATCGGCAACGACACCCATTACCGAAGGTCGGTAAGGCAGTGTACGCACCGATAGTCTTTTATACTCGATTTGGAGATTTGCAGTAATCCCTCCTCGTTTTGAGCATATGTAAAACTGAGAAATCTTCTGAAAACGTCGAAAGAATTGTGAAAAATAGATTCGCATAACAAAGAGAAACAGAGAGAGACATATATATGTCTATATATATATATGTATATAGACAGAGAGAGAGAGAGAAATAGAGAGATACGGTTGCTGCAGTGGGCAAAAGACACACCATGGCGACCGGAAGTATTTGGACGACTGCGCGAGCAAACTACACTCGAATCGAAAGCTCGGCCGATAAGTTAGATCGGCTGGTTCAGAGTGACGATCGACTATTATTTTTAGTACACATCTGGGTCACACATTTAAGGAAGGCCACATTGAACTAGTCTAAGAAATTACGGTCTAGCATCCTGAACAGGCGCGGACTGCCTTTTTTCGTACCCTTCACTTTTTTCAAGATAACGCAGAATTGGATGTTATCGGCAGAAGATAACGCAGAGCTCTGCGTTACGGACTGAGTCGGTCACTCTATCCAGTGCCGTACGAAGTCAATGGGGTTCTCTTTTAGAAACCTTCGGAAAATCTTGAAAAGTTCGATAATAGAATATTTCAGAGTTCTCGACAGCGAATTGACAGTCCGCGCGCGCGCATCAATCGAATTTTAGCCTACGCCCATCTAACCCTAGGACACATACGCGAGAACGATTAGTAGAATCAGTTAGTTTTTTTTTTCTCGTCTGTTCTGCGAGTACACAGATTCACAGACTGCGAAAACTCGATAAATAGCACGTGAGCAAATTTCTCGAAGCGAGGCGATTATTGTCACCTCTCGAGACACTGGTACCATGACGTAGTTGGTAGGTAAAGGGCTAAGAATATGTACAGTAGAAAACTATGGAGTCCCCTATGAACTTGTAAAAAGTACACACGCGCACTCCCCGATTAGCGTACCGATACCGTTTCAAGTATATACTTCGTGGTTATACGTGCGCCTAAAGCTTTTTCCGAATAAAAATCCCCATTTTTTCGACTATTTTATAACGTCTCTGTAACGTTTCTGTAAAATGCAGAAAGTTTAATTTTTTGGACAATATTTTGGTTTTGAGTTTGACTCTTTTTTTTTTTGACTTGGAATGTGTCCTTTTGAAATTGCTAAAACGATAAGATACTAATAGGTGAAACAAAAGGCGCACGTATTAAAAATCATTGGTATATGTACACGGATTGTTATATGTGTGATTGCAATCTATTATATATGTTATACAATATAATAGAGTGGCGAATATGGTTAGGGATGGGCGATTGTACTGGATTCTTTTAGAATCGATTATTTCACTGATTATTTTACGAGATTCCTTTTTAACTAAGAATCGGATCGTTATTGTAATTATTTATGCTTCAGCCACTAAAAATATAAATTATTTATATTTGAGTTTCATGAACGTATACTCGATCTATTAAATAAACTTTACGTTATATATACATACTTAGCATAGTAGCTACTATATTACACATTTTTATTTTCCAATATATACTGATTCAATACAAATTCTTTGCATCTGACATTTAAATAGTTCTTTCGTGTTGTTTAATTTTTAAACAATATTAACTTTGAATCGAATTTTATTAAAGTTTTTATTTATCCCGAAGTTTGTTGAGCTGAACAGCGAGTTCAATCCGTCTTCTTGAGAAAGTAAAGTGATCGATTCTGTTATTAAAATACTGATTCTTTTTGCAAATAATCGATTCTTCAGTATTGATATACTTCACTATCATGAATTCTTTTGAGCGAAATCGCCCATCCCTAAATATGATTTGAACAATCACACATATAGCTGCGAGGTGAATAGACGTATCGGTACGCTATTGTGTGCGTGTATATTGCATGTGTATATATATAATATAGAGACGGTTCTGTTACTCGCGAAAGATATCGCGAGCGCTCTCTAGTGGGCGGCATCTTGATCTGTTCGTTCTCACGCGGAGGCGATTGATAAAACTGATCGTCGAATATCCTCAGCAAAAGTCGGTCAAAAACGTAACACGCGAAATTGAGATAGATAGATAGATTGATGTAAGATCGAGTAGATAAGGTAATATAAGAGAATAAGATAACATACGTACGTACGGAGAGTATGTAAGTAACGTTAAGCCGAAAGCTGCTTGGACGCAAGAAGAATTAGAGCCGATGAGGAAGAGAAGGTGGAGACAGATGGCAGCACTGGCGGCCGGCAAAACTGGAGCAGATGGCGCTAGTAGTACTGGCGGCGACAACGGGAGCGAGATGACCAGAAAAAGATTGCTAGGTGCAAATGGTACTGCCAGCTGAGTATGAAGATGAGGACATCGCTGTCAAATGGCACTCGGTACGCTTCGCCAATGGAAGCACCGGATCTTCTAAACTCTCCATTATTTTCTTCTCCGTCTCCAAATCGAAGAGGAGCGTCGCTTGCAACGCGTTGTACATCGCGCTGCGAGCGTAACGCGAAGCCCTCGTTAATTCGAACACGCTGCCCGCGAGAGTTAGAATGTCTGGAATGAGAAAAATCTTTGGTTAAACGAGAAGATTTCTAGAGAAAGAGATCTCTTGGGAATGTAGAGGTTCAAGTAGAATGTTCAAAGATATTTTGAACGAATGGAAGTTTAAGTAAAGCTGTAGACTTTGAAAGAATAAATACTATTGTGGAAATACGTCTCTACAGTTTTGCGGAAATAGACGTGCGAATTTTTGCGGAAATAGACGTTCATGTAAAAGAATGGCACTGTGAAGTAGAACTTGACGTAGACCTATGTCTCTTCGAAAGAATAAAATTTGACGTTGAACTACGCCGTTGGGGAAAAATTAAGGTCGAGTACGATTAAATCACTGTGAAAGAATAAATGTTAAGACTTTAGAATACGCGTTTCAAGATTCTCGAAATCGTTTTATTAAACCACTCTATAAACAATTGTCATATAATCCGAGATTAACAATCATCTACAAATTACAGATTATAATTGACGCGAATTTCCTGACCAAAAAAACAATACAAACGAATTTCAGAATCGGAAGATATTATGAATATAGGATATATAAAATGAAGAATAAATAGAGAAAGTAGATTTAACAATAAAATTCAACTGACCTTTATCGTTGTAGACGAGAATGCAAGGCGGATTTTCCTTCTGGCGTTTAGTCGCGTTGGCGATCTCGCGCTTGCGGCATTCCTGCACGAATTTTATCGCCTCCAGCCAGTACTCCATAGCTTTGTGCACTCGTTGATTCATTGTGGTCCCGCGCAAATGTTCCATCTGTGTTCCAATATTGAGATGTATCATGAATTAACGGTTAATCACGTAAAAATCGACGATTTCAAATCAAATTGACAATTGACAATTGACTAACAATTAAAATTAACAATTAAAATTAGAGATTGATCGATAATTCAAAAAAACCCTTTTACATAGAACAAATTCAAACACTAATAGAAATTTATTATTCGAAACTTCATCACTTTAGTTTATACGTGTGTGTTTTCTTTCCAGTATCAAAATAACTCACTCATTCAACTCACCTTAGCAATAAGAGTAATAACCCTCGCATGTTCTCTCAAGCAGTCAATAACAATCCGGTCAACCCTAGATGGATTACCTTGAAGCCTCGGAATTGGTATATTATTCGAGCTAGTAACTTTTCTCCCAGGAAAATGGGCAGCTAATCCAGCTTCGCATTTCTTTCTTTCCTTTTCCAACCTTCTAAATTGTTCATACGTTTGTTCCAGACGATAATGTAATATACTTGAAGGTCCAGTACGCCTGGCAGTACCTCCTCCGCCTCTCAAATTCATTCCACCACCATACAATACGGAAAAAGGCCTCGGTACTGGAACTGGAACCGGAACAGGCACCACAGATGGAAAAACTCCAGATCTAACATTTCCAGTACCCGGCGGTAAGATTCCAGAATTGAAAAGAATCTCCGATGGAATCGGTGGATTTTGCATCCTTGGCATGTGTCGTTGTTGTTTCAACAAGTAATTAAACATCTCTTTATTGATAGATGAACCAGCTAATTGATTAGTCAAGTGATTAATCGAAGGTAACTGTTGGATCTCTTTTCCGGGTAATTCGTATCCATCAAGTTTGTAAGAAGAAGATCCTGAGCTACTAGTAGCTTGCTGTGTTAAGTCTCCTGGATAATTAGCACCAGTAGCACCATTACTGGCAGTGTACTGCTGATAACTTTGATAACCATATTTTGCTAATGGTTGTTGAATACCGCGGCTACTAAGATTCTTTGGAAAACCAATTGACGAATAAGTCTTAGTCTCCATCATGTTCTTCGGTTTAGGACTGATCATTTTTAGTAAATTATTTTCCAGTCGACGTTCTTGACTAGCTGCCAAACACACGTTCTCGTTCGTATCGGAGGAAGAATAGTAATCGAAGAGATGTTTGTAATCTTGCTCCACTGGTTGTTCCAGTTTGTAACGATTTTGCTGGAGAAATTGTAATTGCTCGTTTGAGAGACGATTCGAATCCAAAGAAGGTTCTTTGAATTCATTACCAACTCGCTGAATATTTCCACCAAAACAATTGCTTTGATGATGCAACGACGTATCCGCTGGAGAAAAATGCTGGAGAGGTGAATTTGAAAGGAAACCGGAATCGACGCTCAAATCTGTCATCGCGGAACTTGGCCGATAATTTTGCGTTGGATAATTCTGTGTATAAACATCGTGAACATTGATTCCAGTTCCTTGACTGGAATATGGATTGCTACTGGAAACAACATTTTGTCGCGGTGTGTTGTCATAATACTCGAGATCGTTCATTGCGATCGAATCTGGAGAATCCATCGCGAGGCTCAATACGTTTAAATTCAAATCTGGATTTGCTGATTGGAGTTGTTGATAACTCGAGAACAAATCAACGGAATTTGGCGATCCTGGACCTATCAAATTATCCGTCGACCAATTGTTCTGTTTGCAGAAGTTCATCTCATTTGTTGAGGAAAGTAAATCTTCTTCGAGAGTCAGGTTCCCGTGATTTATAGAATTCTCTTCCGCAGTTCGCATCATAAATGGCTCCGGGACATTCAAGTATTTCGGAGCTTGTGTGAACTGATGACTTGCGTGTTCTGGTTCCTGATCTCGCATACGGTATAACGTATTCAAATTCAAAGGCATTGTCTCACCATAACTTTGCTTCTGTTGTTGAATGTTGTTCTCCAGTTTGTCGTATGGATAATATTGATTGAATTGATCCAAGGTTGTTAAGTGGGAATTGTAATTCTCAGTGTTCCCGTTGTAGCTTCGCATATTGCTGTTCGGATGCTTCTGCTGGTTGTCGGTTGGAAGGTTGTCGTCGTCCAGGATCTTTGAAACCAGGTCTTTTACCATTGTGTTGTTTAGTTCTTGACTGTCGTCATCGTCGAGGTTCAGCTAGAATAATTATTTTTCATCACCATCATTCTTATCACTGTTACAATTATTCTTATCGTTATCATTATTGTTATTATTATTATTTATTATTTCAAAGAGATTATTTTCTCTTCGATTAATCTTGTTATTTAAGATGAAAAGTTTTCAGAACTAAAGATGTTTTTTAATATCGAACATTGGAAATGGAAGCGTTGGACTAATTAGATTTGCGGCCATTATTCTGTTTATTGGCACCTTTCGAAATCAAGTACGATGGTATTGAGATAAAATTTCGTTGAATCGATTTAGGTTTCTCTTGATTCTGCGATATCTAATTTTACTAGGAATGTATTTGGATTTTTTTGAATTTCATCGAAAACATCGGAGTAGAACAGTGTGTGGTAATTAATCGAATTCTCGCAATTTTTGAAAGTCTATTCGCGCGTCGAGTACTAATAGAATTTATTTGAATCGAGTTCTTTGATTCATCGTTATAATATATATATATATGTATATGTATATTCAAATATTTTCGAGATCCGCAAAATATATCAGAGTGGAATGCTGTCCCAAAATGAATGCAGCCTCGAATAATTAACAATCGTCACAACGATCAATACAATTCTCTTGACGTATCTAAAATTTAATTGGTAAAGAAAATTCTCTGAGTCACAAATAAAATTGAGATACTTTGTAAGCTTTGATATAGATACATTGAAGAGAATTCCTCGCTTCTCCCGACGAATCATACTTTCTTTGTATCCTCAGACGGAACTTATAAATTCAATAATAAATCTTCGTTTTTTTCAGATTTAACTACACAAATATTTAACGATGAAACGAATATTTATTTTGGAAGATTTCTCAGATTATAGTTAGCGATTTTAGAAAGGTAAAATTAAGGAATCTTTAATTATAAAGAAAAATAAAATGAAATTTTATCTAAATTTTGAATCGTGTAAGATTTTGATGGAGTAAATGAATCCAATGAAAATTTAATATTAGGTTCAAATATTAGTTTGAAAATGTTTTTTGATAGAATACCCTGAGAAAGTTTCCTTTGTACAAATCTATGCCAGTCTCTACCGATGCAAACTATAAACAAGCGTAGAATAAATTCAACGTATCCCCTTTCATAATTTCTTCCTCACGACACAATACCAGAATAAATAGACCCAGCGTTTCGACCCAAAACAATCCTAAAATCTAAAAGAAGGTAGAAAAGACTTACCGGCTTTTGAGAATTCGACTCGGTTAAGTCGTAGCTCCAATAATTATACTCCTTGTTACACCGCTCTGCCTGGTAAGCGTTGCGTGATTCCAGCATGTTGATGTTCCGTTCAAGAGCATTAGCCTGGAACCAAAAAACTTTGATTAATCACCTTCGTCTTCGCTCAAAAATCTTTACGAATCCCTTTCCCCTCTTCAAAATTAAAACCGTTCATAAATCTTAGGACTCTCACAAAACACTCTTTTTAAAGAATACAATCTTTGCCCTCACTTTGCCTCCCTTTGCCTCAATTTCGATTCTCTCTATCATTTATAAACCAAATTTATCACTAAAATAAAAACGATTCAATTTCTTTCAACTTTTCCCTTTCGACTAACAATTCTACTTTGTTGCTATTGTTGACACACTGCCGCTCCAAAACTCAGGGCGAAACGCAAGCTCGTCTTGACCCGTGTCTCAAAGTTTCTCACCGAAAAGTCGATTCAACGAAGAGTCAAATAGTATTAAGAAGAAATTAGAGATTTCGTTGAACGCGAAAAATTACCAGCTCCAAAAACCTCTGCTCCAAATGAAGCAGATGGACTGATTGGGAGAGATGGGGGGCGGGAGGGGGTAGAAGGAGGAGGAGAGAGAAAAAGAAGCAACTGTTACTAGCGGCAACTGTTCGCTGTACTGCGTCGCGATCGTCGACTCCTCTTTTTTTTTCTTTGGGGTCAAAAAATCGAGGAATTCGAAGCTGAAAAATGTCTTGAAAAAAAAGGGGAATATCCGAAGAAAAATTCGAGAGACGATTCTTCGAGGGATAGAAAGTTCGATTGGAGGATTGGAAAGAAGAGAGAGGGAGAGAGAGAGAGATTGTATATATGTATGAGAAAGAGAGAGAGGGAGAGAGAGAAGAAAAGAAGAAACGAGATTTTCTCTCACCTTCCCAACGGCGAATCCATTGTTCCCGATGATTGCGGCGAAATTCTGGACCTCGGAGAGTGCCATTAGAATGCTCAACCGAAAAAATCCACCTTCCGCGCCTATTCGGCCGATCGAGCCGCGTCCGCATTCGATATTTCGACGCTCCTCGAAACTCCGGCCTTCTGCTTCCTACCACTGTCTTTGCTTTACTGGGCTTTAATGCTCTGTCTCTCTCGATCGTAAGGAAAACCCGCGGTGAGCTGTTTTAGGGACTGTATATAGGTGTCTGGCGCGCGAGTCTCGAGACTCTCGAGCCAGCGAATGATGATGGTGGGGAAGGAAAAGCAGAGACTGGTGAGTTGAGCTAACGAGTGGGACACTGCGTCATTCAGCATGCCACGGGTGAAATGAATATCTAGTACAGTGGGTGGCGAAATTGTTGGAAAGTTTGTTTGACCGTTTTGATTCAGTTTGATATGTTATCCGATTTAAGTTTCAATTTTTTAGGAAAACGCATTTCTACGTTATCCATTTTCAAGTTGAATTTATAGAATGACATATTTCTTGGAGAAGAGTCTATTTTGTACAGGGTTTTTGAGAGTGGATCTAAAGGAAAGGGAGCGATTTTGGGGAAAAAAGTAAAAGTTAATGCAATTGTGAAGATTGGAATTTTGGGGAAAAATTGAGTATCTATAGGGTGGCGAGAAATGTTGGAATCATATTTACAGTAGATATGGAAATGAAGAATGTAAATTTTGGGGGAAATAATGAATTTTAATTCTTTTTTATTAATCACGCGGTAAAACCCTCGTCGTATGTACAGGTCTAGTATATCAAGTAACAAAGTCGAATATATTCCATTTGGTTCTCATCGTAAATTGTCGTCGGATTGCAAAAAGCATGCTGAATAATGTTTCAATTCCTTGATGCTCATTTTGATGTCGTCCATAGCACGATGCATCGATGGTTTGTCCTTGTTGAACACCGCCCTCGGGTTCCACCTTCTGCAAGTCAAAAAATATATTCTTTATACCGCAGTGATACGATTAGATTCAATACAAAAAAAATTGATTAATCTTTTTCAATTTAATTAAAGTTAAAATTAACAGTAGACTGGCAATAAAAAATTATAATGGAAAATTGACCGACAATTAAAATTTACAATTCAAATTGACGATCGATTGGCTAATTTACCAGTTTTAATCCAATGTTAATTAGTTGATTGTTTAATTGTCGATTAATCGAACTTACTTCGCTAATTCTTTGATCGTCGTAACGTCGATCAATCGATAATGCAAGTACCGATCGACTCTTGGCATGTGTTTTATCAGGAACATCCGATCGACGTATACTGTATTCCCAGCGAGTGGACACTTTCCATTCGGCACGTGGGTTTCCAACAGTGTCAATAGCATCGTTTCTGCGGTTGATAGGCTGATTTTACTTGCCGCCGATTCGGCTAATAAACCAGTCTGGAAATTCATTTTTCGAACCTCAATATCCCAGTATATCAATATATCAATTTATCAATATAGTAATATAGAGTTAGAATATATTAATATATCTTTAAAATACTATATTGACATATTTTATTAATAAAATTTATATCAACGAATATAATATTTCTGGGGAAATCGTTAGCCAGTAGTTTCGCTTGAAGAGAAACGAGAAGAATACTTACCGGTTCTAAAAGTCTCCTTGCCTCATCCTCCATATTGGCGATGATATGTGGCGGTTGATGAACAATGACATTTAACTCGTCACTTATGACATTGAGATTCTTATCTGTAATTAAACAACCGATTTCTAAGATGTGACAAGTGTCTACGGAAAGACCGGTCATCTGAAATTTCCAATTCAACAGGAGAAACCTTTAGAACTGTTATGTTTGCAAGCTGAAATTAATTTGGTAATTCTGGTGATTTTGTTTTTGTATTGCTGTTTTTTTCTACGTACTTCTAGGTCCAGCCACACTATATGGGTGTCGGATACCACGTGGGACAGGGGCGCAGGCATCGAATGCTGCTAAAAAAGAAAAGAAATATTTTAGATTTAGGAGAGATATATAGAAATTTTTAATATTACGATTCAACTTACCATTCTGCGGACAGTTCTGCTCGCGAGCAACACATTCCGCAGTTTACTCGCCACTCTCAAACTCCAGGGCCCAGTCATATTCGTTTATTCGATAATTCAATAGTATCTAACTAAATGATCCTGCGCCAACAGTTCCACATAACGTATTTCCAGAATCGATTCTCTCGCTGTCGGTTTCCCTGAAACGATAAATACAAGAAGTATGAATTGTAAATTGATAATTCACCATCATCATTGTAACTAATATTATCTAATTATTAACATTTAAGAATTGTTAAGAGTTTATTACAGAATATTTGAGATATAAAACATGATCTTGTTATTTTCTTTAAGATTATTGTCTGTCAATTGTTTACAGTGACATTTATAGATTTGTAATATTTTTCTAAAAAAATAATTTTATCACGGGAAAACTATGATTAGAGGAAAACGTGTTTTCCACAGAATTATAGAAATAAACACTGTCTTGGTCTTACTTTTATTATGTTCAAAAGCAGTTGTCCCAAACTATTAACTTCACTATGATAGAATAATGTGTTAATTAATATAAGGTATCAATTATTTTCTGAATTCTAGATTTATTGAAAAACGATACCATCAACGAGCACGAGTTTACACTGTTGTTCACTGTGGTTCACTATTCGAGCCGGTATTAGTGAAGAGAGGAAACTTGATGAATTTAATACACGTCGCAGTCAGCACAATAAGCTTGTGATCACTACTTAAGCTTTAGGCGCGAAATTGAATTTCGTTATTTAGTTCCAGCACCAATTTTTGAAAAGACGTATTCCATTTTTTACTAAATATTTAGATCCACCTCTCCATTTGAATCACATTAAAATTACTCATTTTACCATATTTTCATCATATTATTAGCAAATCGATTTTCAAATACCAATATCTCATTGACAAATTCAATTTTCCAGTGTACTTCCTCTACATTTTCGGTTTATTTTCCTCCGTACAACCCTTTCCGAATAGAATTCTCACCTGTTCTCGGTCACCTTATATCTAAAAACACCGGATAAATATTCTTCGCAAAGAAATCGTATTTTTCTTCAGGAATCAATAGTAACTATAGATATATGTATATGTAGCGACACATTTGCAAGCATGAACCTCTTCTTCGAAAAAGATAATTAACTTTAAGTCAAGTGGTCGCGTTGAACCCGAGTTGCCGAGATTTGACGGTGTCGGGTTTCGACGTCGAGCTCCGTCCTTCCAGGAATAGGGGAGCTCGCCGAGCGTTGTACCCCTTTCTCAAGAATAGAGGGGAGTTTCTTTTTCGTTTTTGACTTGCGAACTCTGCCTCAAGCAGCAAGCGTTCGTGAATATCGAAAGGGGTGACAGACGAAGAAAACTCGGTTCTGGGGGGGTGACTTGTCCCACCAGAACGAGGAGATAAAAAGGCTGGAGACTGAGGGACAAGACTTACTGCTCTTTGACGAGCCAAATAATAAAATTACTTTTATCCATACTCATCGTGCCTAATCTGAAACAAATTTGTACATGACTGAAACAAATCCTTCAGCTCATCCTATATATTTTGTACAATAACTTACACGATATTTACAGTATAATACAAAAACGGAATCTTAGTTATCCGCGTTTCGTCTTATAATTAACCGATTATTAATAATTTCTCGTGAAAGTCACAATTTTTCCACAATAATTCAGTGACTATTTGTTTTCTCTCCTCTACAATCTTTTTCTCATGTATTTCGAAATCGTTAATCCGCTTGGGAAAAAAATTCTAACAAATTCTTCTACGGATAATCGAAATTCGAGAATAGTAAACAGTTCAGCGCAGTTTCAGCCGGATGCTGAGAATATTTAACAGTAACGCAAGTAATCGATAGCGAGATATTAATCGGAATTATATACAGGCGGCGGTGGCCGTTATAAACATCTTCGTGAATTATGAACAGTGTTCGGTTGATCTCCTTACAATAAATTAATTAACGTGTATAGTTTTATGTGGGTTAGAGTTCGAGGGTCTGAAAATTTCGGGGATTCAGGTTTCTAAGAGTTCTTCGGTATTTCTGAGTTTCAGAATTGTAATATTTTCGTGTTGCAGAATTTTAGTATTGCGATTTTTCAATGTTTGTGTAGTTTAATACTGAAATATTTCAGTATTCGGTTGAATTTCAGTAAATTTGTTCGGTTTTCAGTAGATTTAACGGTTCAGTTAAATTTCAGTAAATTTCAGTATTTCAATAATTCAATACTTCAGTATTTTGAAATTGTTGTGTTTCAGGGTTTTGGTACTCCTAGTTTTGGACAAGTAATGTTTGGATAGTTCAAGATTTCAGTAGTTCAGAATTTTAATATTTCAGTATTTCAGTATTTCAATGAAATAATAAGTATTTTAGAATTTTCATATTTCACCATTTTAGTGTTTCAGTGACCAGGTTTCAGAATTTCCTATTATAATAATTAACTATTTCAATATCTAGGCTATTTTAGTCTTCAAATACTTCAGTGTTTCAGTGTCTTTATATTTAACTGTTTCAGTACTTCGGAACTTCCGTATTTCAGTGTTTCAGTATTTCCATTTTTCACTATGTTTATATTTAACAACTTCACTGTATCAGGATTATAGTATTTGAATATTTCAGCGTTTCAACATTTTGTTATTTGAATATTTCAATCGTTAAGAATTCTTAATGAATTCATTTCACTTAGAAATTCTAAGTTAGTTTGTTTGAAATTGAAACTTTCGGCATTTCGTCACAATTTCACTGCTTTAATGTTTCAATGTTTCGAATAATCGAATATTCCGCTATTTCGCTATCACAATACTCAAGACCCCTAAAAAAAACACGACTCACAATACTTTCTCACAAGCACACCGCAATAATAAATAGTACAAGATAATGAGACTTCGCCTTCCGATTGCAGAAAGAGAAAGAAGAAAAGATGACAATGAAAAAATAGAATGGAAAACAATTCTCGCTTAATCTTTGGTGGTAGCTTAAACAAATACAGGCTTGACAATGAATCGAAATCTTGTTCACTTTTCCGAAATCGAAATTTTTCAAAATTAAACTCACTTTTTAATCAGATCAATTTTTCGAAGAATACAACTGTCGCCAACAATTTTTCCGAAAATTTCCTTTTTAGAAATCACAATTCGTAATGAATTCGTTTGCTAATAAAGATATCTTTTTAATAAAGTGAAATGAAGAAACGACAAGATTTTCGAAAAAAGTGTTACATTCTGATCCAATTGTTTTGGAAAATTGATTCAACCTGTATTGTAGAAAATATGATACTTTCTGACACGACAATAAATTCTGTAAATACAATAATTACCGGGCGCAACGTTTTGTACTAACTAATTTTCAGCTTCTGTTGTCTGTGAATCCCAGTCGGTTCTCAGTATCTGAACACAAACAAGCGTACAGAGTGTAAATAAATCAACCTGGTGTCTTCCTTTCGAGGGAGGAGTTAAGCAAAAATTACGAGGGCTAATATTGCGCTTCGGTGCTTCAATACCGAAATATTGATTCTTTAAACAATTATTTCGCTGTTCAGTTTTACAACTGATTATTTATTTGCTGAATCACAGTTACTGAAGTTTTCAGTAGTCTGTTTCATTATTCTATTAATTATTCCAGATTTAAAATTTTGCAATCAATTATTCATTTCATAATAAATCACTTCAATACTTGAATGTGTTTAATGAAACTTTCAATTGTTTATCCTATTGTTGTATTTTTTAAGTTCCATCCATTTTTCAATTATTTGTTCAATTACTCAACTTTTCGATTATTGGTCAAGAGAGTCGATAACTCGGTAACGAAGTCCATTGTGCAATATTATTAAAACCTCTTCGATTTCCCTTTATTTTGCATGACGAACTAACAGCCTCAACCGGAAGACACCTAGTCGACTTACACTTTGCGTAAACATAGTGTTGCTTACTACAATGTTTCCTAATTAATACCCATTGATTCGTTTATCGACTGGACGTCGATTCTAGCGTTTCGTAAATTTACTCCAATATAACACTGTCAGGCTTTTCAATTTATTACTAAATTTAGATTTTATTTTCGAATTATTAAGTCATCGAAATTTTTTCGGGGAATTAGACAAAAATTGACCGAACGGATTTGTTGAATTTTGTAGTTGTTCGAAAGTTTTCGAGAAAATTTCGTATTAAATGTTATACAAAAGTTAGAGAGATGTGGCGTGTGAATTGAAGTCTGATAGTGTAAATTTTGAAATGAACGTTTAACAACGTTGAAAATTGTTCATTTTAAAAGTGACTGTATGATTAATTCCGCTCATCGAACGTATTTAATACAAAGTTTGCTTCGTTGTTTTTTCCGAAAATGCGATTTCTTTTTGAAATTGCAATTAAATGAAGTTTAATGAAATTTAATGAAATTTAATGAAATTTAATGAAATTCGATGAAATTCAATAGAATCTAATGGAATTCACTGAAATTCGATAAATATACATGAAATTCCACAAAATTCAATGAAATTGCATTTTAATGAAATCTAATGACGCTACGAGAAATGAATGAAATTAAATGAAATTAAATGAAATTGATGCAATCTCAATAAAGCCAATTAATCGCAATTCATTTTTGATCATTTTCAAGAAACAAAGAATATTAATAATTGCTAATGAAGCCTGACGCGTTATATCGTGTTGTTTCCTTTCATTAAGCAGATTTATAAAAAAAATTATAAGAATCTCTTTAAACACCGAGATTCGGTGAGCGCAAGTCCTATCGTACGACTAAATTCTACTGAATTCTACACGATCGTTCGAAAATCATCTCGACAATACTACGAAACATTTTTTTTCTCCTTCTTCTCGCAGCGATCTATAATTTCTCGCAATTTATTTTATTATCATCTACGCAATTTCCTTTTTTCTCGACATTAATTCTACGCAATATACAGCTCTATAGACAACGATTATTCGCAGGAACATTTTTGCAGTCGACGAGGCAGCGCGTGCAAAAAACGGACATACATATTTTGCACCAGTTTTTAATACGATCACTTTTCGTCGTCCATTTTCATTCTTCTCGTTCTCTTTTAATTTTCTTCTTCTTCACATCGTTAAATTATGTACAGACGTAATTGGATTTTTTGTTAACCGTTTCAATTTTGGAATTTCATACCTGTTTCTTTGAATGTGTTGAATTAATGAACTTTGAAGAATTTGGGCGAATGAAATATATTTAGAAAAAATTCCATTTCATTTAGGACTCTTTTTTTTTTTAGGTTTTTGAATTTTGGAATTCCAAATGGATTTGAGTTGATTGAAAATGCGTTTAAATTGAGAATTTAGAATAAATTGCTGGAATTTGGAATTCGAAATGAATTTGATCAATTAAGAATTCTACCAAAGTACATTTTAAGGATTCATTTGAAAACAATACCTTTAATAAAAAAACTGAATAATTACAATGAAATTCCTTTGAAATTCGGTAAATTGAGTTTGAAAGTCACAAATAATCCAACTACCTGAAATTTCTCAGCAACGTAATTACCTCCGGAAAAAATCCCCTCTCTGAAATCGCACTTCCGTCGATTCCGAAAAGCGTAAATCGAAGCAGGCTGAAATGCTCTCAAAAATTCTGAAAACGCTCTCAATACAATTATCAACAGAATCTCGACTAATAGAAATATTTACCGTTCAACTCTTTCACGAACACAATTTCGCAAAATCGAAACTGGAAACTTTTTAAATTCCCTATAACGAAACTCGAATAATATATAATATTCGAGCAATAATAATAATAGTAATATAATAATAATAATAGTAATAATAGTAATGATAGTCAAAAACCCGACATGTAATTAATTCCGAAAATACTGAAGAAATTCAAAATTTCGTCACCGGCAACAAAATTCACAATTTTCGGTAAATTCATGAAATTTCTCAATAATCGACAAAAATCTAGAATTATCCAGAAATAAATCAGATAGAATTTTTCGAATAACGTAAACATTACGTTATCGGTAACGGAAAATACCCTCCGAATTTCCAAGAAATTCCTCAAATAACATAGAACGTTATTCAACCGCGCGAAAGAGTTAAATAAAAAGATTTCTATCGAGAGAATTATTCCTACTTAGAATCTAAGATCACTGTGTACCATAATTCAAATGGATACTAGTGTACCAATCCCTGAGTCACACTTAGACGCTTGATAATAATTAACGCTGGAACTATCGAACAGATCAAAAAAGAACTGTCGTACAATGGATTATTAAGTTACTGACTCAATCGCCCAATTTTCAGTAATTTTATCCCATTTCCGATCAATTATTCCACTTCTGCATTTTACAATAAATTATTCCAGCTTTCAATTATTTATCCGATTACAGTATTTTTTAAGTTTCTTACATTTTTCAATTATTCATTCAACTATTCAATTGTTTTCCCATTTATTTAATTATTTAAGTTTTCAATTATTGCTGTTTCAATTATTCGACTTTTCAATTGATCGTCCAATTATTCAATTATTGATCGAATTACTTCAATATTTCCTCAATTATCCAATAAATCTCGTCAATTAACTATTGCAAACCGAAAATTGCAGATATTCACTGCCAATTCAGTGGATGAAAAGACATACGAATTCACTTCCAAAACAAATACAAAGAGACTACGAAGAAATAGATAAATATAAAAAAGTATACGACGAAAATATTTATAGAATAATAGAGTCCAGGGTACAATTCCGTGCGAAAGACGAGACTCTCAAGAAAAACAACGATGGATTCGATGGATTCGATGCTCGAAAGTTCCAGCGTTAGCAAAATTGCTAGAATTAACGTAACGACTATTTCTGAGCTGGTACAATCAGAATTAGTAGAAAAGTATCATATCGAGGTGGACTCGACGTCAAATTCACTTAATATGTGACAATGTTGCTCCAGTCGTTTCATATTTCCTATTAGACAGGCGTTCTCCAAGTAGAGCTCCTTCACCAATATGTCTGCGCGCGCTAGTTTCTCAGCCTACGGAGAAACTCTTTGTTAATGATTAAATATCGAAATTAATTAACCCTTTGACTACTGTGTGAGGCGTCTAAAATCACTTAAAAATATTCCTCTTATACTGACGCTAATAAATAATATTCTCTTAATTCAGAGAAGATTCAGTCTTTCGATTTTATTTCAATATACTTTTTGAGAAACGAACCACTCAAAGTCACTAAGTAGTCAAAGGGTGTATGTTCTTAGGATGGAAAACTGTTTTATTCGAGATTTTTGAGAATTTTCCTAGTGGACGTAGTTCGTACTACGTCATCAAATTTCATTTGAAAGTTTGGAAAAGACGTAGTAGTACCTCAACTGTTAACGTCTTAAATTTTGGAAAAGACGTAGTACTACGTCATCAGCTTTTCGAAAAGACGTCTTTCTACGTCATATAGTCTCTGCTTTATTTTCCGAAAAGGACGTAGTAATATACTATGCACAAGTAAAACGGTGATTCACTTACCTGTTCGGCGCACGTTTGGAATTGCATTTGCAACTTCTCTTGAGTAGTACGTAACAAGTATTGCAATTCGGTGACTTCTATTTGATGTTCGGACAGAATGCCTGAGAAACCGACAAAAATAATAATTATTGTTATACTCATAAACATCTGTCGAAATTCCAGGATTTTAAACAATTATTTTTCAATTTTTAATTCCAAATAAATTTCTATTAATTGAGAAAAATGAATTTGAAGAAAATTACTTTGTAATATTGAATTAAAACCAAGATCTTATATTGAAAATTCTTCCTAAAATATAAATATAAAACACCATAAACTCAAAAAATCCAACTTGAAAAAAACAAATTATCTAAATCCGAAATTTTTATTAAAAGACTTACGATGTAAGACATGTTCGACGTGTTGATGCTGCCTTTTAATATACTTCTGCAGCTGATGTTTCTTACGTTCCTGGATCTGTAGTCGCAAACTAAGGTTCTGTAGAATACTAACGTCGACGCAACATACGTTTCCTTGCACGCAATGACAATTGATCTGTCGGAATTGTTGCATTTTCATTCCATTCTGTAGTAAATCATAATCGACATCGTGTCGCGGTTCTTCTTTCACCAAAACACTCGATCTCGCAGCAACGTTTCTTCTTAGCAAAGCGTCGTCTTTCGGTGGTTCTTTCGCGAGGAGTTTTTGCGGCGCGAATTCATCGGAGAATCGGGAATTTTCTAAGATTTTTTCGAGTTTTAAATCCTCCGGAACTTTATCAGTTTGCGATTGTTGTCGGGGTTCTTTTTCGATCGAAGATGACCACGCGCTTATCGAGGTGATTGGCGCGAATGTTGAATCGAACGAATCGGGTGTATCTTCGTCGTCGGTAACTTGAATCGAGATATCCACCGTCGGTGGTTTCAAGAGACTCTTTAACTTCTCTTGGAGCAGTTTAATTTCGTTGTCCTTTTGTTGGAGCTCCTCGCACATCTTCGTCTGACATTTTTCGTACTCTTCTTCCAGATCCATGTACTGCTGTTCCAAATGAAACTTTTCTTCGATCGGCGACAATCGTCCATTCTTTCCCTCATCAGCAGTGATCAGTTCCTCATATTCAGTCATCTTAGCGATTAATTCCGTAAACTTCTCATCGCTGATCTTTTGCTCCTGTTCGAAAAGCTGCCGTTCTTCCTCGAGTTTCGCGGCCCAGTAATTCTCGGATTCTTCGTACTCAAGCTTAAGCAAATCAAGACTCTTCTCGAGCATGAGACACTGTTCGCTCAGTTGCTTCTTCTCGTTCGCGTGAACTGCTTCCAATTCTCTAACCCGTTCCTCAAAACCATCAAAACTTGCTGAACCACCACAATTCTTCCCAGTTTCGGTAGAACCTTTCGCAGCAACATCCAAAGAAGTTTCTTTCTCTCTCGTCGAGCGAATCTCGCCTTCTTCCTTCCGTGGAGGATAATCACGCAGCGTTGATCTTCTGTTCTTCGCTTCTTGGCCGCATGCGGATAATTCCTCGCTCTCGTTCGAGAGATCACTGTTACTGTCTGAGAGAAAAACGCGTTTTGCAGCGACTAAATTCTTTTGCTTAGGAACTACCAAATCTCGTAGCGATTCGCTCGTTCGCTCCTCGCACTCGATCTCTAGCTCGCAAGCGATACTCTTCGCGAAATCCTCGCGTTGAATAGCGCTATTGTTGACGCTCGAAGCAAATATCGTGTCCCGATTCGATTCTAATTGACTGATCGCTGATGATAGTTCCGAACGGAACGCGCAACACTCCGAACTACATTTTGTATTCGCGAGAATCTCTTTCAGTTGAATCAGTAATGTAGATCTCGAGTCGCGATTTGATGGTATACGCGATGGGTCCGATTTCTCGCTACAGTGAGTCTGTTGAAACGGAAAATTTAATTAGTATAAAATGGGTTTTTATTAACATTGCTAAGAGAAATAATGTTGATGAGGATTGGAAGAAATTATGATAAAATATGATTAACTCTTAATAGCTAAAAGCTTTTCGGCCATTAAGGATTAAATCTTGAGATTGAACATTATTAACGAGGTTTCGAACTGTCCCAGAGTTTTGTTTTTTCCATATTGATTTAGAGGGTGTAGTGGGGGAACATCGTGTTTCAAATTGTACTTACGGGAGTGGAATGTTTTAGGAGAATGTCGAGTTCGGGCTCTTCGTCCATCGAGAACATGTTCTTATCTGAAACAGGAAGTTGTATCTTGCATCTCAAAAATGATTATATAAAACTCAACCGAGATTTTTAAAAACCTACACGAAATGGCAAGAAATTGAACTATCTTTATCCAAGTAGAAAAACTGAATATTTACAACAAAAAACAAATAAGAAATTATAAAAGATATTATACCTTCAGCTTCGTCAGAGTGTCCGCTTCTCATTAAATGAGGATTCGATTGCATCTCGTTCCTATAAAAACAAAAAGACACCAAATCCACAAAATGTTATTGCATACTACTGAAAATATAATTTTTGCAAAAAAGTTTCAGAAAGAATTTACTATTAAAATTCGATTTATATTTCTTACCGTAAAGATTTATTATAATCGTCCCGAGACCTTGAAGTTTCCAGTTCTATCGTCAGCTCGTCATTTTGGTCGCGCAAATACACGATCTCAGTTTGGAGCTGTTTGATACGGTCGATAAGGCACATTACTTCTTGCTGTTGCTTGCTCTCTGCACTTTCTGCCTGGAATATTTTATTGAAGAAACAATTTGATTCAAATTTCATTCAACTCCATAATCAATTTCCTATTAAGTTCAATTTAAACTTCAAATTCAAGTCAATTCAACATTTTTAACACGTAACAATATTGATGTTTTGGAAAAATGTGTGTGACTCGAATACTTGAAAAATTGAAGCTAAAAACAAACGTAGCGTCGTCGTCTATTAAAAATAAAAAAAACAACTTACCTCGTCGTGTTCAGCGGCGAGAATCTTCATCTGCGAGAACAATTCGTTGTTCGATTGTTTGAGCATATCGATCTGACCTTGAAGAGCCTCATTCTCCATTTCGAGGCTCTGATTTTCTTGAAACATTGCCGTATACTTGTTTCGCAATTCATAGTTTTCCTTTTGCAAAGTTTGAATCTGTTCTTCTTTCGCTTTGAGATTAGTGCTGGTATTTTCACGCTCCGAATTCAATTGATTTGAGAGATCTTGAATCGTGTCAGCGTAACGTTGCTCCAATTGTTTCCTCAACGTTTGTTTCAATTCTTCTGCACGCACGTGTTGCTCGTCGAGTTCTTGAACCAACGAATTCACACGCTCGTTAGCCTCGCCGATGTCCGAACGAAGCTTTTCTCGTTCGCAGCTCATGTTCTCTATCGTTATGCTGGAAGAAAAGAATTTTCCTGTGGTATTTTTTCAAGAGTTTCAATAAAATGGTACGACTTCAATTTAATTCAATTTCAAATTCAATTCAAATATGATTTAAATGTAAATGTGAATTTAATTCAATTGAATAAATAAAAGATTATTAAAACTCAATTCTTTTCGTATCTTCGGGATTAATGTCTAATAACAGATTTGAGCGAAGCAACTCACCTCATCTTGTGCAATTTGTCTTGATGCAAGAGAAGAGTATCTCTCAGGAGGGTGACGTGAGAGCGAATAGCTAAGTTGTCGAGGGATTCATTGATACCTTTAAGCTCGTCACAAAGAGTCGCAGTTATGTCGGCCAAAGAAACATCCGATGTATCTAGTCCAGTGTGCGAGAGCAACGTGGAAATGTTTGCGACCCCTGATACTTGCCACATATCGCTTACACTATTTTTCCGACTGTCGAATGCAATAATACATGAATTGAACTATTTCATAATAATTCTATTTAATTCAATTTTTTACCTGCATTCCACTGAATTTTCTATTCTATTCTCATTGTATTGTTTTTTCTATTGTATTCCTTACCTCAATGGCCGATAAGTAAGCATATCGAAGCTACATTTGCTCGCCTCGACGTTTTCCAAGTTTTGGAGCGATTTGTTCTTCCCCATCGACGATTCTTTCCGTTGGAAAATCACGAAGAACTCATCGAGATTGATCAATCCGTCGCTGTTCTGATCAAGTTTCTCAAAAATGCATTGCGTTACCTTGAAAAACCAATCGAAAATCATAATTTCGAAAAATCAAATTCTGAAAATATGATAAATATGAGGAAATGATATTTTAAGAGCAATGGAATAATTACTTGCTTCGGAAGAGTCGGGATACCTAAGATATCAGAGGCAAAGTGTACCGTAGCAAAGTCTTCCTCCTTCAAGCAGAGCTTCTCCCACAAACATTTCAATGTGTCTTCGCTGAGTTCTGTTAGAATAAATTTACAATTAGAATCTTGCGATAACCTTAAAATTCTTTAAAACAGTTAAAAATTCTAGTGAAAAAGTGACGAGGACCTGCTTTAGTGTTGTGAACGTCGAAGACAGGTTCCAACTCCTGTGAACCTTGTATTCCTGACTTCCAAGCACCCAAATGAGAAGGTTCAATGCGTTCGCCATGGCCTAAAATCGCTTGTTCTTTATCCAAGAGAGTCAAGAGTGCGGTTCTAAATTCCGAGAAGGATATCGAGCTTTTTTCTTGTTTGCGCCGTTGAATACATAATCGTAATTCCTCACTGCGCTCCGCTAGATGCAACTTGCGACAAAGAACTAGCCAGTCGTCTTCGTGCAGCTCTTTTTGGTCTTTTCTCAAGCAGCTTTGGAACACGGCGCGCAATTGCTGCTCGTAGGGATCATTATTGTGCTCGTCCATGGCATCGTTTCTCCACTGTTTCTCACTGCGCACCTAACAATTTCCAAATTTTATTTAGAACCCAACAAAGTTGAAAGTTTTAACATTGAAAATAAATTCTTGAAGAAGAAAAAAATTCTCGGTTATAAAAAAACAGAAAGGTTATAATTTGAGAATAAAATTATAATGAATTGGTGATAATTCAGTTTAGCGAATTAGTTGTTTATTCCGAGGCTACCTGTTACGACTACGCGATTCAAGAACACGGTTAAACTAGAATTTTTGTGGCAGAGGTTATGGAAAATAGTGAGAAAAAATCGAATTCATTGGGAAAAAGGATAGAAATATTGAGAGAATGAAATTTTCAAATAGAAATTTTTGCAACCGTCGCAATTTCGAAACTAACCTCAAAAGAGGATGTTCAAAGTGAAAAGGAAAGCGATCGAGGAAATTGCGAGGTTGAAAATCAAGAGGGAACTTACCAGTTAAGAGCAAACAGCATTTGCATAAATCCGTTTAGCGGCGGAATATTGCGCAACGGTGGCCGCGAAACGTAAATAATGCGAATCGTGGGACGGGCGGTTGACGAGGGAGTGAAAATTGCAAACCGTCGCAAACTGACACGAATCGAGAGAGAATCGTAGGTCAGTGTCGGTGTTTGATTGGTGGTTGGGAGTGACGGGTTCTCGGCCAATTAGCACGATCGGGGGAACGAGGAGGTGGTATAGTGAGTTTCGACCAATTGGTAGCTGCGCGGGAATGACGTCAACCAGTATGCCTGTTTGAATTGGCCGATGGAAATGAATGAGTTAATTGTAAGATACGTCTTTTCGGTTTAATTAATGGAAGATGATGACGTAGTAATAAGATTGAATTTGAGGAAAACGTAGAAATACGTCCCGAATTATATTCGAAATTTGCCGCAAAATTTAAACCATCTCCCACCAATCTATAATTATCCCCTACGGCCAATCAAATTCACACTATTTCCACCAATCAGAAGTTTTGACCATTTCGTCGCGTTCCGATTGGTCGTCGTCACACGTGTCACGTAACGATCCTAACCTCGACACCTTTCCAAAACACAATGATATTTCCGCAATCTTTAGTAAACAAATTTCACGAATTATCCAAACATAAATTCGTCCGACATTTTTTGCCGTTCATGATTCTCATTGTTGGCGGATCCTTCGCGTTAAAGGACTTCACGGAAGTGCGGTAAACCGATTATATTGTGTCAATTGTCGTTTCTCTGTGTTGTGTGAATGTGTTGTTTTCGATATTTCGTTTAAGGTACAAGTATACAAAGTCGAATATGATGGTGATGCGCGAAGACCTGAAGAAGAAGGGAGTGCAAATGAAAGCGCCTGGAGAAGTGACCTTGGAGTCGGAGTACGAGAAAATTCAGAAAGTAAGGATTCTAGTATTTGATCAGTTAACCGTTTTTCCGTCTTTGGAAAAGATGTATTTAAAGAGCCGAAAATCTTATATCAATAAAGTTTATTGTCAGTGATTACAATTCTACAATATAAATCCGTATTTTCTTCAGTAATGATTAATACAAGTATATATAAAATAATTTATAGCATAAACGGTACATTCACAATTGTTATTTATAAATTTTTATTTCAACTTGGCCTCAAAATATTTCAAACATCTTTAATTTTAGTTTTCTCTAAAATTTCTATTTAAACTGCAAATTGTCACCACTGTTGCTTTCGACGAATATATAGACGTCATAAACAATTATCGGGTTAAATCGATTTATTTCGATTAAAATTAGAATCGTTGTTTCATCTGGATTAGAATTACTATTATCGTAAATATTAATGATAAACAAATATTCCAATATTTCGATTCACATAAAAAAAATACACTTTCAGATGGACATCGATAATTGGGAGAACGTTAGGATACCAAGGCCATGGGAAGAAGGACAGACAAAGAAGGAATAATGAACAAATTTTCTTACCAAAAAACAATATTTCATTAAGAACAAAAAAAAAGGCTGAAAGTTCAAGTCACAGTGTAACAATATATTTCTTTAAATATAGCATAGGAATTATTTACCCAGTTTCTTTATTCGGAATCAATAACATATCACTATTTCGTAACGCAACACTTATATAAAAAAAAGAGTTAAATCTAATAGATTAAATTAAAATTGAATTCTAGTCAAAATGGATGAAAATGATATTCTCTGAGACATATTCGTTTACAAAACACACACTGAGAGAGATTCGTTGTCAATTATTAATTTCTAAATGACAATTCAATGAAGTCTTGGTAGAAATGCGAAGAAAAGAGATCGATGAATAGAAAAAGAATTTGCATCACAGCTGTTTTCGATTGTACTTACTCAGGAGCTCCACCGGAGCCAGAGTATACTGTCACGGACAGTTCTTGGCCCTCATTGAGGCCAATAGTAATATCTCAATGTTGTAATTTCCCTCTGAAAAAGTGTACAAACAAAAATCTTTCAGGATACGAAAGAAAATGAATTGAATAATAAAAGACCGTATGAATGAATTGAAGAAATAACGATCAGATGAATAATATAGATGGATATGAAAAACAACAAAGAAATATGATGAATAATACAATAGATGAATATACTATGAATAGCACAAGAAATAAATACCTTTTATTAAATCCAAACATACTCAGCAAGCTCTGTTGATTTTCTGCTATGACAGTTTGTTTCTTATGTCGCCTCTTCATAGTTCCGACTTGCTTTATGTTCTTAGGACTCTGCGATGAAAATTACATTACAAATTAAACAAATTACAAATTTAACATTAAAGAATCACACAATAAACGAGTGTTTTCAATTCCAGTTTAATATTGTTATTAATGCCTCTAAATTGTCAAGGTCTCTCGCAAGGTCATCTCAAGGTCATTTGAAAGTTTACTCTGTTCTACATGTCGTGTTAAGATCATAGAAATAATGGTTTAGTATTCTTATCGATCTATTGGAATTCTCAAGGTCATATAAAACGTTTTATTGTATGATTCAAACGAAACTCACCTTTGAAATCGAAGAATTACTGCTAGTTCGATTGAGCTTCGCCTTTTCCTGTTGATTGGTATTTGCATACTTGAAGAAGTTTGATCGTCGCGGCTCGAGATCCTCTTCCTCGACGAGAACCTCCTCGACAACTTCGTCGATCTCGTGCATTCGCATTGATTCCTGCGAGTCGTAATTCGTTTGCAAACTATTGGAAACACCAATGTTACTCTCTTGCGACTCAAGCAAAGTTCGTCGCGTATCTTGATTTACGTGACTGACATCTATCCAATCGGCATCGCCCGAGGTGTCCGACAAGCTTTCTTCTAATTTCGCGATATTTTTATCTATTTTTCGTTCGGTTGTTACGTTCACGTCGGGTGAAGCATTCTTTTCTTTCGTGTAGTGATCGACGATGTTTTCTTCTTGCAAAGAGCTCCCGAAAAATTGACATTCGGTTAGAGCCGCTGATTCGTTGAAGATTGTGCGTCTTGCGCGAAGGATGTGCCTTTTCCGCGAGCGTCTGCGTTGCAATAGGCTCGGCGACACATTTTTTGGTTCCTCTTGCGAAAAAATATTCGCGCGACGCACTAAGACCGGTGAGGATGGCTCTGATTCAATCGAGATGTCCAAATCACTCTGCTGCTGCTTCTCTTCAACGATCGCATCCTCCGAGTAGGTTTTTAACATTTTCGCATTGTCTGAAACCCACAAGAAAATAACTTACGATTTTCGATGAATTATTCTTGGCTAATTACAATTTTATTTATCTATTGTTTTATTTGTAATCGATTATATATGGAATTAATCGAGAAAAAAAAAGAATATCGATAACTCAAAATCAATTGAAATTTCAAATTTTACCTAAGTTTTCTATCGCTTCTTCTTCCACTGCCATCCGCTTGAAGCGAGTTATCTCGAGGGTCGTCTGACGGCCAACGCTCGTCGACCACGAATTCGTTTTGCGCGGAGAAGAGAATCCTTCGTGCTTCTTTAAGACGAAGTCTCTCGACCATATACTCGGATGAACCGGGATCTTCTTGTCGTGCCATTTGTTTTTCGCGCTGCCCGAACTCTGCGGAAATGTATTTTAATTAGTTAACTGTTTATTAAACGGGATAATTGAATTGTTGGAATCGGTTTTCGTACCTTCAAAGCGTCGGGATCATAATTGTGAAGCATCTCATGCGTGGAAGGGTGACAATTGCCTAGAGCTAGTTGAAAAGCTAGATCTTCGGGATGACTCTGACCCGCGTAATGTAATTGTTCATCGGTTACATCCGGCGGAGGTGGCGTCAAACGCACTTGTTTCCTTTGTAGTGGACAGAAGACTAATTGATGCTTGAACGTTATCACAGCTAGGATAAACAAGTCCCGGTATTCTTTTGTTACCTCGAGATTCTTCATCTTCAAGCATGAACCTAGGCGCATTAGATCCTGAAGTATTAAAGAGAAATCTGGTAGTTATGAGAGCTCTTTTTTAAAATTGAGTCTAGTATTACACACTTTTTTCCAAAACAGAATACGCCACAAGATTGCATATAAATATGTATTAACCTGATCTATATCACTGCCACTGTTCATCGCAATGAACTTCTTTGCCTTGCCCAATCCAATACCAGGCAACGAGGGCAAATAATCACAGCCGGACAAAATACACATATAAAGGAATTTGTCCATCTCGAAATGCTCTGATTTCACGTCCATCACGAGATGCAGTCGGTCATTGTCAACTAGCACTCCATATCCATTCATGTCCATCTTAAAAAATACCTGAAATCATAAATAAAGTCACTACAATTCAACTCCAACGATTTCTTTGTATTTATAAATAAATTTGAACCGATAATTGAACTTAGAATTAGTTTAAATCCATTGTTAATTGAAGTAAGAGAAACAACTCTTAATAATTTCTCCCTCACTTTCTTACAGCCGAAGAGCATCAAGTCACTATCCTCTGTTATAACAAGATCCGCAATTCCAGATCTATTTAAATACGCTAGTTCAGCATCAGCTTCGTACGGAGCAACGATACAGTCGATATTTAATTCTTGGCAGTGTTTTATCAACTCCAATGCGAGTTCATGAGTGATATTCAAAGATCTTTTCAACAGATTCGACGCCTCTGCGTGTTTTCCAAGTTGCATTAGTTCAATTCCTCTTCTGCGATTTGTTTCTCTTGCTCTAAAATTTCAATTAGTTCTTTCTGAAACGAAACTTTTGTCTGTGTTTAATTCTCAATGGCAATCGTACGTACTCTCGCCTCTTCGTTTCGGTGCTAGCTTTGGCAGGCAAATTGCGCCCATCGAAGACCAAAATTGGTTTTATGTCATGCGAGAGGAGCATATAAACGAACTTCATGCAATAATGAACGTATCTGGAAGTAATCGACGGTTAATTCAATTATTGGACAGATTAGTTAAATAGAAAATAAATGAACAAATAAATGAAATTAACGGATGAAATGGTGAATAATGAATATTGGAATAACAGATAGATGAATAGATAAATCGGATAAATAACAAAAAACAAAAAAAATGAAAATTAGTACTAAAGTTGAAAAATAAATGAATGAATAATATAAAATAAATGAGCGAATGGGATGAATAATAGATCAAATAAGTGAAAGAGACTAACGCATCAGTCGTCTGTCCCATTGCCAATTTATCCGCGCAAGAGAAAGCACCTTTGTGCAGCCAGCAGTAAGAGTCAATCGCAACAGTGCCACCCTTAAATTCACTGACATGGGTCTTCTTCGATGCTTTCTGAAGATATGAGTGCAATCCAGTGATTCCCATGTTGACGGGAGGCCGTTTAAACACTTAAGAACACTGGATGAAGAAAACAATTGCGGAGGGAAGATTCGCTTTCGCGAGTCTGCGCCTTCCATTTGCATTCCCGCCAATTGCCCCTAACCTCTAACCGCTAAACAATTAGCGGTAGTGACACTGCTGGTGGCGGGATTTTTAAATGTTTGTTCAATTTTAACAGAGAAAACTTAAACTAAGCATTTAAACTGGTTTATTTAGACATAAATTTAACATATTTCAATGATTTAGTGTTTTATAAATAACATTAATATTTATACTTTTTCAAAGTATCATATTTTTCTGTATGATTTATTATTATTTTAGAAGAGGAGAACTTGACGTAGAAGTTGTAGAATTACGTCATTTACGAAATTACCGCACTTAATTATTCTTTTCCAATCTACAATAATTAATTATCTACAGACTTATCTCATCGTTCTCATTGATCAATTGCTTTTTATCTCACAAACTTAACAATATCCCCGGCAGTTGGCGCCAAAATCGCCGTTCATAAATTTTCATAAAAGTTCCACTCTTCGTCGCGACGAATAAACCGCGCTGCCGACGTTTCTTTCACTCGTCCGTTATAGCAACTGACAACATGGCTGAGGTACGCACCGTAAAATTCCAAAATAAATCCATCGAAATATTGATCATCCAATCAAGGAAATTGTGAATAATATGGCAATTCGATCTAAGAAATTCCGGTGAATCTGTGATTCGCGATATTTCCCTCGGAATATTGTGATTAGTGGAGTGAGCAACTCGTGCAAAGTGATTACAGTTTTTCCGTTCTTTTTTCAGGCTGAGGAAACCCAGAAGAAGAAGAGGACCTTCAGGAAGTTCACCTTCCGAGGAGTCGACCTCGATCAACTTCTTGACATGCCAAAGTAAGCGAAAATTTTCAATAATTATCCTGCGTATACCTTGATATTTATGTTGATAAGAAAGTGAGGTTAGGTTGCGCTGAGAACAGTAGTTTCTAGCATCATATTTGTAGAATGATTTCTCACGTAAACAAACCAGTTTACAGTATTACTATTTGGCGCAATTGTTTTTATTATTTCGTATAAACGTTGTGTAAATTATGAGTAAGAATGAGCCGTGTATTGGAAGCTATCTTATATCGACTGTGACTGTTCCTTTTTACTTAGTTTCTTTCAATTTTGCCACAACCGGTCTCTAATTTTAGCTGAAGAAAATTAATCGAATTCTTAACTACAATTTCGTAATATGTAAATCAAAGAGTTATTTAAAAATATAAATAACAATTAAAATTAATTTCAAAACTATGATTGAAATGAAAAATTGAATTAAATTCAAATTAGAATTAAAATAGAATCATAGAAAAAAGATTAAAGAAAAATCTATTATTTTTAATTGACAGTGAGCAGCTGATGGATTTGATGCACGCTCGTGCGAGAAGGAGGTTCTCGCATGGTCTGAAACGCAAGTCGATGGCTTTGGTGAAGAAGCTGCGCAAAGCTAAGAAAGAAACACCACCCAATGAAAAGCCAGAGATCGTCAAAACCCATCTGCGAAATATGATCATCGTTCCGGAAATGGTCGGTTCAATCGTTGGTGTTTACAACGGCAAGACTTTCAATCAGGTTGAAATTAAACCCGAAATGATCGGTCACTACCTCGGCGAATTCTCAGTGACGTATAAGCCTGTAAAACACGGTAGACCCGGTATCGGTGCTACTCACTCTTCCCGGTTTATTCCTCTCAAGTAATTTGTAATCTTTCTACAAATATAACAGTTCACACATGAAATTGTCATAGTTTTATTTCGCTAAACACTTCTTTTGATTCGATAAAGCTGATTAACGCTTTGTGTAAATATATTTCTTTCGTTTGATAATCGAGGAGGAAAATGACTTATAATAGATGGGATTTAATGGTAAAATAATAATCCCGTAACAATCGCATTATTGTCCTTTCCATCTTTATTCGAAGAGAATTATTGCTGACTTATCAATGAAGAACGTTACATAAATAGCGTGGTGAAATTTTGGTATTAAGTCACTTTACAGATATTATTGTCCTAAGTAACCACGACCTCGAAGATCAGCCCATCGGGAGAAGGGAATAAAGAACGTTATAAATATTTCCGAAGATCGGAAATCGATTGCGATATACGCGTCAACTCGTTAACCAGTTAATTGTTTCGATGTCTTTGGAGAATGCGCATCTAAACTGCGTTGCACAAATTAAGCGATGACGAGTACACTCGTCAAACACATAGTATGTGTAATATGGAATTGAAACTTTATATTAATAAAGTTTATTGTCAGTAATTGAGATATTACAATATTTCAAACATCTTCAACTTCACGAATATATTTTAGTTTTCACGTGAAATTTCAATTGAAACTGCAAATTGTAACTATTGTTTACTCGCGACGAATATATTCGTCCGAACACAAAAGGTGTACACTTTTTTCCGCGACGAGTATACTCGTCATAAACAATTAACTGGTTAAATACTAGTTACTTCAAAAATGTGTGTATACATATTATATGTATGTATACGTATGTTGTATATCAGAAAAATCTTCAGTCTGGTCTGACAATTGAATCGCGCAATATCTTCGCGAATATATAATTGTATAAAATTGTTGCCAGAATACGATTAACAAACGCTTAAATCTAATATTCGTTATTATATTATAATATATCAAACAATTTTTATACGTGTTCGCGAAAAATCAGTATATTCCTCGTTCAGACTCGTTACTCGTGTACTTACTACTTATATTCAAGATTCGATCTAAAAGCTTCGTTATTTGCGTCGAAGTAGCTTACGGAAAGCCTTATATAGTACCTTATTCCATGTACGGGCTATTTCCGGAATTTCCAGTGAATTGGCCAATTATAGGCACTCTGGAAATTTTAGAAATTTAAAAACTTTTAGATTCCAAAGATTACAGAGATTCGCAAAAATCTAGGATTTTTCGAAATTCCAGATATTTCGAAGATCCTAGATAATCTAGATATTCCATAAATTCTCGTAAATCGGGATATTCCGAATATTCAAGAAAATCGAGATATTCCCGATATTCCATAAATTCCAGATGTTTCAGAAAATCCAAAGATTCTTGAAATTGCAGAAAATAGGGATTCCCGAAATTTGAGAAATCACGAAATTCTAGATAATCTAGAGATTCTATAACTCCACGAATTCTCGGAGTTCGAAAATCCTCAAAAGTTTCACTGGAAAGTAGAAAATATCCCGTATATTTTTAAGGAGCCACTCCTGTCCCTCGATTTCCGCGTTATCGTTCTCCAAAAAATTCTCACCCGAGGAATCGTGACTATTTTGCTTCTCGTCAATTTCTATTAGAATCCTTTTGTACTGCTGAATTTCGGTCGCTTAAAGATTACTCCGGAATATAAAAGTCCCGGGTAAACGTTTCCGAAATCAAGGGCCGAGATAGAGACTTTGTGGAATCTTGTAAAGAGGCCGTAAAAAATAAATGTGCGAATTAGACCCTCGCATTCTTCCGCAGACTCGTGAAGACTTGTGAACACAATTGTGCGTATATAGGCCGACGCGGAGCGGGTTATTACCCTCGGCAATAATCAGTTATTATTAGGTTGTTACTCGCGAAACGTCCGATTTTCTAATACAAGCGACCCGACGAGTTTTCCTTTGAAAATCATTTGACGAATATGACGATGACGAGTATCGTCGTTAAAATTCGTCATTTATTCTGTCGGTGTCGATTTCCAGTTTCCTCGCTCTGACAAACGTAGATTCGTTTCCGTACGATTTCTGGTTCGCGTACGGATCTCCGGGATCTTCGAGTGCATTTTTCGTGCCAGTGAAAAAGTGGCGACAATGCATGCCGGAAGCTAGCCGAACAAATGCTTTTGCCTGGTTCTCCATATTCGTCGGATTTATCGGTAGATTTATCGCCGAGCTATTTTCATCTTTCCGTGCATCCTGAACTCTTTCTACCCGAGGGAACGTTTCGCGATCGAGAGTCCGACGGAAATGCCTTCGGAGAATTTATAACCGTCCGGAAATCAAAATTCTTACGGGAACGAAACTAGGAAGCTCCCGACGCGTTCGAAGAGACGTGTAGAATGTGAAATTTAGTATTAAGACAGAGACTCTCGCTTAAAGTTGCATACGTTTCATGAGTAACAACCTAACATTCATTTTTCCTTCGAATTCGGCCTAGATCAATTCCATTCTCTCTTGCTCTCTCTCACTCTCTCTTTCTCTTAGTTTCTTTATAAAAGAAATGCACGCGATTGATCGGGCTGATTAGCGACACCTAGGTTTCTAGGTTTCCACGGTATAAAATTCTTCCGACTGAAAGGATTCTTTTCATATCTAATTTATCATTTGAAAACTAATTTTTAAATAAATCTAACCTATTTAACAAAATCACGACACCTAATTAAAATTCTAATTAACTAAATTACTACGAAATTATTTAATCGTTTCAAACTTCAATTCCTTAAAAATCGAAAATTTTCGAATTCGGTTAATAAATCTATATCGAATTACCAATATACACATATATTGGTGAAGAAAGATCACGAAACACTATAAAAAGAAACCAAATAAAACAAAAGAAAAACAGTTTAATTTGCCATAGTCAAAGCCAATGTGAGTTTAAGATATTGATATTTAAAAAAAATATTAATATTAAATAAAATGTTCATGGTAATTTTATTTTTATACTTTTTACTTTCGCAAGTTTTTCAAAGTGGAATGTTAAAAATCCGCCATTTTTGGTTTTGCGCGAATTGAAAAAGCTGCTATTCAAGCTCCCGCGGGAATCTTTCTATTGTCTTGTATATTGAATCTTCTGTATTCTTCTAGATCACTTTGATCAGAATTCAATTTCAATTTCAATTTCATTTTAGTCCCAAATTCAATTCAATTCAATTCAAAATTACCTGAACATTTTTTGTTCCTTGAAAGATGCTCTTGAACGACCCGCGGGAATGTTTCAGTTCCAAGTAACGCCTAAAATGGCCGCTTTTTAAAAGTATTCTTCATTATTCGTTTACTTGTATACTTAGAATTTACTCTTATATCAAAGATTGTCATTTATACGATTGTTCCGACGCATCTACCGTGTAAAAGGATACCCTTGACCCAAGTGCCTAGATTCCCGACCACCGTTAACAGTCTCCAAGGTGCATTTTGGGAACATTGGAAGGCTTTTAAAACGTTGGTGAACTCATATTGGGACTGCCAGGCGTTGACGAGGATGTCGATGCCGCGGCAGACGGTGACACATCTAATGGGCACACTAGGTTACCGTAATCAGCTTCGTTCTTGCTCTTCTTTCGTTTTAAGGTGAACTGAGACTTCTTTGGTACCTTCGTAACGGAAGAATATTACTTAAGAATTTGGACAACATGTCATTATTATAATACAATAATTATATAATATATAATTATATAACATGTCATTATTATAATATAATAATATAAATCGAGTCGAAAAACTTACCTTCAAACGAGCAGTTAGAGTGAGAGGGACAAATCCAACGGTACTTTCAATTTCCCTTTTCCTTTGTACAATTTCCCTGCCGAGAATCTGGTTGAAGTGAGTGGTCAAGTGCCGGCGCAATAGAGTTTTCCCCGGTGATATACTGAGAAGAGTCGCAAGTAATTCCGAGGTGAATCCTGGTTCATAGACCATTAGACCACCGTGAACTCCCGAGCCGCGCATGTTGGGAGCGTATTCAGCTAGATCCACCACTCGTAACCATTCCATTACTCTGTGATTTGTCCAAAGCGTTACGTTACTGCCGTCGGCACCGTTTCCGGTAGAAGATCGTCGCTCGAGATTGTCGAATTCGAAGTTTAGCTCGCGTAGGACCTAGAATCATATTGATTCATTCTCTCTTCAAATCATTATATTAACATTCTAGATTCTAGATAGAAAACACTTCGCAAGAGGAAGGGAACGATTTATAGTGAAGATTAGAGATAAAATGGCGGCTATAGATTTTTTTTTGAGCGGAATCGAAATTGCTGGACAACTAATTGAAGAGTCTAGATAGAGTATATTAATACAGTATATTGTAAAATGCAATAGAATATAAAAAATTAATTCTACCTGTATTCCTCGACGCAAACTAGCCGCGTGTAATTGCGCAGTTACGCCTAGATTCAGCAGATCCTCGGTTGTGAGCCGATGAAGCACTCTACCGTCGACTTTCGCTGCCTGAAACGCATCCTTGTGCTGTGGCAGGCCAATGTCGTCCAGCCACCTTAATACTGCCGCGTTGTCCATCTAGGGAATCAAATCGTGCAATTACATAGAAATATTTACAATTAATACCAAATAGCAAGCTATTAACACGTTTCGTGTTAAGTCATTTTTCTTCAATTTCTCGTTCAGGTCATTTGATGTTTTCGCTTAAGATTAATATATTTTCACGCATTGATTCATTATACTATCAATCTATAAATAATTAGATTACTTAATATAATATATCCGATAAATTTGAAATACCTTGTCAGAGCCAAGGAATCCCGCGCCACCAGTTTTCTCCGACTCGATCGCGTAGAGAAGCTTCTTCCGGTGCAAAGTGTTCTTAATGTCGAATTCCTTCTCCAATTGCTGCTGATTCGCTTCCAGTAGTTTCTCACCGGTCGCGCCCCATCTGATCATCATTAATCGAACAATTCAGTTAGCCAAGAATCGATTCAACGAAGAAAAGAAAAATGAATTGAATGAATTTGCTCTTTTTACCTCCGCAATTCAGGCGCGTAATTCTCGAGACCGAGTTTCGACAGCCAGTCTCCAATTTCCTCCATCGAAAGCTCAGCCAATGATTTTGGCGGCATTGATTCCTGCGGACTTGACTCCACGACTACTATCTTTTCCTCCTCCGCTAGAAAAACATTTTGAAAAAGAGATCGTTTTTAGAAACTTTCGATAGAACGATATTCCATGGTTTAGAAGCACACTTCGTTTACAATTGAAATCGCAGCGTTTCTGTGAAACAGTTAACTGTTTCGACGTTTTTGAAAAATGTGTTGTTAATCTGCCTCGCGCAATTAAACGATGACGAGTATAATCGTCAAATACAGATTATGTGGAATATGGAATTAAAACTTTATATCAATAAAGTTTATTGACTAATAAAATTATACGAAAATTATTTTATTTACAAAATTCTTATTTATAACTTTTATTTCAACTTGGTATCAAAATATTTTAAACATCTTCAAGTTTTGGTTTTTCATTAAAATTCCAATTTAAACTGCAAATTCTCATTACTCATTACTCATGACGAATATATTCCCGGAAACACAAAATTGAACTTGTCTCTTTTCGTGACGAGTATAAATACTCGTGTCATAAACAGTTAACTGATTAAAAGCGAACGCACAAACATGGCGGTGGGAATCACAGCGAATTAGTTTGATCGCAAAGAAATTTCTATGCTTCGATGCTTAATGTATAAACATTCCGCAGCAAGACAGGAAACTTTTATCAAGCTCATATTTTTTAAGATGTCAAAGATATTTCTTTTCAGTTGTCAGTGGCTTCATGCGAGTGATCGGATATTTCTCGAGGTCACCTTTGTGTAACCTCGAGGATAAAAAATTGAGGGAAATTTGAGCATGGACGCGATTATGCGAAATAGTCACACGAGAACTAATAATGGGCGAAGTTATTCGATAAAAATTCAAATTGATCACGATTGATTTCAAAATATTGTTCAAAATATGATTGTTATTATTAGAAAAAGTTACTTTGTGTATTGTACATCGAACTTCATCATTCACTGCATTCAGTACCATCTAAAAAATTCATTCGCACCCGAAAGCATTCTAATGAAAATCGGATTAAAATGAATTATCTTATTACTCTTCTCAAGTGAAACACAAAAATATTGTATAAAAGTAAGAAAATATTTTCTTTCCGCTTTCTTTTTGACGTCGCAGATATTTCATGTAAATAATCCCAATCAGAAGTTCAGAGAATAGACAAATGATTTTGACGCGGGATTTTTGCAAAGAAAAACGTGCGTTAAGCGGTTAATCCTGCTTTTGACAGCAGATGGCGCGTGCAGTGCGACATTCAAGTAAGATTTATAATCGGAACCTAGAATAGGTGCTGATAGGCATCTCGCGGAGACACCTTTCAGAGCCAATGGAAGAGTAGTCTGCGTCGCGACGATTAAATTCGGAACCTTACCGAAAGCGACACCTTTCTTCGTTGAGCCTGTGCCCCGCGGAAGGCTACTGTACTGATGAGCGTGCCTGGCGAACCGGTCACCCTGCAAAATTCCAAATCCAATTTTCCTTTTATAAACTTACGAGATTGACGTAAAACTACGTCATTTAAAAAGAGTGAAGACCGACGTAGAACTATGTGATTTTGGACGAATGAAGATTAAGATAGGAGTATGTTATTTTGAAGGATTAAAGGTCGACGTAGAGTACTACGTCATTTTGGAATAACGGAGCTTGGACGTAGAAATACATGATTTTTTTAAAAAAAAAATGAGGAAAAAATAATAGAAATCGACTTACATTTGCCAGAGGGCTTCCATTGCGCAGAGCTACGTTCTCATGCTCCAAACTCGCTTGCCTCAATTTCATCTCGGATAGCGAACTAAGCAATTCCAGCTTTTGCGTTTCCAGGGCGCTCCTCGAGAGAACTTCCTTTGGCGGCACCGAAAACAAGACAAAATCGACTTAATTCATTTCTTAATAACTTTATCTCAAAGGAAGTTTTCTCTTCAACTTAACATTGCAGATTTAAGATTTATCTATTTTTAACTTAATCTGCACCAAGTCGAATGACAAGTTTCAAAATTTAATTGAAAACTATACCTACATTATCATTTCTTTTACTAGTTAAATAATCAAACTTTCCGTTTGTTTTTGTTTTTAATTAAGAATAATCTTAATCTTACACTTTTACTATCTAAACTAACGATTCAATGCGAAATACAAAGAAATAAATAATATTCTCTTAATTCAGTGGAGATTTACTCTTTCGATTACTATTTCAGTTTACTTTTTGAGAAATAGACTTCTAAAGAAAGTTTTCAATGTTTTTAGGTAGTCAAAAAGTTAAATACCTTTTGCAATGCTTCTTCCATTCTCCGCAGCGAATCCTTTTTCTCTCTGAGCATACCCTCGAGTTCCTGGATTTTTGCGGATTGAGCGTCGACTTGGTCCGAAAGCACCGACACTTCCATTCGCAATGCTCCTCGCTCATTTTCCAATTTCCGTAGCCGTTCCTAAATTTTCAAAAAAAGTTCATTAATTCGGAATATGCACTCGTCAGATCGTAAATTCGATTGTAAGTGTATAAATGCAAGTGAACTTGGTGAAATTAACCAGTTAATTGTTTCGACGTGTGTTGAGAATATATTTGACGAGTATACTCGCCGAATAAAAGTTTATTGTCAGTGATTAAAATTCTAGAATATAAATCTGTAAATTGCTTCGGTAATGTCTAATAAAATTATACGAAAAAATACTTCATAACATGCACGCGTCCTTTATAACTATTACATATTTCGAAACTTTTATTACAAGTTTACGAATATATTCTAGTTTTTGCATTAATTGTGCATACGAAGTGCAATGAGTCTATTAATAAATTGCAATTTAAAAAGTACATATGCCGTAAAAATAAATGACGTAGAAATACGTCATTAGCTTCTAATATCTAACGCGAATTGTTAACTTCAATTCACCAAGCATTCATTTCAAACAATCGAAAAACTTGCGCAAAAATTAACATTAACGTAAAATGTGATATTCGCTAAAAACGTAAGGGTGTCTCAAATCGAAATAGGTGAAAATCGTTTCATTTTTTTTCTTTTGTTTTTGAGATTAACACGCGTACCTCCACCCGATCGGCCCCGATAATAGGTCGGCTATCGTTGCCGGCGCAGTGGAAATACTCGTGTGAGCAGCAACGATTGGTATGACGCTTCCGGCAAAGAAGATCGCATTGGGATCGAGCGCGTTGATCTCGCTCAGCACGATTCCGGTATCTTCGTCTTCGTCCTTCTAAGGAATGCTCTCGCCTATGATCTGTCGGCTCGCAAAATTTTTCTGTCGGCGGGCCTTCTCCTTGGCACGATTGTTGCGGAAGACCGCTCGGATGCTTGCCGCGTGATTTGTATCGGTGATAAACGTCTCCGGTGTAACTGCTGATTTTTTACAGGTTGTTAAGAGCCTGTTGCACTTATTTCACTCTCTCCTCCACATAGTTTCCCTTTTTCGCCATATGTACAAATATAGATATATATATATATATATCACTTTTTTTGAATATTGCTACTTCGATGATGGATTCAAATTTAAATCCACATCCACTTTGTGCGAAATGAAGAAATCGTAAAAAAGGGGGGTCGCGTAAAAAGAGGGGTACGTGAAAAAAGACTGCGTAAGAGAAAGCAAAGTATAATTACGTTGGAAAGATGCCAATAACTTCGTGAGAACTCTTTGAGAAGCAATAATCAAAAAGGAAATTCGAAAATGAAGTCCTAGGATTTTCAATGAGAAATTTGGAAAAAGAAAAAAAAAATTGAGCGAAAGAGGGGAATTTTGAAAGAATATAAACCTTGAACAAGTGGTGGCTGGAGTCGCAGTGCAGAATGGCGAAATCCCTGGCAAGTGAGTAAAGCTCCCTGCCGCGCAAAGATTTCCAGTACTTCCGTGAAACGCGAGCATCTTCGCGTAAGATGCTGGACAAGCCTATGAAAATTGAGAGTAGTCGAGTTTCGGAAAGGAGATTGTCATTCGTGGTGATGGAATTGGTCAAGTGTACCTGACAGAGACAGATTCGTGATTTACATAAGGAATGAGGATCCCCGGGGTTTCCAAAGTGATCGAGAATTGGTAGATACTCTCGATTGCATTCCTCGTGATCTTCGGAGTTAGTCGTTGTACCGGAAGAATCGTATCCTTCCGATGGCGTCCATCGACCATCCCATTTTTTTACCGTCGATGCTGCTTCCGACGTATCCGACTGCGAATCTAAATTCCGAATTCAATCGAAAATCCTCTGTGCAATTCTTTTCTCTTGAGGATGTGAAAATCTTATTTCTATTTAACCCTTAACACCCGAGAGCTTTTTTGGGGTAACACTCAATCATAAAACGACGAAAGATAAGGTGAAATTCCAAAATGTTTATGAGAATGAAAACTTAAAGTAAACTTATAAATGAAAATAATTTTTATCATTTTTCAAAGTATCGTATTTTTCTTAATAATTTATTATTTGAAAATCTGATAAATGTGTATTTATTTTTACAATTAAACTAAGGAAGAGAAAACTATTAGTGAAAAATAGACAGAAAATAGAAAATAATAAGTTGGAATATTTGATAAAGAAAATTACAGTGATGATAAATAAATGAAATGAAATCGATATTATTTTGACTGTTAAGGGTTAATATCTTTTTATACTCTGCGACTGATTAGCATAGGCTAATGCACCTCGAGAATTCTGCTGGTCCATCGCGACACCTCCAAGCACAGAATTGAGAGGCTTCGCGGTAATGTTCATTTTTGGATAATCTACGATCGAAGACGAGAAGAAAATTGAAGATTTCGATAGAAGTTTGGAAGTTTGAAGTTGTATGTCGTTTGAAAAAATCAGATCAAAACTGGATCACGTAGAAATACGTCCCATTAAAAATGAAACCCAAGATCTTACGACGTAGCACTACGTCCTCCTAGAAGTAAAATTTAAAAACAGATGACGTAGTACTACGTCTGACCATAAAATTGTCTAATCACATTGGAATATGCAGAAAAAAATTAGCGAAGTCTACTTTATTTATATAAAATTAAAATGACATTCGAAATTTTGAAAAAATGTTCAATATTAGCGAATAAAAAAGATTTCAAAGGGAAGATTATAGATCCTTCCGTTAATTTGTATTCACCTTATAATTAGATAATCAGAATTGTGTTATTTAACATTTTTTAGTCCTTCGCGTTCCAAGCTTCCAAAAACCTTTAATTATTCTAGAAGAAAAAATAAACAAAAAAGAACAGGAAAACTGAATTTCCTTTCACGTCCGCCCCTCGAAAATCGCGCAAAAAGGTCACTGGCACTCGCGGAATCCGGAAGCAAGCTGCGAAAACTTGAACGATTTATTTATTCGCAAAAACACTCAAAACGAAAACAATAAAGAAAAGGAATAATTAATAATTACTAATTAAATCGGTCGACACTGAGTTTCATAGTTTTTCACCCGAGATTCGCCGATCGCTCACATTTTCCGCGATTTACAACGGGGAAAGTGAAAAAGCGTTGAATTTCGTGGAGAAAAATCAAGCTTATTATCCTTTGTGAATGAAAGAAGATGAAAGAAGACATGGAAAAAGGGATCGTTCGAAGGAAGATGTTCGACCTTAAGGCCACTAAACGATACTACGTACGGCGACGTGACTAAATTTAAACGGCATCAAAAATTCTTCGCCAGTTGAAGAGAGCGTGAGCTACCAACGTATCGCCAAGATCTATTTTAATGTAGCTGCTCCTATCGTCTCCCGACTTTCCCCACTCTTCCCACTTCTCCGACTTGGTCGGTTTCTTTCGGGAGGTTTATCAAGTGGAAAATTTGTCTAGTATTTATTTATTTCTTTTCTCCTCCTCTTTTTCTTTATCGATTGGTTAATCGATTTATTGTTCTTCCTATTTATTCATGTCCTCGGAGTTTTCGAAAATTCGAATTTTTCCAAATTTCGACCTTTTGAAATTTCAAATTGACGACGAACGACGTAGTACTACGTCATTTAGGAGATTCAAGTTGCGAAGGACGACGTAGAAATACGTCATTTCGACTATTGCGACTAAGAAAAGGCGAGAGAGAGAGAGAGAGTGACGTAGAAATTGAATTAATCAAAACATCGTTCAGATGAGTAATTCAGATTGAAAGAAACTTTAAATTTGAATTTCAAACTTTTAACATCCTGTAAATCAGCAGAGGCAAAAGCGGGGACTCATCAAACAGTTTTTTTACCATTTCCTATGATCGAGAGATGTTCTTAAAAACTACTTATCATTAGGTTCTTACAATTAAATATTTATTTATCTTATAATATTAAGGGTGAAAAATAAATATGCGAATTAAATCCTTGTATTATGTCGCAGACTCGCGAACACATCTGTGCGTATGTAGACCGACGCAGAGCGGGTTATTACCCTCGGAAATAATCAGTTATTATTAGGTTGTTACTCGCGAAACGTCCGATTTTCTAATACAAGCGACCCGACGCGTTTTCCTTTGAAAATCATTTGACGAATATGACGATAACGAGTATCGTCGTTAAAATTCGTCGTTTATTCTGTCGGTGTCGATTTCCATTTTCCTCGCTCTGACAAACGTAGATTCATTTCCGTACGATTTCAGGTTCGCGTACGGATCTTCGGGATCTTCGAGTGCATTTTTCGTGCCAGTGAAAAAGTGGCGACAATGCATGCCGGAAGCTAGCCGAACAAATGCTTTTGCCTGGTTCTCCATATTCGTCGGATTTATCGGTAGATTTATCGCCGAGCTATTTTCATCTTTCCGTGCATCCTGAACTCTTTCTTCCCGAGGGAACGTCTCGCGATCGAGAGTCCGCCGGAAATGCCTTCGGAGAATTTATAACCGTCCGGAAATCGAAATTCTTATGATAGAACGGAACTAGGAAGCTCGCGACGCTTTCAAAGAAGGGCGTAGAGCGTAAAATTCAATGGTTTCGTTTAAAGATTCATACGAACCAATTTAACAATAACAACAATAACAACAGCAACAACAATCAAATAGACTCACCGGCTGCATCCACTCAATAAGAAGCTCGATCGTTGCAGGATCCGGTGGCGGTGGTACGGAAGGCGCACTTTTAATAGCGGCGAGGAGATTTCTTGTCGCTTCCTTCACCGAATCCTTCCATTCGGCGTTCACTTCGTTATTGCTTTCTGTACAGGCTCCTGAGAACAAGAAACAATCCTTGATTAGACACTCGTCGCTTATTCATTGAGAACACATTCCAGAATTCTCGAGGAGTTTATAATTTCAATTTTACAATTATTCCAATTGATTCAAACTTCTGAGAATAAGAAATACTCTGTTCTTTAAGAAAATTTGTTGGAATTCATACAAAGTTCCTAACGTCGCTTTATTCCCACTCTTGGTTCATTCGTAGAAGAAATTAGCTTTGTAATTTATAGATAGTTTTTAAGTTCAGTTTTGACCATATTTTCACTAACAGAAGAACACACCTGATATGATGTCGTCCATCTGGAGCAACGCAGCTTCCAACATTTTACTGGCTTCGCTTGGTATCCTGCTTAGAACCGTCGATTCGCCAGCCTGTGCAGTTATTTCCTTTCGCTCTTCACTTTTTCCCATCGCTTACCTCTGAAACGCATACAGATATCTGCAGCAACAATTTCAACAAAACAATTACTCGAAAGCGATAAACATCAAACTGTTATACTTTGCAGTTTTCAAAACTTAACCTATAAAGAAAAAATACAGAAAATAGTAAAAAATAATATTAAAAGGATTTCGAACACAGTTTAGTAATATATTTGATTAAAAATACTTCTGGATTTTGAAAAAGTTCGAGGGAAAATAGGAAAAGATTTTCTGTCAAATTTCTAACCTATCTCAGGCTGATATTCGTCGGAAGAAATGGAATTCTATAAAGGGTAATTAATGTTTGAAAAAAGATAGAAATTATTCAAAAGCGAAATTTGGAGGTTAGATAGGAAGAAAAGGTTGAAAGATAATCGAAAATGATAGTTGGGATTATTCCGAATAAAGAAATGATTGATATAGAAGAGTGTTAGAATAATAAAAAGTTAATTAACCTGACCTTCTCGCATTGTGGCTGTTATTGTAGCTCACAGCAATCTTTCTTCCGTCGTTTATGATTTTTTCGCAAATTTTTTTGCCGACGTTTCGCGTTTCGCGACGGGAGAACACTAATCCACGAAGATCAACAGGTATCAAACAACGCCCACGATTCTAGGTGGCCCCCTGTTGCTTTTGAGTCTCATTGAGAAGTGTTGGGAATTTAACTATAGTTCGGTGGAATAGAACGACTGGTTGTTGCGCGAAAGCGTAGAGTGGGGATGTAACGTCACGTAGAATGCTCATTGAATTTGATACGAGTGTACGAGATATGATATTATTTCGAATTACGTAATATTTTATTTACACGGGTACATAATATAGACATGAAAAGTAAGTCTAATTGACAGTCTTGACAGTTTTGCATTCTTCACAGTTCTGACCACGATGGCAGTTTTGTTAGTAATTACAGTTTTGACGCGTTTAGCAGTTTCAAGGATTCTACCAAGTTTTACAGAATAAACAGTTTTGACATATTTGACAATTCTGACAGGTCGCACTGTATTGACAGTTTCTGTATTGGCAGATTTAACAGTGTTGAGAATATTGGCAGTTGTAATAAAATTTATAAATTGAATTTCGCGCGCAAGTTTAAGCCGCGTTCACAATCTCGTTGCGCCTGTTGAAGAAGGTTTTAGGGAGCGAAGCAAATGTTACAATAGGTTGTCGATCATGCAACAAAGTTGTTCATGCGTGATTGGAGCGGTTGGATGATGTTGGATCTGGCGCGAATTACAAACGGAGAAAACTCGCAGATCTGTGAATTATTGTAGTTCGCAATTTGGAGAAAACTAGTAGTTTCGTATTTGATAGTAACTGTTTATAAAACGATTTAATAAAGCGGTTGCGATAAGTTTGAACTACATTGTGAAGCTGTGTTAATAATGACGGCCAACTAACTTGTGCGAAATTTAGCTTACTTAGCCTGACGTTAAATTCGAAAGAAGGTTATTAAAAAACGGCGTTTTTGACCTCGGCTGAGAAAGAATGGTGGTGGAATGGTAATATCCTTAATCATTTCGAAATGGCCTCGGTATCCGAAGAAGAAGAAAACGAAACGCAAACCCTCGACTGATCACCGCTCTTGATCATTTTTACTTATTCCGTTTCGTTTCTCCCAACTTTTTCATTTACTAAGACACTAATCGGAAGAACACTCGGAAATAAGTGAAACGTTAAAAATCAATTAGATACCTTTTCCAAAAATGCTGAGAATTAGAAATAATGAGTCTTATTAGAAAAAATAGTTGAAAGATAATTTACCTTCGAACAGTATACGAATTTGTAAGAAATTAATGAACGTCCAGTACAAAAATAAATCTTTTGATATAAACTAAGGGTATCATTTTTAAATATACTCAAAGTTATACACGATGAAACTGATGAGGAAAAACAGTTAAAAGAATGTAAAACGAATTAAAAAAAATAAGTAGATAATAACTTCAAAAATCAGCGACGCGCAACTTTCAAGAATTCGAAATCGATATGATAAGGTCTCGCGGCGGGAACAAGAGGGAAAGTGCGAAAGAAAGAGTGTGTTGTCGGTGGAAATGTGGTGGTGAATAACGAATTCGAGGAGAAGAGGGTTGGTCAGAGTTAGTAAGTAGAAAAGCGCGCAGCATCCGCAGCGCGCAAGTCACCATCAGGAGCAGGAGAGCAACGGGGGCGAATCTCGAGCAAAATCTCGCGACTCACAGTACTGCTGGAGACTCAGACGAGAAGGGTAGTTCCAGTAGATAGTCGATAAAATTGCATCCCCACTTTGTTCACGGAATCCCAACGATTGAAGTGGATCAAGTTCAAAGTGCTCGGATAAAAAGCGAAGAATTGGCGCGAATTAACGGATACAAGACGAATGGGATAGGAATAGAAACCACAAAGGTGGAGGAGGAGATTCATTAGTGTGGCTGCGACAAGTCACTCATCGTTGGCGGGCCACCCTCCTCAGACCCAATGGCAGATCACGAGAATATGTATGATGACGAGGTAATTCTTTGGAATTTGATTTAGGATTTTTTTAAAAGATTTTTGAGATTTTTTTCGTTTTTATAGAACTGTTGTTCTTTGAAATTATGGCATAGGTCACCGGTGACCTACGATAGAGGAACGTGGGGAAATGCAGTGACAGATGGGAACATCCCTGGTTTCTCGGATATTGTTTTCTTGTTTCCGTAGAATTTTCACATTGATTTTGTATTGAGGCTGTGGTGATTTTTTACTGATGGGATTCTGGGGATTTTTAGGGGAAAAGATTTATTTGAATTTTTTAAACTTCTATATTTTGGGGAATTGTAGATTTAAGGCCGAGGATTGTCGCATTGATTTTTCAAAAATTGGGGAATTATGGTAATAATTTTATCGGCAATTTAATGAAGAATGTTGTTCTGATTGTGAGAGATTGAAATTATTTGAATATTTGAAACCTTTATAATTGATGGAAAATTGGAATCTTAAGGTTGATAATTCTAGCATTAATTTATTTAAAATTGCAATAAATTTGGTTCAAATTTTATGCTCCATTAAAGGAAGACATTTTTGATGATTTTTTTCAGCGAATTTGAAGTACTTGAATATTTCAATGAATTTTTGAAAAATTGCAAAAAACCTAGTAAAAATTTCATAATCAATTTGATGAAGAATTTTATGACGATTTTATAGAAATAAATTCATAAGATTTACAATGTTAACAAGGATTTTACAAAAATTGCCAAAAAAGAAATTTACTCATGGAGAGAATAATTTCTTCGAATAATTTCGAATAAAATAAAAATAATAAAATACTTTAGTAGATATTTTATATTATCTAAATTTCTTGTTTCCTGAATTCACTATAATTTGGTTTGGTTATCTACGCGAAAGGATTTGGAGGTGGAAAGGGTCGAAGGGTTTACTGATTCACAGGTGTCGAATCATCAGATCTAAATATCTTTCCGCGATTCTGATTTCCGCTCTGATACAATTTCCGCCCACTGCGCCTTTGGTTCTTCGACTGGTTCGGGACAATTGAATTGACCCTCTGGCGAACCTTGACCAAACTTGTGTCAAAAAGTTAACTTTGCCAGTTCGGGATTCAGGAGATGCGAAAGAGATAAGAATTTGAAAAATTCACTAATTTTTCTTCTCATCATATTGTCATATTTCAAAAAAATATTACAATAAGTATATGTTACTAATATAATATAGTGTAATATATTGAAAATAATTATGATAAGGTACAGAGAATTTGAGTAAAATAACTGATGGGAGCAATTTAATAATGGAACACTGGGTAGATAAAGTAAAACGATGTTATTTATTGACGAAGCGAAGTTCGATACTCGGAAACCCGTGTGAAGCTCATGGTTTGAGTTTCGCTTGACGGAACACGAGAGTCTAGCGAAGAGTGACTTTATGCAGCACTCCGCGTAGATTACTGACTTCATCACCAAGGCAACTTTCCAGTTTAATATGTTTAATTAATGTAACGTGTAAATGAAAATTTTACGAGATTATTCAAAGTACTTTAGAAATTTCTAGCGAAACTCTGTACTTTTTTCTAACTTGGTTCTAATTTCAGCAGTTTAGAGTAATTAAAAATGGTAGCGGATAATTTACAAGTCATTTTTTACTTCTAATTACTTCTTACTTAATTTTTTGCAAGTTTTTTCATTTTTTTGCTTTTTCTCATGTTGACTCCAGCTTAATTCCTGACAGTATCTTGTTTAATATTTCGAAGTTGAGAGTGAAAATGGGTTAAGAACCCATTCATCATACAGTATACCATATAATATACCGTACAGTGTATGATAAACTATCACATATACTAAGTAATATAATATATAGTACAAAAACAAATTTCGTAAAATTATATTTTTAATACCAATTGGTAGTAATCAAAATTAATAATTTGTTATATGCGCGTTTAATATACAATACAGTATATCATACAGTCTATCATACAACGTACCATAAAGAATATGTAGAATACAATACACAATAATCTGAAAACAAATTACAATATAGAATATTTTTCTTTGGGGCCTCGTTTTTGAGAAAATCGAAGACGAAGCTTCCTCAACTACGCAATGCGGCCTTCTTATCCCATATTTATCCGAACTTTCGCCCGCCCCTTAGAATATATGCCAAAAACGCTCTACATTATTCATCGACAGTTTCTGCTTCCTCATTATCTTACCAGACTTGTTATATCTGCTGAAAGCAACACTTCTATTTTCTAATTTTACCAAACCTCTTTTTACAGTTAAAAGTTTCAATTTCTCAAAAATTAAACTTTACTTTCAATTTTCTCACATACGATGCTTTGCGTTAAAAAATTATTGCATAATTTCTTTGAAGGTTTGGTCATAACAATTACTCTTATCACAATTGTTACTTGTCTCAAAATTCATATTTTGTGAAATATTTCCAAAAAGTATTTTTTGCTGATAAATTTCGAAGGTGCTAAAAGAATTATTACGTTATTAGTGTTTTACGATCCGCAGAGAATACTGAATATCTTATCTACTTGATATCAGAATGAGCCATCCTGAAATTACTCTTTTAATTAAGATGCATTTAGATAAAAATTAGTGTTGACGCGACGTAATCTATCGTTTTAACGTCGAGGGGCAGCCTTTCTCCATTACAATATGAACCTCCGACCGAAAGAGATAAAATGAGATGTTGACATTTCTCTTAAATTCACGCGCGACGATTATCCGCGCCAAAGTTCGAGGCGAACAAAAAGTGTGTTTATATTTAGACGAGCGAGAGTCCCCCGGCGCTATGTTTCCCTGACCTTTTTTATCCATCCAACAATAAAATACTAAAATATAGGTTATGTATATGCACCCACGATATATCAACGCAATAACGCAATGATACATACCGGTAATCGACTTAAATCGGTAATTGATCGGTAATTGACCTAAAAACACGATGGTAAAAAAATAATAATTTAATAAAATAATATAATATAATATAATAGATCAAAATACAAATTGTACGGTTCACGAGATTTCTTAAATTTACACCTTGTATAATACGCGATATTTTCGTCTAATTTTTATGGTTTTAATTAAAAATGTTTAATTCAAAATATTTCTCTTATGGTACCTTTACCCACCTATAAGCATCTAATTAATTTAGCTTAATTTTAATCTCACATTTTTACTATTTATACTGACGATTCAATATGCAATACAAAGAATATTTTTTAATTCAAAAATATTCTGTTAATCCAGTGATAATTCAGTCATTTGATTATTTCAATATACTTCTTAAGAAATGGACACCTAATGGTAGATTGCGAATTCCTACTATATGAAACGGTCCCAAAGTCTTAAAGTAGTTAAAAGATTCATTTTGATAGGATAGAAAATTGTTTTATCCGAGATATTCGAGAATTTTCCTAGTGTTCCTCGTTCCATCTCTAATTTTTTGGTAGGTACAACACTACGTCATTCAAGTTGATCTTGAATCTTAAAAAGATGTAGCACAACGTCAGCTGCTTTTATCTTGAAATTTCGATCTGATATAGTAGTACGTCACCTATATTTTTATTTTCGATTTTAGAAATGACGTAGTACTGGGTCATTAAATATCATCTGGGTGTTTGGAAAAGACGTAGTGATATGTCAGTGTCAAAGGGTTCGACTACTATAACACAGTAATAAGAATCTGTGTTTAATGGAAAATATAAAGAAAAAGTTTTAAATAAGGTTTTAATAAAAATTAACTGAAGTGGGAAGTTAATAATTAAGTTGAGCAGTAAAATGAAGGTATCTTTTTTATGCGGTACCCGGTATGTAGGAGACCTCTCGATAAGAAGCACAAGGCTATCGACTGAGAACGCGCGAGCGCCCTTTATAGCTACGCTCCTGATTTATCTCAAGGCGAGATATAGATATAACGAGATGCAAATAGTTCCTCTACATTGGCCGTCTTCCGTTTCATCTTGATTTCCTATTGGTCTCGTGAACAAGGCAAACTCGAGTAACATCCTCTCTAGGATCGAATCTCTGCGCTTTATTATGGAAACTTAACCTCATTGGTTCATTGCTTTAGTGAATATACTTTGCCTAATTGATTTATTAATTTGAATTTAACCCTTTGTTTTATCGATAATTACTCATATTTTATTAATGTATTAATAATAATAATTTAGAATAGTATATATTAATCTATTAATATAATAAATTTTTATTAACTATAACGTAGTAAATAAATAAAAATCAATTCGGATTAAAGTCATTAAATATATTTTGAAAAAATGAAATTTTTTTAAATAAAACTGAAGTGAAACTGGAAGATAATTTGAGGTTAGAGTATCGCGAGCTTCTTTACCGCGATTTACGTCCACCGAGGATGCAAAGGTGTCTTAGAACTGAAGTCTAGTGGAGAATAGGACATTTACTAGAACCAATAGGAATTCGAATCTGTTTGCTCTGGCTTTCGGCCAATTTTCAACAATTTCAGGAGCCTCGATCACGGACGTGTTTTCTATTACCGTGAGAGCGAATGTAAACACTCGACACTGGATTAGATTCTAATCAATCATTATACAGAGTGTCCCGAAGAAAAGCGTTGAAAGTTTTCCCAGTTTAACCCTTTGATTACTATTGACGCTTAAAGCAGGTCAGAAAAGTTGTGTTCGTGATCTTGTTGCACAAAATATGAAAGATTCGGACTAAAACTGGGTCTGGCTGGCTTTAAACATGTTTGACATTTATAATAGCGCTGGAAATACGATCCAAATTTGAAAAAAGATATGAATTTTGAAAATTGATTTTCTCAAAAATTGAGGATGCTAGAGAAAAAAAGGCTTCGGATTCCTATTTAAGAGGTCAAAATTTAGAAGATTCAGCAAGTGGATAGTGTGGAATCAAAAATTAAAAATTGTTGAATTATTAATTGGCGGATTATTCACGTAAATCGGAGAACGGCCATTTTACATAATTTTCTACTACTTCTTGGCGCTAAACTGAGCTATTTACGCTATTGTTTCTTTCAAAGAATCACACAGCCGTCAACAATGCGAAAGAAAGACAAAAGACCGTGTAAAACGAGGTCGAGTGAATCAAAACCGCTTATAAAATCTCTGAAAAGAAAATTTTCGTAAACTTGGGGGGGATTATTCATCGCACGAAATTAAAGGCTCCTAGAGGGTGGTCAAAAAGAACCTATTAGTTATTAAAATTCACAAGGATTCAGTATACAGGGTGTTCGGGTACAAAAAGCGATTCTTTTGGGGTCGGAATTTAGAATCGGTATTTAGAGACGAAGCTTATTTCACAACACGGCCTTATTCTACAGGGTGTTTCAGAAAATGTGAGGAAATTCTTCACCAGAGATTCTATGCATCGAAAAAAGTAGTAATATGCAAAGAAAAAGTAATAAAATGTTGACTCTTTCGAAGATAGTTGAGTCAAATGCGAAATCGATTTTAATTCGAATTTCAATTCAACTTAAAATCGCCTTCAAATTATTTTAAATTGAATTTGAATTTGTATTTCGATTAGATTCAATTTCTTAAAGTTCTAATTGATAAATTAACTCAAGTTGGGAATTTGAATAATAAGATTACGAATGATCAACAGGAGCTCGTCTCGGCGAATCCGAACCAAAGGAACTGGCGCGGGATTTTGATAGCATTGCTGGTGATCGTCGCAGTGCTAGCATTGATCGTAACTTCCGTCGCCCTGTTGACACCACCGGATGAGGGTCCGCGAGTGAGAGGCGTGCGACTCAGGCTTTCCGAGGTAAGTTTCACCTCTCCTCTCATGCTTTTTTTTTTCCTCTATTTTCCACGCTTTCCGCAAAGAGCCTCTCCTCCTTTTCCTCTCTGCGGCCACCTGCTAATTGCTTCCCCTTTGCCATTCCTCTGTCACGAGCCGTGGCAACAAACAAAGAAAACTCTGCCTTCTCGAATTAAAGCTGATATGCGAATATTGTATAAATTCTCCGCAAAAAAAAATACGAGAAACAAAACACGTAGTGTATTTCAATATTCCCAATGGAATATTTGCGAATTTTGGAATTTAATTTTCTAAGTTAGCTAAGTTCATTGAATTAATGAATTGAGAATCGGTGCTTAAATTTAAATGGACGCAATAATAAACTAGTTTGAAATTGAAGATTTGTCATAATTAGAGTGTCGTAACTTAAAAGTAGCGTACCATCTAAAATTTTCAATATTTTTCTTTGAGAAAGAAATACTAAAGCAAGCTACCGTTTGCAAAAAACAAATTCACAATGAAAAAGAAAAATGAGAATTTAGTCCATTAGCTTAAAAATTTCCTGTTGATTGTTTAGGTGTTATCGGGTGAATTGGCACCACTTTTGTTCAATGGATCGTGGGCGAGTAATCGACACATTTGCTACCGGGATGCCCAAGGTGGTATCTCGCTGCTGGAGCTCAACCAGAGGAACGTTACCTCCCGCAGTTTAATGGCTAATGAGACCTTCGTGAGTATTGACAGTAAACTACCGATACTTTATGTGTATTGCTCTAGTGTTTTCTCTCTCGCAACATGAGAGAGAGAGAGAAAGCTTCTCCGGAAACTTTATAACTGCCTGTTTCTTGTTTCTCGAGAAATCACGACATTCCTCTATTTTATGAACTCGAATTTCTTGAATATAAAATTATTGCATACATATAGTATCGAATCAAACCATTTTTACATATCGCGTTATTTCTTGAGAAAATGAACAATAAGTTTCGAATTTGATTATTCATCGTCCTCAACGTTGTATTATCGATAACGGTAGACATTTTGAGATGGCACGTTAATCGATCTCGAAGAATGACTAAAAATATCGTAACGCTTTCGATAAGCTTAGATAAAAATATTTTCTAGAGTAATATTTCTTAGAATTATAAAATAATATATTTTGAATATATGCTTCCAGAGAAGACTGAATCCTGCCAAATTCTCCTTATCGCCGGACCGGAAGTACTTGCTGCTTGCCCATAATGTGAAGAAGCTTTTCCGCTACTCTTATCTGGCGCAATATACGATTTACGATGTAAATACACGGTTAGTACTAGTAGCGATGCAGTTACTATGGTAAAAATATATTATTATGGTAAAATTGTGTTAACAGTTTTAGAACTTTTATTTTTCCTATAATATAATATTTCCAATTTATTACATAATCAAACCTCTGATGGTTTATGACTTGAATTTTGATAGAATAAAGAATTGTGATAGAATAATGATAATATAATAAACAGTATAAATTACGTAGGTAATTCGCCTGTTGGCGAATTTGAAAAGGACTATTGAATTCCAGAGAAACGCTGCCATTGACGCCTCATCCTGAAAAAGAAGCTCATCCGTATCTCATGCTGGCAAAATGGACGCCACGGGGTCACGGTTTAGTTATGGTACAAGATTATGACATATACTATCTACCTGGACCAATGAGCAACACTGGATATCGAGTAACGGATACAGCGGTACCTGGAATTCTCTCGAACGGACTTCCCGATTGGCTTTACGAAGGTAATAGTTTAATATATAATAAGGAACACTATAGTCAATTTAAATTTCAACTCCTCATCAACCTTTCTCATCCAGAGTCCATTCTTACCCTCTCTCACGTACTCTCATTTTATTCATCACCCTCCCCACTCTCCCATCACACATTCATCCAACACGTGCTCCCATGTCACCCTCATATTCTCAAACGCTCTGCACTCTCTCCTTCCTTCCGCCTTCCAGTATTTTTCTCTCCCTTATTTTTTCCCCCATTTTGAACTTTGCCACTTTATTTCATCTTTCTTCTCTAACTCCCCATAATCCAGTCTCCCCTCGGCGCTACTTTCCTTCGATCGCTTCTACGACCAGTCTCTCTGCATGAAGAAATCCCCCCCCCCCCCCTCTCCCATTTTAAAATCAATTTTGAATTCAATTTTAAATTAAACTTCCAATTCAATTTTAAATTAAACTTCCAATTCAATTTTAAATTGAACTTCTGTAAAATTTGAAAAAAGATGATTACCAACGAGAATTTATTTTCAGAGGAAATTCTACACAGTGCAGAAGCGATTTGGATGTCGGCGGACGGTCATATGATGCTTTATGCAGCTTTTAATGACTCTCTGGTGGAAGAAATGCACATATGCTGGTTCGGGGAAAGCGACAAGTCCCTCTACCCAGGCATTAGATCACTCAGGTATCCTAAGGTACATCTAAAATCTTATTTAGTAGCTTATTTAATATTTTAGAGCCTTTGTAAACGTCATAAGCGTCCCACACAACCCATTAGATGATTCGTTAATATTTCATAGTGCTAATGTTCTTTTCTTCAGTGTTCCACACTGTTTTCCTTATTTTCCGTAGTCTTAATTAACACGTTCCATACCAAGCCGTTTGCGCCTAACTTGTCGTTCAAAAGCCATTTGATGTTTTGATTAATATATTTTCATATCAAAACTTTTTGATTAGTAACATTTAAAGTTTATCAGGCTATTATACTGTTTTTACTATTTTTGAATATTTTTTTCGCAGCCTGGAACACCGAACCCCGTAGCAAGACTCTACGTTGCCGATTTAGCGGATCCGAAAAATATTCATACCAAAATGGTGAAACCGCCGCCGATTATCGAGCGTGGGTAAGACAGAATAATTTTTATACAAAGCTAGTATAGCGAATAAAATACGAATGAAAATAGACAGTGTCATTATTATGAATGGTATATAATTCCAGGGAACATTATTTCACCACTGCATCGTGGGTGTCACTGACGCAGATTTGTCTCACGTGGTTGACGCGAAGTCAAAATCTCTCGATTATAACGATTTGCAAGAGTCCTCTCTGGCATTGTCAGGTACGTAGATACAATAACGTGTACATAGAAATAACTGATATATCAATAAAAAAAGAATTGGAAAGTGAAGAAATTGCCGGATTGGACATATTTCCTAATTTTTTTCCTTTTTATTTCTTAACTGGAAGGAATCATTGATACATAATGATGTTTGTATTCCAGGAAATCCAGCGAATACAAGCGGAAGATGGTGGCTGGGTAGATACACCACCGCAATCTCCGATTTTCTCACCAGACGGCACCAGTTACGTCGCCATTAGCCCAGTCAAAGAAGGTCCAGCTGGGTATTACAAGCATATCGTTTGGGTGAACGTTCTTCGGAAGTTACTGGTACCGCTTACTCACGGCCGATTCGAGGTAGTTCAAATTCTCGCGTGGGATCAACCTAACAATACCATGTGAGTTTATTACATTTGATATCTATAAATTGATTTTTAAATTGAATTTAACATTGTCGTTCTGTTTTCTTTCTGCTCAAGTGTCTAATTTTCATAGTTTCTATGCTACAATTCGACGGTGAATAAAGTGCCGTTAGCTAGAATAAGTGATCTAACAAAAAAGAATGATAAGAAATGAAGGATATTGTTGTTGCGATTGAATATTTAATGTTTGTTGCAGTTATTTCATAGGTATCCCGCCACTACAGCCAGGCGAGCGCCATCTGTATCGCGTGAGCTCGGTCCTACCGCAAGTCGGTTCCCCCCTCCACCCAGCAATTTGCTTGACTTGTCCCGTTGTGCCGCCGGAGAACGGAAATGGAAGTAAAGAACAGGCGCGAACCGCGGCTTCCAGTCACCGGGAAACTTGGTCCGAAGGCAATTATATCCACGATCACTATGAAGTACAGCCAGTCACGACTGCACAGCCGGAACAGCCGCGTCCCAAGGGTAAATCCCCGAAGAAACAGTCAAAGCCGGATACTGTTCCTCGTAAGTCGGAAAAGTTCATCGACAAAAATTTGCTTCAAACCGAAAAATTAAAATGAATAGAAAATCAGTATATCTGTCCCCTGATTTATGCAACTTTTTCGCGGTTTCTTTTTAACAAATATTTGAAAAAATTCCGATATGGATAAATGAGATAAATACTTAATGAAAATTTCATAGAATTCAATAAAAATTATATTTTCTATTAATGATAATTAAGTGCTTTATCAAATTTTCTGACGAAATTGTCAAGGTCTAATTTGAAGAGCAACGGTTATTGGTTTCAGGAGTTACTGAGCAGCCTTGTCAATACCACAGTGTGATCTTCCCACCCACTGGGACCGACTACTTCGTGTTAGAATGCTACGGACCAGGCATACCAACTGTTGCGCTCTACAAAACGGACCCAATTAAACCACGAATGATTTCTCTACTGCAGAATAATACTCTCCTTAGAGTAAGTTACTCTTATCGTATTTTTTATTATGAAATTATTTTGCAGTTTATTAATTTGCGCTGTTTCCAAAATGTTTGTTACCATAAAATATCCAATCCTACTTCTACTACAGAAGAAAAAAGGAAATTCCTGCTTCCTTTTACAATGATCCCCTCCTTTTTGCACACTCCTCTTTTCCGTCCTCCTTTTTACAGTTTGTCTAATTCGAAGATAAGTCAGACCAATTGGGGATAAATTATGACTGATCAAACCTTTCGTTTCTGAAAGATTAATGCTTAACCTTTAATGGCCGAGGGTCTTTTTTTCGTGAAACTGACGCATAGGACGACAGAAAATTAAGTGAAATTTTAAAATGCTTATAAGGATGAAAACTTAAACTAAACATTTTAACTGGTTTATTTAGATGCAAACTAAACGTATTTAGTTGATATATATATTTTATAAATGAAATAAATTTTTATCATTTTTTAAAGTATCATATTTTTAAAGTAAAAATAAACCAACACAAAATGAATTACGGCATCGAAATTGAGAAAAAAAAACTGCAGCAGGCAATAGTGATGAGACAGCAGTAAAGAAACATTGCTTGCAGGAAAGGATATCGAAGATCGCGTTGCCCCAAGTGAAGACGTTCCCCGTCCAGATAAGTGGAGGATACAATGCTCAAGTGAGGCTTCATTTACCCCCTGGTCTTCGGGAGGACGAGATCACGCGGTATCCCCTCGTTGTGCAAGTGTACGTAGTTGTCTTACCTATTATGGTCACTAATTTCTAGTTCCCAATTATACTATTTCGGGACTTTTCTTGATCCACAGTTTCTAGTCTCTAGAATCTAGTATTTACTGTAGTCTTTAGCTTCTAGCCCTTAATTTCAGATTTCGTAGTTTTAGGACCTAGACTTCACTCAAATCTCCAGTTTTCATTCTCTTGTCCCTGGGTGTCTAATCTTTAGTCTCTATCTCGTTGCATCTCATTTTTAGCGTGTAGCATTTAGCCTTTGGTTCTTAATCTCTGGTCTCGAATTTCTAGAGCCAGATCTTTAGTTTACTCTTCAGTCTTCCTTCCTTAATTTCCCAAGTCTCTAATCTCTATCCTCTGAACTCTAGCGTCTAAGATTCTAAGGTCTGGCCTTTAGTCCGCAGCTTTTACCCTTCAGCTCCTGTTCCTAATCATTAGTTTTAAGTTTCTAGAGCCCAGTCTTTAGTGCACCTCCCATTCTTCCCACTGTAGTCTTTAGACCAGGCCTCTCCAAGCCGTGCTCCGGAGCAATATCGCGTCCCCCACCCGAGTCCGAGCGTTTTGACGTCATCACGGCGACAACTGCGACGCACTACGACGCTCAGCGCGGCACCGTATCGTACTACAACCCGCGTGACTATTGGTGGTCCATTCATTTTCTAATAGATCATTATTACAACTAATTTCGTATATCAAATACTGTTCGTAAGTCGGAATTGTGTACAAAGATATGGAGAAAGCCTCTTGTACAGGGTAAATTTTATGTAATCGTGTATAAAGCTCTTAATTTATAATTCCGAATTCAAATCACGCGCGGCGAGTTACCGCCAGCTACACTCAGCTACAGTAAAGTAGAGTAGTGGGGTGAGAGCTGCGTCGCGTGTGGAAGGGGAACAAGGCGCGTGAGGGGCCCCACCGCTAGCCAGGCCTACTTTAGACTCTAACAATACGAACCTACTGGCTCTAGCCGTTAGTTTCCGTTTTCTACTGCCTAATTTCTAGTACCCATTTCCTAGCTTCTAATTTCCAGTGCCTAGTTTCTCAGCTCTGGCCTGTATCTAAGCTTGGGTTCTCAGTTAGAATTGCACTAGGAAAACTGGACTTTTAAGAAGAATATTCCATTTTTGGTTCCAGATATGGAGCACCAGGTTCGCAGTTGGTTACAGGAATGTTCAAGATCGACTGGAACACTTATTTAGCCAGTCGCAAGAATATCATAGTCGCTCAGATCGATGGTAGGGGCAGCGGAGGCCAAGGGTACAAACTCTTGCACGAAGTTTACTATAGACTTGGATTAGTCGAGGTTGCTGACCAATTGGAAGTTACCGAGTACGTATCGCTACTTCGACAGACATCAGCAATAACTCGATCAAAACTTACGATCTTTGTTTTCCGAATTAGTTTTAACCTTTCTATTGTATAATATTTTCACTAAACTGAACTGCTACATAACTCTTTAACAATCGAAAGGTTCCGTTAGGGGGACTAACAGTTGTAAGGTCCCAATACCCCCAGTTTTAATTTTATTTATTTAGTATCGCGATAGTTTTCTTTATCAGATATTGCAACTTATTATTGTTTATATTATTGTATATTATTAGATATTTCCGTTGCAATTTTATTTGTGAGAAGTTTTTCGATCTAAACAGATGCAACAGAAATATTCGGCTGCTTTCTATATTTCGCGATTTAATCGGTATTTGGTACAGGTACCTGCGAGACTCGTTGCATTTCGTGGACAAGCGACGAGTGGCCGTTTGGGGTTGGAGTTACGGTGGGTTTGTCGCTGCACTCGCGTTAGCTGATCCTGGACAAGACGTCTTCCAATGTGGTATCAGCGTCGCGCCAGTTGTTTCTTGGAAACTTTACGGTGAGTTCACTCAATTCTCATCTTCACAATTCCAATATAGGAATAATTTTAACACTACAGAGTGTTAAAAAAAAGGTCTAGACTCTTGATGGCTTGTAGTATGCATTGGAAGAACCAAAAACCGTTAAATCAAAATTCAAAAAGTTTATATTACATTTGAGTGGGCGTCTCCTGTTATTAATACATTTAGGTTCTTAATTCTTCGTTATAAATATTGTGAATTCGTCTGCTCCAGATTCCGCTTACGCGGAGAGGTACATGGGTTCCCCGAACGTAACTGCGAACTACAAAGGTTACGCGGAGTCCGATGTCTACGACAAGGTTGAGCACCTTCGGGACAAGATGTTCTATTTGGTACACGGAACCGCGGACGACAATGTCCAGTTTCAACAGTCCATGGCACTGGCTCGACATTTAGCCAAGGAGGGCATTCTCTTCCGCCAGCAAGTAAGTTTTTGCTAAACTCAGGACTGTATCATTGTGTAGTATAGCTAAATCGAACGGCCCAGGCGGAGTTTTCTTTGGGCCCCTTTTGCGCCACAATTAGACGGTCCTGAGTCAATACCACGTTCACGAATCTTCTAAAGTCTAAAGAATCTAAAACATGATTAGCTCATTTGATGAAATCTGGGGTCTCTCCGCCTCAAGATGAAGGCACGAGGTAGATTTCTATCCTGTGTGTTAAAGAATCACATATAATAATAGAGTAGAATTTAACCTATATTTTGATTTTTCGCGATGAGTTTGGTAGTAATAAGTGAGTGTAACTAATAGGTGTATCCGGATGTGAGTCACACCCTGACTGGAGTAAAGGGTCATCTGTACCTGTCGATGGCGCAATTTCTGGAGGATTGCTTTCAGAAACAAATCCCTGCGGATACGAAGGCCGGTCTTAGCAGTGGCGGCGCCGGCGCATAGAGTGCCCTATCTACTCACAATGAGCTCCTCAAGCACAAAGTTAATGAGAATTGAAGGTAACCTTCGTATAACGCGGATTTTTTCCATGAGAATTCCATAAATCTTACGGAAATTTGAAATAATTCGAATCTACTTCATTTCTTCGCTGTCGCTCAAATTTTGTCTTTGTTCATTTTATCAACAACATTGACATAACTGAGGAAAATATATTTTTATCCGATCGAAATAATTGAAGTCAATTGAAAAAATGGGGAATTCGAAGAGAAATTTTATTTTAGGAAATATGTGAAAATTGAAAGATAAAATCTTAACTTAAAACATGGATTTTTTTACATTTTTATAAAATTATTACTTTTTATCGTTTAAAACATTTTTAAAATGATTCCGGATTCTGCAAAATAGGGGTAACGCTTTTTCAAAACTAGGACAAATTCTTAAAGATCATTCTCAGAATAAAATTTTATTCCCGTTGAATGTTGAGTGGAAATTCTAAAGAATTTCCGCGTTTTATGGCGGGTTACTGATCTATACAATATGAACTTCCGTGAATGCGTGCGCGTGTGTGTGTGAGAGCGTCTGCGAGAAAGAGAAGACTCTTCTGATCGAAATATTTCCAAATTGTGTTCGGTTTAATAGAATCCTTCTAAGGAGAGGAGAAAGAAAAAAAAAAAGATAGAGAGGCAAGGGAGAGAGATATTTCTGGCGCCATTTTGAGCGTCCCTTCGAAATACACTTCGGATCTAGGTAATAATCCTCACTTAAGGAACTTATTTTTGGGCGCGTTTTCGAAAACAAGATGGCGTGGATCGGGTAACGTCAGTATGTACAAGGTGTCGCAAAAATTATGCATTATTCTAAAATTTGAATTATATTCCATGAAAAAGAAGAAAACATGAACCTGATTTCGTGGTATACAAGAACTAATTTAAAGTAGATACTGATTTCTTTATACTCAAAAATATCTCTGAAATCGAAAAATAATTTAAAAAATTTACCCTCAACGGCCGAAAGGCCTCGATACGGAGACATGCAAAGAAATTAGTTTCAATTTCATTTATCTATCTCTGTCATCGCTGTAGTTTTCTTTATCGAATATTTCAAAAAATTGGAAATCATAGAATATTTTTGCCGTATTTTTAATATGGAATTGAATTTTTATCGTTTGTAGCACGATTTATTGGACACTCTGTATAACGAGAACGATAAGCGTAATTAAATTTTGGCCTTGGGACCCGTTTGCCAAGTTATGGAATGGAATCTAACCTAAAAAGCGTTCGAATAGATAATAAGAGGACGGTTTTAATGTGAACTCATCGATTTTGGTGAAATTTTTTATTCAACTCGATTTCTATAAGTGTGAGTATTTTATTCTATTTTTCACTTTTAAATGAATATACATATATTCTTATTGTGAAAAGGCAAGTTTTTCCTTAAATCGATGAGCTCACGGTTAAAAGCGATCCGTTGCCAGTGACATGGCGTCGATTGTACCTTAAACCGTAATCTAGCCTAACTGATTCTAACCTTAGCTCGCACCCCACACTCGCTTAATACGTTTAAGTAGCACTGCGCCACTTTAATTCCAAGTTTACTCTCGTGGGGGCCAATCAATCGCGAAATATGGCGATTCTTAGCCAAAAGAAACACTTGATTTTATTACACGAAAACGCTTCGGAGGGTATCGATGTGCAACGCGATAAGAATGACCAGTTAACCAATACGAGCGAATTTGTCTAATTAATGATTTTTTGGGAAACTAGATTAATTTTTTCGAAAGATATATTGATTTTAGTCTTAAAATTGACTTCCGTATTTCAAACGGAAGTGAATTATTGATAGGACTTTAATTACGGACTATAATTTTTAATTCACCTTTGCCTTCAATTTTGAATTCTATTTAAACTCACTTTTAAATTCAATTTTGAAATCTCGGCCTTTTGTTTGCAATTGTTTCTCTCTTCGTGGCTCGATACTCCGCCCACAGGTCTTTCTTACCGTGCTGTTCAACGATACTATGTATTGGTATACCTGAGTATGGTGAGACCTGGGATTGTCTCATTCGCAAGTTATTTTTTCTATGCGTATACCAAAAGTTGGTTAAGAAGAGGCTAATGGGTTGTCGTAACGTTCACATTATTTTAATTTTACCTTTTGTGACGTTTAATGGGCTACTGATGGCTAAATGCTCATTTTTCACTTTCTTTGTGAATTTCTTTCTTCCAAACAATAACTTGTTTTGTGTTGAACGGAATGTATATCGATTTTTCAATTCAAACTAATCGTGAGTTTCTCTTAGTTGGCATCACCAAACTCCGGTACACCTATCGAGTGTCTCAGAAATAAGTATCTAAACTATGACATCTTTTTCCATTTCTATAGGATTGAAGAGATCTCTTAAAATAAGTCGAATAATTCTTCAATTTCGAAAATTAATTAGTAATCGTTTCAGAGGAAAAAAAAGAAGAGTAGGATACGAAAGTTTCGTTACTTATTTCCGAAACATTCCGTGCAGGGTGTTGATTCTATCACTTTCCAACATTTTTTCTTCAAATACTAGATTTCCTAACACAATTATAACAGTAAAGAATTCTATAATCTTTTGTACACAATACGTTATTTACTTAAAATTTATATAATTTCTTCAATTTTTCGTATATTTTTTTCTAAAGAAATCTGTGATTTGTTGGAAAATGTTGGTACTATTAGTGTGCACACCCTGTATATAGGGTGTAAACTTGTCTCGTGTCTTCCTTCTAGCGGTTAGTTTTATAGGACACAATAAGGAAGAAATTAGGAGAGATAATGTTACGTCAGGGCTGTTATTAATGAGATATTAACTCTGGACCGTGTTGTTGAGTCAGAGAAAGGGTTCATAGAAAACACTGTCTGGGCCCTTTAATTCAGCTACACGGTGCAATGAGACGGTCCTGAAGCATCTGATCAACTCAGGGTCGTCTCGTTGAGTCACAGAATGGGCCCATAGAAAACACTGCCTGGGCCCTTCGTTTGAACTATGCGCCGCAATCAGACGGTCCTGAGTTCGCGGGAATTTTTAAATGTCAATATCTCGTTAACAAACCCCTTCGCGCAATATTAACTCTCGCGATTATCGGTTTATTTTGACCCATAGAATCAGCGCCAAGAGGAAGACACGAAGTAGATTTACCTCCTGTATGTATTTCTCGAATCAGCAATCTGCGCAAGCCTTGTAGAATACCTACTACCAAAGACTATTAAAAAGAGTATTAATTATATTCCTACTCTCCAGTATTACTAGTATAGAAATGTCGAGCGGAATAGAGGGCGACCTCTATATTCGCGAATACTCGCAATAAATAAATTGTACAGTATTTAATTGAGGTGCTTGAAAAAGAGATGAGGAAAAATAAAGGACGCCTCGATATCGTACGATCGCACCTCCGACACCGACCGAGGGAGAGAAAGAGAGTGAGAGAGCGAGCGAGAGAGAATAAAGATTTATCCAGAGCGTATATGTACTTTGATGTTCTATCGACTGTTACTAAACTCTTACCGATCGAATTAAAGGAGGGACTAAATATATACGAGGATAATTTTTTAACGAACGTTTTTCTCATTATTGAACTAAGGATATTTCACTTACACTACTGTTTCAAACCCAAAATCTTTCATTCCCCTTTTCATTCGTTTCCCAATTGATTCTCATTTTTGTTTGTTGTTTCGTGAGATGGAATTTTAATTTTTTCGAATACTTTTTGAAAGAAAACCCGCGGAAAAAATCCCGTAAATCGGGGGTCAGATATTCTCATTTTCTATTTATCTTAATTTATTACATATTTTTATTCGTTTAATATTCGTTGTTCACCAAACGCAGATTTAAAAAAGTTTGAATCTAAAAAGTTAAGGCCTCTAAAATGTCTGAATTTTGAATCTTTCTTTGCTCCACTCTTTCTCTCTGTTTGACGAAAAAAATACTTTACATAACATAAAAAGAAAACCTTTATTGGATTTTGAAAAAGGTAAATAAAGTGATTATTCTTCCAAATATTGTTCTAAAATTTTTTATTGCAAAACTGCTAAAAATATTCGATATACAGGGTACGTAACGAGAAACAGAATACCTAAATATTTTTATTGCTTCTTGTACCGGAAATACAGGGAGTAAATGCAGTTCCTGTCTTCTCTTTGGGTGTTGGTTCTATAATACTGAATAAATTGATATAATTAATAAAATGAAATTTTTTAATGGAAGCAAAATAAAGTTCCAGTGAACTCAGGACCGTATCATTGTGTAGACTTTTCTTTGGGCCCCTCTGGTGAGTCAATATCGCATTAACGAAGCTTCTACAGCATAATTAGTTCATTTGATAAAATCTAAGGTCTCTCGTCCCAAAATGAAGACACGAGGTAGATTTATACCCTGTGTTTAAAGAATCACATATGTATAATAATAGAGGAGAATTATAACCTATATTTTGATTGTTTAAAGAATCATTCAATCCATCCGTTTGAAAATATCCTCGAAGTTCTTCTATTTTACAAGTCTTCCAAGGGTTGCGCGACCCTTCAAAGAGCAATGCACGTGACCCAAGAATGCAATGAAGGGAAAAAAAGAGCTAAAGTAAAAAGGAGAATATTCAGTGCTGCGATATTTGGGTGACGTTATTCTCGTTATATTTACATTTGACAAGTGTATCTCATTGTGAATTCGTCTTACAATAAGTAATTACAGTACTTCCAGATCTCTTTTTCCTTCAAAAAATACTTCTTTACTTCGAAATATTTCATTTTAATCAAATATGGCTTACTAGATAAAATATAATTTAATGAAAAATATTTTATTGCAGAAGTATATATTTAAATATTCTTCTAATTTATCATTTTATATTGTTTCTAACGCAATCAATTTTCATTTCTTTTTCAACAATTCCAAGAGAGGCTGTATAATATTGGATAAGAATATCATGGGGGAAAAATATAATGTATAAAAATCAGCAGGTTGGTGTTGAATTGAACATTTATCACGAAAATAGTACTGTATCAAGACCATATACAAGTATTAAGTATATACCATAGAACTAGAGAGTTAGGTTTAAATTGAGCGGCGTTGGAATACAACGTGAGTCAAAGATCGGGAATTGACTTGACGATTTTCTTCCCGGAGCATCTACCCAGGTGTAGGAGCATATGATTCTTCAGGTTTGTCGGCTTGCTAAAACCACGGCTGCAGATATGACATCTGAATGGCCAGAGTCCGTTGTGCACGTACATGTGACTTTTGAGGTCTCCTGGAGTCGGGAAGGACTTTGAACACTGCGAACACTTGTGCGGCTTTTCCTACAAAAGGAAATTGGCTTTGATGCAAATTTCACAACCCCGAAACGGAATTTGAATATTCCTTGAGATCTCTGTAAAAGATCAAATATGAAGCCCTGTCTCAATCCTGAATTTGTTGAATTTCTTTACAATTCCCTTCATTTACCTCCGCTTTACAATCAAATACTTATTAGATACCTCTTTATTTACCCGACAAGTATCATCGATCGCTGTTAGCGATCATCGATCAGTCAAACGTTCTACTATACCCACCATCGGATTCGGCAGATGAAAGTTGGCGGATTACTGACAACGAATCGAACAGAAAACGGGGAAGTCCCAGTGAGTCTAGGATCACACTCGATCATGCGTATACTGCATGTTACATTGTGTAGCATATTTCATTGTATAACGGTGGAAAACGGTGCAAATCTTACAAATGGCATATTAATCATTATTTGCCCTAAAAATGCTTGTCGAATTGAATGCCATTTAATCAAAACATATTTTCCGTATATCACATATTTCATTATAATTAATAGCGAATTAATATTGAATTAATAGCGCGAAATTGCAGATTTTTCGGGATAAGTACAGCTACACGAGATCTTGCCAATATACAGAAATACTAATTAGATCTCGACATAATCAACATTTATCTCTAACTTTAATCATATTACTTTAGATTTTTGCACATTCTGACTTAGCAACCACGATTATCGTATCCGGCGAATAAGACGCACTTCCGCTAGACTGTAGATAACCGTAATTGCAAGGATTAATTTTCTCGGACCGAGAAAGAGGGCAACATTGTAGCAAGAAGTGGTGAGAGGTGGCGGGGGGAAAAAAAGAGGGAAAGAGCCGCGAGGAGCGCGCGGCAAAAGACAGTAGCTAGGACCTAAGTATCATCGGAAAGGTGGCTAGATCATATACAGGGTGACAGAAAATGGTAGAAAACCCCTAGTTTTACATAGACTAAGTCAGTTCAGAGGCTAAATCGATTATACTCAGCTCTATGCATCGTTAGTTTAAATACACCATGGAAGCACAACTAATTTTCACCGTGGAAAATTCGGGTGCGATTGGTTAGAAAACAGATTCTACGTAAAAGAACAAGGCAACAGTTCAATATACAACTTTATGATTCAAGGCTGCGCTCTTGAGAGAATCGAGATTGAAGCGTACATAACTACCCAATGCGAGGTGCCTATCAAGACACAAGGTCTGTCTTGTCTCGGGCCAAGTACAAAAAGACAAACCTTGTATCTATATCGGAGACAGAAGTTATTCTCGTCTTTGCGATGTTAAAACTCCATAACCAAATTAATTTTTCAAATTTTTATAAACAATTTCTGAAAGTCCATGTCCAGACGACAAATTTGCATAATTGTTATAAACAATTTGTTTACTAGTATACCAAACGGTACACCATATAATTAGTATATCATATAGTATATTATAAAACAGTTGTTATTCATGACGAAAGACACCCGGTGTATGAACGAAGGTAGCCGAAGGAGCCGCAAAGCGTCGACGGTAGTAGTTGCAATTCCGCCCGCGGCAGTCTTCCCCGTCTTTCTAATTGGATCGCATTCCACGGGGCAGCGAGTAATGGACCAATTACAGTAGCAGATAGCAGAGGGTCCTTCTCGAACCGCGATACACTAGCTCTGGCCCGCGATAGTGTCGTACTCGACGATTGGCTGGGTTGGAACCTCGCTGCCGCGGCTTACGCTTATACGCTTGTATAGATCCGATCGATCGCGCTCGAGCGAGTCATCATACGACGCGCGAAGATGATAGCACGCCAGCTATCTTTTAAGAGCCGCCTAGGGATGCAACAGTCGTTCTACGAGTGAACGACCTTCGCGAATATGTACAACTGGTAACAATGCTAATTGAGGTGTTGTCGAACAGCTCTCCAATTTTGGTGGAGGTGGAATTGCGTCGTCTTAATAATATTGTTCGAATAGCTTACGCGCGCGATCGTCGCTTATAACGGGTGATGCCAACACACTTTTCTTTGTCAAAAAATCGATTAACTTCATAAAACACAAAGTGGAGAATGGTGATGAAATAATGTACATTGTTTTTCAAAATACCCTTTACAATAAAAATTGGAATAAATTTGATTAAGCTGTGTTGATTTATATTAGAGTTTTGAATAAAAAGATTCTGTTTAATTTAGTTTCTTTTAGAATTCGTATTTTTCCTTGTTTGGCGGAATTCTCGCGGTGGATAAAATGTAACAAATAAACGAGGATTTAAAGAGTAGAAGAGTATCTTTACCTTTATGTGCGTCATACGATGGTAGTAGAGGTTCGACGAGGCCGTAAACTTCTTGCCGCATACGAGACACTGATGCGGTTTTTCGCCACTGTGGATACGCTTGTGCGTATTCAGGGAGCTCGACGTTGAGAATCCCTTGTTGCACACCATGCAGACATGCGGTTTCTCCCCTGCAATTTAAGGCCGATCCCGAATTACCGCCTAGTCGATCTAACCTAACCTTATCTTTATCTTTCTCAACCCTCTAACCAGCTACATACATATATGTCTGTTCGCCGTGTGATACATATATACAGGGTGTTGCCGAAAAACTCACACGAATTATCGCTGGTTTCCATCGTAAAAACCATTCACACGTTCCGCGCCGTGTGTACCATAAATGGTACACGCAGACATATTTATTTAATGGGCTTTAAAACATATATTTTATATCAAATTTAATTCTACAAAATATATTTCTATCAAAAGAATGAGGCATTATAAAAAATTCAGTAGAGAACAAAGCACATCAATTTGTTTAATTGTTATAGAAACCTGCTTTCCCATACAAACAAATGAAAAACCAAAAAATGTTATCAATAGCTTCTATTGGAGAAAATGGCGGAAAGAAATTGAAGGTTAGAATTTTCCTGTTTACATTTTCCCGAAAATCAAAGCCGAAGTGAAAAAAGTGGTGTTTTAATTTTTTAGAGAGGTTTTTCTTAGGAATCGTTTGAGATCTGTATCTTTTTCGAGACACCCGGTATGGTATATGTGTAGCAATGTATGTTCGTTCCTCTTTTAACCTTGTTCCACGGCTCCACCTGTCGCGCGGTTTTATTGGCTTTCACGCATACAACGCTAAGTGGTATTGGTTTACGCGCACACTGGGACCCGACGGGATTGGCTTACGGGTTACATACAACACTGGAGCATGTAAACAACCGCACCCTTCGTATCTCATTCTCACCCACTTCAGCTATAACAACGACAGTCAAGTGTTGAATTCTGTTAAAATTATCTGTAAATTTGTGGAATATATTTTTTCAAAGAATTTTTAGAAAATTCGGAAACACGTTTTTGATCTGTTGCATAAATTAATTAGTAGGAAATTTGACGTTTAATTAATATCACAATTTTATGCAGCAAAAGAAAAATTAGTGAAATTTGACAAATAATAATTTAGCGAAAATCAATGCGAGTTTTTTGGTTAATTGAAAAACAAAACAGTACACTGACTCACTTTTCAAGGTTCTTAATACAAATATATTATAATTATAATAACTTAATTGAAAAAAATTAAAAAGTTTGAAAACAGGAATTTTAACTTCTGTATTTTTAAACATTTTAGAAATCTTTTGATTCCTCTGTGAATTTTATATAGTGCATTAATAATTTTATCGTGCGATTTATATCGTTATCGAAATATTTTATAGATTTGTCAGATAAAAAATGGAGCGTATTGCATAAAAATCGGGAAGCGAAATAATTAATAATAAAAATTTGATACCAGTATGTGTCCTCATGTGTCGTTTGAGCAGGGACGGTCGGTCGAAGGATTTCCCGCAGACTTCGCAGGGTAAAAGAAGCCGTTCGCCTCGTTTTATGGTAGTGAGAATGCTGCAGTCGAGGTGATCGCCGGCGAGTGACAATGACGATGACGACGATTCTTCCGACGCGGATTCGTATCCATCGACTTCGTAATAAGAGTGAGAGATTGCCGCCGAGGGATGATTCGATAGCAGCGCCATCGACAAATCCAGCGGTGATTCTTTAATTCAATAAAAAGCACAATATTTATCGAAGATACTTACAAAGAAATTAACTTTAAAAACGGAAAACAGTTAAGGGTTAAAAATGTAACGAGAATGAAAGATACCAAATATTTCTATTTAATCTTTCAAATAAAATAAAATAAGCGAACAATTTGTTTTCTTACCCCCATTCTAGTTTTACTTTCTATGACGTTTAATATGGTACCAATGACTAAATGGTACCAATGCTCATTTCTTTTCAAAATTCTTTTTTTTGAAACGGTAGGTTGTGTTATGTTGAGCCTTTATTTCAAGGACAAATATTGCAAATTGAAGATGTTTTGCGATCTTTAATCGACAAAGGTTGACGTGATCAACCTTCTTTACCAACGACCGCCAATAGGGTGATCGAACGGAGATTTCGCAATCTACCAATCAAAAGTCTATCAACAGGTTGAAAAACAACCATCTTCTAACCCTTTCCTTTTACTTATCTTGAATAAAAAAAGCGTTAAGTATAATTCTTGAATCATTATCACTTCCAAGTAGCGTTCGAACCCAATTTAACGATCGAAAATTATTAAAATTGATTCAGGATTTGATAAGAAAAGATATATAAGAAATAGAGAAAAAATGGAAGATAAAAAAGTGAGAAGGGTTAGTTTGGACACCCTGTACAGTCAGTAGCTAGTAGTCAGTAGCGGGTAGTAGGCGGCGAGTCAGAAGGCAATCGCAGGATAATCGCCGGCAATCGCAAGCCAATCGCAAAGGAAACAAGAGAGGCAAAGGCACACATCTCCAACAAATCTGAAATGCAAATACGCGCGGTGGTTTTTTGTCGGCGGCGATCAGAGGGGTCCCGATTCAAATGCGAACTGAAAGAGAAGCTGCTCTCGAACCCTTTGGTGCGCCCCCTCCCCCCCCCCCCCCCAATGGTGGGCCCGACTCTCCCCCCCACCAACAGGCTCTACAGTAGACCGTAGAGACCGAGGGATAAGCGACAGTACAATGCGAGGGAACTTTTAATTCCGAGGCCGCGCAAAACGCGGCTAACCTTTGTCGATCCTAACTTGCGCCCGCCGCGAATCTCTCTCACGGCTCCCTTTGCTCTCAAGCCGACAACGTAGTTCTACGTCCTCTTTGGAATATTCGCGTAATTCTCAATGCCAGATTCCAGGTTATGTTAGATATTAAAGTAAAGTATATTAAACAGTATATTATAGTATAGTATATCATGGAATGTGCCAAATAATTTATTATGCAGTATCTCATGCAGTATATTGCATAAATAAATGAACAATTTTTGTACAACAAATGATCAAGATTTCGGCAACTTATTTTATTTATTGAAGTCATGAATAAATGAGTCGTCCCAGTTGTCAAATCGAATAACTCCATAAAAGAAAAAGTGGGGTAAGGTGATAAAATAATATACATTGTTTTTCGAAATTCCCTTTGAAATAGAAATTGAAATAAAGATTGTATAATGGATAAATACGAATGTCATTATTCTAACAATTTACAAAGATTGTGTTTAATTTAGTTTTTGAAAATTGGATAATATTAAGATTTTGGTTTATACGAATTCTAAAATATAATTAGTAGTTCGTTTTCAAAAATGATAGAGAAGCTTACCATCGAGGATAGAATCGATTGTGCATCTATAAATGGCCGACCGCGAGCAGACGTCGCGCGATATGAAGACGAAGTCCTGCTCCGTCGCTGGTAGGAACCAGGCAACTAATTCGGTGTCAGGCTGAACGTCCTTTATTACTTCGAATATTGGATCACCTGATGGAAAATATTCCGAAAATATATTTTTTAATGCACTATTTATATTCTTTACCTTATCGTAAGTTTTATAAAGCAATTGAATAAAAACATTTCGCTGAATTATAATTTTTATAACTGGTTACTTCATTATTAAACATTTCTGTCTCGTAAAATTACTAATTTTACTCAATTTCAATTATAATCTTGTCAACTGCTTTACTTATAATTGTTGCTTGTTAATTAATAATAATAACAATAATAACGTTCAGTGTTTATTGTTTAATTTTTATTTTGTATGTAGAAGACAATTTGAAAACTTACCCTTAACTTTCGTCCCAATTAAATTGACTTGCGCGTCGTAAGTCTGTACGATCCGTAGGAACCTTATCCAATTGCATTGACGCTTGTTTAGGTTGTAATTCGAGAAGAAGACCTCGTCGTAGCATCCGTATTCGCGTCTGATCTGCAAAACCATCCGTCATCGACATTAAATCAATTTTCCTTATTATTATTGTTCTCTTATTTATATTTTTCGCACTGATACGTTATATCTGATGATATCAAAATAGAAAAATAAAGCAAATGTGTGAATAATAATACCTACATACGACGTGAAAATTAGAAAAAATTCTATTTCTTACGTTGTTAATTTGATTGACAAATTTATATTTATTTATTCGTTTATTGATTTACGAAGAAACATTAGGTTATTTAATTAATCCTTAACGAACACCCATAGACAACGGAAGGCTCCAATAGGGGGGCATAAAAAGAATTTAGTTTTAATTTCATTTATTTATCATCGCTATAGTTTTCTTTATCAATCGTTCCAACTTATCACATCATTGGTTTCTTATTTTTAATCCAATATGGTCTACTTTTCTTCAAAATTTTTTTATACCATAATTCTTTTGAACAGTGTATTAGTGATTTTCCACTTTCGACTATTTCTAATACTATAAGTGTTAGTTTATTTTTATTTAAAAAATAAATATACATAATTAAATTTTCAGATAAAATTATATATTAACTAAATATATCGAACTTATATCTAAATAGACCATTTTAAATGTTAAGTCTACGTTTTTATAAACGTTTTAGAATCTTACCTAATTTTCTGTAATCTTATGGGTGAATATTATAAAAAAAACACGGGGCCGTTAAGGGCTAAAGTTCATCCGAAGCGAGAACTTACGTCATTATCGTCAAGAAGAGAGTAGAGATCGATTTTGTCGAAGCGGATGGATCCTTGGAACGGATAGATCAGAGTGCCAGCTGGGATGAAGACATTTGACCAAACGGAGATCCTGACATCCATCAGAAGATTATTCGTGTCATTCTTGAAGTAACTCGGTTTGTATCCGTTCTGATCGCTCGCGAGGACCAATGAAAATTCTCGTGGTATCAGGACACAGGTTTCCATAATAACCGGAACCTATATTTATTGGAAACTCGACCGTTCGAGCGACGACCGAGCTCCAAAGCTACCCTGCGACGAAACTCAATGTTCGCGCGCGAAGACGGAGGCAACACTGTTTTTTTCACGAATTTGTCAACCGATGTAGATGGCGCTGCTGCGTCTGTAATGAAGGTAGACGCAAATCTTTAAATCGAAATTCGCCCCGTCCCAAGTTACATTAAAATTTAAGGAAATAGAATTTTTGTTGAAGTTTGGTTCCTTAAAATATTGCATTTTCGAAAAACGAAAAGTTGGAGAAAATTTTTCAGGGTATTCGAGGCACCGAGATTCTTTTTCATTAATTATTCTGTGGGGAAATTTGACATTGTAGTCGAAGAATATAGAGTATATAGTCAAAATGTTGAGTCAAAAGAGTGAAAAAAAGATTACAATGGTGTAGCACAGTATTATTTTCCATCGGAAGCGCGTGAAACTGTGTTTCTGACCGATTTTGAATCAATGCAGATGGCGCTGTCGCACATACAATGAAGGTAGATTAGAATTGAGCTCGGTGAAGTTGTCAACGCTGTGGTTTATAAGTTCGACTTAAGTCATTTCAACGAAAATCGGTATTTTATATTTCTCTAATGAGTTTAACTTTCAACCGGAGACCAGCGTTAAATTGACTCGTAACATTAGTGACGATTTACTGCGAAATGTTACTTCGTATTGTTATGATAGCGGTAACTTGACGTCAAATTAACTCTGTGTCGATAGTCGTGACTTGACGTCGAATTGACACCACACTGTTAATTTTGTATTTAACTATTAGAGGAAAGAAGAGAAGAAAACTGTAGATAAGTGAATTAATAAAGTGTTTATTTTAGTAGAAAATTGTAGAAAGATTTTATAGAATTACACATTATAAATTATAGTTTCTAAAATTAGAAGTGAAATTAGAAGTCTGTTTGAGAAATAATTGCATTTCAGATTGGATTCGATTGGAATTGGAAAATGGAATATTTCAGGCTATTGACACTTCAAAATAAGGCAAATATGTGGTGAATAGACCAATTTTTTGCAAAACAGTCAGAATTGAGTAAGAATATAGTAGAAAAACCAATTTCTTATGTTATTTTCAAGCGTCAATATCTCATTAACAACATTGAGTAAAATTGGTAATTTTACTCAAATTTCTCAAACTAATTTTGACCTCATTTTCAAATGTTGGTCATTTATTGAAAAAACAGTCTTCGCCAAATTGTCCTTTGTTGCCATTGTCTTATATTAGCCTGTTTCATTTAAAATAAAAGAATCAAATGGACAACATTTTGTTACACTTTTATGAAAATATTGTTACAATCGGAATTAAGAGATTTTTAAGCTGTAACCTATTAGATTTTTAAATTAATTGCTAATAGGCCCTTTATATTAGTTTTGCCGATTGCCATGACTGCTCGTAAGAAATTTAATCGACATTTCTACAAGTTTTCTTCGAAATTATGTCAACGAAATATTTCCAAAATTGAATAATCACGAATACAAATATATCGATTACTAAACGAACAATTCCAAAATTAGAAAAAGAAATTGCACAATTTGCAAAGTGAGGAAATTTAAGATTATCAACTCTTGCGACTCAAAATCGACAGATTTTTCTTACCAAAAAAACCATCATCGTAGAACATATTTATTTGCTAACGCAAATTTAATTCAGCACAATTAGAAACGATAACTTTACGTGTCAATACCTTAGATTCATTTCCTTTTCTCGAAAACAAATTTCCATAAAACACATCTATTAAAACATATTAATGAACCGAACATAATTTTTCATTCAAAATTCCCTTTTTACATTTGAATTTAGATCAACACAAGATTCCTACATTTTTTTACAACTTTTATCCGCATTTCTCACAGTTTAAACACTAAGTTCACTGGCACAGTTTCTAGCGATACTACGTCGCTTTGAAATCCAAACCAAAGAAAAGAGGTTTTGAATTTTCCAAAAAAAAAATCCCTTAGAGGACCGTTTGAAAAAGCCTTCGCACAATTTTCACCTACGTTTCGGTCTCCTCCTCAGCACCCTTCTCGTTGAAGCGGCAAAATAATTTGGAAATAGTTCGATAAGCACTGAAGAAAGCCGAAGAAAAGAGTAATTAATTTGAGTTGTGTAGTTGGTTGAATTGCGTCGAGCAGGTGAAGCGCGAAGTGACTCGCCACCGCGAGAGGAGATCGTTTGATCGACGAAGGTGCAAGGGCCGCGGCTGACTGGATGGGATTAACCGACTGATCTTGACCTTGCGACGGGTTACCAGCATTTGCTACCGAATGGGTAGTCCTTCCCCTTCCATTTTCCTTCTCTCTTTCTCTCTCTTTCTTCGTTCTTCGCTCACCGGTTCCCACTTTTCTTCCTTTTTGCAGTTTCTCCTCTCGCTCTTTCTTTGCCCCTTTCTCTGCCACTTTGCCGCGACACATTGGCGTACTCTCCGCGGATTTTCTGCGAACTTTACCCTTCTTTCACATGAAACCAGCCCTTTAACCTTGTTTCAATCAAGAGGTGTCAAAAGACATTTTTTCAATTTTAACTTAAAATTATTATTAAAATTATTTTTGGATTTTTAGTAAAGTAGTTTGTTAAATTAATTCAGTGATATAATTTTTCTCAAGCTCATCCTGAATGTAAAAATGTGCATATGGTATACTTACTTCTACTTCGATTATAATAGATTAGAGAATTACGATTTTGTCAATTTGATGCACTCTTAGTTAGATAGAGGTATAGTGTATTTATAATTCGAAAGTTAAACCCATTAGAGAAATATAAAATACCGATTTTCGTTGAAATGACTTAAGTCGAACTTATAAAGCACAGCGTTGACAACTTCACCGAGCTCAATTCTAATCTACCTTCATTGTATGTGCGACAGCGCCATCTGCATTGATTCAAAATCTGTCAGAAACACAGTTTCACGCGCTTCCGATGGAAAATAATACTGTGCTACACCATTGTAATCCTGTTTTCACTCTTTTGACTCAACATTTTGACTTTTTACTCTATATTCTTCGATTACAATGTGAAATTTCCTCACGAAATAATTAATGAAAAAGAATCTCGGTGCCTCGAATACCCTGAAAATTTTCTCCAACTTTTCATTTTTCGAAAATGCAATATTTTAAGGAGCCAAACTTCAATAAAAATCCTATTTCCTTAAATTTGAATGTAACTTGGGGAATGGCGAATTTCGATTTAAAGATGTATTTTTGACAGAATAATTTTTAGAAATGAGATCGTGCTACACCATTGGGCTCCCCTCTCCGAGTTTGGTGATAGCCGCTGGTCGGTCGTCAGAAGGATTGAAGAAGGAAGAAACCGAGCATGGTTCTTTCTCTATCTCGCCTGACGGCAAGTTGCCGGCAGCTTGCCGGCCTTTCTCCCTCTCCTCTTCCAGTCGTTCCTGTGTGTACCACTTCTTCTTCTTCTTCATCTCGCAACGTCCTCGTCCTCGTCCAAGTTCCCGGCATCCTTATTCCTTATCTCCTTCGGCCCTTCCCTTCAAGAACGGGTCCACCACGTGGCCGATTGGGGCCTGGGCACCTGTCGCTTCGACTACCACCACTTCACCTATCCCCTCTACTTCACCTAGCCCTACTACTTACTCGCTCGTCCAACCACTCCGCGACCAGCTTTTATTTCTTCTCTTTTCCCGGGCGTCGGTTTGAAAACTCTGTGTCTCTTCTGTTTGCCGCTTCTGCCCAGCCCTTTCAAGACTCTGCGTTTCGAGGAATTCCCATTTTGCATGCTTCATCGGATTCTCTTAGTTGGTCACTTGTTAGGGTTCAAACGCCATTTTGATCGAAAGTAGACATCTAAATGTGATGGTTGGAAGAAGTTTAACTTCCGGTCCAAACTGTCCTCTTCCAATTGGAAGCAAATCTTGTTAGATAAATTTGGAAAACTGTTACCATTCGATTTAATCCTTTCAGGTTTTTTACATTATCCGAATAAAAGTTTTTTTCCTTTTCAAAAAGTACTGATAAGTATACGATTCTCAGTAACTATCGAAAAAACAAAAACATCAATTTTCTTCCTTGAAGTACTTTTTAATCATTAGTATAATCATCACTACAATTATTAGCTGACTGATTTCAGAAATTAGGTAATCACGAATATAAATCTATTGATTATTAGACGAAAAATTTGTGAATGGGGAAAAAGTATTTAAGAACTTGGAGAATTATGGAAATTATTAACCATCAATATAAGTTGGGGCCTTAAAAAATGGTAAACATTTATATGCATGTTCTATGATGAAGACGATACATACCTGAGGCACGTTGTGTAAATCGTAGCTCATTCAGAGTAGAATTTCCCATTTCCTCCCTTTATTTTTCTCTTTCCATCTATTTCCAGTTAGCTCCATTTCTTCGATTTCTTGCGTTTCTTCCAGTTCTTCCGCTTTTTTTTCGGCTACCTCGCACAGCAGCGCCCCCTCTCCCGCGTGCTACGGTGCCGTTCTTTCGTTTCTATTGGTCGAGAACGGAAGCCGTTTAGTTCGTTTTGCTGAATGGCACTCGCTGAGAGCGTCGCTCCTCGTTCTTCCTTTTCTTCGGTTATCACGAACGACCTCGACGAACGCACTAAACGACTTTGGAGTTTCAAAAAAGACTTGTGACGCCTTTCTAATGTAAACAACTGTGTTTTAACCCTTAATGACTAGGAGCTTTTTTGCAATACTCACCCATAAGACGAGAGAAAATTAGGTGAAATTCTGAAACATCATTTTAAAACATTTAAACTGGTTTATTCCGATATAAATTTTATAAATCTAGTTGATTTACAATTATAAAAATGTAATTAAATTTGTATCATTTTTAAAAGTATCATATTCTTCTCTATGATTAATTATCTAAGAATTTGATTATTGTATTTATTTTTAAAATACAAAATAATCTAACAGTTGTAATTTTAGAAATAGCCAAAAGTTGGAAATCAATTCAATAAAACAGTGAGAAATATGTGAAAACAATTTGGTTTTTATTTCATAATATTTTTCTTTCCTCTGTGTTGACAATGTTCTACGTATGTATCTCTTTTCCATTGTTGCTTCTTTCTTCTTTATCGACAAGCTCTTCGCTCTTTTACCCCCCACTCATCGTCACTCCATTCGGATTCTTGGCTTCATTCACGAATCCTGTCTCATGCTTCTCGCAGAGGTTTTCGTCGCAAGTCCTGATGCGAGAACCATTCGAATCGCACGATTTATGTGTATTAATATTCTCAATACTCAATCACTCCCGTGTTCATCGACACCTAAGCGATTTTTAATCAATTTATTGAAAATAAATTAAATAATTCAGCAAAGGTAATGATTACTTTGTAGTTACTATTAATTTAGTAATTAATTTAGTAATTAATAATAACTACATAGTAAATAATTTCAATATAGAATTTTCATTGTATATTGTATAACTGCATTTTCGAACACCCTATATGTACTCTCTTTCGTGCGTACGAACCTTGTCGAACAGAAAACGAGAATAAAATTAAACTGAAATCGAAATACGACAGATGCAAAGAGATGACATTGAAATTATTACTGCGTAACACGATATGTATGTATATTAACATCTAAAACGTAAATGGTAGAAGATTCTTCCGCATCTGAATCTCGCTTTTTCTCTGGAATCTTTTCCTATCTCATCTCCATTCCAAGAGCAAGACTTTATTATGATAACGAATCTCTTTTAATTCAGTTGAAAATTAGCAGCAAAGAAGAAGCAATTATCTCAACTTATACTACGGATGCTGCTTATTTACTGGAATAATTTGGAAACTCGTATGCTACATTTGCATAGTTATTTAAATTATATCTTACTAGTTTCTGTTACTTTGTTGCAAGATATTTGGTTCTGTTTTACAGTTTATTCATATAGAAATTATTGTGAATACTGATTTTACTCAATATTAATTAAATTTATTAACACCCTAAAACAAAATCTCAAATAAAAAAGATCGAAATTAATTTAAATCAGATTTCTTTATAATTATAAAATCACTTTGTGCCTTTTCATAATTGAATTCTATCGCGTTCTATTAAAAGTAAACTTTTTCTTATCATTTCGATATTTGTCAATTTGATGTTAAAGTATTCCCGTTTCGCGACACGAGTTGAATTTCCCGCGAGAATGATTTTGAACACCCAGTATTTTAAATGCTTCTAATTCCAGTTAACTTGGTACATTAATTTCGAGATCAGGTTCTCGAATGGATAATCGGTTCGAGCTGAATCAGTTGCTGCTTCGATCAATCTTAACTACGTAGAGTAACGCAGTTGATTCTGCATGGGCCGAACCCGAAGTAATTTAACCTGAGCATTTAAATAATATTTTGATATTATGATTCCAATGATACGCGCGATACTTTTTTTTTAATGCAGATTCCGTAATTAATATCGAAGCTCCACCACTGATGGCGGTAGTAAATGAAAATGAAGTATATACAGGGTGTTCAGAAACAGGTGAGAATTCTATTGAACTTAACAAATTCTTTGTGAAAGAAAAACCGGTTTTTTTATTGAAAATAAATTAAATAATTCAACTGAAAAAAAAATTTTTTCAGTTTGATGTTTATTATTACAATTTTTTTTCATCATTCTTCATTCTTCAATTTCTTCCAAGTTTTAGGTCGCGCGAGTCTAAACAGAAACAAACCAATAATTCCTCAAGAATTCTAAACAGTAAATAAAGCGTAAATTTAACAATAACAATACTTCCTTGAAGTTCTTTCTCGATTTTTCGATAACATATAATATGAATTCAAAAATAGAATCAAGATTCTAAAATCTATTTTTTCCCTGTAGTATTTGTTGAGCGACTTTGTAAGTCAACTTTTAAAATTGTTTCCTAATGTTTAAGTGTGGGAAGCTAGATGCAGAAAAATGTAGAAAAAGGGAAACAAAATGAAATAGAAATTGTGTGATCGAAATCTTTTTCCAATTTAAAAGTAAACAAAATTAGTCGTCGAACATTCAACGCGGTACCTGAAGCAAAAAACGGAGCAGGAGACTAGTATCAGTAGGAAAAGAACGCAGAGGCAGACGATCAAAGCAACTACGTAATCTTCGGAAGGCAAGTGACCGAAAATGAATCGCGTTGCTGTGTCTTCCATTAAATAAGTGCGCCAATTTGGAGGTCTCAGAACTAAAAGAAAAGTGAAAAGAAGATTTTTCACGATTTTTGTAGAAAGAATTGAGAAAGTAACAATTGTTGTAACAGGTAAGAAGATAATACTGTACAACACCTTTGACTCGAAGAATGTTCGTGATCCACTGAAAATTGAGTTCTTTTTGTCTCACGATACACTTCCAAAGTCCGTCATGTGACTTGTTAACTATCAACTCATCTGTGAAACAATTAATACTATACGATATTGTATAAATATTAATTATTATTAATATTATCGTATTATTTTTCTAATAAAAGTTTGTCAATCAGACTTTGTAGCTCAGATGTTCCGGAATACGACAATCCAATGGCATTGCGCTTCCACATTTTTTCGTTACCCCACCAGCTAACTTCGAGATCGGAATAAATACGGCTGAGAATAGTCCAATGACAATATAGTTTCATTTTCAAAGTTTCTCGTATACGAATAGTGCGCGCTATTGACGGTATCACTGCCAAAGTAACAATTTTCAACACTGTTTGTGATCCTTCAACGCGGCGGAGGTTTAAAGTATACACACCGGAGTCTTGCAGTTGTACTTGATTAATATCTGCGAATTAATATCGCAGTGTTACGTAAATTGGTTCGAAAAATTTAGAATAATTATCCAGAAATCTGTATAAATTGATTTTTGGAAAAATAAATTCAAACTCGAGAATATTTTTGTTTGGAGAAAAAACTTTAAGGGGGAACATCCTTGAATTTGAATTCAGTATTTAGTATTCGTTTTAGAACGAAATTTGTATCAGTATCTAAAATTCTACACATTTTTTTTGTGCATCAAGCTAAAAAAAATTGGATCTGATCGGAAGAGTTTCATCCATAGCGGATGTCCCTAAATATAAACCAGCAAATTGAATTGCTGGCGGTCAGGTCAGGTCAGGTATATAGTATTTTCTCAACCGAAACAGATCAACAATTCTACTGTTAAGCTCCTCTTTGTAACCCCTGAACATAAACTTTACTTGCGAGAACGCCGGGTAACTATTGCGAAATCTAGCGGGAAATAGCGGAATTGCTTACGTATGCTAGATTGCTGTTGCATAAAGAATGCTGTAAGAATAACGTTTCTTCCGAATTTTCAGCTGTGAAACTACAATTGTAAGAATAAAAAGAATTTTTAGAATGTGCCATTTTCGCATTGAAAATTTCTGGGAAAACGGTTAGATTTTACAAATCTTTTGTTCTCTTTCTGATATGTGTTAAAAGATTGTTTAAAATTAGTGTGAATCAAGTTTGAATCAAGTTCATTAAAGTTGAAATATTTAAGTTTCTTATTTGCCATGAGAGACAAATATAAATTAACTTTGTACTAGTTAATTACTTACTAATATCACAATCCAGTTGTATTCTTCTCAAAGGACCCTTAGATGCTGTAACACGCATGCCATTGTGCGACCATAAAAATTCTGACCGCGGTGCCTCGATTTTTATGCTGTCGACTACATCTCGATCGCATTGAATTATTACTGAATCGTTTTCTTCTGCTATCAGTGCGCTGTGATTCGTGCGAATTCGTCGCCTAACTAAATTCATAGTTTCTATCCACAAATATCGATTACTTTGATACTAGCCAATAAATTAAAATTTATCTCTTAATTAGTTTCCTAATATTACACTTACAATTAGTCACTTTCCTCCGATCAAAAACTTCGTTAAAAAAATCTTATAATTATGCGAAATTTTGTTAAAAATGGAGGCCTGATGCCACTATTTTACAATGATTATGACTAAAATCTGAATTTTTGTAACCGAATCTGTATTTAAGACAAACTAGAATTTGTTCATTTTGAGGTTTTTGTTTCCTGAATATGTAGATGCGCAGTAGTGTGAAGTTGCTTTACTAAACTAATACTTTACTAAAGTATTTATTTATTTACCCTCAGTTATGTCTCCGCAGCGTATTTCGTTGCATAGTCCAGTGGTAATTGTCGGTCCGATACAAGGTTCCCCTTTGATGCTGGGCCTCGGTGCATCGCATCGTCGCCTTCTCGTACCCCTACCACCGTTACAACTGGCGCTGCAGGCCCAAGGACCCCATTCTGACCACCCTCCATCTATGACTGGCCCATCTATATCTATTACACAAATGTTACACAGATTTATAAAAAAACAAATTTCGCCTGTAATCTCTTCATCCGCAGCTTCATATTCGATTTTTATTTTCCAATTGAATTTCTGTAATATCATAAGAGGTCTAATAAAAAAATTAGAAATTGATTACCAGCTGGAGTACAGTCGAGACTCCAAGTGACCCAGCCTGATCGTTCAACACCGACGGAGAAGTAATAGAAGACAATGGGACGATGGTAGACATATTGAAGGACTCGACTGTCGTTCGACCAAACTTCTATTCCACTTTCTTTCCACCTATTTACTTGAAAGAATCGTATCAATCACTCTCGTAAATATTAATTAAAATTCAAGCGAATTTGAATATTTTCACTTGCGAAATTTACGATTCAGATATTAATTGTGTATGTAGGATTTTGCTATAGTTTTGAAAAATAATAATTTTGCAATCTTGAAGAAATGCAATATAAAAAATCGTGGTAGCACCATTTTTATTCGATTTTAAGAAAATAGCTCGTTGCGTCTTTATGGTAATAAATTATATGTTAATAATATTTACATTACCCCAGAGTGATATTTGTCCAAGAATGTCTCGTGAATATGGATCTTATGGAATTTTCCTTGTGGTAGACTGTCACCTTGCGATTTTTGTTTCTGACAAACTCTATTCGATGATTTGGTTCACTAAGGGTGACAGCATAGAAACTGTGAGAAAAGTAAAATAAAAAAAAACAAATATAGTGTATTTATATTACAATTATAATAGTGTAATATACAAGGAAAAAATGCATCTGGTAACTATCTTTCAAGAGGGATAATAAATTGAATTAAATTCATAAAATTGTACTGCATCATTTCCTAACAATGTCAAATGAAGAAATTAATGGCGTCTGACCTTGACGATGCAGGGAATAAAAAAAGTGGGATGAAAATGGTTCCCTCGCCACGAAGAAGAATAGTCAATTTTGTGACTTCTATTGTTCCTTGAGTGTTCCACGCTGATATTGGTAATATTTTTGAATATTTGTTCGTCGTTGTGTTTTCAATATGACAGTCTAAAGTTAATAACAACAATTTTTTCTAAGTTTGCTCGTGGACTGTGCAATGAAAATTTGCAAAACAATGGAATAAGATTATTACTAACTCGACTCGACATCGAAAGCAATAGCAATAGTATGACCCCGTTCAGTTCCGTAATAATAATAAACCGGTGAGAAAATGTCTTTGCTCGGATTGGTCCACTCGAAAATTGCCTCCGGAGTTTCTTCGTAAAAGAGCAATATTTTCTGCCGCGGCAGACGTAAAACGAAGTTCGTCCATTTTCCCAAATACAGTAAGTGCGGTAAACTTTTCTTTTTAACTAGCGATATTTCTGGAAGAAATACAATTTGTGTCGATTTTTAATAAAAATTGCTTCGGATGAATCAATTTTATTGGATATTTTGGATTTAGTTTTATCACGTAGAATTAAGAAGTAGCCGATTGTACAATCATTTCTTGAGATCCTCTACAGTAGAATGTAGCTTATACCTTTATTCTCTTGTTGATAATAGAGAAAAACCTTCTGGTTACCAAGTTCCCCAATTTTGAGAATGTAACGCGATTCGACGGGACCGTCTCCCACCAGAACGAATGTGATGGAGTCAGGTTGATCGGGCTCCCAAATTTTCAGAGAGAAATGGAGACCCTGTGTACGATATTCTGGAATTATAAAGACTCTTCTTCCTCTTCCATTGCCGCGAACTAGAATAGTATACTCTTCTACAAAAATTTCAATTAATGCTTTATTACCAAATTTGATGCATTTTGATAGAATTTTGGTTCAAATTTGAAAATCCATTTTTTGCAATACAATAATTTTTTTGTAAAAGGATAATTAGAGGAAAATTTTGGTAAAAATTGTTATTAAAAAATGTGCATCCTGTTTAAAGTTTGGATAAGCTAGTTTAATTAACCAACAATTTTGATATTAACCTGGCTTGTCGCAATCCCTTATATCGCACAAATCAGTTGGCAATTTCGGATCAATAGTATAACACCAGGCGCCTGCGATTTCGCGAGTCGGATTTCTACAGAAATTTCTGGCATCGTAGAGACTGTCCAGTGGAAGGCTATTGTTGAACTCGTGGTCAAAAATCTCTGGGATTAGGCCTATAAAATGTAAATTTATACTAATTTTTTACTTTTCTATTTAAATTCAATTTCAAATTCAATTTTTAGCTCAATTTCTATTTTAATAGCATTTCGAAAACATATACATCTCAATTATAGTAAGGATGATATAATTAATGATTATAAATATAAAAAAAAACTAATGCAATTTTTACGTAAAAAAACCTAAATTAATTTGGGGTCAATTTATAGTTAACATAATTTCAATTTAAAAAGTAATCTTCTATTTTTGAGCTTAAGTTTACAATTATGCAAATTTCTTCGCCTGTAATGTCACTTTACTTGTAATACATCATTTTGCCTATAGAAATGTATAAAATAAGGCAAATAAAATTTACTTGAATCTATCATTCGCTTCAAAAGTCTAACTTCTTCAAGTGGTAGAAGCTCAAAGGTAATATTTTTTGCCTCTTGTTTCGTTTCATTCTTATTCATTTCCAACGGTAACTCGACCTTTGGTTTGTTTACGGATGGCCAGTTTTTGCATTGTCGTCCGGAGCGTGTTATTGATAAATTACCAATGTAATCATTGGCAGTTCCAGCAAGTTTACATTCTAAAGAAAATAATTAATTACAATAGTGTAATTAAAATATTAATAACAATTGAAATATTAAAATTCGGCAATATAAATCATTAACCAACTGTTAAAACTGCCTTAACTTCAAGTTATAAACCATATTTAATTCACTTAACACTTAATCTATCGGTTCGTTCATTTACTTTTGAGTTTAATTTTTTTTATTTGATGATTATTATTTTATAAATGACAATTACCGGAAGATTTGCATCTACGAATCGCACATTGGCTTTTCTGGACGTTAATTTGATCGAACTTATAAGAAGTAATAGCATAACAATAAGGTCCATCAGGATCGTGGCTTGGATTTCTACACCTGTTTAATGCTTTTAACGCAGAGCCATCTATGAAATTTTCCTCCAATTTTTCGCCAGTTGGAATCTTGAACGAACAAATAGTGTTTAACGTTTAAAAGATTGTAATCCTCAAATTCCAAATATTTTTTTCTCCATGTATTTATTAGCACAGCAACATTCTAAGAGGATTAGAATACTCAATTAAAAAGGATAAAAGATTTTGTAACATAGTAAACCAGCAACGAAAATGTAGCAAATTCCACAGTGTTCCACATATAAAACCCATAATAGAGAGAGTCGAATTTTTCAATTCTTATCAAAAGTAATTAGCTAAAAAATATGACCGTCACGTAATAGTATATTATTAGTCGGCTAAAGGAATATAAAAAACAGAAAATACTGCATGAGGATCTTCTCTTTACTTACGTCTTTTGCGATCCAAGGAATACAAGGAATGTGTTGTGCGCTTGTCCATTCTACTCCTTGATAACCGTAACCTCGTTGGTCGGATATACAATTTGGTGGTAATGGTTCTTCGATTGGATTCCTCTCTATGAAGAAGAGTAAATTCAATTTAGTTCGTTTGTTGATTTAGTTCATTTTTCATAGTTCGTTGAATTCGTCTTGGCCTCAGATTTCAGAATATCGACAAAAAGGAAGGTACATTCGTTTAAGGAAAATTTAGTTAATATTAATAATTTAAAAACCACTCTATTGTAAAAACATCCCTATACGACCATCCTACGAGCCCCTCCCCCCCCTCCCCCTCTATTAGACATACCATATATGTACTTTGATTTCATATTTTTCTTCACCTTTTATATTTTCACTATTCAATTGTTTATTATTTTCTTACCTTCTGGCGAGCAGAAAAAAGACCATCGAGCGATTGAACCTTCACTGGCAACACTGAACCATCGTAACGTAGCAAATAAAGGATGTTTCTCATCCAGTAGTTCGAATTGTCTATCAGCATTAGACGAAAGGAAACGTAACTGCGATCCTAGAATTCTGTCGAAAAAAGTGCGACAGGGATAAATATTGGAAACAACAACAACAATAATACAACAGACATAGAGAAAATAATACTAACTCAATGTTAAATTCATTCCACTGCCAGTAGTCTAACAAACTTTTATTCTGCACATTTTTCAAATGTATAACTCCAGAATCGTTTTTATTTTCCTGTGTCAATGAAACTCCGTCTTGCTGCAATTTTAGCTAGAAATAAATATAGGGGAAAAAGATCAAATGACTATATATTGATAAATGCTATTAAAATTGTTAATAATCGGTTTTATCTACCGAAAAATAAGGTGACTCAGCTTCGGGTGTTTGATATAGCCTTATTACAAGATTTCTAGAACCGCGAACGTAAATTTCTACGATATACGACGTATTCATTTTTTTCATTGACCAAATTCTTTGGTGCTCGGGGCCAAAACTGATGTGCTCCTCGCAATCTAAATGTTATAAAGATATTGTTTTTTACAAAAATTGGAATTATAGAAAAGCGCCGACTTTGGTTTTAGTATTCTTTTCTTTTTATAGAATTATAACGTATAAAATGCATTCATAATATTTTCTCAGAAAGATAAATTACGTTAGGTTATTTCATGTTTCAGTTAGTGAATTATTAAGGGAATTATTTAATATTCGGGAATATAATATGGAGTGAAAATACTCCAAAATTGATTTTCTTGTCAAGATATTTGCATTTGAAAATTAGTTAATAAATATAATAAAGATATTTTGTTTTAAAGTAACATACATGTATAATTGAAAGAGAGACGAAAAAGAGAAAAAGTATAATATGTACATTGTTCGGAAAATTCTGAATTCCATAGAACTCCCTCGCCCAAGATTCCGTAATATGAGAAGGTATTTGGATAGAGGCTCACGATGGAATGCTTTGCTCGGTATTTTTGCATTAAAAGTGGTTTCGTCGAGCCAGCTATACCAATTGACATGAAGCCTCCGTACCAATTAATCCAAATTCCAGTTGGTTCACTGTCCGAGAGAATTTGTTTCTTATGCTGGAATTGTTCTTCATCCTGGAGAAAAGAAAAATTGGAATTAAAAATAAACATTTTATTGTACTATTTTATTTCGAGAATATAGAAATCATTGTTAAAATTCAAATGATAACTGTCAAATTAGAACATACAATAATATACAATTATAATCTTCATTATAATAAGATTATTATCCACTTTCCTCCCCTCTAAATAAAAATCCTAGCTTCGCCCCTGCTTACGTACCTTGCCCAGTGGATGTTTCAGACGAATTCTAGAATTCGTGAGGATTATTTCAACACCAGCTTTCCAATCCTTAACAACCTGTCGTGCGTTTGCAGGAATGGGTAATGTGCTGAGTAAAATGCTTACTTCTGCCTGGAATTGTATTAATATTTTTATATGTCACGGCGTAATAATACGTCTTTTCAAAGAACAAGGATAAATATGAGTGTTTCGAAAATTTAGGAAACTATCATGAGATTTATAATATATTTGAATTAATAAAACTATTGCTTGATTATTAAATTGTATCAATTTCTTTTTCAAAAATGGTTCTTTAATCAAACAGATACATATACGGGTTGTCCCCGATTTTAATAGTTAAATAAAATAGAAAATTTTATGTAAATTTCCAATTTCCGTTATAACATTTGAATTGAATAATTAGTTTCGCCGTTAAAACGTAGGACGCCCTCTATAGAGCATACCTCTGGTGATTCTTCAGAATTCCACGGTTTTATCCAGAAGGTAGCGTTACCTTCCGGAACATCCAATGAACTTAAAATCGAATATCTACTGCCGCCACTTGTGTACGATGCACCATCTTAGACATTGAAAACCAATTACCAGTAAAAATTATGAGAATATTGTGTTCAATTTTTTGAAAAACCGAGAGCTTCGGAATAATAAAATTTAGATTTATATTTAAGGTATCGTACATTGAAATATTGTTCTTTACGGAAATAATTAAGCAAACAATTATTGTAATATAAATTTGTAAAATAATATCTTTAGAAGCTAGTTATCTATCGTAATCTATAATTACAACTCACCTTTATAAGCGATAACAAACCTAGAAATCGTCATGAGAATAATTGCTTCAAGTTGAATTAGTCGTAGGCCAGTTTTACTTTGCATTGTGCATAAATAATTAACAATATATTATTTCTCGTTTCAATACAATCTACTTTAAATTCATCAATGTAAACTATTGTTAATAAATCCCATTTTAATGAGACAGAATAACCCTTTTCGATTAAAACGTATTTGCATTAAGAAAAAAAGAAGACTATCGTTGTAATATCGGGTCAATTTTTATAGATGTACAAGAATAAAAAGAATGTTATATACATATATTTGTCCACGTAGCGGGGCCTTTCGGCCGTTAAGGATTAAAATTAAAACTGCGGCCGAGATTTATGCTGTTCAAAGATTTCCTTTCGAATGAATCCTCGTCGCTAATCGTTTATAAGCCCCAATTCAAATTAAAGAAGAATTTGAAATTCGCGCTTCACAAGATTTCCAGCTATAGTCCCTTCGTTCTCCATTAGAGGCTCAACAGACCAAACGGAATTTTTCAATCTCAAAGCCCCCGTTCTCATAACATAATATTATCCATGCCAAATCAGCTACTCGATGGAGCAATGCTCGATCGCAAGCAGAAGAGTGCGAACCGAAATAGAGTGCAAAATAACAAAAGTCGTGGATTCGTAGCAATGTTACTTCCAAAGTCAAACGTAACATTGTTCAACATTGTCTCTTAAATTTTCTTCCTAAGCATAATGGCAATCCGCTGCGAGTTGTTCGAGAATTATTTTTACATGCCTTAAAAACTCATTAACCTCGTGCCCAATAATCGCGCGAAAACTCGTGGATGGCTATTTTGAGGTTATGTTATGAATTGAAATTTCGCCTTTACCTTTTCCTACGCGATTCGAATTGGGTTTCGTCAATGTGATAAGTAGTTTCAAGGGGCTTTTTTTTAATCATGGCGTATTTAACGAGAAAGGAAATCGACGAGATGAAGCCGCAAATTGAGAAAGCGGTCCACAAGTTCCTTGGTTTTAGCGAACCTGCCATAGTTACTACCGCTGTCAATTGCATTACTTCTGGTTACGACAAACGCAAAACTGCAGGTACGTCATTCTTATTTATGATTTATATATAATAGAATCATTCTCTATGTTACTTATTTCTTTAACTGTGAAATAACAATCGATAGCTAAATTGTTTTATCCAAATAAATTCCTTTTTGACAAGTTTCTTTGATAGAATCGTTCACGATGATAAGGTTAAGAAAACAGTTTAACGAAATATCTTAAGCAAAGCTTAAATTTTCTTTATCGGTAGTTTGCTAGTATCAGTAAAATTGAAATAAGTTTAATTAAGTTCCTAAGTTCTAATCGAGCGAGTATTATTTCTCAGACAAACTCTCTGCGCTCTTGGAAGACCGCAAGGCTTGCAAGTTAACGGAGAAGATATTTACGATCTACGACGATGCGAAAGCAGCACAAAAGAGTAAAAAACGTAACCATGCGGAAGATAGAGAGAAGGACAAAGAAGCGAAAAAGCCAAGGTTCAAAGATGATGAGATTAAGAACGACAAGACGAAAGAGGCACAGCTGTCCGCCGATAAGGTAATTCATTAATTAACGATCTCTCGAACGTTCCTACGACTCAACGTTTATATACGATTCGTTTTGTTTTTCTCAGATCAGACAAATGATGGCGAATGCTCAGCGAGAGATCGAAGAAAGAAAAAGAGCCTTGAAAGCTATCAAACAAGAGGAAGTACCTCCGGTGAAGCCTCTGTTCAAAGCGAGAGACTCTTTGCCAACCGTAGGTAGCATGTATAACCAAGGACTCCTTAGCAAAACAGATTCTGACAAAGCTCGAAAAATCGCCGCTTTGCAAGCTCAAATTCGCAGTAAACTAAATTCAGGTTTACTGAGCAATGTCAGCGTGCCGGATAAACCAACGCCTTTGATCCTCGACGAATCCGGTCGAACAGTCGACATTACTGGAAAAGAAGTCCAGTTGACTCAAGTAGTTCCAACTTTGAAAGCGAATATTCGCGCAAAAAAGCGAGAGGAATTTAAGGCTCAGTTACAGGAATCTAAAGGTCCCGAAGAGATTCAAGATACCCATTTCTTTGATACGAGAATCGGAGTGAAACCAGCGCAACGAGGTAAACGATCATTGAAATTTCACGAACCGGGAAAGTTTCAACAGTTGGCTGAGAGGATTCGCATGAAGGCGCAGTTGGAAAAGTTGCAAAATGAGATCAGTCAGATCGCGAGAAAAACTGGGATAAGTTCAGCGACAAAATTGGCGCTTATCGCGCCTAAAACTGAGGCCCTTAATGATGATGTGCCTAATATTGAGTGGTGGGATTCGGTGATTCTTACGGCAGGATATCCCGAGGACGATGAGCCTACTACTATTAAGAGTTCTACTATAACTAATTTGGTTGAGCATCCTACGCAAATGCGACCACCTAGTACGTATATTTTCGACAATTTTCATTTTACGATTATCCTGATATTAATTCTATTATTTTTCTATTCGATACATAATCTTTCGTATGTTTATATTTGCAGCGGATCCACTGAAGCCCGTGTACATGCCAGTCTTCCTAACGAAGAAAGAGCGCAAGAAGCTGCGTCGGCAAACTAGGCGAGAAACTTGGAAAGAGGAACAGGAGAAAATTCGATTGGGTCTTGAGCCGCCACCAGAACCGAAGCTTCGTATCTCGAATTTAATGAGAGTTCTCGGTACCGAAGCGGTTCAAGATCCAACAAAGATCGAGGCTCACGTTCGACAACAAATGGCCAAGAGATTAAAGGCTCACGAAGACGCTAATGCTGCGAGAAGACTCACTGCTGACCAAAGGAGAGAGAAGAAGGCGAGGAAATTGAAGGAGGATACCACGCTGGGCGTTCACGTTTCTGTTTATAGGTGGGTTTCCAATTCTTATAATATTTCTATTATTCATTATATTATTTTGTTTCTTAGATTTCGCTTCTTCCGAAACTTCAAATTGACACAATATATTTCTAACTGTTAATAATATATCTTCGGTTATTATTCAAAAAATCACTTTTTTTTCTATATTACTAAAAACGAATCTCAATTCGAATTTGAAACTGAATCGTTGAAATATCCGTTATTAGAAAAGGAGAATATTTGAATAAACATTTTCTAATTGATTTCGGGTGAATTTCGAAAGAAAAATACTCCTAACCTTAAAGTTCTCTAATATAGTATCAAATTACAATTAAACAGTGGTGCTCAACCTCTTAGGTTTCTTAACCTTCTTTCTTTCCCCCCGACAAAGAAAGACATTGAAAAGATTTTCCAAGTGATTTGAAAATGATTTGGAATTTTCAGAATACGAGACCTCATGAATAATTCCTCGAAAAAATTCAAAGTCGAGACAAACGCGAAGCAGCTTTACTTAACGGGATGCGTAATGCTCTTTCGCGATTGTAACGTTGTGGTGGTTGAGGGTGGGGCGAAACAGCTTAGCAAGTACAAGCGTTTGATGATGCATCGGATCAAATGGGAAGAAGACATCGTGAAGGACAATGATGGGAATGAGGTACCAAATCGTTGTGTTCTTGTCTGGGAAGGAACTTGTAAACAACGGCATTTTGGCGAAATTAAGTTCAAAGTTTGTCCAATTGAGAAAATGGCACGTGAACACTTCAAAAAACATCAAGTTGAACATTATTGGGATTTGGCGTATAGTGGGGCTGTTCTTGATAATACTGACGATGTGCGCACTTGAAACTCTTGTAATTTAATACTTATAAATTAGCTAATTACTTTAATGCGAGCGAACACTTTCGATACGATACGGTAAAAAGTATGGATATCGTCGAACCAAAAGAGTGTATTTCCCATAAGAGTTCAGCGAAATAAACTTGTCGATATGCCTCTTCACCTGTCGGTTTTATCCTTTCATTTTTGTCTAATACGATTTTGATATTAGGTTAATCATTAAGATTTTCATTGTAATTCTATATGTATATACTTTGAATCTTATTAACAAAGTTATAATAGATTGTCAAATTTAATGGATGTTTGAAATTTTCTAATAATATTTATTGTAAAATGATCGGATCAATTTTAATTGAATATCTGATATGAGTACAATGAAATGTTACTTGATGAGATTGAAACACTTGCGAAAGTCAAAGTGGAATATATTAATATATTATTACCCGGTGTACTCTAATTTAAATTTTAATATAAATTTTCCGAAAAGACATCAGAATTTTTCGCGAAATTTCTTTTCATGCATGAATAGGTCCAATTTTTTTTATAGATTCATCGAATGGGAAAGAATTTGCATAACTTAGTTGCAGAAGAATAATAAACAAAAGTGTATATCGTTAATTCAGATAATTAATAATTTTGTGCAATATGATAAATTGCGGAATCTTCTTCGCTACGTTTGTTTTCGCGCGAATAAATTATACAGGCTTTACGATTTTATTTTTGAAAACAATGTTCTATGTCATTTGCTCTTGACTTCAATTTCTCAAACGACGTGATACTACGTCATTCACGAATCCAATTAAGAAATATCGTTCAATTTAAACAAATGAAGTGAAATATTTCCTTTGCTGAGTATTGTTTAATAAAATCGAAAGATCGTAAAAAATCGAATATATTCCGAACCGTTAACTACATAGTTAACTCTTTTGACGTCTTTGGGAAATTTGTATCTAAACTGCGTCGCTCGAATTAAGCTATGGCGAGTACACTCTCGTTAAACACAGAGCATGTGTAATATAAAATTAAAACTTTATATCAATAAAGTTCATTCTCAGTAATTGAAACCCTACAATATGAATTCGTGATTGCTACAGTGTTGACTAATAAAAGTATACGAGAAAATAATTAATACTTTCATAATTATTATTCATAAATTTTATTTTCACTTGGCCTCAAAATATTTCAAACACCTTGAAAATTCTCAAATATATTTCAGTTTTTACTATAATTCCAATTTTACTCATGACGAAGATATTCGTCCAAATACAAAATTGTGTGCTTTTTTCGTGACGAGTATACTCGTCACTAATAGTTAACTGGTTAAGGAACAACGGGTGGCATAAGGTCAAGAAAGAAAGAAATGTAAGGTTGATCGTAGGAGTAGGATGCACCTTCGTGCATCTCGTGTTCCGCGGGGACCTTGAGCAGCTCGAACCGCAGCTTCGAATAATGCAGTCCATGAAAGGTGAGCCTTGGTCCCGTTCATAATACCAAGTCAAGTGTGCAAGCAAGCGATGCAACGATGCACTTTTACCGTGCCCCCGCATGCGTGACGCGCCGCGACGTTCTTCACGACGCATCCGTACTACGGACTGCTGCTTATGCCACTGATTGTAAGTTTATTAATTTTTACTCGCCGTATACAAGCCACGTGAGATGACAAACTTTCTAATTAAATTCTAATGAATTTTGAGAATGAATTCGACTGACATCGTTTATAATCGAAAATCTTTCGAAATCACTGTCGATATAGAGTTACTCGTAATGCTAATGAAATCTTTGGATTCTTCATTATCTAATATGTGCTACGCAGAATTTCTGGGAAAAGTGAAAAAAAAGAGGAAAATTGGTAATAGATAATTAAAGCTTGAAAATAGGTTGATAGTAATGTGAAAATGAGGTAAGCTGAAAATTTTTATTGTATTTTGTTAACGAGATATTGTCGCTTAAATAGAAGGTGAATATTCATCTTTTTACTGCCGTTTCCACCAAATTGTTAGTTTTGGTTCTGGTCTTATATTGATGTATAGAATCCCCTCTCCCCCGAATCTGTGCCTAGTTGTAACTTTACACTCTCTATACACTATGTTATTTTGTAATTACCTTTTCTAATTATACACATTATACCACCGTATACAATGTGTCCCAGATTATAACCGCCAAGCCTTGTCAGAGTATTTTATGGATCCAAGATAAGATTTACTGGTTTAGATTATGCTGCTTTTGCTTAAGAGGCTTATGCAAAAGTTCTAACGGGAATATGAACTATATGAGAAATAGTAAACACGAGTTATTGCAATATAATCTCTATTATGATTAATCGTTTACCGAACAATCAATAATCCATTCGATGAAGCGAGAAAATATAAAAATGGAATTTACGATGTGATAAACTCGATTTGTCTGTATGTCTAATATGACATTAAGTAAGAACTTAACTTTTTCAACGATTCATGTTTACATAACTTGGATATCTTGAGAAAGTCTTGCCATTAAAATTTGGGACACTCTGTATATTGCAGAATGTTTCTTAAAATGGGAATGCTGGTTTAATTAGTTTTTCTATATACGAAAATAGCAAAAGTTTGTCGGAAATTGAATTCATATAATCATATAATCAGCTAATAAATTGATAATTTAATGGCGACATATTGAATGGTCATTACGTTTTATCGATAAATTAGGGATTACTGATTATGAATATTCAAATAATATTATTATTAATTGAATTTAATATCCGATTTCTCAATATTTCATTAAAGAATATAATTTCCATTATCATTATCAACAAAATCTGCCGAATCAACACTGAAAGCTAATAAACTATATTTACTAGACATTGAAAAGAGGTTCACTTTTTCAAATGCCTACGAGAATTCCACGATTTTCCTTTGAAACAATTTGTTCCACTTTTTTCCTACAACTGAAAAGTGATGATACTGTTATGAAAGCGTTCAAAAGTAATTTTTCCTCGTCCTCTATATTCCCCAGATTTTTATCTTTCTCAATTGAAAGTTAAAAATTTGATATAATGACAGGAATCATACAGTGTATTTTGCAAGATTTTTTTTTTATTGGAGAGTGTTACAGCACACCCTGTATACTTTGGTCTGATCGCTAACAATATTGTTGGGCCCCACTCTTTGAGGCCCAGTGAAGCTACCTGGGCCCGAGACTTTCGTTTGAGAAGTCGTCAGTTCAGGCCTGCCACGCTCGCTTTGCGGATCACAGAGTTCGCGCGGCTCTTGCGAAATTATCGCCCAAGAAATGAATGCCATCGTCTTCTATTGAGATCCAAACGACTAACTGAACTCCTTACATACCTCGGAAAATGTGGATATTCCTCAATTTGCCGCGGTGAGTGATTTTTCTCAAATCTTTGCCAATGTCTGTATTTTTGCTTTCTTTCGTTGAGGAATTGCCCGCAGAATATTCCACGCCTCTGGCTTATGTCATATTGAAAACTGCCTTTATTTGAGCGTAAAGGTCGCCATCTATATGTTTTCGAACTTTCTACCAGATTGTGATTTACGAAACTGTCGAAATTCAAACCTTTTTCTTTCAGTATTCATTTTTTTCTACGGCAAATTCGGGAAAGTTTGTATCATCAATTGTCTAGTAGTAGAAAAACAATGTAAAAAATTATTTTTAAAGAAAATGATGTCAGATAAGTCGTATTATGAAATCGAACAGTTTACTGGTAATAATATAATACGTATTAGTTTTCAGTGACTATTAGGCAGGTTTGGTAAACAATAATGGGAATTGTATGGTAAATGGAATATTCAGAAATCGGATAATAAATTCAAACTTAATTGATTGTTTATTGCAGTAACTTGTGCTTACTGTTTCTTTCATAGTTCATATTTCCGTTACAACTTTTCCATTTTCTTCTTATTTTGGGGCGTCAGGACACCCTCACAAATGTTTACCGGTTAAATGGTTCTTCAGAATCCAACAATATTATCAAACTTAAATCAAAATTAAAACGAATTATCAACGAAAATTACCAAAGTAATTATTCTCTTGATCTTTCTAAAAGTAAAAAGTAAAAAAAAAAAAGAAACAAACAGAAACTTTGTCATACTAATAATATTTCCAATTTTGTTGAATTGCGATTTTGAAAAAAATGTAAACATGTATATCTAATTTCTTGCACAAGAATCGTTGCTCGATTTCTTCAGTTTCTCCCGATTATGCGCCACTCTCTTACTCACCAAACCGATTCATTTTCCCCGTGTAACACGTGTTCCCACGGTGTTGAATCATATCGTAACGCCTCGGTCGTTAAATCCGTGCAAAACATTCGGGTTCCCATCGTTTCCATCTGTGAAATACAGAATTGAAGTATGTACCCCCTTCCCTTGTTAAAAGTGAAGTTATCGGAGCACGGAGAAATAGATACGAAGTGTAAACTAAAAAACTAATTCTATTTATTTCATGTTAATAATGTTAAAATTTAGAATTAAAATTAAGAATCGAAATTATATTAGATGAGAAAAGAAAAACGCAGGGATAACGACATTAATGTAAAATTACAATTGAATGAATAACTGAATTGAAAATTGACTAATCGATTCAAAAGCTCGAAAATCGGTTCGGAATCAATCAACTTGAAATCAAAAATCGAATTTTCATTCTAGGAATCCAATTTGTACCAAAATGAGAAATCCAATAATAATCGCTTCGAAATCGATGATCGATTTGTAGTTAAACGAATCCAGTTTAAGCAAAATTGAACATTGAAAAATGATTTGAAACGCTCGATAACAATCGGTTCGGAAAAAAATGAATCGATACTGAATCGAACGTCTGTTACGTTCAACCTTGTCAGGATATTTAAATAAATCGGTAGTGTGGAGCTGAAGGAGCACGCGAGACCTTTCCGCGTGGGGACGACACCATTCTTTCTCGCAGCATTCGCCGAAGAAGACCTTGCTAAGCACGATGGCATTTCGTTCGATTCCTGGATGCATTGTTTCTCGAATCGGCACTGTTTCGTTCGAGAAATTCATTCATCGGCCGATTATCCATGGTTCGAAACTTTCCTATGGTTTTATAACTCTGCAAATCACTGTGGCCTCGTCCGAACGAAGGATGAAGGGGATTCGTTCTTTGACATTTCACTCGCTTCCTGGTTGGTACGACCGACCCGTCTGACCCCGGCGCAATCTTCTGCGAGTCAATTGGAATGATTGAGTGGAAAGGGACCTTATTTACGCGAATTATTTCTCCGTTGGGACATTTTCACTTATTCAAGCAAAACATAATCACTTTAATTACAAATCAATTTAATATATAATTTGTTGTTTCTCAGAGAATTAACGTCTTCATATTTATAAACTGATATTCGTCATAATTGAATTAATAATCTGCTGGAAATGTTAGTATTTCAATTAGATTCAGAGTAGGTTATTAAGAAATTGTTGGAAGAATTATTAAAGAACCGTGAAGATCTAAAGTCCATCCATCTAAAGTCTGGCCAATCACAGTGAAAAAATGAAGACGCTCCAGAAATGTCGTCGGAATAGAAACAACAATACAACACAAGAGAACGATGCGCCCAGAAATACAATATCCAATGTCGAGTGAAAGGCATCTGGCTTATTGCTTCCTCGTCAGCATTGTGTTCTTGTTCCATACTTGATCAAATTGGCTCGTTACGTCACGTCTATTCTTAACGAGGCTACTCCTGGTCGGCGCGAAATTCGAGGTTCCTCCGTACAAGGAAGGCGGTTTTACAAGGATTCGCAAATAGTATCTTTAAAAAGATAAAAGCCAACGGTCTTTGCCGCCTTGGAAATAGCGGTTTCCGTTCGATCACCGAAGTCAAGCGTGATTAGTACTCGGATGGGTGACATTTGTGAGGATGTTTCACCCATCTTTGAGAAACACCACGTACTGTTACGCACATAGTGGTTCGGATCCCACTTAAAACAGTAGGTCCTACCGCCAATAATAAGGCGTTTTCCAGTAGATGTATAAATTTCCTCAGATTCCTCGTCCTGGTGGTCCTCGCCGGAAGTACGAGTTTGCCACCACGTATGGTGCTTGACTTAGGCAGGCGTACTAATGCTTCGATGGAGAAGTATCACCAAGCGGAACGAACGATCCTGAACTCGCGGACACAGCTAAGTCAAGGTTCACCATCTTGGTACCTTGGCGCCTCGCACGAAATGGTCGAAGGCGCGCAAAATCTCTCGAGAAATGCACTGAGAATCGAGACGATGGCTGTGATGCTCGTAGAGGCTTTGAACATGTCCTCGAAAGAAGCAACATCTCTGTTGCCCAAGGTGCTGTGAACCCTAAAAGCTAAACTCGATATATCTTTGTATGAATCTTTTATTAACGCGATAACTATTTCGATTTATATAAAGAAAATCTGATTATAATACAAGTAGTATAAAGGAAATTCTTGTTTCTACTGCCAAAGGTACCAGCAATCGTCTGTCCAGTTGCTTCAGAGGTCCTGAAAGTTGCTACCGAATGCAACAAAATTAATCAACGATACCGAACGCACAGCGGAAGATGCAACAATATTGCTCATCCTACTTGGGGTGCAGCATTAGAAGCTTATGTGAGATACCTTCCTCCGGAATATGAAGATGGCGTGTCCTTGCCAAGGACAAAGTTACCCAGTGCGCGAGAAGTTTCCTTGGCAGTCCATTCGGGTGGTCCAGATCTAAAACATCCCTTTCTAATGGCTCTAAATGCATTATTTGGACAATTCTTGGCCCATGATCTTGCGCATACACCTCGAATGGAACTTCCGGATGGCGCTAAAATTAAATGCTGTGATGTAGATTACGAGAATTTTCATCCTGAGTGCTTCCCTATCCGGGCGGATAATGCGATGGGCTGTATGGAGTATTCGCGATCGGCCCCACATCCGGGAAATTCGATTCAGGTATATCAGGATCTAATTTTAGCTAGATTTTAGTATTCTACAGCTACAATTTTCTACATATTTCTTGATACTACTACTACTACTACTACTAATAATAATAATAATAATAATAATAACAAAAACAACAACCGCCAACGGTTTTTGCCTCCTTGGAAATACCGATTCCCGTTCGATCACCGAAGTCAAGCAAGGTTGGTCGTGGTTAGTACTCGGATGGGTGGAAACATCCTCCCGGATGTTTCAACCATCTCTGAGAAACACCAACCTACTGTTGCGCACATAGTGGTTCGGATCCCACTTAAGACAGTAAATCCTAGGGCATATGACCTTAGCAGTCGGTCCCGAAAAACAAAAACAAACAAAACAGCAATCACGACGACAAAAACAACAACAATAATAATAATAACAATAAGTCGTTGAATTGATTCCGTGTTACAGGGTTGCAAGTTAGGTCCCCGACAGCAAATTAACCAAGCTTCTTCCTACTTAGACCTGTCGCCTCTCTACGGAAGTTCCGAGGATGTAGCGAGTAAATTACGGCTAAGAAAGGGTGGCTTGTTAAAAACACAACGGAAAAATCTACCAATGCCCTCGCCGAACTACGAGAATTGTCGCAGCACGAACAAGGCATTGCCCTGTTTCTCCAGTGGCGATTCCCGAGTCAACGAAAATCCTGGACTAACTTTGATGCACGTGATGTTCCTGCGGGAACATAACCGCGTGGCTAGGGAACTGCAGCGCTTGAATGCTCACTGGGACGACGAAAGGCTCTATCAGGAAACACGGAGGATCGTCATTGCTGAACTACAGCATATCGCATATAACGAGTTCCTGCCAATTGTTCTTGGAGAGACCACGCTCAATAAGTACGTTGGTTTTATATCTTGAGATAACATTAATTTAAATTTCACATACATATGTATATTTAAAATAATACGTTACTTCGGGCTAATTAAATATACCAGTTTTTATGTTTTAAAAAATTTGAAATTTTCATGTTGTTTTTCGAAGATACAATCTGCGTCTGATGCATGGCGGATTTTTCCGTGGATACGATGGCAGAGCCGACGCAACGCTGTCAAACGCCGCTGCCTCGGCCGGACTTTTCTTCGTCGCTGCTCTAACGCCAAAAACTTTGGATCTTATCGACTCCGGATCGGCGATCAAATCTGGCGAAAGATCTCTACTCTCCGCTTTTTACGCTCCGCAAGAATTTTACGAAGCTGGGGCAATCGACCGTCTAATCGTTGGTGCAACAGGTCGGTCAAGATTAGTTAAAATTATAATAGATTCTTATTTCAGTATTGACACAATTTTAGTACTAATTTCATCTTTTTTCCTATTTTTATTAAATTCTGAATATTTTATATCTTCATTCTACGACTTTTTTATTACTTGTTAACATTTACGTTACCACCCACTATAATACATGAATTTGTATTTCATATTTCAATCATTTGTTCAATTTAAAAATTTCCCGCCATTTTAGAATGGGGAAATAGATTGAAAAATTTCCAGATAAAAATCGTTGTATGAGATCGTTTTATTAGAAATTGTTTCGAATTGTTCCCCGAACATCGGATTGTCTTCTGGCAGCCTGTCCTATGAGAAGTTGGTTTTAATGACAGTCTAGGATGCAAGATCTAATTTTCGCAACAGCGGGACATTCCAGAAAGCCACTACCACCCGTTTTGAACGAGATCCTTCTGGAACGATACTTTCACGACGGGAAGACAACGGATTTTCCTGTAGACTATGCCGCGCAAATTATCCAGCAGGGAAGGGACCACGGATTACCGCCTTACGTAAAATGGCGAAAATTTTGCGATCTACCGGATGTCGAGGGATTCGACGATCTTAAAGGAGGAATGACCAAAGATACTATTCGGAGATTACAAGCTGTTTACAGGTAATTTTTTAAACGGCTTCACGAAACGTAAGAGAAATTTGCACATAAATTGTAATTACAAGTTATAGGAATCAATTACAGCTGCAAGTGGTTTTTTATACGGTAAAAATTGAGTCGTTAATAAACAATGTGTTATAGGAATGTGGAAGAGATAGATTTGGTAACTGGAGCACTATCCGAGGCTCCAGTTTCCGATGCAATTCTTGGACCAACGTTTCTTTGCCTTTTGGGTCGAGTTTTTCGAAACGCTCGCGTAGGTAAGAATTAAGCTAGACAAATATTTTTTTTATTTCAGATAATCTTTTCCTTCTAATTTTGTGAATCGAGTACTTCTCCTTGTCTCACTAATAGTATTATTTTAATTGAAAAACGTTTAGTTATTTCAATTTCAAAGAATCGTCCAATATTTTAATAGCCCAATTATTCTTTTTTTTTTTAATATTAGATTTGATATTAATTAAAATTTGTATTATCAGTAGAAAAATCGGACATTTTTGATTGATGACAAATTTCAGTATCAGGGATCGACAATTCAACTCTCCACTATTTTATTATCATTTCGTGTATATATTTATTTCTAATCATTTTCCGTCAAATATATTGTTCCTTTTTAAGGTGACAGATACTGGTACGAAAATTCAAATACTCCAGCATCTTTCACGCTGAGCCAGCTCGCAGAGATTCGGAAGAGCACGATGGCACAACTGCTGTGCCACAATGGCGACCGACTAAAGTGGATGCAACCGAGAGCGTTTATCCTAAAGGATAGATTTCTGTGAGTAAAAATTCGATCTTCCGCAAATCCTCAGATTTTTTAAGAATTTTTGACCCAGAGCTCAACGATATGTTGTCGTTACAGAAATGATATGACCAACTGTTCCAGTCACACAATTGCATCACCAAATTTGATGGTTTGGAGGGAGAAAAGTCTCCCGTAAAATCACATGCGCCTCGATTCTTCTCGAAGGAACTTTTATTTATATATATATATATATATATGTGTGTAATCTTAACCTGTACATAATGAACGCAAATGTTGTCTGTAATTGTTGATAGTCGCGGAACACGAACTGTTGATGTTGAATATATATATATATACATATATATATGTATATATCGATTATCGTCGATTCTTATTGGAGGACCTTCTCAACGGTAGCTGATCCTCTCATTGTCCGTATGTATTTCGCATGCGAATTACTCTTGAGGCTAGATTCGCAATTACTGTTAAAACTTGTACTTGTTAATAAAATATGTTTTAGAGTTGTAGTATATTATTTGCACTATTTCATACGTTTACGTAAAAAGTGAATTTATTCTTAATTTCGTTTATTTATCATTACTTTAGTTTCATTACATCATCGTTTATCATTACTGCACCTAGAAAAAATCGAAGTCCACCACTGGATTTTCACCTTTGGATAAACAATCTTTTGTTTGAACATTTTTTTCGAATAACTCATATTTTCGGAAATAACCGAAGTGTATGATGAAAATGGGACACCCTGTATATTGGTGATTTCCGACTTTCGAGAATTTCTAATATTATTATAAGTGTTAGTTTATTTTAATTTGAAAAATAAATAGAAATAATCAATTTTTCAGATAATAAATAATTTCCAGAAACATATTAAACAAAATTGCGTATCAAATTAAGTCTTATCATTAACTTGAAAGTAATCGATCACTCTTAGGGCGAGCTTTTCCACCGAAATTACTCGATGCTTCCAGTACTAAAAAGTTTCATCAGCTATTACATCATAGAATTCAAACAAAGCGGAATACGCTGCAACAACAGCACTTCCTTTCCCCGATATTCTTTCTTTCCTAACCTATATGTTCCGTTTTCGACATAGAATCCACGTTGTAAAAGAAAAGACAGAAGAGCGTTAAAAGAACCTACACCTAACCTCACAAAATCCATTATAATCGCTTTTAGAATTTTACAATAATTCCTGATAATCAAAAACAATTAACACTATTCCCTGAAATTCTCAAGAATATACATAGAACATTCCGGACAGTTCTGGAGTGTTCCTGAAATTCTTTGCGAGTCTCTATTGGCTCGAGTCTGTTGAAGCATTCCCACGTAACCGGTTTCCTATTGGTGCCGCATTTCCTAGCAGGGACTTACAGCCAATCAAAATTCACCTCGATGTTCTTAGTTCATCGGCGCAATTCGCATGCGCACTACGAGTCTTCTTCGGGTACCTCATTGCCAGTCCGCGGAGGGTTGCATCATTGCACGTGAACAGTTGAGGTGGTCGTCGTTAGCCCACGTTTTCTCAAGAAAGAACACAAGATATACAATTCAAGAGGCAAAATGTTGTCGGCCGCAAGATTATTCAGCCGAAGCTGCACCGGAATTACCTGCGACATTGCCAGGAAACAACAATTCAGTACAATTCTGAAAAATGTAAGTTGCGTTTCGCCGAGTTCGGCGTTGAGTTACTTGGAGTTTTTAACAAAGTCAAATACATCACGATTTTGGAGAAATTTATTAAATTTTTCTTCACTTTATAATTCTATCATGAAATCGCACCTTTTTCCCGTAACTTTTCACTAGTTTTCAGGATAGATAGTTGATCTTATATAAAGGCCGCATTTTCCACACCGGCACGTGAGCCGTGAATACTTTAGTTTTTCTTGATAATAATCATTGATTTACGAAGAATCTTTTCCTCAAAATCCTTTTTTCTCTCGTAGCTTCAAATTCTGGATATTCGAATTTTCGCGACGATCATAATTAATACGTTCGCCGCGGAAATAATTGCGTTTTATCATTGGTATTCCAGCTAATTGATTATCTCTGAACGTTTTCACAACGTATATTTGGTTTGTTTGCCACTGACTAAACGAATTTTGTTACAAAATACACATCAACAAGAAATGTTTAGAATACGTACAATAAAATTGATTGGTTTTCGGGCTTTATTCTGTATGAAATAAATTTGGGAATGAAGTGGCATTCTTCGAATTTAACTTTTCTAATAAAGTAATTCCGGACGAGTCATGCTATTTCTATTTTGCGAAGCAAAAGAAAACTGCCTTTGACTGTCTATCGTATGTGATAATGTTTAACGGAATATTTTCAGGCTGCTGCTCCGACCGTTACTTCGCAGCGAACCACAGACTTCCAACAATATAGGCACAAGTGAGTATATAAATGAATTTGTATCATTTGATATTCTATATCGACACAAAACCCATTAGTTCTATCGTTTACTTTCATGATTTTTTAGTATAGTTTCGCTAAAACTGTGGATTTCAGTGATTCAAATTGTACGTTTTTCAATTGTATAGGTCGGAAGGGGTAAAAGGCGCAGTAATCGGTATTGATTTAGGTACGACATTCTCTTGCGTAGCTATAATGGAAGGTAAACAGCCAAAAGTTATCGAAAACGCAGAAGGTTCAAGGACAACACCGTCGTACGTCGCATTTACCAAAGGTACTTTCGTAATTGTTATTCGATAGTTATTCGAAAAGACTTTTTACATCCGCATTGGAATAAACTAAACAAATGTACAATTGCAAATTTCAGATGGAGAACGATTAGTCGGAATGCCAGCTAAGCGACAAGCCGTGACAAATTCCGCAAACACATTTTACGCAACGAAACGATTAATTGGACGGAAATTCGACGATGCGGAAGTTAAGAAAGACATGTGAGTTTCTATTTATTTTATATAAGCTTTTTAAATAGGAGAGAAATATAATGAAAGAAATGTTGTCTAAAATGTAATTATAATATTTTTGTTTATTTTATTTTGCAGGAAAACAGTTACATATAAAATTGTGCGCGCTTCGAACGGAGACGCGTGGGTCCAAGGTGCCGATGGAAAAATGTATTCCCCAAGTCAAATCGGAGCGTTCATTTTAATGAAAATGAAAGAAACTGCCGAATCGTATTTATCGACATCCGTTAAGAATGCCGTAGTCACTGTACCTGCTTATTTCAACGATTCTCAGAGACAAGCTACGAAAGATGCTGGTCAAATCGCTGGACTGAACGTCCTTAGAGTAATCAACGAACCCACAGCCGCGGCTCTCGCTTATGGAATGGACAAAACTGATGATAAAATGTGAGTATAACATATATTTATTTATTTCATTGTTTAATATTGTATTTATGATAAAAGGAAAACACATTTTTCGTGGGAGATTAATTTAATCATTTTGGGGGGGGGGGGGGGGGGGACATCGATACGGTTTTGCATATATTTCAACGCACTTTTTTTTACGTTGCTATTTATGACTTGTTACAGAATTGCCGTTTACGATTTGGGCGGTGGTACCTTCGATATCTCCATTTTGGAAATCCAGAAGGGCGTGTTCGAGGTAAAATCTACTAATGGAGACACATTCCTTGGTGGCGAAGACTTTGACAATGCGCTGGTCAATTATCTTTCGTCGGAATTCAAAAAAGAGGTATATTACAAATTTTTACCAAGTAATTCGAATTATTTCTTAATCAAACTTTATTTAATTTCATATTCTTAGAGAAGTCAAAAAAATTCATTATGAAGAAATTATTAAATATATTAGAGAATAATTTGTTTTTAGTTAAAGTTTTAAAGAAATAGTTTTAATTATCAATTAAAAATATTATCAACAGCAAGGATTGGACATTACGAAAGACGCAATGGCGATGCAACGATTGAAGGAAGCAGCGGAAAAGGCTAAAATCGAATTATCGAGTTCCTTGCAGACCGATATTAATTTGCCTTATCTCACAATGGACTCGAGCGGACCAAGACACTTGAATTTGAAATTGAGCAGAAGCAAATTCGAGAGTTTGGTTGGCGACTTGATAAAACGTACGGTACAACCGTGTCAGAAAGCTTTATCCGATGCTGATGTTTCGAAAGCGGACATTGGCGATGTTCTATTGGTTGGCGGTATGACCAGGGTACCTAAAGTCCAACAAACTGTACAAGAAATATTTGGTCGACAACCGTCCAAGGCCGTAAACCCTGATGAAGCTGTAGCTGTTGGTGCCGCGATTCAGGGCGGTGTTTTGGCTGGTGATGTTACCGATGTTTTGCTTCTCGATGTTACGCCACTTTCATTGGGTGAGTATTCCGATAATGAAACTTATTTCGATAATCAATAACAATCGGAAAATAATTTATCAATTATAGTTATTTGATTATTGCAAAAATAGCAATTTTCTAAATTTATTTTGTAACGTAAGCTTCTAAACTCTTTGTTAATAAGTCGAGTTGATAAGTAACTTTCGCTTTTCATCCGACATTTATTTTACTTTGATACTACAATAATTTGAGAAACTAATAAATTTTCAAAATAGAAATTTATCTGGAAAATTTTTAATGTCATCGATCAAAGAAAAGTCGTAAATACGGTTTCGATACAACAATGATGTATACTGAACTAATCTTCTCTCTGACAAGAATGAAGAATAACATATCTGAGTTTTCAATCGTAGCATCATTTCGTAAGAATATTTGATTTATTTAAGGAAACGAATGAAAATCGATTATTTGCCACAGGTATCGAAACCCTTGGCGGTGTATTCACAAAATTGATCTCTCGTAATACGACAATCCCGACGAAAAAGAGTCAAGTATTCTCGACCGCAGCCGATGGACAGACTCAGGTAGAAATTAAAGTTCACCAAGGCGAACGTGAAATGGCAACTGACAATAAGCTTCTTGGTCAATTTACTCTTGTTGGAATTCCACCTGCACCGCGAGGTGTTCCACAAATCGAAGTTACCTTCGATATCGACGCCAATGGTATTGTCCATGTCTCTGCCAGGGACAAGGGTACCGGCAAAGAGCAACAAAGTACGTATAGAACAATATCTTCAACATTTGTTTTTTTTATAAATATTAATAAAAGCAAAAAGAAACAATTTTTATTTTACATTCGAGAGTCAATAGTTCATTAACAAAATATAGTAAAATTGATTTATTGATATTTTCAATTTAATCTAGTTCAATTGTAAAAGAAGTAGAAGAACAGTTTTTAATCATTTTTGTATTATATGTAAATATACCTAGAATTTCTTTTTTGTTTTATAACAATTTTTCAACAATGATGCCTTTATTTTTCGTCGCCTACTTTGCATGCCACGGCATGCAGACGTGCGGACACGATACTTGTCTGAGTGAAATTTGAGAAAATGATTAAGATGAAATTGATTTTTGCGTTTTCGCACAATTTAATAATCAATTGTGATATATGATCGTAGTTGTGATTCAATCGAGCGGCGGTCTAAGCAAAGACGAGATCGAGAATATGGTAAAGAACGCCGAACAATACGCAAAGGCCGATAAAATCAAGAAGGAACGAGTGGAAGCTGTTAATCAAGCCGAAGGAATGATTCACGAGACTGAATCGAAATTGGAGGAATTCAAGTCACAAGTACCACAAGAAGAGGTGAGATTTTGAAATAACTTATTATTTCTAGAAATAGAAAGATTTCTCAATATTTTTATGTTTTTATAATGATTTTAAAATCGAATCTAAATTTGGATTTGGAATTTTGTATTTTGTTACTTTTTTGGAAATATAATTAGCATATTCTCGGAAGGTTTTAAGCGAGTTGCTGAGTTAAAATAATCGAAATTTAGTTCTGGAAAGAATATTGAATTGAAATTTTGAATATTTTCTCAAAATTATACAATTTGGAGAACGTTTGGACGAGTTTCGAATTAATTTCTGGAGAATTGAGATCACAGAGAGTTGAAGATAAGAATATTTTTTATTCTGTTGGATATTGATGCTAATTATAGCAGAGTTGAACCGTCGATTATTAGAATGTAGGAGAGTTGAATGGAATTGTGTTATTGCACGATAATGTCGAAATACACTAATATTCAACATGATTGATTTCTAGTGCGACAAGTTGAAGGAGCTCATCAACAAGGTACGCGAGGTGCTCAGCAAGAAAGACGAAACGGACCCCGAAGAAATCAGGAAGCAGACGAACGAATTGCAACAAGCTAGCTTGAAACTCTTCGAAATTGCATACAAGAAGGTAAATATATCCAATAAAATCATAAAACTCAACTTCATTTGAACAAAATCGAAAAAATTCAAACTTTTTCAAAATTTGTTAAAGTTCTAGATTTAAAAAATTCTACAAGAATTTATCGAATTCTGAAACGGTTAAATAGTACTTCTAATTAATTTGGACGATTATTATTAAATTAAGTAAAGAAAAATAAATAAAAAACTGAAATTATTCCAGATGGCAGCGGAGCGAGAAAGTCAACAGAGCCAAAGCCAGGAAAGCAACACCAGCGAATCCGAGAAGAAGGAAGAGAAGAATTAAACGCGCCCAGGAGAATTTTCATTTACTTATCCGGAAGAAAAAGTAAACTTGCACAGAATACAAAATAGCGCGTCCACGAAGAGATGGAAACGCCCGGAGGAAAACTGCCTCAAGTTTATTACTTTAACGCGGTTTGACTGTCCATTCCTTATCGATTTAATCACATTCTTTCAAATATCTTCGAATTATTCCCAAAAAATGATTTTCGTAGCGTAATACAATCGAAAATTCAAACTACCCTAAAACAATACAATTCCTTGAATGTTTAATTCTAGAAAATATCGTTTGGCAGTCAACGTGTTAAAACGAGGAAAGGAAGAGGAAAAGAAAGTAGCTCAGGTTTCACATTTTCCTTGGTCAAAAAAACGTATATGCTTCACTTAAATAGTCTTTAAAAAAAACAATCTCAACTTAAAAAATTTGTCGCTTGTCATTTAGACAGAAGAATTATTTAAACAAAGAAAAGAGCTAGATTTGCCTTAGATACTTTAGACTGACGAAAAAGTTGAATCGAGCCACGCAAAAGCACAACCATGTTCCCTTAGATTCAAGGTTAGGAACTGCAAACCGAAAAGTCACATCAGCGTATCCAATAAATAAATGGCAAGAAAATCTTAAGAAAATAATCCTCCATTTTGTATTAGATCCTTGGAATAATTTTCGAAAGTAAATAATCGTAATATCAATCCTATTTTTTACACATATGATTTTGATCGAAATTAAGACAAAATCTTTTTTTTATTATTATTATTTATTCAATTGATTTATTCTCTTGCTACGCCGATGCGACTTGTAAAAGGAAATCTGTACATAAGTTCTCGTATTAAATGAAAATGCAGACGGGGGAAAAAGAAGTTCGAGAACTGGAAAAAAAGAAACGAAGGAAGTGGTTGAATCCGCGGCGTTTGATAATCTCATCGCGGTATTTTCTTGTCAGTGTGTGATTGTGTTGTGTATTTGTCTGAATGAAAGAGGAAAATACGTATTAGGAAGAGAGAATGTGAAGTGAAAGAGTGAGTGTCAGAATGTGAGTTTGAATGATTGTTGTAAACGAATAATTACTGACTATAAGCAGTATGTACACGTACGGCCGATAGATTGTGTAGATGAACAATTGTTATATTATGATGTAACCGTTTCATTAAAGCCTCCCCCTTTTTTTTTTTTTATTACGATTCCTTCGAACCCAGTACAACATCCACAATTATTTGAAAGTTTTCGTTATGTTAATAAATTTTTGAAGTTTATACTCCTCGCTGTTCTTGGAAAACTTCTTTCGACTGAGAATTAATTAATTGACTGGAGATGAAGAAGAATTAAGAAAATGGAGAAATGCGGAATTTTTCGAAAATTATTTTTCAAATTTTCATTCGACTTATTAATTGCATGGTTCGTTAGAATAATGAAGTAATTCGAAAAATAAATGATTAATATAGTAGTCGAAATTGAAGTAATTTTATTAGAAAAAATTTATTGTTCCTACGTCTTTTAATAAGATATTATTGAATTTGGATGATTTTTAATCAGTCAAAGGCTATAAGGTAAATAAAAATCTATTAGAAATTCAAAATTAAGAAGATTAATATCAATCCACGATAAAATATATTTTTCAATTCAGAGATCAAGTATTCATGAGTTAAGGTTACAAATAAAAGTATTTTCCTATTGAATTTACTCATGGTTTAATTTTAAATGTATGTGTACAGTTTGAATTTCGAAAATAGTAGAATAGTTATTTCATCTTCCCACGTTATGTCTTGTCGTTCTGTTCTCGAACTCGCGTTCGAATCACCCAGGGATGGACAAGGAAACCCAACGTTGCCTAGGTGATCCGCTCCTCAGTAGACTTCAAAGGCGCAACTCTAAACTATTCACGCACCAACTTATGCGTTGGTGGACGCGTTGCCTAGAATGGGCAACAAAGGCTTTTTGTCCTCCGTATCTGCGAACGGATCCTCTGCATCTTCGACTGGCTCCTCTTTAGCTATAACTGGCTCTCCTTTAACAATGATTCGCTCCTCTGTAACAATGACTGGATCCTCTTTAACAGTGATTGGCTCCTGTTTACCAATGGCTGGCTCCTCTGCAACTTTGTTGACAGTTTCTATATCACTTGGAGCCCTGTGTAAAAAGAAAAAACCCAAGATCGTTAATTTAAATCATCGAATAAACCTAATGAATCATTTGTTTACGATAAAATTCTTACGTGTTCTTTTCGACAACCAGTGGAATGGCGCACGGCATGTCCATTTGTTGGGCGTACAGTGGCGCTTGTATCATTGCATACGGGTTTTGTGCAGCCCAAATTTGAGGAATTTGTGAATTGTAATGTTGAGAAAGATGAAACCATGCATCGTTCGTGAAATTTGTCATTTGAGTGTAATGCGGGTGTTTTGCAGGATTCTTCAGCGTAGGTGATTTGTTTTCGGCGGGAATCTGATTGGTCTGAAGTTGTCGCTTTTTTCCTGCACGCTTGTTGGTGGAACACGGTGCAGCATCTTGTTGTGGTGGCTTCGGAGGCGACGTCGTGGGTGCTTGTAAACGTTCCTCCGCCACAGTTTTCCTTGTCTTTTGTGAGATTTTCGGGTCATCGTCGTTTTGATTTGCAACATTGTCCTTCGTTTGTGTTTTCTGAACGGAAGAAGTCCGCTTCTTGTACACTTTCTTTCTTTTTGCGGCACGTTGACATGTGCTATACGGCAAATTAAGTTTTTTTGCCAGTTTTCGGAGAGATATCGTAGGCGTTTGGGAAAGTACTTCCTGCACCATATCCACTGTTTCTTGAGGCATTTTCCGTCCTCCACCATGTAAATTTGCTACACTTCCCGTTGCTTCGAATTTAGTAATCAATCGGTATATATACGATTTGCTTGGTGTTGAACCGCCATATTTTTCGACAAATACTCGCTGACAATCGTCCAAGGGAGCTCTTGAGTAATAAAGTCTCACCATAAAAACTTTTTCTTCGGTACTATACATTGTGTACGAATTAACGGTGACGAAACTTACGTCACACGAGGAACCTCGGAAGTCTTAAACACGACTGACGGTCCGCTCGCCGATGCGGAGTTACGGAGGGTCTGCTCATCGACATTAGTTACCCACACAAGTTGCCCTTGCAGCGGGCGGTCCCCGACGTGTTCACTAACACATAAGTCCTAGCTTGCACGTGAATAGCTTGTATCTCCACGAGGTGTAGGCTGCGGCATGCTTTTGAAGTCTCTTGGCTGTTGCATACCGTAGATTTCAAACAACTTCAAAGGCCTGCCGCGTACTAAACCTTGCAGCGCCATTCGCACACAAGCTAGGGCTGATGTGTTGGTGAACAGGCGCGTAACTATGTAAACACCTAGAAATTTTGGAGTGTACTATTCATTCATACACACAGCCAAACTACAGGGCCATCCTCTCGCTACCGGACCACCAACTAAACGTTGCGGCGAAAATCCTTTTACACACAGGCTAAAGATTATGTGTGATAAACTCGTCGGATACCTTTCGCTGCGAAGGCTGCTTGTGTGAGTTGTGTGTGTTCACCGAAACATAAGCTCTAATCTGTGCGTGAATGGACTTGAGGCCGCGACGTTCAAGTCAGCGGCACGGCTTTGCAGTTCTGTGAGGAACGGAGTCCTCTGTTACATACGTACATACTCTGTATGTATTGTGTATGTATGTAATTCCAGTACTCTGTATGTAATTTCAGTTCACGCACAAGCTAGGGCCTATGTAGTGGTGACCCGTCGGCTACCGTCCGCTGCGAAGGCTGTTTGTGTGGGTCAGAACTACATACATAGGCTCCAGTTTGCGCGTGAACTGAAATTTGACGCACCGTAAAGTCTAGACTACACAATAGAGTCCGGCGGCGCGAGAATCACCCTGTATTTCCTCAGGATAAGAAGCGAAAATTTAATCTTCTATTTATGAATTCATTTTCTAGAATATAGTGCAATGAAAAAAAGTCTTACAACACAATAGAGTGTGAGCACTTGTCGCGACATCGTTTAAATGTATGAAATTCGGGACCGAAACGGTGCATGTATAGGATGATAACAGGTAACTCGTGCTATGTAGAAGGAGAATACAGTTTGTAAGAGAAGGAATATGGGATCAAGCAGCCGCCGCGCATCGAGGGTCAATATCGGTGTAACTGGCACTAATGCGAGTCTCAGTTTTTTTATTTGTAATTCTTTATTAATGAAAATTATACTGTCATAGCACAGATGACGAGGTACAGGATAGACATAACATCTTACGGGACTTCGTGTCGCCTGTTCCGAATTACCGATAGTGTAAAAAAGGGACAGATTTTGTGCTGCCCTCTGCAATTTTGAATTACCTTCAATTTCACTATTCTATGAGCTTACGAATTATACGATTAGCTTTACTGTAAATTAATCGGTATTAAAAGTTACAAATTAATAGTTGGCGCAAGTGAGAAATCAATGAAATAATTTACGAATTTGGCAGTTTTGAATTGTTGAAGGGTTAGGAAACAATAAGTTATTAGGGTGCAACAAAAAAAAGTCACAAAGATGCATTGGATGTTATGTCTATCCTGCACATCGTTTTAGTCAGTCATTGTCACAGTACAAAAATTGTCGATAAGCTACCTACAAAGGTAAGGAAGAAAGACCAATTTTTTCTTAATTAAGATTGCTGTGTAGTTTGGATATGTTCCGTTAATAACAAAATTGTATTCCACTATAAGTCGAAAACTTCCATAGCAGAGGATTAGAGATATTGATTATAAGCTTCGCGTAATAATTACAGACTCTGTCAGGTTTAATATCTATATTTTCAAGCTTTTTCCATCAAATGTCCTAATACATTTTGTATTTATTCAAACTCTTCACGATCCTATTCCTATTTTCGATTTTTCTCACGATAAAAAGGCACATACTGAGTCGCGAATAAATCAAGTGCAATGCGACGATCTGCGGGTTCTGTTTTTGTAGTCGTTTGCTTGTATCTCTTTGAATGTATACTCGGAAAATATATTTTACTTTTCATAAATCGACGTAAATCAATTCTCGATAAAAGTGTGGTAAGCCAATGGGCAAAATCGTGACTGGTAAATTTCGTTTTCCTAACAAATCGCTTCTCAATAAAGTTATCCAACTTTTTACCCCTAGAAATGAAAAAGGGCTGTTCCAGAATCTCCATAATATCGGAATGCTTATTTCGCCGATCAAGATAATCTAAGCTTTTCACGGATTTGACTGCGGTTTTCATTGGCTGACTATACTTATCAGTCGTAGAATCTTGTTCAACGAAATCATAATTAGGATAATCGCTACGTTTGTCACGCAAAAGTTTGATTGGCGAGTTTTGATCGATTATTTGCAATTGTCCTCGATCAAATGCCGTAGGTGTCTTGAAATCAGTAGTATTCTCAGGTGAAACATAGGTAAAATGTTCACCTATGTTCTCTTTTTGTCCTGCAATACTAAGTTTCAATCTCATTGGCTGTTCCATTCTCAAACGTTCGTTTACTGAAGGATTCCTACTAATATAATACGCAATTCTTTGACTATTTTTTTCACTGGTTTCTTGTGCAGTTGTTTTTTCTCGTGATGGACAAAATGGACACTCATACACACCATGATTCTTTATCTCATTTAAGTATACTTTATCTCTCCAAAATCCTGGTATGATTGCAAAGGTTTTCTTTCCTAATTTATCGCCTCGTTTTTTTTTGGTTTCACTGTCAAACTTGACGGCTGCGATCAATCTTTGACTAGGAGCCGTAGTCTGTTTCAAAAGTATCTCTTCGTCATTAAAATCAAATTGTCCGTCATAATACACCGTTGAATTTTTTGTTTCTTCAATAACTTTTCGTATCTCAAAGCTTCTTTTACCCCGCGAAAGAACAAAAGGATCGTTAGGGCTAATATGATCGTTAATGTTATCAACGTAATCAGCTACAATTTCAATCCACCGTGGTTCCTCGACGTAAAGTGGCTTTTGAAATCTCCATCCTTGTGTCTCTTGTCGTCGACATTTTTTTGAACCACACTCGCTTGAAGTGATTAATTTATCTTTACTAATTAGGTTTCCGTAACCGGTGAGCGCAACTAGTAGAGTTGGTTTTGGTGTCTGACAATTCAAATTTCTTGTGTTCATTGATTCGGAAAGTCCGAATTCCGAGTGCAAAGAATCTCCTCGATTTGGAAATCTGTGGAAACGAAATGTATGATGTTGCATTTTTGCAACGAAAGCTCAAAAGTTACAATTTCCGTTCATGGAGAAACGATATTGAGGGGCATTCTCTTTCTTACCCGGAGACTGGAATTGCTTCAGAAGCTGGAATCTGTAGGAGATTTCGAAATTTGGATCTAAAACCGCTGCCGTGCGGGTCACAGTTTGCAAAATCCTTATTTTGAAAGTCGTTAAACCTTTGTGCCAATGGCATTTCCCTATTACTCCAGAGTGCTTCTTCATCCAATCGAGAAAAATCTTGTCGTTGACCATTTTTCGTCTGAAAGTTACACACGATACTATTTCTTAACATAAAACTCGTCAGTGTTTATAATTAACAGTTATTGGTAGCCAAATTCAACGTTCATTTGTTTGTCAGAAAATATTGTTATATACATGTTGTATATAAGTTGTGTATAAGTACCGAGTTTATGAAATTTTGTTGATAATATTTTCATGAAAATTTACAACTATATTCATGCACTCTGTAAGATAAAGCCTGTTTTCTATCATTGTTCTTACCAATGAATTACCAGAGATTGCTATTGATAACACGATCGCTCCCAAAAGCAGCCTCTTCATTTCTGTGAACAATACAAAGATTTTGCTAATTTAAGTCTACTTATTAATAGAATGTGTATTTCATTGTATGCTTCGTCCGAGTATTTTTTACGTTACATGACTGTGTAACATGTTTCCTTCAGTATAATTGTGAGACATACTAAAACGTTAACATTCCCAAATATGCTTATTAAACATTATTTCAGCCATTTTTCTTGCTGATGAAGTAAACACATTTTTATATCAACATCGTCTCCACATCATCTCGTTACCAGTTTATCTAAATTTTTAATCGAAAACAATCGTAGCACTCGGGGATAATTTTTTAAACCCTGACATCTTATGTTAGTTTTTATTATACGAAAATTAGATCGTCATTGTATAGCTTATGGTAGATTATGACTGTTGATCATTATACACGTATATTTTACACGATTACTGGGAACTTTCTTCTGGTCAATGACATCATAGTAACAGTGCAAGAAAATCTGATCACATACCTGCTGCGTTTTGCACTCCTTACGTAGCAAGACTTTGACGAAGAATAACGTTGAGAATGCGCGACCCTCGGTATTTATGGTGGTCATAGTAGTAGCCCCCGCAACTGACCTCGTTGCGGTTGGAAGATTAGGCGGATTGCACGGGGAATTCGTAGTACCGCGAGGGTAGCCCCATGTCAATCTATTTGGTCTTTTAGCGTAAACATTCTACCTTCAAGGCGCAATACGCACTACCTCCTCGCTATGGTTACCCTGCAACTTGAATACGTTTCTCATATGGGAAATACATGTATCAAGAATGTATGAAAATTGTGATAAGCTGCCTTCTTTACTTTCTTGACCAACGTTCCATTAAACATCACTTCCAAGGGTTTCTTTACTGCGTTCAGTTTTTAATACTACTTTTCAAGTATAACGAAAACTCGTTTTTATAATAGCTGTCTTTGTAAAATTTCAAATATTATTTGCAACCTGTTAAATATCATCGTCAGATATTCTGGTATGTGCAAAATATCTGCATTTTTTATTAAATTATTCCTATTGTTCTACGGTATTTATCTTTTGTACATTATTACTTTATTTATTGGAAAGATATATTTCAAAATACAGAATGTCTTTTTTTATGTATAAAATAATTTCGTTAGTTACTGAGATAGATAAAGAAATTCTGGGGAAATGGGTTTTAACAGCTTGCAACGTAGTCATATCCTACAAAAGACATTACATTGATAATGTAACGTAAAAATGATTAAAATAATCTCCCACACAAAAAAAGGGTTCATTTCCTCAACAAGAAAAATATCCGAAATAATGTTTATGAAGCACCTGTTTCAATGCTAACCGTTTTGGTATGTTTCAGACTAAGAAAATCTCCAAAAACTTTGTTACAATAATCTCTCAATCCCCCCAAATATTTTTTCATTTAATCAGCGAGAAACAACTTTTGTTACGTTTCAAATCCAAACATTATTTAGAAAACAATTTTCAAGTTTTTCCTAATACAAAAATATCAATTTCGCACATGAAGAAAGTGTCCCAAAACGTATCTCTCTTCGTATCTAATTGTAAGCCTACAAAGGCCTCAAAGGGAAGAATTCAAACAGCATATAAAGTGGCAATTGAATCAAACGCCAATTGTCAGAGATCGGACAACTAATAAAATATGGAGTCGAAAATAATAATATACGGAACGATTACCAGTCTCTATGTGTATTTGAATGCATTTCGATTGACAGGTATCAGCCAACTCTTTTATCTTCAGCCCTTGGATAAGGAAGAACCATGTGAAGAAGATAACACTTCTAACAACTTCTAACTACGATAATTTAGGAGACTACTTCACCTACCGCGGAAACCATTCGGATAACTCTATTTTAACCCATATCAATCAATACCTTTTTTTTTTTTTAATTCACTCGAAGAGTATGGCTTCGACCGGTGGTAATGTTTGAAACCGTGAGACTATTTTGGTATTTTATACAAAAAACCAGCTCATGGATCGGTACCGTCCTGGTCATAGTTATTTCAGAAAACTTTAATCTTTCGATTAGTTTCATTAGTTTATATTCTTCTGCTAATTTTTAACAACTTCTTATTCTGCAGGCATCCGCTTATAAATAATGTTAAAATAATAATCCTAAGTGCTAGTACAATAAAGCACAGTTATTATTCTAATCTAATGTTTCGTTAATCTACAGCTCGTAGAAGCTTATTCATCGGTATACATTATGTTTCGAACAATGATTTTTAATTCGGATATACAAATAATTGAGATGAAAGAATAATTGGGAAAATAATAAAATTATTGTAAAATTTTGTTTAATTCAGTGGTGAATAGCGTATCAGACACGAATACACGAATCAGATTTAGTTGAAGGAACGGAGATCTTCAGGTTCATAATAGTAGTCATGCCGATAGGAGTATGATTTATATTATAAATATTATAGCACAATTGGTCTAATTATACAATGTAATAAACGATAATAACAGAAATTCGTATGTACAATCTTATTATTCGTTTCTGTTTTCATTCGGTAACTATTCGATAACTATGTGTTAGTTGTTTTTCGAAAATTGTATACAGGTGTACAATGTGGTGATAATAATGCCTGTAAACACAATTGCACATACAATAATCAAGGATTTAACGCTTTCAATTTTACCAGCCTTGAATTAAACAAAGAAAAGTGCATTAATAAAAGATATATATAATAAATAATAACAAAAGTGATATTTTAAAAATTGGATCTTATTATTCCATCAAATGGTGATCTCTACTCAAAATGCGTAAGAGGAATATGTATTTTATTGTCTGAAAGTGTGTTAGAGTGTCACTACATAAGCATTGAGAGTAACAAGATACAAATATTTCAGTCAAATATTCGAGAATAGTGTTTAAATCGAAATAAACTTTTCTAAACACCATCAATTCATTTAAATATTAAAAATTATTCGCTCATTAGAAATGACCTTTTACCACCCCAGCTGTTGAAAGGTACTTTCCAACCTGCTGTTCCTGGTTCAGCTGGTCTCTTCACATGTCCATCAAGAAAGTTTCTTGCTCCGTTTAGAATAGAAGCAATTCTGTGGTTATTTCCATTTCCACGAAGATAAATAGCTTGATAAACACGTGCTTTCTTCCGTTCTTCGTCCAAACTATTAAATACTATTCGTATTGGACGATTAATATCAGGGCGCAATTTGCGAAACATGATTCTCTCATCATCCAGATGATCAATTAAGGAACTCCTTTTTCCATAGAGCTGCTTCAAGAGTATCTGAAACCGATATTCTCAAATGTTTGTATAATTATTCATTTTTTGTACAAACACTGTCGAAATAATTTTAGATTCATAATTCGTTAATTGTTGAACATTTACGTTCCAAGTATAACGGAATATACAATTATCATGAATGGAATATTAGATAGAACAAACATACAATGATAGTCATGAAATAAAAACATACCTTCTTTTCTAAGGGCATACTAAACAACACAGTCACGGTAGAAGTAGGAATCATTGTACTATCCGGATTCAAAGGTTTAAACAAGTTTTCTGCTTTGTATAAAGGTGGCGGTTGCATTGTTCCTGGAAAGAAAAATAGAAAATAGAAAAATGATGGAGTTACGAAAGAATTTAAAGAACGGCCGCCTCCGACCCCACACGGGAGTAATGGGGCAAGATGAGTATTGCACGAGGAGTCATTTATCAGCGGGTGTTTAGTGAATAAGAACCCACTCCACGATGGGTTCCGCGCGCCGTTACATGTAGCACTCTCACGCCACCTCTCTACTCGACTGTATAGTAGTATAGTTCGTAATAATGCAGCGCATAGGTAACTGTCATGGTGCCGCCCTGAGCATCTTGTTTGTAACCATGACAACCTTAAAGCGCTTGGGTCGCGTGGGGAGAGTAAAATTGGCTCCGGAGCTGATTCTGGACAGCGTTGACCTAATAAGTTGCTCTCTCTCTCTCTCTCTTTCAGTTTCCCATCCCTTGTGCCTCTCTCTTCGGCTCATTTCTCTTCAACACCCCCTTGCTGTACCTCTTTCCTTCTTCCAGGTTTGCTTTGTATGCTATTACCCGCCTCAGTATTCTTAATTTTCCTTGTTTCTCTTAAAACCCTCTCTGACTAGACGGATCCCGGTGTTCTCAAGCCCAACCAAAACAATCATCTGAGGTACTTTTCTTGTAATCCTTTAATCACCTTCCGCTTGTTTCACACCTCAGATGTCTCTTTCATGCTCCATTACGCTTGCTACCACTTTGTGCCAATTCCATACAATTTTTTCTAGTTCTTCCTAAACTTTCTTTCTCTAATGCCCCATATCTCCCTCGCGATCTTTATCTTAGACGTTACTTTGATGCCCAGCAACATCAATTTGATTTTAACCACTTCGTATTAATTGTATTTAAATGTTTTCCTAAAGGAACTATTGTTTGTAATTCTTATAACGATACAAGCTGTAACGTGTTTCAAAGGTCGATATATTGTTATTAAGTGCTTACCTGTTACTTTGACATGCCATACCGCTGGTATATTGAATACCAGATTTTTGGAACTATCCTTAGATCCCCAAATTTGTTGATCTTGATATTTCGACTGGGCAGAGATACTGATGTCAATCTCAGCGTTTCCCATGACACCACGAATTAGGATTGATGTTAGCAACAGTAGCCACATGCCTGGTTCGTACAGGATGTTGCAGTAAATGTGAGATATTTTTACTTCAACAAATTCTATTCATCGAAAGAAGCAAGTAGATGCAAAAAAAAGTAACAAAATATTAACCCTTTCGAAGATAATATGAACACTTGATTCAAGTGCTTGATGAAGTGCTCAACTCTTTTCCTACAATTCGTGGAAAAGTCAAGAGAATCTCAAAGGAAATAAAATTGCGGCAAAAAGTAAATGCTAATTAGTAGTTAATCCTTTGAATTTCAGAGCCGATTAGGAAGTTTCTTAGAACGTAGTGGATTTGAAAGAAACGATCGAGTATAAATACGCGAATCAATGAAGGTGTAAAGGAGGTACTAATAGTTTAAGCCTGGAGAGGATGTTCCACGTTTGTAGTAAAATAGTAGCCTTGACAAGGGCTAATGTTGTATTCTATTATCTATCTATTTATCTAACTGTTATATTATGTTATATTATTATATATAAACTTCAGAATGCCCAGAACCAAGTAAATAATATTTATAGTCCTATATTTTAATATTTTTATAATTCCATCAAAAAGAATCTTTATAATTTTTTAAAAAATTCCCTACTGAAACTTATAGCGCTATCATTTATATAAATAAAAATAAAATTCACAATTCGGAGTCTCTAACGCTTAATTAATAGAATACAATAATAAATCCATGTATAGCCTACCGTAAAATGTATTGTGGAGTTCGACAAGATTCCTTTATCACGAAGAAAACTGTTTGGTTTATTTTGGATACTTGTATCATATATTCCTCTTCCCAATTCTCAAAACTTATTGTAGTTTAAGCACTTATACGTCACTAACACTTGTGTGTACCAAAAGAAAAGAACGTTTATAGTGAAGTCTCGCGACTGACAGCGTTCTTCTTATACGCATCACATGCCGGTTTAATCTGAATTCTGATTGGTCAGACGCATACGCAGGAACCTATGGCAATCCCCCCCCTCCATTCGTCTCTTATGCACTTTTTCCTGACAGTTCCCTCTTGCTTTTGCATTAGCCACCACCAGCGATGCGCTTCCCTTCTCTTTTCATCGGTAAATGTACCATCACCACGCTACCATCGTCTAGTATCACTTTGCCATTGACTCGTGTCACAAACTATTCCAGTCCTACTTCCTCGAACATTTTTTGGACACATCTCGCCCATCTTCCTTTTTTTCTGTTCTATCTCTTTATCACTTTTGATTTTTTTTTTTTTTTGTTATACTAACTTTCTTTTAACTCATGCGAACGATGTTCCAAGGATCGTGGGTGTAAAGTAAACGTATGTTACATTATAAGGTTTGTGTTTGTGCGCAAGTACGGTGCTGAGAGCTCAAACGGCAAGCTTTGATTGCTGCTCTATCACGGTAAAAGATCAGGTCGTTTTATCGAACAATTAATTTCAGACGTTCAGTATTTCAATGTAAAAGTGTAAACGACCTCGAATCATTAGACGTCGATTGTTAAAATTTTTATTTATTTATATTAAATCAACAACGTGTCTTACTGGGATTTAATTTTCTCAGATTTTACTGTTTGAATCTAACTCTACAAACAGGCCTAAATTCTAAAAAGAATTTTTAAGTGCTTCGTGTTTTTTTTAGAATAATTTTAGTTTTTTTTAGAACAGTTTCTCTGATTTACAACGTTTACTAAACTGTATGGTCGCACAATACAGGGCAAGTCGATTGCTAACGGTTTTTTATATTTTGAAGTATCTTAATTTGTATTTATAGGCAAAACGTATCCCCCATATTTCTTATGTATTTTTTTATAAAGAGGCTTCAATTAATTTTCAGGATATTCGTTAAAATTTACTCATTTCTAAATGTTTGTCAATTATCGCACACATACACACGCACGCAAACACTTCCTAACGGACATGACTATAGATGTATGCATAACAACATGGTATCACTGATTAAATTAAGGTCGTATGAAAAATTGTCATTCTAACGCGTATAGGTACAATATCGCGATGCCACTCACGTGATATCAATGCGTTACCCAGGTGCTTGGTTATACTGCAAGACATTTTCGAGACAGTGTTACACGCTGTGTACCTTTTTATGCCTCGCTATAATCATATTTTCCAATAACGGGAGTACCTTTTCCCAACTGATGAAAAATTACATCATACACATCTAATTGAACAATTCAATGTTGCTATAACCATTGATGAGTTATTAGGTCTTGATCAAAAAATGATTTAGGATTTGAGACTTAAGACTTGAATTTTGACTTGAACTTTGACTTTTTAAGACTTGAATGATTTAAGAGCACATAGATAATAGAGAACAATAAAGAAGTTGCATTACAATGTTAGCGTATGCAAAATGATGATCGTTATTCATAAATCGTTTGATCGAGTGTGTTCTTGTTATTGAATTATTTGTATGTGTTTCAACGTAAAAGGTCTAAGCTTTTAAAAATATAGATCATGGTGTGTGTCAGTAATTTGTTTTAGTATTTTCTAAGCTTGCAAGAACTTATCGCGATCGACTCCGTTCTATTAAATATTTGGATTAAAATAATGAGCAGTGTGATTTGCTGGATCCATCACTAACAATAAGCGTCATTAAATTATTAATTAGTACTTCCTTTCGTTCTATCTTAGAAACAAGTTCAAAATTATTATTGCTTTTAACGATGTTCACGATCAGTCGAGAAGGGGAAAATAAATAAATAAAAACAAAATTGAATTTCTACATTTTTATTGTATCTCTAGCAGGCAAAAATATCATATACAATGTATACAAACCACTTCACGTAGACATTAACATACTTCGTGTAATCAAGAAATGTTTTATGCTGTTACGACTTAATTGGTTGTAAACAATTGCACATTTACGCTCATTCGTCTGTCACTACTGCTACGAACGAAGTACATACTCAAACTTACGGTCAGTGCTTTTACTTTTATAAGTAACAGCAACAGTTCTTGGTTCGCAAGCTCTTTGCATTTGTATCTTACCCATTGCTCGAATCTCATTTCATCGTTAACATCAGCTTAAATGCGACAGAATATTCTGACAAAAATATGTACGTCGGACGTATAAACATGATGCAGGAGAAACTGCAAGAAATAGAGAAAACGTGGAACAAGCGTCGACACCCACCATTATCGCAACTTAATGCCAGCACTCACGAGTGAATTTCGTTATTGCCAACATTATTGCTCAGCTGACATCATACGTATACACAATGGCACAAATTAACAGTTATTTTTCACAAACTCACGTATTGCATTACTAATAGAAATTCGTTCGTGTTACCCTGTATCATATCGCTTATTGTTAGTACATCATTCTTTTATGATAACAATTAAAATTGGTTTGTGTATTTCTCGGAGAACAGGTATTTCTTTTAAGGGCTAATATACTGTACGATTAGTATGTGATAAAGGTAGAGCAACTAATTTGTTTAAGAATAGAGACAGTTTAGGGCGAATTATAGTTGAGACTACTTGGATTAGACCGAAACTATCGATCTCCGATCTATAGTCTTACAAGCAGTAAACACTTTTTTATGGGATAAGAGGCATCATTTTACAACTGATAGTATAGAAAAATTATTATAGTATATTCTTTAACTTAACACTAAACTTACCGACGGTTTTTATATACCTATTTCTATCACGTTCGATCAAATTGATCGGTAATTAAAAAAGTTATTGATTTTAGTACTCAATGCAGATAATAGTTAATTTATTGTTAAATGTACATAAAATGTAGAATTTTCATGAAATATCGTCCAAATTTGTTTTTATTTATTTATTTATTTATAACGTTACAATATTTTACATATTTTAACACATTACACCTGCATAAACATATACATTCAGGTGTAGGTAACTTTATCATAGTCATCTACTATTTAACAGAATCTTTAATCTCAAATCATTAAGTTGGACATGTAATTTCAACCGTTCCCCTGTGTGTTAATTATCCTCTTCTTCGCAGCATAAAGTTTAAATCTTAATGGGTTTCTTCCGCTGGCATATTTTGCGTAGCTGCGCAAGCAGTCAATTCGTATCAGGTTTTTTGTCAAGGATAACGAAACCTTTATTACAACTATTGCTGTTATTGCTATTGCTACTATGACAACCGTTAAAGATTACAATTATTGCGATTAGTAATTTTCTATTAAGAGACGCATTTGCAAATACTTATGCATGAGTGTTTTCAGTTATTTTCTTCGCTTGTAAAGTTGGCATGATCAAATATTCAATGCGATTGACAGTAAATACGTTCTAAATATCTTTTACTGATTATTCGCTAGCTACGTGAGACGATATCAGTCAATAGCAATATTTTCAATATAGAATATGGATATCGAAACTCAATAAATAATGAGAGATCAACTACCGTAAAAACATTGATCGTCTTTCAAATTCAATCTTCTTTCTGTAAAACAATTTGATAATTTCATCGCTTCTGTTCTAGCAAAAGAGTTATTATTCTTGATGTAAACATATCACTAATATATTTCATCAAAAAGCGAAACAGTTGGCATCAGAATTCGTAAGGATCCCTGTGTAATTACTTCCAGCAACGTCAATTTTAAAAGAAGCGACAGCAACTTTTGTTACCTGAAGTTATTCATTTCCAAACCTCTATCCAAAAAGATGTGGAAATTTAATATTATTCTTAGCTTCAATAAAAAACTTCCTTCCAAAAATACTATATAGTTTTTTTAATGTCCTCAACAAAACTTGTCAAACACTTTAACTAGAATTATACAAATTAATATGTTCTTGTTCTTTATAGTGAATATTTAAACGACAGCATCGAATCTTGAAATTATTAACGTAATAAATAAATCGTTCAAGATATTTACATTGACATATAATGAACTACAATACCGACGAGTCAGTTCACAAATGCCGGCTGTAAACAGCACTAGCATGAGTTTCGTCACCTAGCCTGTCTTGGTTAGGAGGTTAACAAGTGTCAGAAGTAACGTAAACTATTTGGAAGTTAAAGTTTTATTGGTTCTTAACTGTTCTTAGTTGTCTTAAGAGCTGCACGCAAAATGGTAAAGTATAAATATATTACATACAGTTCTTTCGTATCCTACAATTTTATACTATGGATTTATTCTTTTATCTCAATAAAATAAAATAGTTATTTAAAAAGCTAACAGTTAGTCGCTTTATTGTCCTGAACCACTGCTTTCGACAATGCCAGATATTTTTCCATAGGCATTGTTAAATACGATCTAACCGATAGTTAATCAACGAAAGTTATACAACATCTAACCTGCTTACTCGCAAAATCGAGAAGATCGTGTCCAATGTTTTTTACAATGCGATGTATGAATTCGGTTGGTATATTTGCTTATTGTTATATCCTAATTTTCCATATATTTTTCAATTATTTTTTACGGATAGAAATTTCAAGTCGACTCTAGCCCAAAGTCGTTAAATTGTGCTAGTTACGCGTCAGAGGAGAGAAACACGTCTGAATCGTAGAACAGTGTTCACAAAATCCACCGAAGGGTTGTTTCTTCGGGTACGTCGTTTATTTTGCGCGTAAAGAGCGCGTAAACGACACGCTATATTGAAAAACATACGCCCTTTTTTTTTGTTCTAGGAGCCAGTCGCGCTAAGTGTTGTCTAGGCAGCCGGAGGTCATTGCCTCCCAAAAGAATAACAATAAAATGCATTCTAGGATTAAGTTTTTCTGTAATTCCTTGGGTATAGAAATTTTGTTTTTTTTTTGTAAATAATAGCTGGGTTATGCATATAGGGTGTATCTTTAATTGCCTATCTATTCCTCATCCTAGGAAAAACACGTTATCCATAAGACGTTTTCCTTGCGCAATTAACGTTTAAACAGTTGGAAATAAATTAGGATTCGAAGAGTGCAAATCACCAATGTATTATTAAAATTTTGCAAGGTTATATAGAAAAATGTTGAAAAAATGACTAAGGAATGAGGATATAACAATAAATAAGTCTAAAATATTAAAACGTATCTTCTTTATCCCTGTCTTTTCTACATATTGAGATATTTAACAGAGAGCGTTTCTATCTGCTAACTTGGACGCCTTTTCTTACCCCCCAATTTTGCTGATCACGTGCTAATAATGTGAATTAGAATTCTCAACATTTTCACCTTATAGCATTGGCGAATTATGTTTTTATCTATTTTCAGAAATTCAGGTTTCTAGGTGATGGAGATTGTCCAGATTGGCTACTCGCCGAAATTAATACAATGTCTCGGATGGTAATAGTTTCGTAAATATTTCGATAGAATGATCAACAATTTTCATATACGTTGCATTAAAGAAATGTTGATTTGCAGACCTCTATTAAGATCAAGATGTTAGGTGAAGTGATTTCGAAGTACTTAATAGAAGCCGAGTTTGACGTAAGTACAAAATTTTTTATCGATCATTACTTGCCCTCAATTTGTAATCCTTATTTTTGTATTCTTGTTTTTTTTATGAATTTTTCAATTTTCGCTAACAACGCACAATATGCATTTTGAAAGTATAATCCGATTAATATTGTCTTTGTATGATGTATTAACATTTGTATTTTCATCAATAAATACTTTAAGTACCACGACAAATAACCAAAGTCAACAAATAACTTCTTTTACAGAGAATGAGAGAGAAAGAAATAAAACGTTTAGTTCTTTTATCAAATTTCAACGATAAAAAAGATCAAAAATTAATAGCATGTCTCTCAGAAGATAAGAAATGTTTGCAATTTCTTGTTTCAGGAGGAAAAAACAAAGAAGATTACACAAGATGCAAAACTTGGTATGTTATTTTTGTTTTGTAAAAACGTGTAATAAAATTATTTCAACGATTATTTCATTCTCTTATTTCTGAAGAATTGAGCGATGCAAAAGCAGTTGTGACAGCACTCGAATTGATACTGACATCTTCCGCCCGATATGGTGTATCAACAGGTGATCTCAACAATGAGTTGCAACAGTTGGGACTTCCGCGTGAACATAGTGCCGCAATTGCTCGATTACATACCAACTATTACCTTCAAATTATGTCGGTTCTCTCTTCACAATCGTTAAGAGGTAATAATTTCTTCTATTATAAACCGTTAGATTTATTAATAATATTCTAATAGGTTTGAAGTCAAAATCACTTCTATAGTTCGTTCCAGTTAAAAATTTATCTTTATCATCATAATATTATCTTCATAATCTCGTCCTTTTGAATGAAGATTATGAATAGGTTTACCATTTTTTATGAATTAGTATCAATAAACTGAAATTGCAGTAAATCGTCTAACAAAGTTCGAAGTATCAACGTGCGACAGGCCATCTCCTTTTCATATGGTTTCGTTAAAATTGAAAAAATGGAATGAAAATGATTACACTACCACTATTAATATTTCAAGAGACGATATACGAATCCTGTTATCAGGTATCAATTAGTATTCGGCTTATAGTATCAGAAATCTTATAGATTGTTTAATACGATTTTAATGCTTTCTGTTCTATTTTGCAGAATTAAAAACGGCAATGTTGCTAATGGAAGATCTGTGAGCTAATAACAATCGCCTATAAATTTTTCAGATCGCTTCTATGGAAATTTTCAATAAAATATACTATAATGTTCCAATATTGTTGTAATTATTTTAACCCATTTGCAAAACCTATTTACGTTAGAAAAACCGTATTCTATTTTAATATCGGTATCGGGATCAAAGATAATAATCCTCGATGAGCTAACTTTTTTTGACCAGATTAAGTGATTCTTGCTGCCAAAGATTCCGGCAAATTACGCTTTATTACTCATTAAAATTATTAATATCGGTAGATTTTCCTGTGTTTAAATAAGGACTGATTTTTTGGAAAATTTTTCTCCATCAGGAATTTAATTACTTCATTACTCTTTTTTTTTCATACTGGCCGTTACCAAATTTACGTTCTTTATTATCTCTTAAAATCTGCTTCCTTATCGTTCCTTACAATTACAATGATTCACATTAAGAAAAAGCCATTAAAGGTATGAATCAAGAAATTTATTAAATAATGCAGAATACAATTTGTTCCTTTACAAAATATTTTCTTAGTAGCATTTACAAGAACTCAATATTTTTAAAAGAATTAAAAAATTTTAAAGAAAATTTTTTGCCGATATATCTTAGTGCGAATTGCGATTTTTTTTTGTGCTAGTAAACGAATTATTGCAGTCTCGTGTATTAAATGTCAGTATTTTGCTTTTAAGTTTCTATTCGGAATTGTACATCTAACACAAGTTAACATTCACGAAATAGACACAAAAGGGCATTATAACCTTTTGCCACAGTTTCGAGAATGTGATACACGATTCATGTATAAATGGATTCATCGTATAAATACAGATTATTAATTGTTTTGGTATCAGCACACAAGCAATATATACTAAATATACAGCTTTATCAATAATGATAAAGTGTAGAGTGTTATTTACATTGAATGCCAAAATCAATTTCACAGTTATTCAATTTTCCTTATTCTTCACTGGCAAATCATAATTTAGTAGCTATAGGATATACGAATGAACATATTATTGGCATGATCAATCAATACGATCGGACACATAATTCAGGTACATGGTTATTTGTTGGTTGTTGCTTCGTTTTCTGCGCGAAATTTTTACTATTTCTAATTTCTTGTTAATGAAAACTGTACCACTATACTACTATACTTTTCCCGAAGAATATTATATCAAAACACGATGGAATTTATCGAAGTTTACCATCAATTCCCAAAATAATCAATGACTGTTTCATGCTTTCCTTTTTTTTTTCACTGACTAAAAAATTCTAATACGCAACTCTGTAATTTCTAATAATAGCAAATTATCTATAAAAAGTGTTTATAATTTGCATTAGTATAGTTTCACGGATACAGATACAAAAAAGGCGGAAAAACTTCATTGGTGGATAGTGATTGGTGTACAATCATTGAGTAGATATTTTCGCGCAGGAATCGAAGGAATACTGTGTCGCTATAAAAGTTCAAACGATAAGCCATATTCTGCAATTTCTATTTGAACACGCACAATCATTGGATAGTTAACAGGTCTATTAATTTCAGAGCTACGTAATAACGCGTACATGTCTATGATTTGGATCGTAAATATTAATACTAACAATAAGTTTCATACTGTTAGCAGACGATTGAGAAGAACAGAATTAACGAAGAAAAAATAGTTATTCTAAATTCTCAATTTGTGCTGGTTTTGCCTATTTCTCTCTCTAACTAATCGTACAATAAATACCGGGTAACGGATTTACAGAAAATTAATCCAAACTTCTTGCAATATTCATTTTACAATATTTTTACGGTACAAAATTAACCTTTAACGTGTTGTGATCAGTTCATAAATGCAAATTGATCTGATTATTGTCTTGTATGAAGTTAATAATGAATAACTTGCACAAATTTGAAAATGGAGAATAATTATTAACATAAGTATCTATAGTTACCACACTGCTATTTTGAATGTATAAGATGAGACAATGGAATATAAAAACTGAAAACGCATAATGATAACAGGTTCTTAAAGAAAGTGTCCATATTTTGTACAATATTCGCAGCACGCATGGGGGGGGGAAAGGTGAGAAGGGGGGGGGGGGGGGGCATCATCAGATTGAGAATTAATTATGAATCAAAAGATAGTCTAAGGCAGTGGTCGGCAAACTCATTAATCAAGAGAGCCAAATTTTAATAGTGCAAAGATTAAAATATTTGTTGAGAATCAAATTTTTTAAATTTAAACTATACAGTTAAGTACATTGTTAATAATTTAATTAGGGTAACCTGATCTCTGCTTTTAAAGCGTCCTCAATCTTATTGAGGTACGTAGTATTTTCTGGAAGAGCCACGTGTTTGTCGACCACTGATCTAAGGAAATATACATTATGGTGGTCGACCTATTTCAGCTTTTTCTTAAATTATCGTTAAATTAAAAAATTACAGTTTTCAAACACATTTAACTTAAGCATCTATTTCAAATATACATATTCATATAATTTATTATAGTTGTTTTACAGTCGATACCGCTAACAACTATATATGCATACAATTTGTGATGATAAACACATAGAATTTTATATTACAGTCGCAGGAAAACATTTTGACGGAATTTATAGGGTGATCATTCTCAGAAAAATATCTGAGATGTGAAAAATTCGTTCGTTAATTAATAACACTCGTGAGATGTATTTTTTGTTTCTGTTGAATGAGTAAAAACACTGATGAAGAACAATGGCTTTAAATATATCTTATCAAATATCTCGTGCATGAATAATCATAGGAAAATATCAATTTTACAGGTGTTTTTTAAGCAGATATTATCTTGATTACGTTAAGTCAATTATAAAAACGTTGTTTACATAAATAATACATAAAAAGTTGCATTTTCTTCCCAGTTATTCTATCTAAATATTAATCAGTTATTCAAAAAAGAACTATTAATTTTTGATATTTGAGAATATTACATCATGTGAAATTATTAGACGATTTAGATAATGTTGCTGGCTTTGGTACAACTTGATACGAGTACTTGCAATTTTCTTGGTTAGACTTTCACACTCTAGTATAAAAGACAATCGCAAAAACACACGATATGTATTTCACACACTACAAATACAAAATTTATATTGTAAGTAGTGTTTTGCAAACGCCTCAACACCAATTATAAGAATATATGTATTAGCAAAAGCTGGAGATATTTGTTTATTTAAAAAATTTAATCCTATGATTTCCGTCTGACGATCATTTTTTTTCGATATTATGAATAATTATTTGAGGTATTTTGATGTGTAAAAATAACTTACACAGCCTATATGTTTAGGAAGTATTCACATTACACCGGTAATTAGTACAACAACATCCACATAACTCACGTGTACTAATTTTATATGTTTTCTCCCTAATACATATCTATTGCTGGATAAACAACTAACGTTGTACAAAAAAGTATCATAGTTTTCAATCATTGCAAACATTCTTAATCCATTCGATAATATACTGATTATAGTCATCATATGATAAAGTGCCAGAAATCTCAAAATTCGGTATCCTCTGATTTAATTCGTAGTTTTCGTGCAGAGTCATACGAAAATTCAGTAATATTTAATTAGAATAACTGGGAAAATTTTCTACTTAAAAATATACATAATTAAGAGAATTACGTTTTTATTACTAGTTATTCACGAGGAATTTGATTAAATATGTTTATAACCTTCAACTTTGAGTGTTATTCTCATCGCTGTATTGTATGATGATCGATGAAAATTATCAGCGTTAAATAGTTGTTTGAGAACTATTTTCCACCTAAATCATGTTACAATTAGGCTGTTTTACATGGAAACGTTTGTCTCTTCGTTCTAGGTTCTAGACAAACGTTTAATATATCTTTTGCCGAATATAGATGTACATTAGGTGTATTTTGTCATCAATGTAGTTATCAGTATTTTGCAACATTTTTTACAGTCGCGTTTTGGTATAAGATTTTGATGTAACATTAAATTGGAAGCGAAGGGAATGTCTTGATTCTAAATTACTTTAGAGCCTGACACAAAGGGTGTGAATCGTCATATCCATCTATTCCATTATCTCAAAATTTTGCTAAGAAATGTACAAAAATATTGCTCACACTACCACTTTGCAGTTCGTTAGTTACAGAATGTAAATCTGTTTTTAGTAAAGCTGAAAATGATGCTAGAAAGATAAACGAGAAAGAAATAAAATGTCAACCATTATGACAACGTATAACATGCTTGGTTATTTAAATTATATAGTATGAATTGTTAAAGATGAGGCAATGAACACTCGACGATACATCAGCGAAGTTGACCATCGTAATGTACCTCTTTGTAAACATATCTTTCACGACGAATTTCATTATGGTTCTCCATCATATCTTTTTTCCAACATATTTGTATTACTTTTACATATTTGTAGTACATAAACATGTACGCTTCATTCAATGCTAAACTGATTTAGTTTCACTGATGAGGTGCAGGTCAGAAATACGATACGCAGAGACAATATGGTTGCACCGAAACTAGATATAAATTACTAAGAATAATGTTAAAAATTTGATCTTTGTTGTTCTCCAAAAGAACATGGTAATTTTTTCAAAGACAGTTTCTTAGTTTTTTTAGGTCCTGTAGTAACAATATTTAGAAGAACTAATTATACATCATATTGTCTCAGTGTTTTCCTGAAACTGAATAATCAGTTTAACACTCAATGATTCATACAGTTCATACAGCATGGACTGGATTTCATATTATCCAACTGTAGTTTTGCTGATATTCAAATAAATTAAAGAGATTAAACTATAAAGTGGAAAGATAATTAATATTGCTCTATGGCATAAAGAATAATATAATAGATTTATATAATTATTAATAGTAACTGATTTCATGTTGGATTAGTGAAATTAATATTTTTCGCATGATTCATCATTCTTAAGTATGGTAGCAAAACTTTACAAGTCTATCAGACATAAGTTCATATGTATCTTCTTCTAGCATGTTTCAACAGATGGTGTGTTATTACGATTCTTTTATAAAATATTTCATTCTTTGAGCTTTTCTTTATGATTGGCCCCTATAGGCGCTAAGTTATTATCGCTTAAAACAAATGGAAAATATTTATCAGCGCAAGAAAATTCTTTTGTTGCAATACTCTTAATTTCACGTATATCAACGTTTCAATCATTTCATCCTATCTTCCATTATAGCGACAGCATTAAAATTTTCGCACAATGACTATTTTTGTCACTCATTCCGTGACTATCTATGTATATACCTTACGGATAAATGTAAATTAAAGCACCAACAATTGGTTACATTAGTGTTTTCAGATTAAAAATTTGTACTGCAATTCGAATAACTAAGAGCAAAAGAGCTGTCGAGTAAACGCATTTTCTTTTACGAAAATCGTACAAATTACAATATTCGACTTCCGACAATTTGCTACATCACATTAGAAGTATTAATCCTAATTGGTAGCCCTGACTTCATACTTCTTTTTTTTTTGACTAGGCATAAACTTTTTTGCCTCCAGTCAAGCAAAAAATAATTCTTAGAGCAATCCAGGCAATTAATTTCTTTTTCGCACAGTATTGAGAAAAATTGTTAAATAAAGTAATATATTTTGTCACAGTCCAGGTGTATCCAGACTTTGTATGCCAAAAGACATGTCATAATAGATAAGGTTAGGTGTATACTAGATAATGTGTAACAGTCTATTTTCATTTTCAGTTCCATTTTCTTTTGTCGTTCTCTTTTCACAATGAGTCTTATAAATTCGTGGATATGATTTGAGTACGATATCAATCTTTTGTGAATACACATATACATATATATATATATATATATATGTATTCAGATAATATCATTCCTGCAACTGTTGATAGTTCTTGAAAATAAAAATTGCAAGAACTTTATTGTGTCTAGCCATTTGTAACGGAAATTTAGTCATAAATTTACCCATGAAAATATATCCTGCAGAGATTAAAGAACTTTGTAAAAAAAAGAAAAAAAAACATACATATATAGACCCTTAACATTCTGAAAACATACAGGGATATTTAATTGCAAGTTTCAGTGATTATACTGCAAGTATACGCATGGCTGGTACACGTTCTTTTGTTCCTTTTCTTGGAAATGATACCATGCATGAAAAACAGTATACATGAGAATATTTGACCTATTCGTTAACATCGATTCATTTGTCATTCACGCACACTATAACTTCTGTTGTACCCAATAGTGGTACTCTCAGAACAAAATGTACAGTCACACATAATACAGCACTAGTATTAACACGAACGTAAGATTGCACGTGTTTAAAAAATGTGGCAATAGCTGTTTACTCGATAAACAGTTTTATTCACTAACCTTGTTTTTTAATTACGACAATAATTATCGTAATTCACTCCAACCCTTCACTCGCAATCATAATATTCAATAATAAATATTATCGTGATTAATCTCACAATTTTGTAGGCATTAGTAATAAAACAAATTTATAATTAATCAATTACTGTGGAGAAATCGAAGTATTCTGCGTGAACTGGATTAAAGTGAGTTTTGATATTATATATATCGCAGGTGTGTGTGTGTGTGTCAATTTTACACTTTGAAGCATCTGTAGGATTACAGTATTGCAAATAGATAGTTTTACCGGATATCAAAAGTAGTTAATCACAACACTTTATATAGATATGTTTGTGTGTTATGTTCTTAACCGTATATTGTATTTCTTATTACTAATGAATACCTCGAGTGCGACAACAGCTTTTTTTATTTGTCTTAGCAGCAAATCTTTCTACGTTTAAGGCATATGAAAATGACTTTACATCAAATGTAATTCATTATTATATTATAAATTTTATGTAATATCGACTGTTGCAGAATATTCTTCAATTTACGCAACGAGAAATTAATATTGCCATTATAATACAACACACAATTAAGTACAGTTGAAAAAAAATTCTTATGTCGACACAAGAAATATACGAGAATCCGAAATCGTGGACGGGCGCGTCTTATAATTAAAATTATGCTGAAATCGATTAAAATACAAAAGTATTTTCTTCATCTTCCAACTATATTAGCAGAACTAATCTTTCTCGAGTATCTAAAACATGAGACAAAGTCAAATATTCCTTTAAATTTCGTAATTTGTTTCGTGATTTCGAACGAAAATTATTGGGCAACAAGCTTTTATGCTTTTTTTTCCAAATTGATGGATTCGAGAAAGTTCATTTCTCCCAATATAATGATTTTCGACACAATTTAATCGAATTATCTTTTAACGAGAAACGAACCGGAACGAGTATCCACAATTTTGAATTTTCGCACGTCAAAAATCTTTTTAGCATAAATATGCTAATATACTATACTGATCCTATTGCGTATGTAACAAATTCAAGTTTATGCTTGGCAAAATTGTGAAATTTATGTATAAAAGATATTGCTCTCTTATTATAAAGTATTTTACGAAAAAATACAAAATCTCATTTTCCCCAGAAAATTGCATAACTCGCATTTTAATCCAACTATTCGCCGTCCAATCCACGTAGAAAAATTTTTCTCCGCAGTCTATCAAAAAGCGTAAATTGGAATTCTTTGGCGACTACCCGGCCAGTTTAATAAATACATTGCTCAAAAAACTTCCAACACCGAACAATCCTGTATTCAATACTTTTTCCCCTATTTTTCATTATTTAATGTGGAAGGCAAGTATCGGAATCACCGCTACTAGCCATTGAAAAATTAGCAGAATCGCGATCATTTTGCCTGATTTGTGCAGTTACAGAGGGCTTTGTATTGCTATTAGGCGCTTGAGGAAAAGTATGATGACCCGGTAAAAGCCAAGGTTGTGTATGCAAATGTACCGGTGGAAATCTCTTAACAAAAGGATTACTATTGGAACCATTACTTGTCAGTCGTACCCCATTATGATACGAAGGTAACGTTGTGTGTGCTGGTACTGCTGCGCGAACTTGTGCTTGATTAAGCGCATGTCGCGGTACCGAACCACAGCTGCCAGATGGCACATCCATATTACCACCGGTTATATTATGAGTAGCGTGAGGTAGGGGCATCGTGGAACAATGGGGATATGTAACTATTGGTTGAGTTGGATAATGAGGCAATGTTGCCGAAGATGCGTGTACACGAATGTCATTACTTTCGGTAAACGATGTCATTCGCATATTTGTTGAACGGCCAAAAGGTTCCTCATTTGGATTAAGTGGTTCGGCATTTTTCGTTCGAGATAATTTACGCCGTATCACAACGGTCGCTTCACTCTGATTTCCAATAACAACTGCCGAACATCCACTTGGCACTTCAATTCCATTTGCGTTGGAGAAAAGTGGAAGGTGATTAACGTACTGTGAGGTACAAAACGATTGGCTAGCTGCTGATCGACTATTTCGTTGCAACAATGTTGCATTTCCTGTAGGTGGTTGGGTACCTCTTTGTAAGGAACAACTACGCCATTGTTCACGCGTTTCTTCTCGTGGTTCCCCGGTTAAATCGTCCACACTTGTTGCTCGTCGGTGTGAACTAACATGGCTGACATTGCTTACGTTACTCATATTGCTATGCACGCCGCTTGTTGATGTTTCGCTATTGCTACTAGTGTTACTGTGACCTGCCGTTGAACCGACACTGTTGACGACATCAAGCGGAGGTGACGTTGATGAATCTGATCTGGGGGTAAGTTCTTCGTGTGGCACACCAGAGTCTGCTCGTCGCAAACATCTTGGCGTTTGGCCTGTATTAATCTGCAACACAATTGTACAATCGTTTATTCGCGTTATGCAATATCGATAACCATCAGGCGGATAAAAAACATGTTTGTAGAGATATAGGGTTAGAAAGTTGAAACTAATACAGATATATGAAGATTGCATAATACGATTAAAGAATAATTCTACATTTTTTTCTTTTTGTGTATCTTCCGCTCACACATACACCAAACATAGGATGCATACACATGGGTTGTTCTACACATTGAGTTGTTCTAATTTTCTAATAACTTGATTTTTTTCTTTTAATTAAAGGGGAAGCTTCAGGCTTTGGATAGCTGTATGTACATCGTGTGTTTAAAAACAATTCGTTTTTAATGCTCTCGTATTTCATGTGTTACTACAGCAGCAATGTGCGTAATATAAAATCAAAATAGTGTTGTATAGTAGATGTTTTCAAGCTGCAGTTTTTTAAAAAAAGGCTGCATTGTTTTAGAATTTTCTGTTAACGAAATTATAGCTGCGCAAACATCAAGTTTTCGTCTGGAGGAAAGTGATCCTTAATTTTTTGCGCTAAGAATAAGTATGGTAACGTTCCTACACATAAATCAATTGATCTTGTATTTAAACAACTAGAAGTGGACATATTTTAATCCGTACTAGATTTGTCTAATTTGGCCCCGAATCGGACATGCGCAGTGTCCGAAGCGCCAGTAAAACATCGCGTCGGCGTATAAAACTGGTGTCTTAAAGAAAAATGAAATTGTATGCACATAAAAATCAGTAATTCCCTTCAACGTGCAGAAATATTAAGTATGTTGATCAATTTCAATGTACTTTTCTTGATCTTGGTGACATGTAAAGTAAAATTTCTCCTTTTGGTTTGGAACTACGCATCAGTGCTTATAGCTACGGTGTATGCAATGCGCGTGCAGATGTAAGCCAATGCGCATGTCCGATTCGGGGCCAAATCTGTTAGCTCTGTCCAGTGCAGGCATCGACTATCGTGCCCTTGGTCGATCATACTGCTGCAATTTTAATAAGTAAAAATTCCACTTTTTCTCGTCAGCTCCAATGACCCAGCAGATAAGTCAACAGGTTTTAACAAAATCCAATGTTAACGCCTGTTTAATATCTTACAATATTCGCACCACTAATTGAAAACTAAAATCGATGTGCAGCAGATTCCATATCAATTATCCAAACAATAATTAAGTCTATTAACTTTCACTCTAAGCACCTTTTTACTTTATATAGTTGCAACGACTTACAAATACATTCGAGGTTAACTGATCGTTATAAAACGCCCAACGTCAAATTATAAAATGTTTGTAAACTTATTATTATATTAATGTGCTAATAAATTGAAGAGGATAAGACAACGGAATATCATATTGTATGAATGAAGAGTAACGTATTTATTATAGTAGGAAGTTTATAGTGATTATAGAGTCGGGAAATTCGTTTGCCAAGTGGAAGAAGAAGTATTAAACCTTCACAAGACGAGGGGGGGTTAGTATGAGGTGTATGCATGTTAACAGTACCTGCGTGTTAGTCGTTGGTGATGCCGTAATAGTGTCAGTAGATGGTGCAGAAAGTGGAGTTGGAGGTGGCAATGGAAGCGGTTCCGAACTCTGATCGAGTACAGGGTCCGGGGTCAGGAATGGTGATGGATCACCCTCCGAGGGTTGAAGATCGCGGTTTGCACTCGCATAGTATGTTATTTGATCGTCGTTCACACATTCCAGGAGCTGTTAAGAAGAACGCCAATTAATTCACTTTCTTTTCTTAAAATATCAAAACAGTCCTTATATCATTTATCTCCGTTAGATGATAAAGATAATGGATCTTCATTAGGTAGACGTTAGATAATCTCTAGGATCTTTTTTAAATTTTCGGCTTCGATCGGTGCATCGGTGGAATTTCATACAATTTCTCGTTTTTGGGAGATTTGACATTGTTTTTTTAATACAATTACTACCAAGCCCACTGTATCAAATTCGGTGCATTATAATCGTTTATGTAAATTCTGTGCGTTCCAGTTACACGTGCAAATTGATGAGATGTGGTTTGTGGTGCTAATCTAATCACTGTACAACTAACGACCTTTGAGCAAACGGAATCTATTGTCAGACCAATGCAAGCGCTGCTTGATCTACCATCAACATTCTTGTATGAGGTAAGTCTAAGCTACATTCTACTATCTTCAAGGGCTAAACTGTTAGATGGTGATCGTGATATGAACGTGATGGGAGAGGGGGAGGAGGTAAACTTTTAAAACTATTGTTGCACAATTAGTTAATTATTAGATTCACAACTAATGACAGTCCAAAGTACCTTATTCTCTTCTGAAGTTGAATCTTCAGCCGGATCTAAAGACGTGATTAGCGGCAGTTCCCGTAACGTGGCGTAATCGCCATCGTCGTCTGGTGCCCCGTCAATAGTACTTCGCTTGAGTTTTCCTTTATTACTGTAAATGAGAATATTATTAGAGAGATAAAAAGAAGGAATAAGCTTGCATTCAATAAACGATGTAAGGTGGATGTAGAATCGCCCAAATTATGCGTTGGATGTACAAGACTGCACAGTTATTGTGGATTCTTTAACACAAGCATTATTATGTCATATTATTATAATTAATTGCGCATAATATTCATCTACCTACGTGAGATAGACTTTAATTAATTTAACAAATAATAACATCCTGCGATGTATGTATTCGTTTCACCCCACAAAAGAATTTCTAAACAGTGTGTTAAACAATCGTGATGATATGGTTCTAATTATACCCATTTTTTATACACTTCAAGGACAAAACATTAGACACTGTTAACACAAATTAACTAGTAACTGACAGTTTTTATTTAGCTTTTTTTTTTTAACAGAAAGCAACTACAATATGTAAAGCTATTAACTGTAAAAACTTCGCGAGATTAATGAGGTTTAATATCTTCTTGAAGACAACAATGCAAATAGCTGAAGCACTCTGAGATTTGTTCCAAAGACTACACAGAACTTTCTACAACTTGTTCGCTGCTTATTGGCAGAGTACACAGTGTACACTTGTGAGTTAAAGAGTACGACACAATCACGTCCGTAAAATTCATTCCATCTGTTATTGCATTTGCAAGCTGCAATGCGATTCACTGATAGTGTAAGAACATAAGTACAATCGGCCTTTGTACGATATTTATTGGATTTTACAGTAGCTACACGGAAAGCTGTATAGTACGACAGTATAATTTTCATTAATCAAAAATTACTCGATGCGCCACGATTATCTCATCCCATATTTCTTTTTTTACCGTTAGCCATATTCCTTGGTGGTTTGGATTTGTTACCAATTTGACCAATTTAGGTCAAAATATGATTTCGGGAGTGCATATGGATTTTTTTTTATTTAGAGTTAGATTCGTAAAGTCCATACAGGTTATCGTATTCTGTATGAGTGAGATGATATGTTAGAATCAATTCGGCGACGATTCGAAGCATTGATAGAATTTCAGAAGTCCCGTAAACGTTCACTTTGAAATATGCAATTAATTCATTATAAACAATTTGTTATAAACAAATTAATTGCAAGTTTCATTTTCGGTCCGCTGACGGATTGATACGGGTCTCCGAATATGCTTATGTGATTATCAGCAATTTGTTAATAAATTTGTTTATAACAATTTTAATTGTAAAATTCGGATTTGGATTCAGTGCCTATTATTTACTCGGAAACAAATATATGGATGGTTTATATTAAGAGATTATAAGCACGAAAAATTAATTGTTTAAATTTCACTGAGATATCGACGATTCTGTATATGTACGCGTACAATGTATTGTGGGTACAAGACGGGTCGAGTGTTTGGGACAAAAAAATTGCGCATTCCTGATTAGATTTTCACGCTTTACTGGATTGACGATTTACAAAAAAAAATATTAAATTGTTATCTGACAATGAGTGGCATTTGCTAGCTGGTTTATTTTATGAACGCGTTGAGTTAATGGAATGATTATTGACCCTAAAATTACAATGGATGACATCATTGTGCTAATTTAATTATTGCCAATTTAGAAAAGTAAGCAGAAAAGATTCATTTTCGCATAGTACATATGATATATAGTATGTGCGTATGCAAAGAAAATAAGTACCGCACAAAATATATATCAAGCTGTGAGCAAGATATTCTACGACAAAAAATATAATAATAATAAAAATAATAATAATAGTGATAATAGTAATCATAACAATAATAATAATAATAATAATAATAATAAAAATAATATGTAAACGTATGTGTTTCTTAAAGAATAAGAAGCGCAGATTTATTTGTGAAGATGATCACACACAATCCATTGAAATAAACAATTTTATTTTTTTTAAGATTCTCTAGATTTTCCTGCGTACTATGAGAAGAGAGTTGCGTCTTTAACACGGTCTTTTTATGAGATACGAATTTTTAATTGTTCAAAATACGCAAGTGCTCATATGTTTAAAAGGATTAATATTTTATTACTTCTTTTTTTTGCATATTCCGGGTTCTTTTGAAAAAGGATCCTGGACGGTTTCTTTAACAGATGGGACTTATGATGAAATAACGATTTTCGAATTTTAATTCATCCCCACCTCGTTTTCATTCAGAATCATAGTTCTGTGGATAATAGCTAAAACAAGTAACGATCATATCGACCTGCCAGCTCCAAAAAAAGCTTGAGTTTGGCGTAGACCTTTAAGGCGGCAGTACTGTAGTCTTATATATATTTATATTGAATAATTGAATTTTGTGTATTGAAATTTGCAATGGGAACTATGGACACTTGTCTAACTTTCGTTCTATATTGTATTAAATCAAGATCCATTATACATGTATCATTTCTACTCCGAATATAAGTAACTAAAATAAGATTTATTTCAAGGGTGTTCCTTGAATCAACGCATTCACCAATAGTACTCATAACGTTTCTAACCTGAATAGTGGTTCTAAGTACACTATTGAAAATAAACTAAATAGCTCTCAACAAGTATAAGAATAAATATGGGAAAGAGGAAATCTGCTGAGGCTTGCATTCAGTTGTTTAATCTTGATTGGTGTTGCATTAAAGATCGTTGACTCCTGACGAAAAGCTTTACTAGCTTGGATTTTTAAAAGACTATGTTGCCTTTAGTAAATGGCGCTGTCCTCCATATGTTTGTGGCGCTTCTTCCTAAGAACAAGAGTTGTGGTGTAAAATGTGTCTACTAGGAAGCGATATGACGCCGTTATAAGAATGCCTTTTGTGTCTGAGTTACATCCATAATGAGCGATACTACGCTAAGATGACCTAAATGACTTGGTTAATGTCCAATTACGATACATTGAGATATATCATTTTATTAGTATTTTAAAACACACTTGCATAACTCGTAATGTCAAAATAATTAAGTGAACAATCATAATAAAATTAATATTGGAATTTACATAAGCCATAAACAAAGACCGGGGGTTTTATGTATAATACGTTAATTGAGAGAATTATTACATCGAAACTATAAATGTTACCTATATTTGACACGAACAACTTTATATGAGCTTCATATGAGCTATGAGCATCATGATGCATGAACGTATGCGCATAAATCAAATATGGGAGGGGGAAAAAAAAAAAAAATTAATAGACATTGAAACTTGTACAACAACGCCAACAGGAGGGAAGAGTGTAGTTACCGCGGTCCTGACGTACTCGGCAGGTCGTTGAAAGTGACCTTGGGCTTCAGTTTTTTATTTAACCAGCTCTTTTCTCCTCCGACTCCTCCACTCGCTTCATTGGGTGACTGCGTTGGAGATGGACGTAATTTTGGCCTCAACCAGTAAATTTGTTCTTCACTGTCTATTATCGATTCGTTTTCAATCGGGTCGACATTTCCACCTGTCGATGATAAGAAATTTTATATTAGATAAAATAAATGTATATGTAATGCAATAAGTTGATAACAATATAACAATTTCCATACAATTATATTTAATATAATTTCATGTATAACTGGTGGTCTATAAACACGTTATAGAGTTGAAGAATACTAAATATTTTTGCTAAAACTGAAAAATAAAGACCTGTCCATTTTTTAGTATATCGCGACGTGATGTGAATTCACGCATAAAATATTCATATCGATAATCTCGATGGACATTCGAATTTTTCTATTGGAAAAACAGGAGGTTCGCGATAGTCTACGCTAGGAGACTTGCAATAAAGGCCTCTGATTCAGAGTTCTACATTTCCTCCCGAGTCGGACATGCGCATTGACTTACAACTGCACTAATAAAGCCAGCATGTAAATGTAATTTACATTATTTTAACATATTTAATTGGCGTATACATCATTAGACTAATAATTACGTGATTTGACAGAAAAATTGTTCATATTACCTTGAGATTGAGCCTTGTGTTCCATTACAGCCTTTTGTATTACACTCATAATAGCTTTTTTCGGCGACGTGTCCGCTATGGTATAAGTTCGACCATTTCCAACAACTAAAAGAGGCGTACTAGTACCATCATCTTCATCTCGTGCGGTTAATAAATCAACGTCAGTGACCAATTTAACCGATCTTCCCGATCTAACACTTGCACGACCAATCGTGACTGTAAGTTTAAACATCCATCGTTGTTTCACCGTCAAAAAAATCCACAGTAATAGCCATAGGAGAAGATGAAGTACAATGCCCACAATACACGCCAGAATAGCTCCATCGAGACTGCCTCGATAGATCACTGTGTAATCATATAGTAACGGAGCACTGCAAATTGCAATAGCGAGAAATACACAAACAGCAGTGCAATGAGTAAAATACACCCAGTTATTTCCATTACGATCGGTTTTCGGTAGAATAACTCGTCTTTCGCGTTCTTGATTTACGAACGCTGTGAACCTGCCAAATTAAACCAAAAGAATAATTATAGTTTTATTTGCATCTATCATATTGTCAAATTTAAGATTTTTGTATTATTGATCTATGTTTCCTATTAGACGAAAATACTTTATAGTAAGAAAATGATTAATATTAAAGTATCAACACTGGCTATTATTATTCGATGTTGCGAACAGCATTTTGTGCAATTTACAAGCGTCGTTAGTGTTTTCTCCGATATTGGTTAAAATAAGGAATTTAGAACAGCAATGTCCGCGCGCGCTTTGTTCCCTTTCCATGCACTGTAATGTAGTTCCCCCACTCCACATCACTGCCATGCTCCGTTGTAGTTCGCAGTAGCGCTACAATCTACATAGATGTTGCTCCGGAGCTAACTTTATTACCCCCACACGCATCCACGAGCTTTGAGGTTGTTTATGTCTCCTAATTGTTGTTTGAACATTTTTTTCGAATAACTTATATTTTCGGAAATAAATAATCGAAGTGTAAGATTAAAATAAGACAGAAAAATAGAAATATATCAGAAATGTATAGTATATAAATATATTTGATTGCTCACCTATCGTGACAGTAGAAATACATGACCATACTGGAACAAAGCACCAGTAAGGACGAAAGAGCAAAGAGCACCAACGTAACGTGGGGGTTCAGTAAAAAGTATGAATCTCCAAAAATAGTTGATATGTTATTAGTAGTTGCTATTGTCCGATGCCGAAGAAGGGGCAATGCTCTCAAAGGCCCTATAACTTGAACCTAAAAGAATAAAATTAAATAATTACTATATTAACAAATTGAATATAGTAAGACGAATAACTTTTACCATTACAAGTTTATGATACAATTGTAAATGTTATTGTTTTTGTTGTTATTTTTATTACAGCGTCGGCTAAATATTATTTATCACGTATTATTGTAATATTACTTACTTTGTAGAGTACAGACATTCCAGCATAAGCTAGTAGGCTTTGAGCAGAGTTAATGATCAATTGAAGGCTGAAAAGACTTCCCAATATTTTATTGCACGACCAGAATACCGCAGGATACCGCACAGAGTATACAGCTAAGGCAGCAGCGTAATTAAAGTATTCCAAACTGATAGGCCCATAGGATTCAGCTGTAACAATTTTATCCCCCCACCCCTTTATTTTTAGTATACCATTAGCAATCACAAATAAATTTCAAATATATCTTAATGTCTTGTTTAACGAAACATAAAAATGTTTATTTATTTTAGTTTATTTTTTTGCGAAATTAAATTTAAAGTAAACATAACTTACCAGTCTGCAGTTCAAGATTCAAGGTTTCTGGATGATCTAAATCAGCCAAACTGTTCATCGTAAGCCTCATGCTTTCAGCAGTAATATTTCCCGTAAAAATACTACTGATTGGTGGCGCTGTACTCGATATACGTAATAGGCTCTTAGTCTTCATTCTACTTCTAGAAGAGTTACTTCTCACAACAGATTTTGTAGCTGGCCTTTTGCTTGTAGCGCCATATTTCATAGTGCTAGTTCTCATTACCCCTGCTATCGTTGTCGTTTTATGTACGATGGAAGGAGTTTCATGGCTCGTAACCATTGTGTTCTTTGGTTCGCTTTCATTAATACTTAACGGCACCTTGAGTATTGGTACCACAGTTGTACGGGTTCGAGAATTCATTGAAGGTTTCGTAGCAATTTTATCTTCATTTTGTACATCTGTTAACTTATCAGTCGGTGTTGTTAACGGTAATGCCGTCGTAGTTGCTACGTTCAATTCCTCATCGCTTTCTTCTCTAGATGCTAACGTTACAAAAGGCTGCGGTGACATAACACCAGCCAGCGTACTAACATTCACATTCGGATTTATAAAACTAAATACAACCAGACGATCACGATGTATCACAACCCAGTCGAGATCTGTTCGCCAAATGGCTTCTGCAAAACAAAAGTAGATATATTTAATGGTATCGCGTGATGACTGAGGTACTAAAGCATTCGTTGTATCGCGCTTTTTTCTTTAGTGACGTGTTTCTTTTTTTACACTATGGTCGCATTACATATCATAAAGAAATATTACCTTTTGGTAAAAACCCTGCATGTATTAGTCTCGCTTCCATAAGCAGTGACGGAAGAAGGAAACACATTGCCGTGCAAAGATGTATAAACGCCGCTGTAGGGCCGCCATGTTTCCACAAACTATTTGCCAGACCTAGAAATTATGCAAAAATTTTGTTTGCATAATTTTATACACTTTTATGAGAGATTCAACAACAAAAAATTCAACAATGTCAACGTTGAATCAACCAAACAATTTGTTTCGGCCAATTGTATAAGTTGTGGACAGGCTAAAGCAAAATGTGCCTTTATAGGGCACAACCTTTACAGCTGAACGCCAATAATACTTACTATGGTCTGGATTGCTCGATAGAAGTGATGGGGGATCATGCGAACAGGCATTTAGGTGACGGCCAAGCTTTATCCCATCGTTGGCAAAATTTCCTAATTTCAAAAAAGCAGCACCAAGCAAAACGGGAAGTAGAATAACACCAGACCCAGCTAACGCCAGACAGACGTAAAGCTCCATCTTCGGTGGCGGTGCATCCGCAGGCCAAGGTAGCGACAGATATGCTACAAAAATATCGTTAGTACTCAGAAATCTTCTTTCGATACCGTTAACAACGAAACCCATTTTTGATGGTAAATTCAGAAAAGAATTGACCACCTAATAGATCGATTCATTTCTACAGTAATCGCAAACTTTGATGTTTGATATTGTAGGACAAGTTCATCTTCTCAAAGTCAGAGAAGCGTTTTTTATGAGGATTTTACGTAGGAATGAGAATTGGTTCAATGATGGGAATATTTTTTATTCTGAACAAAGGATCTTTCTTACAAAATTAGAATCGGGTTGATACGTCATACATACCGGTAAATCGTTTAGCATATCGCATCGCGATATATGTTTGTAGAGCCACGGCAAGGACGCCATACCAAACGGACCAGAGACTGTTAACGTGGCCACGTAAGCAGAAATTTCTTCTATTCGAAGATTTTGGAGGTTTGCATGTCTCGCTCGTAACACCACTGGAGCTAATACTGGATACCACTGGTAGTGGCTTCAATGGTTTCTTGTTTTTTATTTGATGTACGTCGTTATTATTTTCATAGCCCATTAAACTACCGCTCATCGACATTATGGCCTGTAAAAAAAAGTTGGTTCCAATTTGTAGTAAATCGCGGTATTTGACGAAATATATGTGCTTTTACTCTTACTCCTGTAAATTATAGTGCGCGTCTCTTGGTGCGCGACCAATTCTCTGTTTTTTATAAGTAAACGTATGTTCCGATTACCTAATCTGGTGCGTATTACGCCGCTTAACGTTTTGAATGAACTTCATCGAAGTAAGTGGTTCGACGTGTCAACATTTTTGCCAGCATTGGTATCTGGAAAACAGAAAACATACACACATACATATTTGATATATGTTAAGATATAATCCATAAAGTGATTGATTAAGAACTCCCAATTAAAATATTTCCGTTGATTTCAAAAATACGTAAGAAGGCTTGGGAGTAAAGTTAAATGACTCAAACTGGTGTGTCGAAAGATGGTATTGGTATGTTCTTTCAAAACGTTGGTTTCCGGATTGGAGACGAGTTCAACGAGGCATTTTCAAATAACTAATTTCAAATAACGAAAGGTACATGGTATAAATGAAGCTGACATAGCGCTAACAATTTCTTCAATTAAAATTGTTGTTCCCAGTGTTTCTAAAATCGACACCTCGCTTGAGATTCGAATCATTTGGTGCAGTGAGTTTAAGGTCGTTTGCGCGCAGAAATGGAGATTTTTACAATCAATTGAGTTACGATTCTCCCGGACGTGGATGAGGATAGCGCACTAGCCGACCAGCAGAATGTAACTTATCGACATTCGCAAAAAGTGTCGGCAAGTTACCTACAATGATAAGGAAGAAAGACCACATGCTGTACAGTAAATTCAGTCAAATCCAATGCTATATGCTGCTGCTATCAGGAGAAATTCAATAACATTCTCCTCAGACATCGCGAACCATATCAACAGAGGGGAAGAAGGAACGAAGAGTGATAGACGTACGACAGTTTTGTCAATGAAATGCAGAACCCAGAAGTGGATTCGGTAAGTGCAATGTGGCATTGACGCGAATGCAATGATTAAAAATTAAGATTAAAGATGAAGTCAAACGTGATAGAGGTTGGAAACTGGCTCGATGCCCACCAAAATTCACTGCATTTTAATGCCATTGGTCCATGTCAGTGCACGCTAGTTCTCTTGGATAATGTGCTCACCCTCGACTGGCTCGCGCAGATTAGTATTCACTACCCAATGAAGGAACGTAAAATCGATTCGAGCTACATGCACCACCCGTGTTAGATGGAAACTGCACGTAAAGCAATTTTCGCGATACATCCGTGTACTCACTTCGTTTTCCCAATTATTCGAAATTTTAGAACTCTGTCGAAGACTCAATTCTAATTTGACAACATATCAATTTTCTCAGCAATATCGAAAATCGATATTGACATAATAAGTATAACCGATATTAGTACCCTTTTAGCGATCTTCCTTCAAATTACCAATTAATCGTTTGCAAGTTTTTAAGACAATTTAGTATCAATAGTTTTTAAAAATCGATATCATAACGGTCGTAAGTTTTAACTAAAAATGTTAAATTATCATACGTGGCTCCTAAAAGTAAATAATTGCGAATATATCTAACAAAAAATGTGGAAAAGTTACATTGTTATTTTCCCCGGACAACATACATCACTGTGTGTACAGAACCAGCCCCTCATCCATTACTGCCTAGACGCAACAGAGGTAAAGCTCCCGATGGGGTGCCACGACACATGAATCAGCCATGGTCAAAGATGATTTTGCCCAGCAAAGGTGACACGATGAAATATTAACTGGTATTCGTAAAACATGTTGGAGAAAATTTCTTCCATGGTTATTTGCCGTGTCGTGCAACAATTTCTACATGGGTAAACCTCGGTTAAACTACCCCCACCCTTCGCCCCCCCCCCCAAAGACAAGACTAACTTTGAAGGATGAAATATTTTTTACTGATGATCGGAATATTTTTTCTTAAGGCACAATTCGAGATTACTAAACGCAAAATGATTTGACAATCCTGTCGAATTTAGCCGGTAGTACATAATTATTACTGAACACACTTGAATTGGTGCGTGAAATCGAATGAGTATGAAAATAAAGCGATTGTTCTAAATAAGTGGACGATTATAGCGGTTGAAAAATTCTGCAATCTTTTAATTAATAATTAAAATTCATTGGCCACGGTAAGACCACTTGATTTTGTAAGAAATGTAATTATATGTAACTTAATATCCTTTGTAGAAAATTGAATGTTCTATGTATGTATACTATACATAGTCTGTTGTTGTAAAGTTCGTGAACCTCATCTTTCTGTGTCTCTCTTACTCCCTAACTTCTATTCATTCCGAACGGGATTCGGTAGCTAGGCCTTTGAAATCAGCTGTGCCTTACTGACCCAGTCATAGATCTGACGATTTCGGGTCTCTTATTGTTGATAAGGAACCGTATCACTGTAAAACTGTGGTTGAGCTACATATATACTGCAGCGTAATTTTTGATAATTTTTTGTGCACAAATTTGATAAAAGAACTAAAGTTTTTATGATTGGATATTTATGAGGGTGGATCAGAGAATGTTTCTGATTTTTTTCAGCCCCGTACCTCCCCGTGTTCGTACAGAAACCACATACTCGATCATGAAAATCGAATAATAATGTGACTTAACAATAATTTTCATTCTGCTTCCATTTTTTTCCAAATGGCCTTGGCTTTCTCAGACGCTCATATTTGCGAAAGGGTTAAGATTTCGCCATTTTGATATCGGTTTCAATAGATATCTTCTTACGTGGAGAAAAACTAACACATAAATCTGATCTCAGGTCAAAAGCACAAACTTGTTGCTTCGAATCTAGAACGGAACCATTTTAATTTATTTACTCCGGTGGAAAAAGATCCCTGCAACACATGACTTCTATGAAGTAACCCGCTGTATTTAACTTTCGAGTTTTGCTTGTAGATTTTATTGTAACACGCAAAGCCCTGTTTGTGATAATTATGAGAAGAACCTAGGAAATGTAGCAGTTAGTTTTGATAGGCTGTGTTTCTAGTGTAGCAAATAATCGACAAGCATTTACAGAGTTGTTCTTATCTGTATATATATAAATCTGTAGGCGTTTTCTGTATGTTTGTTTGTTCCAACTTGGCACAAAAACTACTGAGCGGATTTCAACGATACTTGCACTATTCGAAAGCTCAGAATCTTGGGCGTATATGGCGTCTGTCTTATAACGCTGTCACGTCGGGGAGCCAAGAATGAGCTTCGTGTAGAACGATTAATTTTTAGTTACTTTTGTCTCGTCTGGCGGCATAAGGCGGTATGAGCCGTCGTCGAGTAACGAGCGAAGCGAGTCCGATCTGCTAGTTTAATATATATTATTATCGATCCAATTTCTCACCGAATGAAATATTGTAATCTCATTCACAAGGGGGTCCTAAATGTTATCACATACCAGGTTTGTCGATATACAGCGGTAAGTATCGACCGTAAACTATTTTAAACCTAAACCGGTGGCCTTAGCCTTATTTCAACTAACTTTCAGAAGTTGTAAGTGACGCTTTCAGCGATAAATCGATTGTTACATTGGCAATGGTAATGTTGATTAAACGATATACAGTAGTATGTTAAGTATGTACAATATCTACGCAGACTAAACCAAGTCTCCCGGAATACTATATTTGTTTGTGAATTTGGACCAAACAAAATGAGTCTCGCAGAATTTTCAGTCTATTACAATTGAAACGTTATACTGATCGTCTGTTCCATCATCGATAACATTCTAAATATGCTATATGCTGACAGATTTGGACAGATTTAGGCAGATTATCGACTTTAGAAAACCCTACAACGATTGCAATACGAAACATTTGAGACACAATCTCGGTTCCTAATTCCATTGCCGATAAAATCGATGACTGTTTACGACGCTCACGTAGAAGGAGCAATTGTCGCACATGCACGGGTTTCTCCATTTCATCAGTAAAACGATTCTCAATTCCCAGGACAAAATTTGATGCGGAATAACTAGAGATATCCACGGATATCAACGTACATGCGTAGAAAGGTCAGGAAGGAACCACGTACTGGGAAATCGATGGAAATTTTAGCAACGCGACGTGTTTTTCTACGAACCTCTCGTGCTTCCCTGGTCGAAATTGCCCTCGGCAACGGGTCGTTGCCCGATAAATTTAGCCTTCTCCCTCTCACATCTTTCCACCCCTCCTACGCTTCGGCTTCTCTTTCTCTTCTTCCCAGTTTTCATTCACTCATTCACTCTTATATACACTCTTCGCCAAGGGTGGACGAAATGACAACAAAAATAACTGCGGCTCCTGACGCTGCACCATGCTGCTACGTGTGCTGGGTATTCCCCAAATTCGTAACTACTATAAAAGATGTATTCACCCGAAGAATAGGACTAACTCATCAAATGTTTTGCGACAGTATCGTTCGGATAATAACTATAAATCCATTGATAATTGTCTGATTCGTGCCTGTGGAACCACTCCAATTCTTCCTTATCTTGATCTAGCAATCGGAACGCCTGCGGCTGTATGGATGCAGATTATATCTCGAACCACGGTCTACGGGTCATGGGCCACGAGCCCACGAACTATGGGTCACAGAGCACGCAATACTCTCCTTGAAGATTTAAATAAGCTAGTGGCAAGTATACGACACCGAAACAAATCGTGATAAGACTTGCACCTGCTCTCGCGTGAAAAAAGATGCTATATATCATTTATACAAGGTAGAACAACTACTTATATTTACATTAGTCGTATCAATAACCAAGCCGAATGTACTCTTACTTAACAGTCAATTGACTACGCCACGTGATTAAGGTGAAAGGAGATTAAGGGATTAATGACAAAGGGATGAAGCGTCATTTACTAACGACCACGCCCGGTGGCGTAATGAACTACCTCATTAACGTTGCGTGAAGTTAATCAAGCAGTGTAATATGTAACGTAAAAATTGAATAATCGACTCGACATCTAGTTTTTTGAGATCTATTCAAATTCCGTTGTTTGGGGGGCGGCAAGGGTTGCGAACAATCGCAGCGGAACCTTGGCCCGGCAGGAAACAGAAGACTGTACGGCAGGTTTCATTAAAAGGACCCGTCCTATCGCTAAAAAATGCGGTAAGATGAATCGAATGAATATAATGAACGTAAGCGGAAGAGTAAACGATGTCAGAAGGAACGAAAGCATTCAGAAGTGAAACGATTGTGGAAAAAGTGGAGACGCAGAGCGCAAACGCACCGATCGCGAAGTGGCAATTTCAGGCTGAGTGAGCATGCGGGCATGCGAGTGCAAGGTCGAAGAAGCGGCCACGGCTCTCTACGAAAATACTGCAGCTGTGTGGGGCGCAGAAATCGATGTGCGCGACCAGAAGTGAACGACTCGAGCGACGGGACTCGGGAGCTGCGCGGAGTGGAATGGAGTGGGAAAGGATAGAATGGTATGGGGCGGTATAGCGTTCCACAGGGCGACGCGACGTATCCCGCTCGATTTTGCGCACTTCGCTAGAACCCTGTGGCTGCTGAGAACTGACAATGAGACTAACCGTTTTGGCACGGATTACTTCATTCTTTCCTAATTCCTGAAGAACGACAGACTTTGCCTTCAAATCTGACCTTGTCTTCGGATGTATTCGATATTGGAATGTTTGAGACGTTAAGACAATTGTTATCAGTTGATTAGCGACGAGAACAACGGAGTCGTACTAGGAACGTCGTAGAGATCGGTTGTGTCTTGGCTCAGGGAGAGCTTGATTGTACTTACTCCTTGTTCAGTTTAATAAAGCATTTACGAACGTAACAATACTATACGCATAAGATTAAAAGCTGTGTACTTACGTCTGATCTGCTATTTCACATCCGCATTGTTGAAGTCATATCTCCCCTGAGAATCTGTAAAACAATAATAGTTCAGCTATAAGTTATATCGATAAGGATACACATCTGTAATGTGTCTGAAAATCATTGCATTGGACCCCTTAAACTCTGTTATGGAATTTAACAGGTGCTTTGGTGCACAATCGTCGCATACAGTAGTGTAGTATGAAGTATGTCAGACAAACCCGCTTATACTCGCGTGGCGCTTATAATTTCAGTTTTGCTCCCCCTTTTCTCGCTCATGCGGAAACGCATTGCCTTACATCCGAATGATACTCGATTCCGTTTGGCTGGTAGCGGTGCAGTGCGCGGAATTCCCGAGCAAAATTTAACTACGTTACGAAACTAACACTTAATAACAATGCAATAAAGATATATCTGTATATTGTATGCATATGTATATTGGGCACTGGGTTAAAATTAAAATAACAATTTACTCATTCATCATTATTTCTTAAAATGCTTAAAAGTGTTTTGAATATTGCACTAATGAATATCGAAATGTATTTTTAACAAAATTAGTTAACAAGATACAATAGCCACAGTGAAACTATGTCGGGGAAAATACGAAACAATAAGCTTTGCATTTTGAAATCGCCGTTGATGTCGTTGAATGGCTATGCCTAGGTGAGCTTAGAGAAGTTTGCTTCGACCAAACAGTATAGTAGTATTTCCGGACAATCTGACAGGCGGAAGCAGCAGGAAGTAAAAGTATTGCGACACCCAATAGTGTTCCGAAGTAACGCTAACAGTATTCGTATAGTCTCTGAAGGGTGCTGAAGCCTTGCAGAAAACTGAATGACACTTTTGCTTCAGATATCGCGGGGAAACGACTAACAATAAGTATATATTATAATAAATATACTAGATAAATGATAGAATATATATTACAATATTCTAATTCGACTGCTTATTCAAATATAATACATGTATATCAATTTATCTTTTTCCGCTACGACTCAATGTTTCGCAAATGAGTAAAGATATGAAGAAATTGTGCAAATAAATGTTGTATGGCTCGAAAGGGCTCATAGGATTGCAAAATAGGAATGTTTTTCCGAAGGGGTGGTTTTTAGTTATTAATGTTAACTTAATTTTCTTAAATGGGTCTATCTACTGTTTTACGATATTCTCAATGCTGAGGTCAAGTCGAATTCAACGAACTATGACAAAAAGTGACCGAGGGTGGTCCACCCCCTCCGGGGGTTGCAAATTTTCGCCCTTGAATATCTCATAAAGTATTAGGCGTAGCGAAAAGTATTATAAACAAAAGTTGCACGAATTAAATCAAGCTATAATTTGACGGTATTAATTTAATTCTATTACAATTATTTCGTCATTCGAGGGGGTAGTTTATGGCACGGTGTTAGGGAGGGATTTTAAATTACTCGATGATGTACACGGTTGGATTCGTCTTGCGTTCTTGTATCATAATATAATAAAAACAAAAAAAAGGTGGTCATTGCTAAAATAACAATTGTTTATACAAATTTATGAAAATAATAATAAGAGCTTGGAAAGTTGGAAGATTTATTCGTGATAATCCTAAGGGAATCTCCAAACGTTACGAGCTCCCAAGAGTAACACTATAAAAAGTTGGGTACAGAGACTTTCCGCGTATTCAGCAGTTACATGCAACGTTTAAATCAACCCTGTGTTTCCTACACAATGACAGGTTCCATTGAGAATACAAAAAAATTTGCCTACAGCTATTTCGATAAAAAAGTACGGATATGTTGGTGAAAATATTTTGCGTATATACGATATTGCAATAGGGATGAGTTTAAGCAAATATTTCTCGTATAAACCTATATCCGTTTCACAGTATTCGACATCAAAAGATGAAAAGCTACGTGTTAGAGGAAACAGTTTCTATTTCGCACTCGGAATTACCAGACAGATAGCAAGATAGCAGTAATACACCTTCAAAGTTCAAATAAACCAACTACAGTTGCTACACTATAGCACTGTACATCACAATTCAAGAGTGTAAATAGTCTACAAAAGTGAGAGGATGCTTATTATTATTAGCGAGATACAACTAGAAACGCTAGCTTTCAGTGAAATTACTGATTGTGGATAATACTTGAAAGAAAAAAAGTCTTCTCATATGTAGAATACCTTATTGTATTTCATTAACCATTTACCTGCAATCAAATGTAGAATTTGATATTTATTATTTATTATTGAATTTAATCAATTTAAAGAAGAAAAGTAAAGATAGAAGGAAAAGTCAATAGAAAAAAAATACAAAATCAGACAAATTGACGAGGACAATTATGAATAGAAATCGCAGCAGACAAACAGTTGATACAAAGTAGGTGACAAAGAAATACAGACACCACCTGACTGACAATGAGTATCGTTTTGGAACGATTTAGGGATTCCTAACACGGTCCAATCATTTGCTTTGGTTTCCTAGTAAGCGAGGCAGCCGAGATAGTATGCAGAGGCGCTAGACCGCTAGACAGTGTTCAAGGTGGAAATTAGCTCACCGGAAAGTACGTCCGCAAGCCCTTCCGCGGTGGCTCAGGGCCGTCTGCAATGTGCAAGGGTTGATTGTACCCTCCTATGTACATTCCGCGAGCGAATTCTACGCGGCATACGCTATGATGCACTTCCATCATAATTGGCTTCGGACTGGATTTGGGATCAGACTGTGTCCTGGAAGGAATGGCCTGTCCAGTTGACCGAAGGAACTCAAGCTACGCAACGCGATTCAGGTCGCCGATAGGACAGATGATAATTGACAATTTTGATCTCTGGCGAAAAATTTTCTATGATTTTTCCTGACCACATTTTGAGGAAAATTAAACTTTTAACGATTGGATATTTATTAGGGTACATCGGAGAATGTCTGCGATTTTTTTCAGGTATCATATGGTATACAACTTTCCATGACTCTAGCATTATCCCGTCGGAAGATATGATTTCTTTTAAACTTGGAATTTCAAACCCCTGTAATTCTGAAAGGGTTAAGATATCGCCATTTTGCTATCGGACTTTTCGGCTTAGATTGGCGTCTAGAATACGTAGCAGAAACGGGTAAAAGAGTCACTGAATCACTCGGTATATTTATTTAATCTTGAAAATGATTGAATTAATTATTCGTAAACAAGATTAAGAATTTCTGGATGATTCTTTGAGACGTATATTATATACATTTGTATATTTTGGTTGAATATACAATTGTTCATGGGAAAGGAATTTTTACTGGATGACTTAAACCACCCGTCAAACAAACTCTGCATGATTTACCCCTGGAAAGGGGAGACGAGGCCGCTAACTAATCGCCGCTTTGGGTCGATGCGCTTCAGTACAGATGAATGAACATTTACTATAGCCATTCAAGCGACCGCAATGGAATTTGAATCGATAATAACAAATAAATTTATCTGTGGAGAAATTCATGAAACAATGACGGATATCATTAGCTTCGTTAAAAAGCAAAAGAAGATAAGTAAATTCTATGCATAAAGCAATTTATTAAGTAATAATTTATACAATAAAACCAGATCTTGTATTCTGCAATTTAATTTCTAAAATTCGTCGATTGTTCATGCATTATAATTTTCACATTGTAATCTAGACGCGTGTCAAACCAAGTTAAGCCAATTGCAACACTTGTGTAGAATAATACAATTGATAATCGTTGATATTCAACTGTACAAGCGCATGCGTAAAGAACGGTCGAAAGAAGTAACCCTGGTTTCTATGCATACAGACAAACGCATGCGCGTGCAAGCTACTCCAATCGTGATGTGCCTTCGTTTGCATCGGTGGCCAGAAGCTCACAGTCATTAAGCAATTAATCAGAAATCGCATCACATGCCACTTTCCGATTTTTTACCAGATTTAAACAAAATAGTTGATTGTCGTTAAAATGAAATATTGCAAATTAAGAAAAACTGTTACCAGAAATCGATAGTTCTATTTATGTACTGTGAGTTTCGTTGAATGAATCATAGTATGAATACAACAGATTTTTTGTTAAATTAAGTTTTAATTCGTGACTAAAAACCATCAATTTGCAAAGGCCATCCTTATATCTTTAAAATTAACGAAAATATTTAAGGCTGAAAGAATTGCAGAGATTTTATACGACATAAGTAGTTTTATTTTCGCAAATAAGATTGAAATTCGTTTAATACTCGGGATATGTCATTTGTTAGCGACACGTAGCACAGAACAGAATCGAAATTGTCACATTGAGTTTCTAATCTATCTTCCCCATACTAAAGTTCACGCAATAATGCTATTAGTTACAGCAACGTATTTCTGCAGTGGAAATGTGCAGAGATAGCACCAGTCGCGTATGTGCAGCTACAAGCATGACGATGCTATTCGTCGTTTCTGTAGGAAAATCATGCCTGACTGCCAGTAATAGAGTAAACTTTGTAAACAAGCAACTTTAGACAAACGTCGAGAAACACAATACCGCGTTAATATTCGTTTGCAGTATAATACAATTGAATCAAAAACTTAATATTCCGTTAGAATCTGTCAAAAACATTTTCTATTCTATTATGATAAAAATGATACGAAATAATGTCGATGGAATAACAATAATGTGTGTTACCAGGGTTTCTCGATATTTGTTAAAAATATTTATTAAAAATCTTTGGAAGCTTTGATACTTGTGGAGAACTTGTGTATTCAACACCGATAATTTTAGTTTAGTATCGTCGAAAACCATTTGAGACATTAAGATTCCTTAACGCTCAAAGCCCTATGCCTATAATCACCCTTACAACCACCAAACAGCGATTCTAACCCTGAATTTCAGATTTGGAATCTGTGAGGGAGTTTGAGTACTTATAGACTGTGGTTCAATTCCATTAACGACTAAATACCCAAGCACTTAACCCATCTTAGGCTTAAGACAGGTTTAAACTCTGCATTGGAAGCGAATGTGTTTCCCACTAGTTAGGCTATTTTGAATTCCTGCTCAATAAGAATCAGAGTTTTTATCCTGAAATTTAGCAGCCGGAGAAGTCGATATAGCTGCTATTGTTACGCAGCGATGCTTTATCCAGCGGGACCAATTAGCAGTTAAAGTTTCAAGGATAGAACCTCGACAGCCAAGTACTCGTGAAAAGTACTGAATTCAGTAGCTCGAATAAACGAAAGATAAATGAAAAGGGTTAAATTACCAGAATCGCTGTTTTAAAGATCAAATATGACTCAATCATCCGTTAGCAAGGTTTCACAGATTTTGACTGTGGATGGCTCAAAATTAGATAACTTAGGTGAAATTATAGTTTCACAATTGCCAATGAACTTAACCAACACACAGAAGTGTAACGTGAGATTTCTTTCTCGTGTATGAGATGCGATTGAAGTCGATGGTAGATCTTTTTTCATACCTGGAGAAGATCAAACGCTATTGTAACAGGTACATGCAACGCTTGGAAAGTTGAATTTTCGAAAGAAACCAAAAGAATAATAATAAAAAAAAGAACCACTCGAAGCAATGCAACACTGGGTAAAGCGGCTACTTCAAAGAGGATGAGGGTCACATTTACATCAGGCACTTCCTTTTAAAATGAATGCTTTCCGAACGTTCTGACTACACCTTGCATCTGTGCTCAAGGCGCTCAAGAGCGAAACCGTACAATTTGACTGCAACAAGCATATTCACACGCTCTGAGAGACCTGCAATGTAACGATAAAAAACATACATATTTATATTCCCCTTTCTGGTATTCTAATATATTCGAAAAAAAGAAATGTATATATGTATTTGTATGAGTATAATGACGATGAGGTTTGTCTACTGGAGCTTCAGTTTTGTGAAAGTATTAATGACACAACTTATATAGTAACAAAAGTAATACTAAAGTCAATATAATTACGCTATCTATAGTCAATTGTATGAAAGAAAGAGAGGCTAAAGGCTGAAATTGAAATTAGAAACTTATTTACGTATATCGTACTTGGTTTTAATTTAGTCAACGAAGGATCATTAATATTGTATTAGAACAATTGTATAAGAACATTACGAAGTATAATTTTTAAATACAATTATTCTAGGAATATTGTATCATTGTTTCGAGAAAAATAGTATATGTATGATGAGATTGTTGTTCTTTTCGGTTGTACAACTCTCTTGGGAGCATAATCTCAAGCTGGAACAGGTTCCTTTACGAGTTCACGTTCTTCTCAAATTGGAATCCGCAGTTTTTACGTTTGAATTGACATTTGCTTTTCGAGCCACTAGGATTTGCAAATATCCGACACACGGTGGATCGATCAATTCCTTCGCTTTAGAGAGTTGGAAGTTTTTCAACTGCAACCAGGTGGTTCCCGAGTTTCTTTTTTTGTCAGTTAAACCCAGTTTTCAGCTGGTCAACGGTATAACCGCGTAATCTCGATACCAGCAATAACGTGCGGTACAGAGGGAAAAAAATCAATAAAATTGTGAGATCACAACAGTTCACATATCTCACAGACATATTTGCAGTTTGATGAAGTGATGTATAAGATAAGAGGCTTTGATTCACAAAATGAAACCAGAAAAACTTGCAATGAAAAGCGTCAGTAACAGTGATACCTGACATCATGTACTCGTTCAAAGACCAAAATGATGAAGAAATCTGTTACGAGTCCCTAAGCTACGGTCCAATGCGACACATACTAGTCTGTACTAGTTTCAAATCCCTATTGGTAAAAACCTACTGCGATCTTTCCCCCAGTAGGCCCGAGACAAAGCATAAATCCCTCTCTCGGTGTGTATGATCACTTTATTCCATGAAAATGCAAGAACAAAGCAGCCGCGTTCTACTTGAGAATTCAGTGAACGCCTTTATAACAGAAAGTGTACGGAGGAATGAGGCAGAGCCATAGAGGCCTTCGAAAAAGCGTAAGCTATCAACGGAGTCCCCTTTCCCATGTTTCTTTTATGTAGGCATCACGCACCACTGGCTCATATGACTTGAGCTGGGGTAAGAGCGAGGGTAGTAAATATTAGCCAGTGGTAGTAGGAAACCAGTGACACCCTCGGTAACCGTGAGCGACTATGCACTTGACTCGGTAGGTGTAGTTTGATATCACTGAAAGCATGCGTGCACCGAATCGTCAATTTTCGTCAAGGGTGAATTCTTGTTAACGCCATCAGGTAGAACAAATTGGTGTAACCTGCTCATTATCGATAATAAAGTATTATTACTCTCGAAACTGCAAGTCTTCGATTCATTTATTCATTTTCATTTATTCGATATATGGTTGGGTCTTCCCTGTTTTATCGAACGCTTAAGAAATTATAGGTGTAAAGACCGTATCTAATCATATACAACATCCCCGATGCGTCAACGCTACGAGTATATCATTTGCTCGAGCAAACTCGTTTTCGGGGCCTGTTAGGATAGTAACTCGCAATATACTCTTAAGTGACGTAATATACAACGACATAACAACGAATAATCTTTATTCCATTCGGAACACTGATTTTTCTCTGAATCGAGTGAGAACAGAATATATATGAATTTATATTCATAAATACCATAAATATGAATTTTGCATTATGCATTATACTCTTATAATCTGTCGTATTGTTCATGAAACCCGAAGGTAAAATTTGGAGATTGCTAAAAGTCATTCTGAAATTAGAAATTACGGGGCTATTAGAGACGGGACAAAAAAGCGACGAAACAGCAATTGTAAAGAAATCCTTTGATCGTAATAAACGATGGCAGTATTATGAGAGAGAGTCACGGCATAGTATGTATAATTATAGTCATAGTGGTTTGCGTGTAAGCGCGATTTCCGTTAGCGTTGCCGTTGGTGTTGTTGGCGACATACCGAGCGATTCGGTGTTAAGACATGCCATACGTTGGGGGGGGGGGGGGGGGGGGGGGGGGGAATACTGGTTAAACGCGAGCGAGTCGTTAGAATCGGTAGGATTGTGCTGGCACGTGCCACGGGTAATTATTAAGCGACGATTAATCAATCACAGACACGCTTGGTCCTTTCGCGCATCGGTCCACCATTAGCGTATTCATTAAAACGCATTCGGGCTGGCAATAAAGCCAAAGCCAACTTGTAATACGGACTAATGCACGCAAACCACAGCCATGCTAACCAATTTACTGGTCACGTGTTTTAATGTCCCAGCAGTATTCGCAGAAATCGTTTCATTATTCTACTTGCACAAATATCTCTATAGGAACTCTTTCAAGCTCCTCATTAACTCGGATAAAAGAGGAGGTTTTCATTCGATGGAAGTTCGATTTTGACAAATGGTATAAAGGGGATGAACGAGTTGAATGCTAAATGAGAGTAGAGGGATAATAGCGATATTTAACACTCGAATCAGCGCTGGCCAACTGGGGGGGGGGGGGGGGTGCTAGGGGGGGCGTAAGGGGGTTCCAACATGACCAATTAATTAAAATAATGTACTCTTGTATATGAAAAACTTGACAATATTCCTATCGATGTGAAGTATGATAAAAGGTACATTTTATCGTAAACATTATTATTTGTTGTAAATATATACTCTTAGCAGTCGATGCAAGGTAATCGTTATACTAATGGATACTCCAGAATTTACGGATGTGTCAATAAAAGATAATGATAGTGACGAGGCTAGAGAAGCTTCCGGACACTTGGAATTGTCATGGTAACACCTTCGCGTGACACCTGTCGCTCGAATTTGGATTTCCGTAGGTTCATTGGTACCCCAAGGGAGGAATAGAATATTCATGCAAAGAGGGATTCAACCCAGAATCATTAAAGAGAATACTGAATATTCAACCACGGTTGATCATGAAAACTCCTATTACGATTTTTTTTCTCCCGGTCAAATGTGATTGCGAGGAAATGCAAATAAAGAAATCAAAGTAGATGCATATGGTAATCATTATGCGGAATTAAGTATCTCTGATATAGTATAAACATAGATGCATGCATTCTATATATAAAAAGAAGAATGAAATATAATATTTCCGAACTTTAAGTTTCTCTTTACAATAAAAATACACTAGTAAGTATAATTGTTGAGATATGAGAAAAATGTGGTTTTTATTTAGGCTGAGGCAGAAGTAACAAAAAATATTAAGTTTAACATAACAGATGCTGGATACGTGTTGGGTACATGTAATAGCAGATACCTGCATACACCCGAAAACTGATGAACGTATAGTACCACGAGACAAAGGACATTAGATACCCTTAACAGCCATAAACCACTGATGTGCACTGGCTCGCAAAAAAGCCAGAGTGAGTCACCCTATCGTAACGTAAATAGTTCACTGTTTCCTTCATCCAGATTTCTTGTAACAAGATATATGTTATATTCTATATGATATTATAAAAACCCGGAGGAAAAATAAAAGTTTCCATTGTTCATCATGTTATAGATCACGAGAAGAATTATTGTATTATTTTTTTTTAATATTACGATTTTCTTACTCTTCAATTCCATTAACGATTCTTCGAATGTCTTAACGCAAGATAAGAAATCTCGTATTACAACCAAATTGTTTCTTTAAGATACTGATTTCCTATCAAAAGACATGACTGACTGACTAACGCAAAAGAAGTATAAGGCTCGTACAAGATGTACATGTAAGTAAAAGTATTGTACTTACTCACGCTCGCACCGAACGACGTCCGTCGCAAAGCAGGTCGTTTCAACGCTCCTGTACCCTGAACCTAAATCTGGCAAAATGATCACCATCTGGCATTGTATACAATTCTAGGCCATCGACCTTCCGGTTTCTTACTTAGAATTAGAACATCGTGCCTTGAACACCTTCCGCACTAAATCGGAAGCTGATTGTTTGTTAGCTAGCTAGCGTGTGTGGTATTTCTTACATACATGTATTTCCATTAATTTTAAGTATAACTTCCACTCCTCTATTGATCAAAAGAAGCTTCGTTATCATGAAATATAGTAGCAACGATTTTTAGTAAAATTCTTAGAAAAGTTGTTTATAGAAAATATTGGAATATTATTAGAGTCTAAGGTATAAATAGTAAACTAATAAAACAAAAGATACACTAAAACTAGTTTGCATTGGCTATTTCGATCAACCTGTTACATCGTCTCTGTATCTTGCACTGACCTTTCCAACCTGTTCACTATCTCACGCTTATGCATAGTATCTAACGTAAGACTTTCCACTACACGATGAACTGTCAGAGTAATGTAGAGTAAAACTGTCTCGACAAGAGTGTCAGACCGGTGGCCCAGTCTCACAAACTCTAATGTCTGTCTCCACGCGTTCTGTAAACTCAATACACCATATAGTTATCATATAACATCTTTTATTTGGTTTTCTTTATCATTTAGATACACTCGTATGCTATTATTATAGTTTCCTGAAGTTGCCTATTCTATAATCTTCTCTAGATCTATTCTATTGTTGCATCGACTGTTGCATATTACTTTAAACTTTGTCGTTGCAGATTCATCATTAATGAATTAGCAGAAAGCAATTGAAAAAATATGAATATATTCGTAACAACTATTCAAGTTTTATTGGAATTTTATCTAAGCGGATGATTTTAGAAGAGTAAATATATCGAGGGATTTAAAGATGCGAATGTTTACAGTTTACGAAAGGTTTAATAAATATGGATATACACGTAACTATGCACAAGTGCGAGTCATCGCTGACCCCCATGGCGATCAACCATGTTAAAACGTGTTAAGATCGTTGCACCTGCGCCTATGCACACAACCATCCTACCTACATGTACTTGTACCTGTATTAAAATTAGTACGCTGAACAGGTCCGGATATTACTGGCAGTCGGAGTCTCTCGACCAGTGGTTAAAAGCTGAAATTCAAAGGTTTAACTATCGATGATTTCTCGAGCTGAATTGTCATTCAGAAACATTGTCTATATTTCAAATTTAATTTAATTTTTTTATTTAATATTTGGTGTATTTTTGTATGAGTATTCACAGATATTTGACCATAGTTTAGAACACAATTACTATAACACAAAAGCTAATACATAGATAGAACTATAGTTTCAACCCTTTCTTTCTTCAAGTGAAAAATCTATAGTAACCATTAGCACAATTCATTTAACCGAATCCCTCTGTCTCTAACCCAGAATAACTAGAATCAATATAGTAAATGTAGTTTAAGTTTTTGGAATTTTATGGTCTTCCGTACATTTTTGTAATTCATTTTACAATTTTTCTATACGCATATGTGCATTGTGTGTCTTAATCACTCTACGCAAGTCAGAAGGGAAGTAAATTTTTATCGACATATCTTAATAGGGATAAGCCAGGATATTAACCGCACCAGAATCCGTTTATCATTGAGAGCCTTTGTTTTTGACGTTTAGGTCGATCGTTGTGCTGTTCATTTCGATTTCGACACGACCAGACTATCGATTTTAATTATGAACCAACCAACGACTAGCGCTTTGCAATTCACACTGAAAGCGCCACATTCGCTGCGCCACCGACACAATGCGACGCGATGCACTGTCACATGATAGTACATTCTTCGAAAACGCGCAAACATCGAGCTGATTGTCAGAATCATTAGAACTGCTACGAATGCGCTCACTCGACCTCGTCTCTTCTCGTACAGATAGAAACAAATGTTTTAGCAAAAACTCCTAAAAAGCTACATCAATATTCTCCTAAAAGCCTTTAGTTGGTACACTTTTTCAAACCGTTTCATCATCGAGAATAATTATCGAGATTCAAATACAGGATTTTAGAGAATAAAAGTATTGTATTGTTAACAACAGTAAATATGAAATAATGTCAATTTTATGTTAAGAATAAATAACTTATTTACAGATCAGCGTGATTAAATATGGCTTAATTAGCTTCTCCTGGGATTTTATTTACTTCCTAGATCAATAACTTGTGGGAACAAGCCTCATATTGCAGAAGTCTTCGGCAGGAGAGAACTTCGATTGCTTGAGTCTAGGTAAAATAAACAGCAACGAATCTTCAGGAAAATGTTGTTTGATGTGAAAAGATTTCGAAGAAATTAATGATAAAGTCTGTCAAGTCTATATTTCTAGTCATTTAGTATACATCTAATATCAGCAGAATAAATACATTATACTTTTTGATATAATTCAAGACAGTGAAAACCGACAACTGATTAATTTCTGAACACTAATCAGATTTATACGTATTTTGATTCTGACAAAATTCCTGCCAATGTTACGTTCACCTATTACTACAAGAAGAAAATCAGGATCCTATGTGAATCAATAGACAACTAATTAAGAAAAAAGATAAAGAGTAGGAATTGAAAAATTATATTCGCATCCAACGAATGTTGCTAAGAAATATTGATTCCTTTCGATCTTACATCTCATAAACAAAACATACATCTAACATATTTATATCTGATAACTTAACGTACATTTAATATATTATCCAGTAGTGAAGAAGATGCATATATACAGAATACTCACATGACTTATAAATATCAGATATAACAATGTAACTCTGCAATATACGAAAAGTTACAGTACAATAGAAAAAACCATATCCACAGTTGCATAATCATCAACAATAAAGGTTCAACAATATAATGAATTTATCATTTGAATAAACGTCATAAACCTAACATAAACCTATTTGGAATATTGGTCGATCGCTTTTCATCGGTAGACACAATTTCCATGATACATGCATTGACACGTTTTCCGTATACATCTATGTTTCGCTCTAAGAATATGTATGTGGACTAGTTTTAGTGTCCACGCTGACAACTCCAGACTGCATAGAAACTCTAATAGAAAGGCAACAGGGGCAGATTATCGATCGCTAGGAGTAAGAGTGCCTTATATATGTTACTCTGGTGAGTAGGGTGGTATCATCAATCGGAGAATCCGGAAGAAAGACTATTCTCACACGAAACCCAAACGATATTGATCCGAGATGAACGCCTTCTTGAACGACATGTGAGTCGATTTATATTTATCACAATTCGATAACAATACACATAATATACGTGTAAAGCAAATATATGTCATTTTTGTATACCAAGTATCTTTGTTTACATTCTAACAAAGTATTAAGTTGAATTTTGCGATTATCTGACCCTTTTATAGCAATCTTCACAAAACTAATAAGTACTTTGAGGATAGTTTTGTTTAACAGGATTTAAGTTATTGACAAGAAAAATAAAACAGTAGAAGGATAACATATGTCTAACTACAACAGTACATATGACTGAAATATTTTAATTATTAAATAGTATAGGACACATACCGTACACTGGTTGTTAGACCTCAGCTATTCCTTCCTGTAGGTAGAATTAAAAGTTCGTCGTACTTCTGCTCGTGCTTATTTTTAAGTTCCTCGCGAAATATCGAATTCACATTAACAGTTAATTACCGTTCACGATTGGATTGGAGCAGTCCCACGATCATAGTCTATTCGAACTAAAATTTGATTTTAATTAAATTCCTAAAGGATATTACTCAAATCGAGAATATCATCGTTCCGGACAGTTCCTAAGAAATTTCCTTTATTGCAAATAAGTCTATTCGCTAATCAGAAGAGAATAGGAAGGACGCGGATGCGCTCTTTCACTGATTGATTCACTCTTGAAACCGAATCACTGATATATTGTATATACTATATATGTATATGCAACACCGGCGCAGCTGCGTGTCTCGAAAATCACAAGTGGAAGGTCCACCGAGCCGCGCCGCGCCGTCACTACTGCTGTCACTATTGCCGTCACTGTCACTGTCACTGCCACTACCTTTATCACTGGCACACTCCTCAAGACCAGCCCTCAAAAGTTTCGATTTATCCTAAATCGGTGAAAGGAACAGTCAATAACTAGACAATTAGTCAAAAGCACAACGCAGTAACTAGTAGGAATCGAGGAACGAGAAAAGATCCAAAGCCGATTAGGCTTGGTGTATGCACAACCATCGAGTTAGGAGCGAGGGAAACGAAGGAAGGAGCGAAAACGCGAAAATACTCGCCACGAGTTCACGATGGAATTCACGCTCACTCTGAGCTGGTCCACTGGCTCGAACTAAGCGCGCGTCTGCGCTTATGGCTCGCCCTTTTCATTGGTCAGATTCTCTTGGTTCACTATCCCTACTACCTTCAACGTATTCAGAGGTTCTCATTCAGTTCTATTTTCTGAAGCAATGGATTGCAAGGTGATCCCAGGTACTCACGTTCACAACAATGTATTAAGCCAGTGCCACTGCAACCACCACCGCACCCTACCTCACCATGCCGCTATACCACTGATTCAGGACTCTCGAAATTACGGCCTCGAAACTGCTGCCTCGGCCCAGCCTCGTTGAACAGAAACGAACAGAGAGAAAAATCCTGATACAGGGGCAGGTGCTCCGTTCTGTTGCTCTTCCTCTTCTTTTTTTTTTTTTTTTATTTGCTTCAGTCTTCGAGGGCCCCAGAAAAATGATATAAAAAGTTTCGAGACGCATGCTCTGCTCGGTTAACTATGACTGCATCCTATTCACTTTTCAAGAGGGGAATTCTTTAAGTACCTTAATGCGAATCTTTACGCCACGCGAACTTGTTATTAAATTCGCCGAATTGAATTGTAATTGTGGTTTTCGGTTCGAATGAGCCTTAACCGGTTCTACGTAAATATTTCGGTTTAAAATAACAGGGGGATCGAACGGAGATTAATACAAATAAACTTAAGAATATTCTTTTTGTTTTACATCTGTGAATTATATTGATTAGAAATTTGAACAATCCAGTGTTCTAATTTACAGTCTCTATCTTAATTTTACAATTTAAATTAGAAGAAGCCATTGCACGGTTCAACGGAAATAACAAGATTTCCTAGTATTCAACAAAAATGATTATGACGTTTCGATTCACAAATGCGGAATCCTCTTCGGAATATATACAAACTAAAAATAATAATAAAACGGCAGGTGTTAGTTGAGCGCGTTATGCACAAAATTATAATAATTTCTTCGAAAAGATTCAAAGATTTATCGTTAATTTTACAATATTCTATTGTGAAACGTCGTAAGATAACAAATATTCTTCTATTATTTTTGTCTGCTTGAATTCACATCGAGTCGTAATTGTCACGTAACGAGGAATACTCTGACGTTTGAATTGACGGAAAGGAATATTTTATCTGTCTATGCCTGTAATCGAATCAGTCTGTAAATTCGAGGGGAACTCGCGGGTAGAGTACTGGTGGAAAATTCAGTTATAATCCCATTTCAAATATTTCGACGTGTTGTGTTTACAGGACTGACAACGTGATGCTTTCAGACAGTGGCCTGATATACTGACCGTTCACTACTTTTATGTATTTCTGTATAGGATGTTTTTTATGTATAGAATTGCAAATGCATCGTTAGCTCTCCCATGTCCTATAAAACGTAACAATTTCATCCTACGTACATCGATTCACTTGCGTCTCAAAAACATGGAATAATTCCCAAAAATAGTTTTCGTGTAAAACGACTTGTTATGAGTCAGAGGAAAATATTTTACTCTTAGATTTTGTTGAAAATTACATATAATGAAATTTGAACACTCTTCTGAATATCTAAAGATAATTGCATTGGAATTCATTTGGTACAATGATGAAACTGCTTGCAAAGCGTTTTGCTTAATTGTATCTATAGTCATAAATTATTCTGCATTTCATTATCTCAATACATTTCCGTCGTGTCGTTATCCGCGATATCGTATTGACTTTGTTTTGTAATATATTGTAATATATTCCAATATATTCTCTAGTATTCAATTGTACTCTCCAATAGTATTCATCGAAATAATTCCCATCAAACCGGTAGCATTACCCTCTGTAGTTTTTTTATACTCCTTAGTTTCCAACAAAGCGACAAAGCGGTAGACATATACCACTTTCTATCCTGTGTTTTGTACGTGTATATAATATATTTATTGTACAAAACTACAGGAAGAACTTAAGATACACTCATAAGTATTTACTGAACCAAATAAATTCCGATCGAATAATCAATTAGAATTATTGTATAACAGAATTATTGTACAACAAGAATTATTGTATAACAGAAATTATTGCGCAATCTGTATTTTGCACAATAATCTCCATCAATAACCATATTTTAACCATACAAAATTACGATGATACGTTGCTATAAATTTTATACATAATATTGTTTGTACAATATCTAGCAGGCCTGAACGCAAAAGACAATAAAATATCTTTTGAATAATGATTCTGAAGAATTAACTATAAAGGTGTATTTACGTATAGTAGTTTTCTGTATATTGTGATATAATACCAAATACATTACTAGTTTCAATTTACCGAAGTCGCAGGGGAATATATATTTCTCACGTAAACGTGAGAATGATGTGGTGGATCAACATAAGGTTCAGATTTTTAATCAAACATTGAACATCTGTGCGTAGGACCACACAAAGCGTTATGCCGAGCTGGTACCTAGTGATGCGGCTATGGCATCTCGCGTAACTTGAGGAGAGAAACCCAAGGGTTATTTAACCTCCTTGTCAACTAATTTTCTTCCAGATTACTGGCATAACGTAAGATTCCCTAAAACCGTGTACGTGAGTACAATATATTCGACAGCTAAGATTTAACCTGTAACAAACCAAATACACAATATGCACACCTTGAATAGAATTTAAAGGATGATTCTCCCTTAAATATGGAAAAATGTCGAATTCCAAGTAAAAAAGTTTACGTTCTTATTGATTTTGAAAATTTACTTCGCTTAATAAATATCAAGCTGGAGCTTTGATGACAGTCCAACATTTTAGCAAATCAATAATGTTTATCGAGCTATATATATATATATATTTAACAGTAGGTCTGATTCAACGTAATCAAGAGACGCGGTAGAGTCTTGTGCCAAGTATTATGTATACAGGGTGAGGCATTTGTCTTAACCACCTCAAAAATTTTCGTCAACTTTGAAGATAAGCGAAAACTGTTTAGGTCAAAGTCGAATGGTTCGAAGGATTGTTGTTGGTGCTCCTGATGTTCGTCACTCGGGTCCCAGCGTAGCTGGGGGAGCATTCACGTCCAGCTGCGTCTTTGGTCCAACTTTTTGTTTTCTACCAAGAAATTGAGCACCTGAAATTAGAAATTGTACGTCTTCGAACATCCTCGAATTCCACCCGGGCTAATCGAAGCGTAACAGCTGGATTATCGCCAGCTGAGTTCCGGTTGAATAATCACGTCGATTATTGTCGTAATATTGGCTATTGGAAGCTAAGAGAGACGAATGGCTAGGATATGACTAAACGGAATATTGTATGACTTCTATGAGGTTTGCAGACAGCGCTCTTAAACCCTTGGTGCACTATTTAAACTGTCATATTTAACTAAAAGACAGTATTTATTGGTAGTAAAGCAATCGATATCATCAATTCTATATCTAACGATAAGTAGAATACTTAAAAACATCGGTCGGTCTGTTTTCTCATATTTCTCATGAAACTTTTATACAGGGAGTTCAAAAATAGGAGAGCAATCTATTAAGGGTGTTTGTTATGGGCGAAAATAAAACGAAGAACAAGTATGAAAATTTGGCGAAAAACGTTTTTGTTAAGGGGGAAAAAAGGTCACGGGACATTTTCGTGTTGGCTGGTCGGTATAATAGGGAATTTTTTTTGTTACGGAAATCGTAGTGTACCCATAGACACGCAGCCGTTTTATGAAACTGTGACGTTACCTTGTTGTCCACATCCTAACTTACCATAAGTAACATGTAAGTACCGACACTGTCAATATTTTTTAGCTCTAGAGAGGCCCAGTTCTGCAAATAGCAGAACTGTTTATACAATTGATCTACTTGTTTTTTATATATATTTTATTCGATCTGAATCGAACTCTGTGAATCTCATGAATATGCTTTAGCTCCGAGGGAATATCGGTAATGTTTCTTTATTTGAGAACGAATTGAACTTACTTAGGATGTGATCATTCCAAAAAGGAGATTCGATTTATTCGATTTATTTCGATTTATTTTTTGCCCTTAGAACTCACGATGTATCGAATTTATTGATTATTCTGTATGGCAGTTTTGAAATTTGACTTTAACTCTTACCGAATACTTTCTAAACACACGAATAAGAAAATATACAATTTCCCAATGGTTCTGAACGCTGAAACCTATGAGTAGTAAAATAAGCGAGTAAATAAAAACCAGTTTTTCCACAATTTCGTATGAACGCGGAGGCTAAACGTAGAACCGTCACTAATATTCGCTAGCAGAACTGGAGGGAATCCAGGAGGCAATGAGTGGGACTGTTGAAATTCCCAGAGGATTCGCGAGTATTGACACTTGACGGTACTCGGTAAAGAAGTCGGCTTATGTCACCCTACTTGACGTGTTATTGAGAAGAAGAAGATAGGAGAAGTAGAAGTGAAAACGGGGTGTGGCAGCTTATCGGAACCGAAGCGTATATAGAATAGCAGGTACCTTTGATTCGGGAGACTTTTCCGACGAAAAGCCGATGATCGATAAGAGGTAGTCTCGACTTTTGCAAATTTCAAATCGAGACTCGCAAGGATAACCACAGTATTAAATTGATGTATCGGGAACTATACACAGCCGCAATTTATTTTTGCCCCTTAAATTTATTGCGGATCTTTGTATACAGTTGCGATTTATTGCTGTCCTTTTGAAACTTTCTCACTTACAACAAATTACATAAGAGTATACGTCTTTCATGACTTATATTTTTAACTTTTATCAATAAGTCTCGTCTAGGGCCAAGTACAAGAAGACAAACCTTGTATCTATTCCGGAGACAGAAGTTACTCTTGTCTTTGCAATATTAAAACTCCATAAACAAATTAATTATAAATCATGTATAGTTACTGTGCAAAAGTAAAAAAAAAATAACATCATGACAGAGATGGAAAACTATACAAGATGATTGTTTCACCAGTAAACTTGAAAGTCGTGCCACCATTTAGATTTTAGATAAACCATTCACGCACGTAACTATTTATAATACGTATAAAGAGTTCGCCCGCCCTATTTATTGATACACACAGCCCAACTGCATCACTCGTTCCGTGGCTGTATTGATAAAATGCATGAATACCTTATCGCCTCGAAGTTTAGACACGACATTCATTTAGACACACCTATGACACGAAATTCTTATATATTCTCGGTGTAGGTTCCGGAATGGTAATCGGTATTTACTGCGGAGTATGGCTATTCGTTTTATGGATAAAACACGAGTTTCTGCAGTTATCGAGTTAGCGGTTTCCGGGTTTGTCATTATACATAATCGAGATACATGAAAATCAGTCACAATTGGTTGAAATGCCGTTTCAAATATTTTTTGTCTTCAATACGCCAACCGCTAACAGTATATAATACGAATGTGAAAATTCTCGAGCGATTTGGTCGCAATCATGAAGCGTCTCAGTATTTTGATCGCCTTTGCGTTCATGTTAGTTGTTTTGAATCTTAGCGGATCTATACAGGATGTCGATTCCACGCCGCTTGTTGTGAGTTTTTCCGTTTCTCTTCTCAGTTTTTTTCTTCTATTTTTTCTCATTTATTCCTACGCTTTGAAATTTGCCATGACGTTTCACGGGGTCATACAACAGTTTGTACGATTCTTAGGGTGGAGGCGCCGTGGGAGCCCGTGCCATTCGACTTCAACGAAACAAAGCTGCGTCAACGATTGATCAAAAAGATGGACGCGGTAAATTAAAAATTCAGTCCGGCAATAAGGCCGGGAGTCCATCATCGAACCCGAAGTCATCAAAAAAGTATTAACATTCGACTTCAAAGATGTTTAAAATGTGACTTGCTGCCGAAACGCCGCGAACACAATACGGCTAATTAATAATAATCAAGTAACTTGTTATACTCGGAAGGGAAATAAAAGATTGAGACAAGCGAAAATAAGCTTAAATCTTGTTATAAATATAAATAAACAGTAAACTTGTTCAGATAGAAGGAATACACAGCAAACAAATTCATATCGTTACACATAAGGCAATCGTTTTCTAGAAATCACAGTAAAAGGGAATAAAGCCACGTTTGTGACTTTAGTAGAAAATAAAAAAAAAAACACTAATATATTATGATTATCAATGTAATCTCTATAATTCTTGAGCATCACAGACTATCTTCCTCATCTGTATATTCATAGTCATCATATATTTTTGTGATTTCTACTTCATGTTCGCAGAGTTCTTCCTCGGATAAATGTGAGTCCCCTTCCATAAATTTTGCGAACCTAAAAGTCGTACGTTTCCGTTATTGTACATATTCCGCTATTAAATAATATAACCAATAAATTAATAATGATCTACGAAATACCTTATAGGTGATTTGAGCCTTAAAACTGTCCGCCATGGATTGCATTCAGGACTGGAACAATATTCTTGCAATTCCTTCAGCGCTTTTTGAGTTTCTTTAATCCCTTCTTTACGATACTGATCTTCGGATAGCAGTTTCCGTCGCACGGGAAACATACTGTTCCTGATTGTGATCAACATGAAGAGATAGCAGATGATAGATAACACGTTGCACAGAGATTTTCAAAATATTCAACTTAAACGATTTAAAATTGCAGAAATATAAAAGCAAAAAGAATTGTAAAGAAAAAAAGACCTGTTACTCAATATACTGAAATTTGACGTGACGTGACGTACCACTGCTAATCGAAAAAAAATACATGCAAAAAGATATTCGTTTCAGTGGTATATTTTGATATATTTTCTACGGAAATGTCTTTGGAACGTGGCTTACTAGCAGAATCAAGCTAAGAAGATTTTGGAAGGAAAAAGTGTTTTAGGCTTTACGTTCAAGTAGTAAAGAGCATAGAAAGAGAATTTTTTTAGAAATCTATAAACGTGAACAGGTATTCATTGAACTAGAACCCTTGGACCTTAGTATGTTCCAAATGTACCAGGAATGGGTGAGGCAGCGACTGATGTAAGTGCACACTACGTAGAGCCTTGACAACTATAAAATTTTTATTGTTCAGGGTCTCCTTGTTGTCATCAAGCTGAAACCTTTACGGTTCTATTCAATAAAAGATGAAACATCCGGTGAAACTAATTTAAAGCTTATTAAGCATCGCCTCAACCGTTTTGCTTTAAATCTTTTACAAAAACACTACGCAGGAATATTCATTAAAATTTAATCTTGACGAACACAAAAATGCAGTTTCCAATCTTCGTTGGAAAAATATAAATTGATGTACACCAAATCAGAATACATCGTTGAAAACGAATTATAAAGCTATTCAAACTTAGGAAAAGTATTAAAAAAGAGTAACAAAATACACACTGAAAATCAGCCTTGACGCCAAAACATAGTAACAATTTATTTTAGAGAATATAAATATTCAATAGGTTAAAAAACAATGCAACTACTGTGAGTTAAATGATGAATTATGTTAATGATAACTTTTGAAATTGCGTAACTAAAAACTCACGAGTCTACTACAAACAGATTTTTATAGTGATTCTTGATAAATGAAGACAAGTCATTTCGGTGTGCTTACCAATATTGCTTTCCCTTTATAAGCATAACAATTGGAATATTGTAGAGAAGTATTAAAACTATGCAACAAGCAAATGATGCTTCCCGAAAATGACTGCTGTAGAACATCATGATTAAACCTAGAATCTAATTGAAATGATTAGATACTTTACTTTCTTATGGTCATAACTTTTATACTATATATATATGTATAAAAAAAATTATCATGAATTACCTGTAAAAACCATTGTATGATGTTTTTTGTTCGAGGATTGGTTACTGGACCAAACCGATAACAAATTAAAAAACTAATCAATGCAGTCGTTAGGATGTACCATAGAACGTAATTTTTATATTGTACTATAATCAATTGTGCATTTTCTACCAACGCTTGCGCAAGATAGAAGCTCATTGTCCAACCGGTGCCTAACATTAGATACATCATTTTCCCCTGAAAAATCTTCGAATGAAGTATTCTGCGATGATGAACAAATTGAACATACGTTAGAAAAAATATAAATACCCTTGGCAGTAGTCTGCTTATTAGATATATTAAGATAAGAATGGAAGTAGTCACGCCAAGCGTTATTCCGCATATGTAATAAAATAGCGGATTTCTACTTAGTTTTTGACCGTTCCAATATAATAAAATTCCCAAAATCATCGTGGCTACTTTTTGAACGTCGATATCTAAAAGTAATAAAGTATTTAGGGATTAAATGTCAGTGGAATTTCAATCTTATTCGTATTCCAATAAAATGTTCCTTGTAAAACTTACGTGTTAGCGTTATACCAACGGAATATTTATGTTGACTCGACGGATGTACGTAGATGCCAATACATATATCTTGGAACGGATCGATTTTCAATTCCTTATTTCTTTTACTTCCCGACCATAAGCTAAATCTCCATAATTTTTGATTTTCTTCGTGTTTTTCTATTACTTCTTGCGGACGTATTCCGTCATAGAGGTCATAGTTTTCAGTTTGCGTAAGCAAGTGCATCTGCAATGTACAATACAAAGTTTCAATAAATCAAGGAATAAATTGTTTCGATTTTACTTTTAACGAAAGTATCGAAATTTATATTGTGAAATTATTTACCGTTAATGTCTCCCACATATTTGTTATGTATTTTGATTTTGCACGATGGCAGTATATCTGCAGTACTTTTTCATTGTTTTGTATAACGGTTCCAGGTTCTAAGAAGTGAACTGCGCCATAAACAAAATTTCAATTAATTTGATAATTCAGTTTGTCGCTCCAAAAACTCTTCAAAGTACATTATCTTATTAAAATTCTCACAGTAAAAAATTTGCAATTAATTCTAAGTAGTAGGTTTCAAAATTTATTAATAACTCATAATGTTCATATAAATTTCATTGTAATTCATTTTAAAACTTTTAATACCACACGAAATATTAAGCTGTCGTTAAAAATTATTCCAACGAGGAATAATTTTTCTTATAAATTCTCAATATTATTTTTTTATTGTACCGGTTTATAGGTTATGTTGTATTACCTGACTCTTCAGATACTGCAAATTTAAAAAAGTTCCCTGATAAAATTAGGGATATCACAAATACTTTCAAAGAAAGAAGTATAAAGTAAGTCATTCTAAGAATAATAGATAAATATACAGAACAAGTACTATATTATATCAATTTCAGTTTCTAAGTAAACTGAAATTTAGACCGATTCAAATAAGAATGACTAAATGTAAACACACGTTGTTGTCCGTATATATCGTGCACAGCGCAATACAAGTGGCGAATATACGAACTACAATCATTTCCGTTAGTTAGAAATTCATACTTATTTGGGTTGGGATCTCGATGATTTTAACATTTAACAATATATATATTTCATTACTTTGACGAATCTACACAAATCTACATATAGTCATCTGCGGTTTAACAAAGTCGAATGTGTTTGATGGATTCCGTTTATGACTTTTCGATCTCACGTCTACAAAGTAGACTATACTTGTTTATTGTTGACATTTAAGGTTGTAAGCACGTAAAGCAACAGGAATCAAAGTAGGCAGAAGTATAGTCGTTAATATATTAATCAATATATTAAATTACCTGTACATTTCCATAAAAAAAAGAATCATGTAAATTTATATCTATATCTTAGATTTTGCAATGAGTCAATTTATTACGATTCAAGGTAAGTTATTACTGATCTAAAATAATAAAATAAGATTTGGGCGCATGCATGCGTTTGCGTTATTGAAATCAATGAACAATACCGGATAATATAATTTCTTTAATAAGTCAATTATTTCTGGCAAATTTTAACTACGTTTTAATAGTTGGACAATGCGGAAATCAACTTGGATCTACATTTTGGCCACTGGCGCTACACGAATATGGAATTCAAACGCCAAGCGGCAATATGCCTCATTTAAAAACTCATCGAAATTATATGAAAAATATTCACGACTTATCGGATGCATTTCATAGTTTTTTTTACGTACCTGGTAGTACGTGTGATCTAAGTTTTAAAACTTTAAGCGATTTGAAGGAAGTGAAAGTGAAAGCTAGAGTAAATATCTTTTTTGACAAATATTTAATGAGTATTTAGAATTTTAACAGATATATCTATGTGTTTCCAATTGTACCAGGCTATATTAGTGGATATGGAAGATAGCGTTGTGGCAAGATTTAAACAAGGTCCACTAAGAGATTTGTTTGACGCGTCTTGCATCGTAACAAATTATCCAGGATCCGCAAACAATTGGTAATATTATTATAGAGCGAAAGAAGATTTTATATTCTCAATCCGTAAGATGTGAATAATCGAAGAAATCAAAGATACTCGCAATTTTTAGGGCAGTCGGTCATCACGCACATGGAAACGAATATCGCGATCAATTAGAGGATACTATACGACGCGTCGTCGAAAAGTGTGATCGATTACATGGATTTTTAATGATGCACTCACTTGGCGGTGGTACAGGCTCCGGATTAGGAACAGCAATATTGAAACAAATAGCTGAAAACTATCCTGAAATTGACAGGTAATTTATCTGCTATTTTTCTTTTTTTTCTAACTTTTTGAACAAATTATTACACTATTCGAATAATGCATTTTTCGACATTCTCAGTAATTATTTTTATTTATCTTCGCAGATTAGTGTTACCTATATATCCGACATCGACGGAAGACGTAATTACATGTCCGTACAATGTACTTTTAGCGACACAGAAGCTTATCAACTATGCAACAGCCGTCTTTCCCATTGAAAATAGATCACTCTTGGATATATGTAGTAGTCAGATGCTAACCCGGGAAAATATCGATCAAATTAATTATAATGCAGCGTCTGCACCGTTTCAAGATATGAATAGCATTGCAACGAATATGTTCTTACATTTGACAAGGTATTAAATTATCCGATAGACGATACTTTCGATTAGATACGAGTATAACAGATATCACAGTTACTTATTTTTGAACAGTGGCTCGAGATTCCCTGGGAATTTAAACTTGGATATAAATGAAATATCGACAAATTTAGTACCATATCCAAAACTACATTATATATCCAGTAGTGTTAGCCCAGTTGCATTAACAGCTCCCGCCATCTACAATACGCAGACAACAAAGTGAGTATCGAGTTAAATATTTTTAATGTCAAATTTGCAATTTTAGTTTTTCTTAAAAAAAATATTTACCTAAATTTCTTACTATAAAATCAAGTATTTCGTGCGTGACGGACTAATAATAATTTCAGATTGTGTTAATCTGTAATTTTTTAGATTGTACGACGAATTATTTACAACTACCTGGTCGCGACATAATCAATTAGTCAAAATAGATCCATTTCAGCCTAATTCGATAATTTTGTGTTCTGCACATATGGCACGAGGGAATTTTACCATAACTGATATGAAACGAAATGTCGAAAGGTAAATAACACATTTTCAACACTATGATAATTACTTCAACGTATTTGGTTCAATTTGTATACAGATTCCAAAGAAAAGGTAAATTTACTGTTTGGAGTAAAGAAGCGCACAAAATAGGTTTATGTTCGATTCCACCAGCTGGACATACCGCATCGTTACTGAGTTTACTTAATTCTTCTGCTATGTCGTCTTTGTTTAAAAATATAATAGAACAATTTAGAAAATTGTATCGCTCGAAGGTATTGTGAAAGTAGTATTACGGTACTAAACTATAGATAAAACATCTGAATTATGAAATAATATTACAGGCGCATATACATCATTATACGAAAGTTCCTGGTTTTGAAGAATCAGACTTTCTAAACAGCAAAGAAACTATTACTGACATATATTTGCGATACAAGGAATCCCACAATCAAAGCGACAGATACGTACGACGAATAGAAACTATTTAATAGTATCAGTGTCGTAATATATAAAGCGAACTCTTCGTGTTATTAAACAATGTATATTCTCAACTTATTTATTATTTTTATACATTCACAGCATAAACAAAGTTCAATAAAAATACTATATCTATACAGAATCATAAAATTATGTTAGTCTTTACTTTGTGGTGACTGTGCAAATTTATGTCGTTAAATTTTCATATTTTGAATATTTGTTAAAAAGCATCCGAATGTCCTTAAAAGACGGTACGTCTTTGGAGATAATCACAAGCATTAATACCTGAAACTTTTTAGAAGCACGTCTTAACTCGCTGGAATTTGTGGTAAGCCAAACTCGTCTACTAGAACTCCATCCTGGAAAGAAATATTTGGAAAAGAAAGGTCATTTTTTACTCTTGGGACAAATAAGATTATCCTTTCGATAAGTTTATACGAGATAATAGACCTTGTTCTTTATGGTTGCTGTTCCTGGCTCTTTGTCCGGTGTGCTCGGTGCTTTAATGGCATCGTCTAAGTAACTTGTGTCAGTGTCGATAGCTAAATCATCTCCGAGTGCATCTAACTCTGCCGCTAATTCATCGTCGTCTATTTCTGGCATTCCGTAACTACGTCCCATTGCTTCCTGTACTTCGTCCGCTTGTTCCAACATATCAGCCAGATCGTCTTGCAAATCCTACAAAAATCAATATTTCCAAAAATATTTCTCTTCGAGTAACGTAGCACACTATGTATATAACACATATGTTCTATTCCGCTGTTTAGAAAACTTACCTCAATTTGATCGATATTAATATTCTTAAATTGTTTTTGCATTTGTTTCACGCCTTCTTTCATTGCAACGACAGTCGTTTGCGTATCTTTTAAGGTTTGAGTAGCGTAATTAGCTTGTTCTATGTTGAAAGCTTGCTGCCGCAGATTATCCACCTGTGCTTCGTACATCTTACGCTGTTTAAGCACACGTAGCGCTTTGGATTTAATTGCATTTTTTGCAGGGCCCTCCCTCATTTTCACCATCTGATCTTTATATTTCTTTAATTCAGCATCTAGAATTGCTATTTTCTTCTCTGCAGATTCTGCTCTGCTGTCGATCTAGAGATATCAAGAAAAATGATTACGCAATCCAAAATCTTCGACAATTCCATTCGATTCGGTACTTGAAATATTCGATTTGATCGTATAATGGACATTATTAAAAAATAACAAATTAATCATAGTTCGGTTAGAATTAAGTGCGAAGGAACATAACCTTCGAAACATGATTACTATTAAATTATAATTCTTACGCTGGCAATTGAATCTGTCAGACTTGGTAGTGGCTCTTTGGGTTTAGCTCGTCCGAAAAGTCTGTTCATTTTGTTGAATCAACAGTTTTTATTTCTATTTAACAACAGCAAACTCAGCACAGTTTGTCTTTTGTCTGAAACGTCAAAAGTGGCCAGACTCCACAAATGAAAGTTAAAACTTCGTTAGTTTCCAAGTTCGTCAATACACCGGTGTTACAGACGGAGACGGTAATCACAATAGTCACAACAATATACAACGATAATAGACGTCATTTTTTCTCTGTACATTCGGTAATAAACTGGTACTGTAAACTACGTAGTAGACAGCAATAATCACTTACGTATACTTATGCATACGTATTCGTTGGCGTATGTAAGTACTTAATGTACATTAATGTACTTAATACACACATATGTATATTTACAGGCTCCTATGACTCTTTACAAGAGTAGATACTCACGTATACTACTTACGTAGGCGCCTATTCGATTAGTCTGAATCAACGGAATGTGGTGCGCTTGTGCGGTACCTTTAACATTGAAACGTGATACTAGACGAATGTACAATTAGCCGGAATGTATTGCGATTGAATTTACTGTTGTAAGCGATATCTGAACTGCAAAAATCCATTTCATTGATCAAATTGCAAAAGAACAGAATCGTTAGAAATGATGCAATTATAGTACATTCCAGGATCAACTTTTGTTTTCATGACGGAAACAATGATGTAAAAGGTGAAATAAAATTGATTTCAGGGTGTTCTAAAATTAAATAGCTAGATTTCAAATTATGCATTTAGAAGTATAAAAAAAAACAATTTTTCTTCTGTATATTGAGTTGTAGGTTTCAGAAGTACAAAAATATAGGAATCAATGGTACGATATATTTAAATTTATTCTGTTTATTGTTAATGGAAAACGAAATTTGTACGTACTTTATTGAGACTTGTTACCTCCAAATGGGCGACAAATCTACAAATCTACAAATCTACACTTACCGACGAGATAGTGATAACCTTTCAATCTTCAAAAAAAAAAGATACCTCGATGTGTCTCATTCCTATATCCCATTCTTGTAACATTGAAAATCAAGAACTTTGGAGCGAGGCTTTTACGAACGCATTTTCACGTGGAAAATTGAATTTGGTTTATGATACAAGATTATAGTCCAAAATTATATTAAACTTGGATATAAATGAAATTGGATTATAGTCCAGATTGTCGATTGTCAAAGATTGAAATCTTTAAATACTTGATAATTGTTACCCGCCATTTTTAAATTGTACAATGTTTGTTATGAGATCAACATATACTCAGCCCACTCAAATTACATGAAATCTAATGTGCAGTGTTTAATTAGAATATTTTATTTTATAGTATTCTCTTGACCAAATACGACACAAGCAGAATAATCTACGTAGCTTGGAATATACATGCATTTCATTTACAATTCAATTACGTAATCTAATACGCAATCTAAAATTGTATTATATGATGCATCCAACGCGAAATTGCACATTAACAATATTGCAAGATTAATTTTGAAGTATTAAAATAATATTTCAAATTTGTCATTAAAGAAATATTTTAAACATGCTTCCTACATATCGTATTCAGACAGGTGTAATAAATACTATTTATTCGCGAAAATATTTGTAGATTCTAAAAACTTCTGTCTATAATATTTCCAAGGCAGAGCAAGGGTTCCTTTTTTTAAACTATTTTGATTCTTCAATATCGTTAGTCGACTCTTTATATTCAATTCTAAAGATACTTGTAAATTGTATTATTTTAAACGAATGAAAAATTTAAGCTCTTAATTCGTTGTATATTCTGGAACATTGTTCGATATCAAATCACAGATTAAAATTCTATCAGACACGCGCCATTCCCATGTATAATATATGCTCATTGCATACGGAATCTGTTTTTCTGGTACTCGTTATAAATATTTCGTTATTAATAATTACTAGCAGAATATTTAAACATATTTTCATATAAAGTACTGCGCTAAAAATAGCTGTAGAACGAAGCCAATGATATTTCATGCAAGCGTAAATGTAATTATGCATGAATAAGGTAATACAAGATCACGAAAATTGTGAATGCTGCCAGTGAATCAATTCAGCCAGTTTGCAATTTATGTTTATTGCCAAAGGTAAATTCGACATAAACATATTACGGTAATCAACGTAAAATATCTAGTTATAATTGGAATTATTCTTATCGTTTTAATTAATTTATAATTTGATTTATGAGTATGAATTTGAAAACTGATTGAAAATAAGAAATTTGTAAAAAACAATTTTTTTGCATTTATGTCACATGACTGAATTTGATCGAATTCGGTCATTTTTATTGACATTGTCTTGTTACTGATCTACATATATTTATACACACAATAAATATATTTCAAGATTTAGAGAATAATGTTACGAAGTACTTTAGATACGATTCGAAAGACTTAGCATAACTTGCGATGATGTAATTCACAAAACTTAAGTATTTACGACAAGGATAAGTACATACTAGTCTTTTGAAAGGAGTTAGTGACTATTTACTAACGGAATATTATGATGATTATTTTCTTTTAGTATTCGTAGAATAAAAAAAAACAATATTTGAGAATAATGTATTAATTGCGTAAATTACAGTATAGTGGGAATTCAATAGCAACACCAGGCAGGAAAAGTAACCCTTTTGCTACTATTGGTGCCTGTAAAGTGTAAGCTTTCAGCATAGTTTGGTATCATCGCCGCAAGGAAACTGTTTTTTCCTGATATTTTTCATTTCATGTAATTAAAAGCATCTTCTACTGTAGCAAAAGTGTTAGGGATGTATGTTTCAAGTTAAGTAAAGGGAATTTAATACCATACATTTACGTGCCTATTTATTTCGTTCTAAAGGCATTACATTCGCGAAGTCACGTTTAAATCAGAAACTTTTTTCAAAATGAGGATAAGTTTGTGAACAGTTTCCAATAAAATTCCACCTTTGACGCATGCCTCGTAACGTATATTAGGTAAAATTTTGAGAGAATTCGTCAGAGCGTAATATCATTAATACAGAGTGGCATTTTTCCACAGTTTCACTTGGCTACTTTTTTACGTGTGTATCTAATTGCATTCATATAATTGTATATGTTTTTACAAACTCTTTTTACACCTTTGATGCAGATTGTGTGTTTTAAAAATTGAATAACACCCACACAATTTTATTTGATTTCATCACGATTAAGACGACTTGTTCGAACTTTGACATATCTAGATCAATTGATGTGACATATGATCTGATTAGACATAATCCAACGGTAACGATTCTTCAGATACGATCTAAGATCATCAATTACGAGTTTCATAGAATACGTCTTATCGAAATCTACTGTATCCAACTTTCGTTTGAAATTTGATAGAAGAGTATAGAACTCCAATGTTTAAAAATTGTAACCAATCAAGAATCGAAAATTCGATGAACGTAGAGGTAACACAGGTACAGGTTTCGCAGGTTGAAGTAGAATGCAAAGTGGAATGGACGGTTAAACAGGAAAACGAATAAAGAGATAAATGATGATGTTTCGTTAGGAGTAAAGGTGGCGGTGAAGGCGTAGGAATCTCAGGTTAGCGGTGGTGGATTCTCCCGTGTTATCGGTGGTGGCGAGCAGTGGTGGGTGGTTGGTCAAAGCGCGTGCGTAGCTGATGTCACTGTACGACACAGCAGCGACGCAACGACGACAGCGACGAGGACGAAGACGAGGACGGAATAGCAGGCCGAAGATCGCCGAGCGAGCACACGTCTAAGCGGAGACTGCAGTTGGTATGATCTGGCTCGCAACACGACCAGTACAGTGTTCGAAAAGTCAGCACGACGAACGAATCGCATTTCGTAGACGCAGAGCCACGAAGCCGCGTCATCGAATCGCGTTGTTTCGGTCTTCTCTCGAAAGCTTGGTCGGGCGCAATCATCGAACGCGGTCTAGAAGGGGCAATAGTAGCAGCAGTAACGGTGGCAGTGTCGGCGGCGGCAACGGCAGCAGCAGCTGAAACAGCAGTAGTAGCAGCAGCAGCAGTAGCAGCAGCAGCAGCAGCAGCGGCAGCCGGCTGCCTGACTCTAAACGGCTCGAACTACTCGTGCCGTGGTAGAACGGCAGGGAGCTTCGGGTAGTTGCGGCACTTGTGGCACTCGCGGCACCGACGCGCCATTGGCTCAGCCACTGTAGTATGGAGAAGATCTGCCTCTACTGCTGGAAAATGCCTATCAGCGAATAGCCAAGAAGACCTGCGGTGTGAACCACCTGCAGAAGCCACCGGTAAAAATCACAAATACCGAGGGTGAAAGCTTTGAGAGTAAAACTGCTGTCCAGGACCTAACGTACCAGGAATACAAGGATTTAAAAAGGAATCGCGAAAAGTGAAATTTCGAAAGTGCCGTAAATGAAAGATCTGAGAAGAATCTGGCCTGATATTCCATATCATCCAGACTTAATTCCGATCATTGATTTCACGTATTCTCGTGTATAGTGTCAGGTGTTCCGTGCGTGTGTGTGCGTGTGTGTGTGCGTGCGAATGTGTGTTTCCGTTGTGCGTGCGAATTGACGCGCTTCGTTAGCTTATCGGTGATCGATCGATCAACCGATACACACCGCCGTGAAACAATTAACATCACCGGTTCAGTGGATTTTCCTGTAACGAGAGTGCCAACGCGCTCGGTCCTCCTCGCGGCTTCGCACTAGCTCACTCGAAAGCTGTATTCACTTGTGTCGGCGGTGCCGTGTAATTCCCGAAAAGACGGCGTCGGGACGCGGATATCGCGAGGAGCTTTGTCCTCAAAGAATACAGCAATTTGTTTCCTGTAAGATTCACTACTGGAAGGAATCATTTTGTGGTACACGATTCTGTTGTGTTCGGGGGTTTGCATTATTGGAAACCATCAAAAGGTCGCGTGGTACCGCATATTTGGGATGATTCCAAGTGGCCCAGTGTTCTGAAGGCAGAATTATGTTTACGAGAGGAGGCAAGTGAATTCGATGTGAAGTGGAAGTGCGATATTCTGAGGGAAAAAGCCTGATTCGACGAAAGGGAGCAATAAGAGAATGATTGTTATCAGGTGGTCAGTCATTCGATAGCGAAGAGGATGTTACGGGAGCAGAGTTTCTCCTCGAATTATACGAGAGCGACGTATAATTAGTGGAATTTAATCGGTTCGGACGTTAGTCGTGTTTGCGTCGTAGGAACAGGCAATTACCCAAAGGGACGGTGCCAAGCGATTCAACGCGAACAGATCGCGAAGACAAGGAAAAGAGAGAACGTGAAGAAGACAGAGACGGAGCGTCGAGAGAGGAAACGACGGGAAAGAAGTAACGGAAGAAAAAAGATTGGAATATTGACGAAGGGTGCCCTGTTTCCGAGATCCGTGGGTGTTTTTACGCGTACACTGTGGATCGATAATTGTCTCGCGAGCCCCAGCCTGCGTTGTCGACGTTCCTCTTCGTTAAAACAATTGTTTTATTAGGAACGCTTGATTTTGAGACAATTAAGTCCAACTGCCAACCTAAACATACGAAAAAACGGAGTGTCGAAGAACCTCCTGAGTTTCCGAAAGGGCCTAGCAAAATAACTCCTTATTGCAATACGAGCGTACGTATATTTGACGACCGGTATCCCCCGTGCTTTATGGGGGACTTCAGTACAACCAGTCTCTTCTCAAATACATTGTCAACTTCGAAATCGTCTATCGGCAATACCGCCAGTGCATCCGCAAACATAACGGCATCCACAATGCAGGACGACCTCTTAATAGAAAAACAAGCCATTGGCAAACCTGCACCACTTTCGCCAGGCAGCGGCCTGGAGACTGTGGGTGGTCAGGAAAAGTCGAAAGACGTAGTCGAGGTCGAGAGTATCGCCATCACACCGACGACGCCCTCCTCCACCGAAAAGGATATCACATGTAGCACGACCTCGACCCTCCAGGGTTTTTCCGATCCCGGGAGAGTACCGAGCCTCTGGTCAGCGGATAGCGAAAGCGATTTACATACCTTACCCGTTAACGGGTCTATCGCTGCTTTCCAGAATTTCCCCGCGGGTGGACCGGCTGGTCTCTTCGCAGGCACCGTCGCTACAGTCTCGACCGGTACCCGCCGTGCCATCACAGCTAGTCACAATTTTCCTCAACAACACGGTAATGCCGCAGCTCCCAGCAATCGTCATGGCCTTCAGGTCTCCTCTGCTCAGCAACAACAACAACAGCAGCAGCAGCAGCAACAGCAGCAACAACAACAACAGCAGCAACAACAACAGCAGCAGCAGCATCAACAACAGCCAGCACCAACCTCACACCCGGGAGTTTATCTTCCGGGAAAAGGTTACGCGGCTTGGTCCGGTGGGCCCCAAGCACCACAACAGTGGGGTGTTGGGCCGCAAGCTACAGCAGCCGTCGCTAGTCCCGGGCTTTCACCATGGAGCCGGGGTAGGTCCGTGCCAAATCTCCCGCCGCTCCACTCCTCCCTCCATGCGGCTGCTGCTGTGGCGGTCGCTGCTGGCCTTCAGGGCAGGAAACCGAGCCCTACATTCCCGGGACACCCGGGTCCAGCAGCTCATCCTTCCTGCATCAGTCCTGTTAAATTTCGTCGCAGTACCTCATACCCTGGTAAGGGTAACATGTATCCACCACAACCCGCGCCAACATTTGAGGTCACCGCGGCTGATGAAAGAGATCTACTTCAGCTACCACCGTTCCAGCAGGTGCGTTTTGCTTTTCTTCTTTCGTTTTCAGTTTGTATATTTCTGCGGATCCCTTCGCCGATCGATTCGGTCTTCTTTATCAGCACTGGTTGGCCCGGGATTGGGAACGGGGGATGTTTGAAACTGGGTCGATAGTATCGTACTGTTTTCTGCAAGGCTACTTCGCAGGATGCATTTGTCTGCGTTGTGTACCAATTTCGACAGTGCTCCGAATCTTTCCTATATCTCAATGAGCCCTTTCAGAGAATCAAATGGAAAGGTGAATGCTCTACAGATTGCATGATTCATTGAATTAAGAGTTCTTACCTTATGCAGACTTGCTAAGTCTGAATTATAATAAGATGAGTTATTATTGAAATGAATTAGAATATTACTAATGAACACATGAAATATCTAAATATTGGATTTCTTGGACATGTTAATATGAACTTTTTAAATCTCTTATCTCTAGTGGTAAATAGACAAAGTTCAGAGACACGAAACTTTCTTTTCTTAACTCAACAAGTTTATTTCTAGAGCGAATCTTTACAGATTTTTGATATTACAAACTATTTCGAAAGAGTTTGTAACTTTAACTAATCTTAGGTTTATAAATAGAATACAAACGTATTTTTACATGAACTAGTAACACTCCAAATGCTTAAATTATTAATATACTACTGATTCTTTATCTCGTACTGTAAAACCTGGATTACCATGCAAGCGCGTAACTATAATTGTCCAGTCCTGACGAAAGTGTGTACATGAGTGACTTCCGCAGTTTCGGGATGCTGTGGTACACGCACCTCATGCCAGGTTGTGCAACTACTCTGAGACTTGTATTTAAAATTAGCCGGCACAAAGGCCGTTCCAACAGCCGCTGGTTTATATAGCGTGACGTTGTATTTTTTTTTTTTTTTTAACGGGATACAGTAGGCATTTCCGCAGAGTTTGGTCTCTTCTATCTATTTATCGTATTCATTCAGTCCATTGCACCGTTTTCCTGAACAATTAGTGAGTGTGAGAAATACATTTATTGGCTGAATAATATCTTTTCACTTACCGAATTTGATTCTATTCCAAAGTGGTCTGTTTAGAGTGTTCAAACGATCATTTTGAACTCTCTTGGTTCTAGAAATTTATATTTTACTTGATATATTCAAGCAGAGTAGGATTGAAAGATAAAAAGTGATTGATATTTTGATAGTTTGTTAGATAGTTAACGGGAAATGCACTAGCTAAATTTCACTGGTGTTATTATATTCTAAAAGTATATATGTTTAGTATAAGAATCGGGTGTAGTAGTATACTTATAAATTTAATTTACAATCTGTCGATACAGCCATTTGTCCGAATGCTTCGGATAGTACATACTACTGACGTTTCCTATCCACTATACCGTGCATTTCACGTATCGTATAATATTGTTAGCCGAATAAAATTAGGTTATAAAAATGAATTCATCTACTTTTAAGTATATCCGTCCTATGAAGTAACGCAACAAGTTGAGAGAATTATTGCAATGAGATGGGATTAAAGACAGACGAAAATATCTAAAAACACTCGTTTTCTGAACAAAACATCGTGAAACATTTTGGACAGTTAGTATAGCATGGAACAAATTGATTGAACTTTAATGGCCAACAATGATTAAGAATTTAGTATTTAGTACTTTTACATCACACACAAGTTGAAAAAAAATAATTGTTTATACAATATATAAAAATAATTGGAATTAAGAAAAATAATTAAAAGGAAATGGAAGCTCCAATTGTAATATACAAGTTTCGTTTAACAAACTTTTCTCTAAACATTATAGTTAACGAGATATTTGAATTAGAAAATCGCAACCCCCTTCGAGGGGATGAACCACCCTCGAAAGCCTTTTGCTATAGATCGTTGAATTCGGCTTGACTTCAGCATTCAGAATATCGAAAAAAGTAGGTAGATCCTATTAAGGAAATTAAGTTAACATTAATAACTAAGAACGCCCTCTTATCAATATCCTACGAGCCCCCTTTAACCATACAACTTCCCCCCTGACAGTTTTCGTGTATCTTCAAAATTGGCGGAAATATTTTCACCGATCATAATTAATACCGCATCCTGAATAAAAACAATCTTTTACCTTCACACAACAACTTTAAATCTAACCATTTTTTTTCTTTTGGAGCAAACTGTGGGATATGTCATTCAGTGAATTTTAGATTTCTGAATGTACTGATGTATCACTGGTGATAGATGCAGGATGAACAATATCTGTATAACTCTGTGGCTTAAAAATATCTAAAAACAAATGGAAAATTTTGTAGACATAATAAACAATGGTTTCTTTTGTCGCAGTTACGTTGGTAAAATAGTTTTTTGTACTAGACAAAAAACTTTTCCGAGACTTATTTTGTCGTTAAAGTCTGACCTAATTCCTTCTCGACGCAGTCGCTCTAACAGTCTCTAGCAGAAGTTTAAGCTCAGCTATTTTAACCGCTCATCAAAAATAGACCTGCATACTATCCAAGAGAAATGGCGAATTCCGTCATACAAACTATCACCTTTTACGTATATTTTGTTGATATTTATGCATATCCCTTGATTGGTCTCTCATTCTAAACACTTTCAACGTTAATATTTTTCTCACAATATAACTATTTCGGATTCGCTTGTGATTCGTTTTTACTTATTGTCGACTATTTTTACTTCATGAAAATGAATTTACAATTTTATCTTTCGTTTTATATGATAACACTGATGATTACTCATATTCAGTACTAATATAAACTTAAGGAGATAATTGCGCTTTGAATAAATAAATAAATAAATAAATAAATTTTATGAATTAATTTGCATTTAAATTCTGAATGACTAAAGATATACTTTTAAGATAATCGCGATCTTTAAAGCTAAATCTATTGGAAAAACTAATCTTATAAATTATTTGTAATTGATGTTAACATGGATATTTAAAGGTATTTAAGTTTTCTAGGGTTTCGTTCATTAACCACTAAGGGCACTCTAGAATCTATGTATGTACATGTTGGAAGAATCGCTATCTCAGTTCCTAATCAGTATTAGATAAGCACATTTTGTTAGTTACCATGAATCTACTACGAAATCGGCGTCTCGTTTGGCACACAGCCTACTGACCCACTAACTTTATTTACAGTGTTTTCTAAAAAAAGATGTGCTTTAATTTCCCTTTATTCTTTCAGTTGAGTTAGCTGAAATTCCTAAATATCTTCTAATGCTAGTGAGTTTAGTGTTTTGACTAGTTATTGAAGATCGTATTAGTGACTTTATAACTCTCACAATAGTTAAATACTAACAACTTGAAAAGTCGTGTTTCTCAAGAAAAACAAGAAATCATTATTCAATATAAGCCTATATTATTTTATTAAATAGAAGATTCGTATAAAAAGAATAATGGTCATAAATCGAATCCAGATTTTTAAATCTTAAGAATCATTAATATACTATCATAGTATAATACACGAATATACTATCTTGTAAACAGTAGCTAATTCACGAATGCCTCCCAAATATACTAAAACCAAACATATAGTACTTTTCAGTTACGAGAATCATCGAATACTAATGTAACACACTATATATTTATCAGGTGCATAGTATGAATTACTCAAAATCAAATTGCAATTATTGCAATTATTATTCAATTATTAGTCGATTGTAATTATTATTCAATTATTAGTCGATCGCAATCATTATTCAAAAATCAATCGATCTTCCTCTAGTCATTCGCGAGAATCGTTCGAACACAAATTCGAAGAAGTTTCTATGAAAATATTGACAGAGAACGGATAGAAAATAAAGGTAACGTGCATGAAAAAGGTTAGGAATGTGTAAAGATAGGTAATGCGGGGAAACGCGGTTGACGAAGCCACGAGGAAGCGGCTCGAAGTCCGATAACTGATTGGCTCGTCATTCACCTTGAGAGCGAATTGGGGCACGTGCAGTCGTGCAGTAGGCCGTTTGCTCATGACAAGCCGGCGCAAACCAATACCGATATACACACATACGTACACTAAACTAGCTGAACATTAGTAGCGACACTCTTTCGACTACAGGCAACTAAACTCACCGGGCTTCCATGCCTGTAACATTTTCGATGATCCTATACTTTTTTTCGCCACTAACGATAAGTAAGAGTTATTCTTACTCTGGTTTGTATTCACCGATTCGTAAATTTTAGTATCAGAAGGATAACAAATCTTGATTTGTCGTTAGAAATCATGAAAATCGATCAATTTGGGTGTCTTTGATTCACCATAACTTTATGGGACAACTATAATTTATTCCGATTTATTAAACCTATGTATTAAAATTTTAAAAAATATTGAGATAAAAAAGGTGAAAATCGATCATTTCTTATCTTCCCTATAATTAGTAAAAAATAAACATTTCACTAAATTTATGAAAGACATCACGAAGAAGATCTTTTGTTCTAATCTCATGAACAATTTTGAATCATTTGGGTTATTACCTAAAAAATTACACTGTTTCGAAAAGTCTCCGAATACTAATGTGACCGATCGTAGTGCTTCGCAGGATTTTACAAATATCATAATTTTTCTTGCATATTGCAAGAGTGTAACAGATTTAGAATTGTTAATTAAAAAAAGAAAAAAAACAACTACATACACTCTATTTTGAATATTTTTCTTTTAAAGATCGATGATGCAATACTGAAATATTCTACATGCATATTCGCCAAAATTTGTAAGCTTGACGTTAGCAAATTTTTGTTTGCACGAATTTCGTAAGAATCATTTGTGTTTCTTTGTTCACTGTGAATATTGTTTCCACAGTGATCGAGAAGACTGTAACACAGGAAACCTGTTCACAGAAAAGAAATTTCGTATTTTTGAGACAAGTATTTTTTCTTATTTCTAAAAATGATCAATGGGAACGGTCGACGATTCGATCGTATGAAAATCGTTATTGGTCAAAACACAGTTTATTACAATTACATTAACTATACCTCATTCAGATCGTTGATATTAAAACGTTAAAGGGAAATCATAGAATTAGTTATTGGTTCTTTAGATCTTTGATTTTCCTTAAACGTTATGAATCCAATATAATGGTTTTTCGAAAATGTACACCAAACTTTTTCAACATGGTTTCTTTTTTTATAATCCGACGAAGAAGCATTTTTTGGGAATATAGAATTTCGCAGATCTTCCTATCTATCCAATAATGAAGAATAATCATGTTTTGCATCGTGCTTAAATTGAATGGGAGGGATAAAGGACAACAAAAAAGCAAAAAAGCATTGTGTCTGCGAAAAACAGTATATACGCCTGGAATGTTCATTGAGATAAGATACGAGCCGTTAAATTTTCAAGCGGTAGGTTATCGAGTAGAGGAATACACAAAGAAACGATACGATGGCAATTGTATGCACCTATGGAGCTGTATGTGAACGCTTATAAGGAGGACAGTACAGTTGGAGATTAAAAGAAAATTTCACAATAATAAATGAAAAAAGATTTATCAGTGGAATCGGCCTTTACTATTGAATCCTTCTCGATTCTTTTATCAGAATATTTCTTTTTAAAGTTCAAGTATTTTCAGCATTCTTTGCTATCATAATTATGGATCAGACCAATTTTAGTCGATATATATTCTCATCGTAAAACGAATTATTTTATGTCTACTCCAACATACGAAATTAGTATCGAATAAGTATTTGCTCATAATAGTGTTTTAATAGTGTTAGACAATTGAATTATTATTTGATGTTACTCGAATATAGCGATTGCTCTGTGATATAATATTCGGATGTGAGGCGCATGAGCTTTTGGTCTCGTTACCACCTGTCCATATGTACAAGCATATGCATACACGTGTGTACGCAAACGTGTGATTTTAATTCATATGTAGATCGTTTTAAGAAAGCATGTTTCGATCGCAAGCGATAACGTTATTTAGCCTTATTTCGCCAAATATTTCTTGACTTATCGCTCAACATAAATCAAACTTATCTCGCGACAGTCTCCTTACTTATAAAATAATGTTTCTTTTATGCAATAATGTTTTTAATAGTTTAATCCTTAAAGGTTCCTGTATTTTATATTAATTAGTAAATTGAGAAATTCGTTTTGGCATTGGTTATTTTTACAAAATCAGAGTAATTGTAAATACACATTTACAATTGAATCGTTTGTATCAATTTCATCGATGAAACTCTTTTTCAATTAGGAAATTGTTTTATTATCAGTTTGAATTTTGTTTATTGGCTGAAAAAAAATCTGATGAAATCGGATTTTCTCGATTGTCAGTGTTTTCGTGAAGAAACGTGGGAGAATCGCTCGCACACTTACGATCTTACGGTTGTACGAGCACCGAGTGAGCGCAGGTGCGCGCAATCGCGGCAACATGCCAGCGAACGGCGAGTGAGCATGCGCATATCGTACCAGAGATATACTAAAACTTTCGCGTCGCCTAGAGATAACGATTTTTATTGGTGCTACCCTGACGCCGCGGCACGACACGCTGCCGCAACACGCTGCCTCTTCATTCTTTCACATATACACACACACACACACACACATGCACACACACCCCTCGCTTGCGATATACGCTACATTACGAAACGGGGCCTTTCTGTCAGCTGACAACGTTCAAACGGACAGACGAATGCCGCTACACGTGCCATGATCTTTGAGTCTTTCGTTTTTCACTTTTGCAAGTTGTACTATGCGCTATACTCTTTAAGAAATATACTATTAGTATAATAGTATAATTTGTGCGATGTCCAGACGAAGCTATCGGACTTATAGTTATGAAATTTGACACACATCTAGTTCTAATAGTGATTTAATGCACCTCGAAACCCGAATTTTTAAATTTAATTTAGTCATTTTTTTATTTGATATTTAGTATTTTTTTGCCTGAGTTTTTGCAAGGATTTACCTGGAGCATCTTTTCTGCACGGATTTTAAGATCGGAAATAATATATAGATTCCAAATTGGCATAAAACAATGAAACTTCACTGTGTGTAACTTTCATTTTTTGATTTACGTCGGATTCGGCGCCTCACAATAATTCCTAAACATTTTCAGTGAATTAAAAATTCTTTACCAGGGTAAAAATTAATCATCTACTCCCTGTTTTTCTTTTAGTAAACCTTCGTACAAACGAATTTTCAATTTTTTCATGGTTTAAAATTCAGTCGACGTTACAAGATACGTACGCGATAAAATTTCCACTTAGAATCCTAATTTGGAATTCTTGTTTTATTATTCTTTTTCTTCCAACTCTTCGAGCTTAATTATACTCAAATATTCATTGCACATTTTATTATTATGCTTTTCTATCAATTTATAATAAAGTTCTTTACCGAATTAGTAATGTACTAATTTTTATTCAACGTCGTATAATTTTATCAATATTGTACGTTAGTTCGTGTATTGAGATAAAATTAATGTAGGAGGAGGAGACGAATGTCATCTGCAGACATTCGACAGTAAATGATACAGGAGACATTCGAATGACGTTACAGATAAGAGACCATTAACTCGATTAATCGACATCGTATGCGCGCCATATGACATTCCGCCCCCCATTACTGCCGATTTTTATTTCTATTCCTATTTCTATTTATATCTTTCCTAAAGATGCAAATCTGGATTGTATACAATTTTTCTTGTATAAAATAAAATTGTACGACTTGATCTAGTGTATGGTGTTTTAAGATTTTACAATATAGATATCAGAACTCACTCCAAAAATGTTTTCAGATTTTTTTTGGAAATGTGTTTAGATTTTTGACTAGGGTATCTAAGAGTTCATTTCAATATAACGGAGAATTTATTCCAATAAATTAATTCGATCAATATACCCTCCGTTAATATATTATATAACATATGCAAAACAAGGGATTTAATTATGAGTTGTATTAAATGTTTATCAATACAATAATGTAACGGAATTTTAAATACTTTTACTTTTAGACTTTTAGAGTTTATTTCGTACTGTACGGTAAGGTCTAAAAATATTTCTATTTATATTCTAGCGTTTAAATATCGAAAAAACAGTAATAAAAACTTAACAAATCTGCTTTAACCAATTATTTGAATTTAAATTAGAAGACCTAATGAATCACTTATAAATTAATCATGCGTATGGATAGTTTGACCTAATTACTTCCGCATTATTAATAAATATCGCATGTTATACGTACAAGCGATATTGTCGATTAAGACAAATTCTATTTATAAATACAACATCACTAGAGATCGTTAAACTTTATATCTAAATAACATTGACCAATAAATCACAATTTAGTCATTAGCAATTACTTGTAACTGGCGACGCAAAAATTAAGAATCATTGAGAAAGATTTATAGTTTGTATTAAAAAGCTGACTAATACTTCAAGAAACATATGTTTTACGATTGAAACTCCTCCCAGCAACAATGTTCAAAAACAATGAACAAATCACTTATCCGTTTTTCTCGAAGAAGATACAATTTTGTATCGTGCCATTTTCTAACTAACAATAATAACGGCACGTTTAGTACAATACAAAAACACAAAACGTGTGTACAATATGCAACCATTGAATATCGTTTGAAACGAAGATGCTAATTATTTCAGCATTAGTATAAACTCGATACGAATTTATCCTTGAAAACGATACTAAATAACGAAGCAAACGATAGGAAGAAAAGAGTACGAAGGTCGAAACCTGATTCTAGGTTCGATTTCCTGAAAGAATATTTTTCGGTTTAGTAACACAGAAGAAGTCGTCGAAGTTTTTTTTCCACCGTTTTGCGTGACGTTCAGTATGTGGATGTTAACCCAATTCAAGATTCTCTCGTGTTACTCCCTCTCCATTTGAATTCGGGAGTGCGCCGGTGCAGAGTGACCCAGTACGAGGTTTATAGGTCAGTCCGGTTTCGCGCGGTATAGATTTTTCCTGGCTGGCTCGTCCTTCCGGGTTCTAGCTATCGAAGATTCTCCAAATCCTTTCTCCGCAGATTCACCTCCTCCCTCCCATCGCCCAACTCCCAAATAGCCCACTTCCTGTGTTTTCTTCAAGCCTCTTCACCACAAACGTTCAATGCTTAACGATAAATCAGAATAGATTTTCAGTGTAGCTACGCTACTGTATATTACTCTCTTGAGTCATTCGTTCGAATATTATCTTGTCTCTATCTTATAAAAGAGCTTTTCGAATGTCTCTCTATACGTTTTATTCAATATTTGTATTGAGTCATTTCCGTAATTAATTATTCTTATCTCATTACTTTTATGCGTTTCCCTCAACAGTTTTGAAAATAACGTTGAAATTGTAAATGTTTGATTTAGTAGCGTTGTTCAAAATTGTTTAGAAATTATAAGGAGAAATCGAATTTTGCGCTTTGATTATAAGTCTGAATGTAGATTCAACATTGTTTTTAGGTACAATATTAATCGTTATGTATATGTATATCGTATAGCAGTCGGATATTTTAGAGGTTTATAATTTACGAAACATAAAGCGAAATGTCTGAACTAGTTTAGCACGGTTTGTTGCTTAAGTACTTTCAACTGACGTGTGGTATAGGGCTACACCGAGGCGACCCTAAATTACTTCTGTGTAAATAATGCGATGACCTAGTTAGACCGCGTGCAATTCGTCACTTAGTAATATTTTCAAAATTTCACTGGAAAATAATGTGTAGCAAGTTGATTAAGTGGATCAATGTTCCCAATTCGCATAACTGTTCCATAAACTTTACAATATTTATGATAGATTACAATCATTGCTCGTGTTTTAAATAAACTCACAGTTAAAGTATTATTATTTCGCTACTAAAACCTGTCATGTATCCTGTATATTGTAACGCGAAATCAAAACTCAATGACAATATACTAAAGCGAACAATTGCTTTATACTATGAGCAGAAAATATCGTTGGAAAGTATCGTTTATTAAGTGAGAAACAATTCGATTAATAAAACCTCATGGGATTTCGAGAGAAAGTGGCGCACTTTGTCACATCGAAATCCGATAATAAATTAAACTTATATAGGGGCATTGCGTCACGAAGCCGTGTGACTTATGTAATGAAATGCAGCTAACTGTAACGCGGCCCTGTACGAACCAGTAGCAACGCTGCCAGCCGAGAAGGTGAGCGCGCTACCGCCCACTATCGAACGCTTGACGTTGCCACATGTGTTCTCTAGCTGCATTCTGCTACTAGACCGATCTCGTGGTGCATCTTACCTTGCCCCGCCCCAACTTTGCTCCTCTACACTTAAATCCACCTAGTTCTGGATGAAACAATCGAAAACACCAACTTGGTTCATTCATGAATTCATTCTTCCCTTCAACATCATCCTTTTGGTCCCAGATTACTTAAAATCCCTATCGTATACCGTATTATTGAATAATTGACTAATTTGCACAAAATTCGATTAACTTCCCTAATCAACAAGAAGATCACCTGCTGGTACTGGTAATTAAATAAATTCCTTTGATACTGTTGGAGCATTGAACATGTTTTAGTTACAGGTCTTTAAGGATGTTAGCATTATTTTTCACTAGAACGATAGACTCGGTATTATTATAATATTAGGAAATATTAGGAAATAGGGATGAAAGAACTGTTTTGGGAAAGATTGAGTATTAGGTAGAGAAAAGGGTATAACCAAGGATAGGTGTATGATGTGAGGTAGGGAATGGAAGTAGATGGCGCTAGTGGTTCGAAACTTGTATTCATCGCTCAGCAGATACCACCACCATCGCTACCACCCTCCATCTTTACTCGCTTTCGCGCTTTGCAGATCTGAGCCCCGGAGGACACCCTTCTTCCGCGCGCCACACTCGGCCAGCACCCCGACTCGGGGTTGACCTAGTTCCGAGCCGGCAGCCGACCGGAGTCTCTTTTCTTCCTGCTACAACTCTCTTACTCTCTTCTAACTGCGCCTCTCGTGGTTTCGTGAGATACGGGTCACGCCTTGCGCGCGCCCTTCTTTCGTTTCATTTACACGGATTGACCGTTCTGCTTCTTTTCTTTCCTACTTCCTCCTCCCCTCTTCCCAGCTAGTGAATTTATTCAATAATGAGTTTTGTTGCTTTTTAGCGGCTAGTTGCCGAGGCTCTGGGACGCGAGGAATTTATTGATCTTTGGCTCTGATACCTCGCCAAGCGTGCCTGGCGTTTCTGTTATTGACCGTAACTCGAGGAAGACTCTTTGTCAGCTGATAAAATATGTATCGGCTATTCCTTTTTTCTTTTTTCCAATATTACGAACACTTTTTTTAAAAAAATATAGTATTCGCGAATCCGAAGGACAACTTAGGTCTTCGTTGTTCGTTGAATCTTTGTATCGTCAGAGATATAGTTGTGGCATCGTTGTGTTTAATTTTATTTTAACTTCGTGTATTGTATTATAATAAATATGTTTTCCTTGGACATATTCCATTTTTGTAACATAAAGAAAGTGCATGATACAATTTAGTCACGTTAAACTTCAGCATGGAAAAAATTCGTACTACATTTTTTAATGTGATCATTTATACGAATTCAAGAGAGAAAAAAACTCTCATTGTCAGTGTGAAAAGTGCCAAACCAGTGAGACAGAAAAACTTTAAATGTAGGTCAGTGAGAAATTTAGATGCACGAACGAAGGAGACTTGGGAATAAAAATTTTGCTGTGACTCAAACTAATGGTTTGAAAGAGGATATAATGCAGAAGGGCAAACTATTATATCACGTTTAGTTAACGTTTAATTCTATTATAAATAATTCTTACCAGAAATTCCAGATCAGTAAATTGAATATGTTGATATTACAAATTGTATTTCCTGTGCAAACGAGTAAAAACATTTGTTCCGTCAAGTTCATTTTGCTCATTTGGCAAATCGGAAGACATTTCTTTATAAGATGTAATATCCAAATCTATAGTAAAGGACTTAATTGCGAATCGGTTGAAAACCAGTGCGCATGACGAGTTGAATGCGATTTGTGGCATCAATGATCTCGACCATTGGTTAGGATCCGTCGAACTCTCAGGACCTTTCACAAACTATCGTCACTATCTGACCGCGAGAGAGCGAGAGAGCGAGAGAGCGAGAGAAATAGAGAGAGAGAAAGAGAGAAAAGATGTCCTAGTTCTAGACTTTCTAGAGCAACGCTTATCTCAGCCACTTTTCTTACACACAATTAAATCGAATCGTACTCGACAAATGTCAGGAACCAAATGATCATTCGGTTGCTGGCTGCTCTTCTCACTTATCAGTAAACTTAAAATCTACAGTAAAACAGACGCATTTATAATAAAATTCATTACAACTCAATTTCTCTGAGTAAATAAATTTTCAATGAACTCTCCACACAATAATACACAAGGGAGCGTATACTGTATACAAAACTCGATGTGTAATACGTAACTGTACGTTACACGTTTGCCTATAGTTTGATTGGAACTCATAATCAATCTGACGTAATAAGGTATTTAACTGTTTATCGTAGTTTTCTTTATCTATTGATTGTGATATTAAAGGTATCTGGATATATCAGACTGACAGGTCCATAAAACCTTTTTTATGACGCGTATAAAACAGTAAATATTCCATTATGTAGTCATTTATAATAATATTCAAGCGAAATTTACAATTCTTAACGGAGACATATTATTTACGTATATTTTTACTAATTTGTGCAAAGAAATAATTTAACGACAATATCCATTCCGGAAGTAACTTTCAATCATAAGGTCATTTAAACGAGCGTTAATTAGTATTTAAACGTGTTTCAATACGTTATTCAAAAGTTTTCCATTTTTTGAGTGACGATATTTCTTGGTGAATCGATATATTATGTAATAAAATGAATAATTTTATTGGCGACCTTGCATTTTATCTGCATGCATATCGATGGCAGCCGCCATTCTAATGTTTCGCACCCGAGTAATCTTGGCAGAAGTTCGACTTAATTACGAAATTCGCGTGACACATCAATTCACATAATTTAACTAAAATTTACCAGATTTTTGGTCATCTTATGCGGTACTTTTAAACAAATTGCTTGAATGAAGTCAAACTGATATATTAAGTAATTATTCGTGTATCGTTTAATTTTAATTGATTTTGATTAAATTTAATTGAATTTTCCTATACAGTCTACATTGTATCATTAATCTTCTATTAATCGAATTACCTAAATAATAGGATCTAGACGAAAAACGGAATGTATCTTGAAACTCGTATGATCGACTGTATTTTGGTAGCAGTAAATACAGCTGTTTTGTTCTTTGAGGTATTGCAGCTCGTGTTTCTTCCAAGAAAGGATTCAAGATTGTAAAAAGTTTGATGATACTTTTGGTTCTCTACGAAGCCACATTAAGGAAGGAAATAGAACATTCTTATTTATTTATGTTTGTTTTACACTTGTAAGTAACTTAGCGATAATAGTACTTCTACCATCATAAAGTCCCATGAATTTTTATTACAATGAAAAGTTGCTAAAACTAAAAGTATCTATAAATATGGGAATTTCATTTGGAGAGTTCAAGTTATCATATTTTACACACGTATCCTGTTTCTTACACTAATATCTTATACTTTATACATTCGGTATCATTGTACAAGTTTAACTCTTTAATAAATACATACTTTTATCTAATATCTAAAGAATTCTTTTCCTCGCAAAATGAGATCCAATTTCTCAAAATTATTCATATTTTTTTTATAACAGTCACCAAGACGATTGTTGCATTTCTTCAATGTAGTCCATTCGTGTTTGTACAATGACACTTAAGTTCTGCTTTATATGTTACCGTTAATAATTTGCCTGATACAACATCCAAAACCCTCCAACAGGGTTCCAGTTAAAATACAGAGTTAAAATCGGATAGTGAAACTCTGTTTTAAGGTTCCGAAAAAAACATGGTCTGCGCCTGGAGCCGGACAAGGGGATCTCAAAGTGTGAGTGAAAAGAAGGGGTACAAGTGTGAGAATGACACATTCAGAGCCGTAAGTTTAGACGTAGCGTAGAAGAATCGAAAATCGGCGAGGCGAAACGAGACGCCGCACCATAGTGTCAGGTTCTAGAGGGCGCTGTGATGAACTGAATAATGAATGTTGAGACACGTCGCTCTCTCCCTCTCTCTCTCTCCCTCTCTCTCTTTCTCCTTCTCTCTCTTTCTCTCCTTCTCTCTCTTTCTCTCTCGCGGTAGGCACAAGCAAAGTGCTTAAAGCCATCGGTGTAAAGGTGTTGTCGGTTTGTAGCGGATTGCGCCTCTGGCACGCCGCCCGAAAGAAAAAGAGAGTCTCGAAGAGGACAAAAACTCACATAGAACAAGAGGGTAGCGGGGGATGGCTCAGTACACTATACTTCGTCACTGGTACTGCTACTGTCGTCGCCGCTACCGCTACCACCATTGGTACCTCACCCCACATCTGTTAGTGCAGACTAGCCAGGCTCGTGCTCACGCGTCTAGACGAGAGCACGAACGAGCGAGAGTCGGGATGTGCGGAAATGGACGACCTCAAGATGGATACGTACCTCCTGAATACCTGATTCGCGCACGCTAACAACCCCTTTTACGCCTGTTCCCTTTGTACCGATCTACCACTCGCCTCGTTTTCTTCTCCTCCAGTCGCGCTCTTCTCTTTTCTTCTCTCTTTATCTCTAGCCTTCGCTTGTGTTTCATTTTTATAAGATTTTATTAGACCAACTCGATTCAAATCTTTTAATATCGACTATTTATATACTCCTCGAATACTCTTAGTGTAATTTTCATTATCCTTCTCTTGCCTTGTTAATGTAACATCCTTTCGATTGTTGTTTTGGTCTGATGTTATTTGTCCTGAAAACAGGATTGTTTACAAGTAGACAGCGAGAGAAATTACACTCTACAGTGTAAACACTCTGTTACAACCATCGTGAATAAATGATTTAACTACTGTGTTTCTACTGCAACAGCACGCACAGTTTTACGTTAATACAACAAATTCTGTGTAATAGTACGATACAAAGCGGACTGATTCCTAATTTGCGTTGTGTTTCTAGTAAATAAAAAATACTATATTGTAGTTGTTACCAATTTTTCATAACGTGACGTAATACATGATCAATGAATAAAAATGTATAGTTTTTTCTTTAATGGTGGTAAATTCGTAAACGTTATTTTAATTTCTAAAAATTCGACTATAAAGTACCGACTATAATGAAAGCGTCCGTCTGGCACTTAATCTAATTAATTAACGAATTTAACAGTTTTGAGAACTAATCGAAACAATTGCATTTGTCTAACGATTAACTTTGCACTAAATGTCTATGTGCTACAAATAATTTCTTTGAAGTAATAAATTGATTATATAAGTAATGAGAATTTCATAGTCTGAAACTCCATAATATCGGAGTTTCCTCTCGTCCTGTCCCTAGGTAGCTATAGTACTAGCCAAACGTTCGTATTATAGTTGGTTACGGACCCGACTAACATCCGGAAGCCAGAAACTTGTCAACAATTCACTAGCCATGGAAGCCGCAAGAGCTTAATTAATATTCTAATTGCAAACTTAATTAGTTACTGAAGTAAAGTCTAAGTTAATGAAGTACTTACTCGTACCCCATATTAGTATTTTACAAACGACGTAATCAAGTCATTATAGCATGAAGCAAAGTCGATGCAGCCACGTGGTATCCTTATACACTGCTCAAAAAAGATCATTGCATAGAAAAATTTTGCTCAAAAATAGGCCAAATTGGATTGCCGATAACTTGGTTCAAAATTAATCCAAAAATTACGATTTTTTTTTACGTCTAAAACCAGAAATAATATATAATTAATGAACGTATATCTAGTTGGAGTATTATTTAGATAATGGTTTACTTATACTATTGATTATAGCTTTAAACTACTGTTATAGATGTTAGCTTGACCCAGTTTATTAAACACGCCGTAAGATGAAAATGTCTTTTGATTTTGATATCAACATTCATATTTCACAATTATAACCACAACTTGATTACTCTAACGCATTACCGACTGCCAATTACCTTATAAAATCACTACAATGACACGCATGGGAATTTAAGATAAACTAGACTACTATAAAGAAACTTAAGTACTCGAAACATTGCTACGAAGATATATAAATATCAAATGTGCATTACAGAATTGTCGGATTGCAAAGTCAATAGTTAAAGAAGTCAATAGTCAAAATGTTAAGAAAGTAGATCATTTTTAAAAGTCCGATGAGAATTAGTAGAAGGAGGTTAACATGGAGAAAAGAAAAGCTTTGATAAGGCAGTCAAAACAGTAAACAGAAGCGGAAATAGAAAATCGAGAATTAGGAAGCAGGAAGTAGGAAGGAGGAAGCAGGAAGCAGGAGGATAGAAGAAGGAAAAGGAAGTTAATGGGAGGAGGTAGGAGGTAGGAGAGCAAACCTCACGAACGGAGGTCGCTGTCGACTGCTGTCGACGCCCTGCCACCGCCGCCAGTGGTTCCTGGTTTCTCGATATTGATTTTCGAGCTTGGCGCAGCGTGGCGCGGCAGTCTTGTTCGCGCTTGCGCCTTTACTTACCCCCTTGAAGATACCAGAAAAACACTGATTGTAAGAATGGGACAAGAATGAAGAGTGGGGGTAGTGGACGCCGTTGGTTAACACTTTGGAAGGGTTTTGAGAAGTTAAAAAATGTTGGCTGAGGGATTAAAATTGGTGAAAGGGAATCGGATAAGACGATAATGAATACAATATTTTTACTTTATAATTATAATGAGGCTCAGGTTTCTGGAATTTAACACTGTGTATGTAGTAGGTACATATCGCACCCTGAATGCTTAATCGTTATCAGAGTGATGCGAAAATATTCTTTCTATACTGATAGTTTGTACATCTGGCATGATTGTGAGAAGTGTCATTAGAAATAAGAAAAATGAATTCAATTTGATTTTTCTCTACGTTCGATTTTCATTATCGAAATAATGCAAAATTCTGGGCAGAGAGAGTTTTGGATTTTCCTGGAAAATATATTCTCTTAAGTTGTATCAGGTAATAATTGATAGAGAAACATTCTAAGATTTGTTTTTACTTTTCATTTTTCAAATAAGTCTTTGATTTTCTCGAGAGGCTCCAATAACAATTTTATATGACAAGTTCTGTTAAAGTTTCCTTTTACAGTTCTTCAACTTGCAATATTGTCAAGATGATCTATATAGTTTCTATAACGGTGTATAAACTCAGAAAAGTATTATTCAATAGCTCATTAACATATAAATGGAACTATGTCAAGTGACATTCTATATGATAGTCGAGATTATAGTTGTTGCGATATCGCGATTCGAATGTTGCATTAAAAAAAACATTTTCCTTAATGTTTCAATATTGTTAATCTATTTTTTGTTATTTTCTTAACGGACGACATTTTAGTTTTTTCGTTTTACGATTCCCCTGGTAATATTATTAAATCGCGATCGTCCCGATATAAAAGTGGAATCATCGAAAGTACATAAACTGTGTCAAGCAGGAAAGTTTCGTTAAAAATAAAGGCGTCCGAAAGTTATGGAGAGCGAACTGGTGGCTGAGGTTCGGTGATGCGGATTCTTTGGCAGCTTGGCTTGAATCCCATTTCGCGTGGCATACCGTTATCGTGCTCGCGAATTCCTGCGCATCGCCCTCGTCTATTGCATCACGTGTCCAGTTTGCAAAAATAGCGCTGGATAGTTAAATAGGGGAAAATGGAGAATAAAGAATCGATGACTCGTTGATCTTGATTTTTGATCGAAAGAAAATTAAAGAAAAGTCAAATATCTCTTAAGATTGTTAAATAATTAATATTAATCGTATTTATAATTTATAAAAGTAACAATAACTTATGCTAGTTAAAATTGTGTTAATCTTTCTTTACGAAAAGTTTAACAACGACAGATGATGATTAAGGAAATAGAAACATCAATTATTTCAAAATTCTTATTTAAATTCACCCAATTTTTTATAGTTGTACTGATGGTAGATATTATTTTATAGAAAAGAACGATTGAATTATTGCAATGAATTATTCAAAAAGCAAATTGAAACCTCAGGTTGAAAAAAATTTTTCTACAAGATTACAACCATCTTATCTTTAAACTTAATACTTCAAAATCTTCATTTTTGCACTGGAAAATTACTGGAAATATTCTTTTAACAGCTACCCATTAAAATAACAATTTCTATCGTTTTTCATTGTATGAAAGTTATCGCTATATTGTATATACACATCACTTAAGAAATTTAAGGATGCGAAAATACAGAGTTATACTACTGTATCTTTGGAATTCAATTAATTCAATTGTTATAAGAGAATAGTAATGTTATTTCCAGTAATTCTCGATTGTCCGTGATTCTGAAACGAACAAGATTTGTCCTTTTATTAAATACACATAGTAGATGCGAACTGATTCATTATGAGTGAGCAGTGGAAGTAGTAAAGGATAGTCCATGGTCAGACGGATCAGTAACCACGAATAGGCAGCAAGGAAAAACCATTCTTATGACGAAGCCTTTTTCCAAACAAACGTATTATGCAATCGAAGCCTATAACATGTATATGTTATGCTGGTTAAATTGAAAAATAGGTTTATTAACAAGGTCTTTTAACGTCTTCTGGGTCACTGTATTCACGAGAAATGGCTTTTCTTCCGAATAATTTCACTACTTTTAATACTTTTACATTTTTTAAGTATTAAAGTTGAATGAATTTCCTGCCATTTTATTATATTTGCCCACTAATACCGTAAATAGGTTAATATTTACAACGATTATAATGAATATTTCCATGTATTTACGTCTACTTTCTAATTTAATACAAGCGTTCCATTAAATTCTTTTTCTCTATCCTCCAGTACTCTGAATCCTCTCTTCCCTTAATCCCTTCTTGACCTGGGACCTTGTCCGTTCTCGTTGGCTGCGTTCTCTTTCCAATTGCCACTTTCTTTGTCCTCTTCCGGTTTCTGCACGATTACTGAAATTGCGGTTTCCTGTATACGCTATACAGGCTACACAAAATTTCTTACCAGCGATAACTTCATTTTCAATTGAAACGGGAACGGTCGTACTAGGAAACGGTGTTTAGTAGAAGTTGTTCAACAAAACAGTCTCACAATTATTGTATACAATGGTAAACTTGTCAAGCTGTTTGTAGCACTCAAACCACTGCAATTTAAACTAAATACATTGTATCTAAAAATACACACTTAAATAAAGATCCAAATATTTCTAGATAACTAAATTATCTTAATCAATATTAATTAGAGACAAATATATCATTATCTTAACGGAATAAGTCAAAAACATGTAAAATTTTAAACAAATCGTCTTGTCCTCTTGACAAATCGCATATTTTTAAGTTTAATTTGAGATAATAATTTAGTTAATAACGCAGTTTCAATGAACGCCTGACCTGTTTTTAAATTTATTGAAATAGGCGAAATAGGATAAATTTTCTTAAAAGATTCTACTTTATTGCAAATAGTATACAGCTTTCGAGAATATACTAAAGCTATTCCAATACTCCTTTAGGACCGGATGACGGCCAATGGAAACTCACCGCTGGATAGTATGCGGACACTGGAGCACTACTTGAATGATATTATGCGAGCTGGTGCAGCAGAGACTCCGGAACATTTGAAAGGTAAGTGAATACAACAATCATACAATATTTGAATATTCCATGTACCACAGATTTACTATGCAACCACGTACCACTTAGAATTACTTTATTAATAAAATTGAACCATCCGTTTTTTATAAAAAAAAAATCATTCATAGTGTTTTTTGTATATGTTAATGAACAATATATACATGTTAATCAAACATAGTATACTCGATGCTTATGTCAACAATAAGATTCTAATTTTATCTTCGAAGTTATCTAAAGATTTATTATAGTTACCATAGTCGCGAAACAAGTGAGGTAGGACAATGAATTAGTTTGTCGGATGTGTTTGAAGTAACAACGAGGAACGCGAAGGTAGGCTGTATGTACTAGGAAGCTAGGGTCAGTCTCTCTTTCTCCCCGTTCGTGCTCTCGAGTTCGTCTACGTGTCGCGGAGAAGAAGAGGCCTTGGCGATGGCACCCTTGCCCTTGACTGCGGGTGCGAGAACGCTTGTCTGGAGTCCAGGAGGTGAGGGTTGTCAGGATTCGCCAGGCCAGACGGTCTCCACCGAATGAGGGAAGAAAGCAAAGCGAAAAGACAGAAAAGAATGGAATGAGAAAAAAAATCTTCACCCTTTACCCTCCAACCATCTACCCTCACTTCTATTACTACTACGACTACTACTACTTCTTGCGTAGCACGGATGCGGAATCGGCTGGAATCTCGAGGCTCTGGATAAAATGAGACGAGAGCGTGTTGAGTTTGCGTTGAGTGGGTGTTGTCGAGGAGCGTCTCTCTTCTCTCCCAACTATAGTCACCCTTCTCCTACATCTCCTGTTAGTTTTCCGTGTATAGTTGGCTCACTTCCATACGATTATTCTCTCACTCGTATCATTCGATCCGTGCATCTCGTTCAGTCGATCGACCGCTGCTATCTGGGCCGGTGATTATGAAAGTGACCTAACTAGACATAGATTTTCCATTTCAAGACACTCGAACATTTTCTATTTGAATCGATTAAACAAATACTTTTATACAAACGGTATAATGTTTTACAAACGATTCACAAATTGGATAAAATATTTCTATTGTAATGGCAGAATTTTGAATCTTTAATTAACGAGCTAATTATCAAAATTAATTTATTATATGTAAGAGCTGTATCGAAAATAACCGATGTGTCGTCCTATTCGAACTTTTTCCTTCCTCTCGTGGTCGTCTTTCACGATAGTGTCTCAAGCTAACGTGAAGATGCTATGAAGTGTGGATTAACAAAAAAGCTGAAAGTCGAAGACGAAACGCGGTAAGGGAAAGGAGAGATGAAAGTGTAGCCGTATGGACAGGCCTTTATTCTATGTAGAACAAAAAGCTCTCTTGATGCATTGTTGGGCTCTTCTAATTGTGAGTAGGCGCACTTACTTCCAGCGCCATCTTGGAAAGTGTCAGCACGATACTTTAAAGCACACTAGTAGGTCAAGTTGAAAAATCCAAGCGGAACACGTGCTAGATTTGAGTTTTCATTTTATCTACGTGGCCATTTTTTCTTTAACGGTAACTTAACCACAGCAATTGTGCAATTTAACGGATCTTATTCCTCGACAAATAGGTTAATGAATTTTTTTTTAATAAAATGTTACTTTAACATTGTACATATTTATTTAAACTATAGTAGTTTATTGTGTCAGATTAATTAAGACTATGTTCTTATTTTTCTTATTTTCTCATTTAAAATAGTTCACTCTGATGTAAACGGTGTTTTAATGTGTTGTCTTTTTTCATAATATTTTGTTAGGTATAGAAAATTGCACGACACTATAATAATTAGACTGCTGATTTTTTTGCAAAATAATCCGAATTTTTTATTATGAATCGAAAGCAATTGCAGATGATTATTGAAAACACAATTTCAAATTATTCTTGTGATTTATTAAATAAACAACAATGAACTAAGAGATAAGAGATCTGTTAGTATGCAATGCGTTTATGTTAATTTGTCTCAAGAATCTCATTGGACACAAAAGAACAGTGATGTATGTGTATAACTAAACGATACTCCCAGGAGTTTCGCCCTAAAATAGGTCCGACAAGTGGTCATGATTTTTTGGAGCAGTAGTACACACAATTATCTTGTTATTCAAGGGGGCAATTTTTGGCACTTTTTAGGGAGGGTTCCATAATTACCTAATAATGATAATGATAATAATAATAATCCATAATGACCTAATAATAATAATAAAAAAAATAAGTGTTCATTCTTAAAGAAACGATTGTTATTATCTTCTTTTCAAAAACTCGAGAAAAAGAGTTATTAATGAAACAACTATAAGGTGAGGAATTATTTCACTGAATTCTGGAAATAATATCGACCAATTGTGACGTCACGTTCGACAGATTTTTCTGAACGAGTAATAAATGGTTTTCTGATTCTCTTAATAAGTTACTCAATGATATTAGCACGAGGTAGATAAACTTCTCGATTTAAGTAGGACACCCTTTATACGTATAACAACGTCTGTATCTATATAATTACATCTAGTGACCTATATTCTGTCTAGGACCGTCATGTAATCGGTTACAACGTTGACGACGTTGGGATTCAGAGAGGGTGGTTTTAACGGCGCTCTTGAGCCATCTAGGGTTTCATTGGATTCTATATACTTTCCTCTTTCGTGGTGCTCGCGCCATGATAAAATAATTGAAAAATTGAACAAACATCAGAACTGTGAAGGTTACATCTTTGAACTTTTACTATTCTGGTCTTGTAGCTCACCCTTTAACTTCTTATAACACTTGTTAATGCTTTATCATTTATCTATATCGATATATTATACACTGTGACCTATTGAATTAATCAATATGCAACGAACAACAGTACAGTATTATTCATTAACAGTTATAAAGGTGATAAAATATTATAACTATACTATAAAATACTATTTTATTGATAATGTTATATATGTCATAATACAGGGGGTTAAGTTATAAGTAGGTATAAATTCAGGGGGTGATTTTATAGGACAAAACAAGAGGAATATAAATGGTGAGATTGTAACGAAACAGCTTGAAAGTCAAACAAAATTGTTTCGTTCAAAAGACTCATTTATTACAGTTATTCAAAATTATCTGACGTTTGTTGTAACTAGTCAGGAATGGATATAGTTATTGATCGTGTCTAATATGAGAAGTCCTACCGGTGGCTTCGTTCGGGCAAGGTGAGCTAATATACATATTGCCCTGCTTATTAAGTTTTTTGAAAAATCTGCATTTTCGTCGCCAAAGACTCCTTTTAAGAGTCTTCCTGATGTCGACTATATATTCAAAGGAGTAGGTACCCGTAAAACAGCAAAGTTTGCAACTCTATTCTGACTTGAAATATACAGTGAATATAGTGAAATATACAGTATATATAGTGAATTAATTATGATACTGTGGTTAGTGAAGACGAGGAAAAAAGAAGATACAAAATAACGTAACGAATAAATGCAATAGAAATGATAATAAAAATAACAGTAAGCAAGTTATACAAGATGAAATATGTAACAGTAGCTGTGTTGATAGTTAATATATAGTCTGCTGTATACTATACAAAAATATAGACTATATCATACATTAAATAAACATTGAAAATATGTTACTATTTTTAGTAACTTTACTAACAAAATTGCTTCCAGTGATAATTGCTATATTGATTTACTATATTTGTAGTATTTTACTATATAGTATTTAGTATTTTATAGTATTTTACTATATTTGCCTATCAATATCATCATACTCGTCATAACTAATCAAAGTTAAGTGCACATCTAAAATAAGAATCTTTTAATAACAGTGTATGACAGGTAAGTGTTACGCGAAAGCTATGACATATTGATTTTTGAATGAATAGCGTCCATATTTGAAAATTCTGAGGGATGTATGCGAAGTAAGCGCATTGTCAGCATTTTAAGTAGATTGCTACGGCAACGGCCACGTTGCGGTATAGCGCAACGATAGTAATCCAAAGTGGAATGTTAATGCCCGATAAGACTGTATGATGTGAGCATTAAGTCTGTCGAGAGATAAGATTTAATCAGACTAAAAATAAAATTTCTAGAACACTGATTTTAGTAGCAATGTGCTAGTAATTTGCGTAACATTAATTTTTCAATGTTCCTTGGTCAGAATATAAGACACCAAAGACATAGATCATAGACGTTTCAATATGTCTCCTACCAAAAATAAATGTTAAGTAAACATTTTTTTGAATCTACTTCAGAAGCATCAATGCTTCTAATATAAAATTCTTAACAACTCCTACATTCTATGCGGTAAGAAATGCATTGAATAGAATTTGTTTAGTTTCAACAACGTCGAGTAACAATGTTGAGTTTTTTTTCCTTTAAAACGAAATGTTTGATTCAACGAATTCGTTTTACCATCGAGAAGTAAGCAAGTTACACCATCAGTTGGTCTATAGTAGCCAATTTATTCAGTGGAAACAAATATTTTATCTTCGTGTTTTTATATTTCAGCTTCTAATTAAATGCAGCGTATCTATGCGTTATGTTACAATATTTTCGAAGTTAAGATTACAAGCTGTTGTATGATTAATATCAATTATGATGTTTCGTTGATTGTTTTTATTGGCTCATATATATAATATCGTAACTGAAAGTGCAATAAATCAATAAACGTTTAAACGTAGATATCGTAATAAACTAATTGCTGGGAGAACGATACGTTGATTCGAGCGCAGTATTTCAAAGGTACGTAATACCGACCGAGCAGATAACTGCAACGTAAGCGCACCTGGTTTATCTTCCGTCTGTGGTTACAGATGGTCGACAAAATGGGAAAAGTTCTATGCTGCCATCTTTCGAACGTTTCACGAGGGAATTAAGACGAAAATCTGTCACTGACGAGCATGCGCTTATCGTTCGTATCGTTTCAAATGAATCGAAATTATAGCATTTGCTAATTAAAGACACAATGTCAAGTACAATAAAACCTTCTATCTATATTACATATTCACTTATAATTGTTAAATGAATGTTAAATAAGATTTTAATTGTCGGAATCTATTATTTACGTAATTTAATATTTGAAATGTATAGTTAGTTTCTTTCGTAAAGAGTATCATTTAGCGAACTATGTACAACGTATCATACGCTAATGATATTTTAAAAACAATTCTCATTGTGACCGAGAAGGGAAATGGCACAAGAGCTTATTTAGATTTCGGTAGAGTTGGCTAGTTGCCTATTGACCGACTGCCACCGCCTAGCCGCATTGCAGTGACCTGCAACATTGCGCTACACAAATTCGTAAAGTATTTTCTAAAAAAATATTTTCTTATACCCTAATAATCTACTGTTGATTTATATTATTTCAGCATTAGAAATCTAATTAAATCATTAACCTGAGAAATTCAATTAAATCTATTCGTGTATATTAATTTAAAGTTATTTTACTAAATAAAGTTTTCCGATTTAAATGATACTTTATAAATTCCTGTATAAACAGTCCAGAGTCTATACAATAACCTGTAATTGAAGGGTTCCGTTTCAAGCTGACAAAGAGAAATATATCAAAAGCTTCATTTAACATACTTCCATTATAGATATAAATTAAACATAATTCAATATTATTGTAAACAATAGAACATTCTCTATGTAAAGAAAGAAAATTAAAAATAGTTCTCTCTGCAGGATCCAGTAATTGTTTTCGTATGAAATGCCAGTGTCTCGTTAACGTTTGATAGATGATATTTCAGGAAAGTAAATGTTAAAGGTAATTATTAACAGGAAGAACGGTAGAAACAGGAAAATAGCTCAACTGTGGGAGGATCATTCCACTAGTTAGCTTCTTGATCACGGTCAACTTATAAATAAACATTTGTCGGCTACCAACGGATCCTTTGTATCCGTACGGCCGGTGCCATTACCGGCGTATATTTAAGCTGGCGTGCAAGTCGTCGAGAAAACAAAGCTCTGCAAATATCTTCGGGGGTGGGGGGAGCCTAAAGGCTTACGTCAAAGAGTAAAAAGGGTAAAAGGAGTAAAGGTGGTGTGTATATGTGTGTGTGAGTGGGAGAGAGAGAGAGAGAGGGTGGGAAGGGGGGTAAAAAAGGTAAAAGGGATAAAAGGGTGAAAGGGTGAGAGAGTGGATGAAAGCGGTGCCCAGACGAATGGACGACACATACTTGAGATGAGACTCAACCTAGCCATTGGGAGCTCCTTTTCTTGGCCTTGGTATGTCTACTCTAAGCCTATCAAGATCGGATTTTCCGCTTAATGTTAGACACTGATTTTTCAAGTATTAATAATCCAAGTCTCAAGAAAAAAATCTTAAGACAGTCACGTTTTTATCAATCTTCTCTTGTAATTATATTAATCGTAAGTATGCAATGTTCTTCATCACGGTACGAAAGTATTCGGAATCTAATTAAAATACAATTTTTTTATTTCAAATTTTACTCTTCTATTACTTTTCTTTTAAGCCAATTAAAAATACCGTTTGTGATTAATATTGTGAAGAATTTATTCTGTAACGCGGAAAATACTTTATTTTGTTTAATTGATATTAGAAGTTATGAACAACACCTTGAATATTGAAGTAAGATTAAAGTCGACCCTCCATGATCTTGCTTAACATATGTAGTTATATTTTCAGAATAAATTACCTGTGGAAATATCGATTATACTTTGCGCCAACCATAAAGGAAATTAAATATTGGATTTTGCTTATGGAAAGCTGATGACTGTAGAAGTGGGGGGGGAAAAGGAAAATCCAATTTCGCAATCGAATCAATCATGCCGGATTATATTATCACAATTTCATAACCAACTATGTGTAACGAGTAGAACACTTTATTTGAGTTAGAAGTCTTAATTAGAAAAATTAAGTAATACGATTTGTTTTGCGCATCTAACGTACAATAATTAACTCAATTTTTCGAGCTTTGCGATGAGCAACCCCTTGGGGATACCGTTAATTTATTTACAGAAGAAATTTTCCTGAAGTTTGTTCTGGATAGAGTATGATCGATCGATCATAATTTCATTCGGTTCTTCAAAGTAGTATAAGTGTGGATGGATGGTGCCAATGAAATGGCAGGAGGAAGATTATCGAGGATGCATGCCGTATCGAGGTCAAGATAGGAGGGATGGTTACGCTGGCCTTATTCTCATCAATCAAACACCCGCTGACCCCATGTTTTCCCGTTTCAGTCCTTTCAGCCCTATGAGAAGATTCATCAACAATGTCTACCACGCGTGTCAGCAACTCGATTCATCTGACCAAGAGCATTCATCTCTGCACAGCCCTCGAGCTTTCTAGTCTGTTAGCTTACGTTTAGACAGACCAGCCCATTTACTCCTAGATACAAAAACAAATTAAATACCAGAAATGTAATTTCTCCGCTAAAAGGATCGTTGTTGAAAAAAATTTGTTTCCAATTGTATTTTTGTATTATTATGGAATTAATAGACTCCCATTCGAAATTAGACAATAAATAGGTTGAATAGGCCAATTATCCTTATAGCGTCCCTTGACATTCTTGACACCTCGTCACGATTATACCTGGAGTAGCCGTTCCCTATATCGTTCATCCCGTAGTTATTCTCACGAGAATAGGAAACCTCATAAACCGAGTATTATGGTTCACCTAATTTGTATAGATTATGACATTCCCATAATATCTCCTTAGGAGCACACATTTACGACGATGAACAGCTGAAACCGTTATCTCGTGCCACTACATTTACATAACAGGAAATTAAAAGTCGAGAAACACGAGTTTGTTCTCGAATGACTTGATCAGTTTTACAAAAATGAAAACTATAATTAAAATACTAAATTAAATAAAACGGTACATAGGTCTCGTATATATGTATATTAATTTATACCCGTCAAATGTATCATATGTATGTATAGTATTCCAACAACGTGGTACCCCTATGAATGGACTCTGGTATCTGATCTAACTGACAACTGACTCACGGTTTACCAAACATGAATGAAACTAACTGTGACACCCGTCGCCATTAATAATCCCCAGACATTCATGGAAGCACGCAAAATCATTAATCGCGATAGAAGTGGCACGCTTGAAAATTTGTGCGTTCAATGGGGAGGGGAATCCGTCGATGAGGAAGCTCCAGGAATGTGGGAGCAAAGGTCACCGTTGTACAGTGGTCCAGAAGATCACACTTATTGTATAAGAAGACCTTGCTTATATATTATTATAAATTTTATCCGACACTTTGAATATTGCAAAAAACAACTTGCCTTTGCAATCAGCGAGCTTAAACACTCCTTTTCTATTACTATTGGTGAAATTGTACGAAAACTCACTTTTTGACCAGTTTTTGAAGCCTTCTGGACCACTGTGTATTGTAACGAATCTGAGCCAACGGTCTTTGCCTCCTTGGAAATACCGGTTCCCGTTCGATCACCGAAGTCAAGCAAGGTTGGGCGTGATTAGTACTCGGATGGGTGACATCCGAAAGGATGTTTCACCTATCTTTGAGAAACACCACGTACTGTTGCGCACATAGTGGTTCGGATCCCACTTAAAACAGTAGGTCCTAGGACATATGACCTTAGCAGTCGGTTCCGAAAATCAAAAACAAACAAACAAACAACGAATCTGATGCGTCGCATCAGAGAGAGTGGAAGATGGAATCTCAGTTTCGAATAGAGTAAGGCGTAGTAAGAAGTAGGAAAAGCTGTGAGTGCAGTCAAGAAGGAGAGTAAAGAGCGACGAAACGAGAGACGAAGAGAAAACAGACTGTACTATGCATCATCCTCACTGTATCGTTTCTATCGCTACAGCTGTTTTGCGCCGTCAGCTGGTCTACCCACAGACCACTCTGCCCCTGTGTGGCCGTCCGCCTATCCGCCCCCTTCGTTGCGACTATGTTAATACGTATATGTACACAGTGAAACCAACGCATACGCCACTAGTCTCCCCTTCTACAATCTACATCTACACTTGGGGACAATCACATACGTACCCTGATTGCACCACCAGCAAAGGTCTCCGCTTTTCCGACACTTCTTTTTCCTGGCTTCTGATTACTCATCGGCGGTTTTTTCTCCTATTATGGCTCACTTGGGAATTTCACTACTTTTTTTCGTTTCGTCACAGATAAAATATTCGAGGGAGCAGCCTGTAACCGACTGCTAACATTATTTCTTTTAAGCTTACTTTAACGCAGGACGATTTCTAGAAGTTTGTAACGTTGTAAATATTTATTTTGAACAATTGTATGAAAACAAAATACAATTTATAATTCAATTTTATTTTCATTTAGATGGTGTGTTTTTGTATTCGCATTCCAGTTGCGTAAGAGCTATCCAATTATCTATGACAGGCTGTTTGTATGTTATATGTATACAAATTTCTTAAAGTGAGCTTAATGCGTGAATTCTTTAGCCCAACTGTGTTTCGTGTTTGCAGTTGGCATTAACGAACGTGAGCACGACAAATGGTATTATTTTAACACGAGCCGATTCTTTCAATATTCTTCGGTGATTAAACATTAGAAGGAGAACAATGTGGAAGTTTCCTGCTTGCAGAATATGTTGAGAGTAGATAAAGTAAATCATTTTTCATGACTGCATCCTGTCTTGAGAATAGAATGGTAAAAAAGTAATGGCATTGCGATGATCGACACGTGCATGATTCAGATGCCATAGTAACAATGTATGCACGAGTCAGTACCCAGTTGCATACACACCGATAAACGTATGTACATGAATATTAGAGAGGTGTATCAATATGACAAGGTGGATGGTTTGATCAACGTCCAAGGTTACGCGGGAAAATTATAAGCGCGCGCAACTGCGCGCGAGCGCCCTCTCTCGCAATTTGCGAAATCATTCTTCGAGATGGTATCGATATGTTGCTCGCATTTACCTGCATATATGCCTATGAGTTCGTATGTCCGGTTGTTTTTGTGACGCATATTCGTTACGTAACAATAGATTGTGTTAGACGGTAAATATGCACAGGGAAATCATAAACTACAGCTATGTACATATATGAAGAATACACCTATGATTCTTTCTGTACGATGAATGCACACCATGGTACAAAATGTGATTAAACACCACGTAGTCAAGAAATAATTGTTGTTCCAGAGAAAGGACGAATTCCAACAATTAAAAATTGATTATTATTCATTGAGATATTTCAGTAACTTTAATCGCACCGGGCAATCGTGCTCCGTCATGCGGGTGTTAACGTGTGCGAGCTTGAGTCGCGTGCTCAGACACCGGTGTTGTATGACAAGAGGGCTCTGAAACAGTGATGCCAGAAATTTCATCCAACTCGTCATGCGCATTGGTTTTCGGCCATTCGCATCACCGTAGCTTACAGATAGCTTTGGGTAGCAATACGTGATGCTAGATTCCTAACCTCAATCTTCCTTATAGATAAATGTTAGATGGAGACAAAATAAAATTTCACGTAATCAGTAATTATCACAATCAAGTTGCATCGTTGCATAGTTTAATTGCTATTTATTATGATGAGTTAATTTTGGGGCGATTAAATATACCAGTTTTTCGTACGATACTGTGGTGTCTAAACTATTGCGCATGACGAGTTGAATGCGATTTCTGGCATCACTATTCTGGGACCCGGGACTCGAGACGGATGAATGCAACGCCAATCTCGTAATCAATGGGAATATGGTACGGTTCCTGCGAATGCCCAGATGCGTTAATACTCCAAAGAAACCTTCCTGTACCTTTCTGATTCACGGAGAGGACGCGTGCGCATACGCGTGCCACTGCGATTATTTTCTGTCAATCAACTGGCTCGCCCTGTTCACACTTCCTATACTTTTGCAAATGGCATGAAAATTATTCCCCCTAAATAATAGACCACTCTGGCATCATTTTAGGTTCTTAAAAATTTTTAGTGCCACGCGATAACATTAAACAAACTATAAATCATCACGGTAGTAATATTCTCGTGAAAATTATTAACAATTTTAAACTATGAGTTTTAACGAGCTGTAAATAATTGTGAGAATAACATTTTTAAATCATTCATGCGAAATATAAAATTCGTTTTAGAAATAACTCATCGTTGAAAATAATCGGGTTTACATGTTTTTTAAATAATGCAATAGAATTTTTAACTAGTAATAAAACAATAAAATAGGATCGAGTAATATTAGAAGATTAAACAAAATTCTGTATAAAATTTATATATTGGTATACAATTATCCGTATATTTTAATTGAAGCTTGAATTTGTAATTATTACTTTTTGTACTAAAACCTAATTTTTCATTTTAGTATGAATTTTTGATAAAATCAGTATGCAAAATATCAAATTTATCAATTTAACCGAATTCGAAGGATATTTTCAAGTCAGAGGAAATCATAATAGTTAAACGAAACAAACAATGAATTATACTGTGCAAAGTTTTACATGTGTTTTCAATATTAAATATTCCGATTAGTTAGGAATAAATATTTCTAATTGAAATACATATATATTGGTAGATTATTAGCAATAATAATTGATAAAGTAAATTTTATTTGCTGAAGGGAGAGTGTTAAGCGATAAACGACGAAGAACAGACAAGGAGCAACGAACAATGAACCCCTCTTCGGCTTGTATGAACAGCATGACGAGAAAGATTTTATTGGAAATTCAATTTGTCTGGAGTCGAACAGTTTGCACACATGCCAGTAGTGTGACAGGTAGACGGTGCATACAATAACCGAAGAGAACGGCATTCGGATCATCGATCTCCCCTCTCTTTTGTCGTTGGCAAGCCATTCAGAAGCATTAACGGAGTTAAATGTCAACTGTATCTTCAATATAAATCCGTGAATGCACCTTCCTGGTTATCGTGCTTGTATGTGCCAAGGAATTAACAGTGATTCAACGTACGATAACATCGTCCCACGAAAATATTTCTATTGGCATATATTTTATAGTTGCAATATTAGAACAGAGTTTCTTCGTCAGCAAGTACCTAGCGTTTCTTGCGAATTTGAAGTAGATACAAGATTTATCTATCCGACAGTCACTAACCAATCATTGCACTCGAAGGCCAAGGATAAATTTGCGATTAAATTTCAACCAGTTAACAGAAATGATTTAGTTTATTTTGCTGTCTGGATTTTATAACAAACTGCAGCATTATTTTAAAATCCCTTTTTTTAGTAAAAAAAGTAACATTTTTAAATAAAAGTAATTGAAATTCTTAAGATGATTTTGGAAGATTCGAAGCTACAATCTTTTGCATGGTAGAAATACTACGTATGATCGGAAATATACACGATAATATTCGGGAGAATTTTTCCAAGCAATCGCGCAGTTACGAAATCAAGAGATGGACTTGCTACAACGGCAAGTGTCACGTGTACGCGGAAACGATCGCATAAGCGGTACTGCTGCGAGCGTAGACAGCCTTGAGCATATTATCAGGTTCCTCATTGCCGCGTTCGTTATCGCCTGCAATTCTCACGAAATGTCACGCGATTTTCCTTCCCGATCTCCAACGCTTCAACTACGCATTGGCATTCCTTACCCCTCGATTTTTCCTTGACTTTTGTCTTCTATGGTGATTGTTCTTTCTTCGATACATTTCCACCTTCGATGCATTATACAATTGTGTCTTTAACTGTTTCGTTCCGTTTTAAGAACATGCACTTGTCTATTTTGCATTTACTGTCAAACTAAAATAAGTTGAAATGAAACAATACAATTTTCTAGCTTTTCTTAAAATCGTATTTTGATTTTAGTATTTTATAAAGAAACTATGTACAATAATTATTGTAAATCAGGATTTAATTGATTCGTTAAAATTATTCAATTTTGTTGATTTCAGCGTATTTTACAATATGCCAAGATTATAGATTTCTTGTGCTTTATCTGAATCTGACTTTAACAGCCATTAAGGTATTTTTTTCAAATACTTTCGTTTAGGAAGATTTCAATTATTAAAGTTGTCAAGTATAAACTTATCATCGTCTTCCTATTTTTACACCAATTATTCATCTATTTCTGGATGAATATTGTAAAACTTGTCAAACATCTACTATTATAAACCTAGTATGTACTTATGATATTATTCATATACTTAACATATTTATGCACCTATTTATACCCTATCGAAGGATCTAAGTTTGTTATAAAATACACCAGTATGCTTTAAGTCTTTGTTGTTCGAAATACAGAATTAATTAGCAGATGTCAGTAAATTTTTCTAACGAATTTCCACAGTTTTCTTTACGGATATACCGTTGAGCATTTCGGTTCATCTTCTGACATCTGGCGATGTGTGCACATCGTTTTGAATATGTTCGGTCTGCAAAGACGAAACTGGGCTCTAATTGGCATTCGGCTAACAGCTGAAGGATGAACATTGTATCATCAACAATGTGGTTACGTATCAGGTTACTTCCACATGAAACAAATCAGAAGATGGATACGAACTGTACTTTAATTGTCTTTTAACAATAAGACTCTCCTATAAATGCATCTCTAAACGTTCAAATTGTTTCATTTCTATACAGGGTGAGTCAGTGACCTTGCACCAAACTGAAACCACGTATTTTAGGGGTCAATAGAAGCCTAAAAGTCCGGGAACACAAAGTTGAAATCTCAACCCTTTCGGAATTACAGCGGGTTGAAATTTCAAGTTTTAAAAAATCATATCTTCCGACGGGATAATGCTAGCGTCACGGGTCTTTTTCTAGAATATGTGGGAGGGCCGGAGCTATGTGAAAAAAAATTGAAATCATTTAAAAATTATTATTAAGTCGCATTATTATTGATTTTCTTGCAGTTTCTCGATGAAGCAGCAACATTTTCAGGTACGAAAAAAATCACAGTCATTCTGTGATGCACCCAAGAAAATATCGCGTTATAAAAAGTTTAAAATTTTAATAAATGTGGCCAGGATAAATTATTGAAAGTTTTCCGCTAGAGATTCTCAATCCCAGGTTTATGGCAGCATTGTAGAGTTCATCAGTCTATAAAGTAACAGAATTTTGTAAAGAATCTTGATTCACCGATTTTGCAACTTATGCAACATGGACAATTGAAGTATTTTCACATAAAAAAATATAGTTGTTTATTGGCACTGTTTGCGCATAACGTATACGTTATCGGAACGAGTTTACCCTTCATGCTTCTAAAGTCTTATTGCATTCTTTACGACACTCTTGTAGATTATCTTGAAAAAATTCAGTTGGCTGAATGTTTCTGAAGCAGAATGTTTTCGAGGAATATTAATATCGAGGGTGGATTCGGATGTTAGGTGGAACTAATCGTAGCCGGAATTTTGTTAATAGAGGCATTATATTCTTTTACGGATGACACCTGGCTTCAATGAAGACATCCGGATTATTAGGCAAAACGCAAATCGTAGGGTATCAACAAAGATGTTAGTTCCTTAAAGTGAACAGTTGGTCCAGCGCGTGGACAGTCTGCCATGGGATAATGTGCCGAAAGATCCAACGGACAGTACCTAACGATTAGCTGGCAATAACTGCGAAGTAGGTAGCCTAATTGGTGAGGAAGATCGAAAAGGCGCTTGGCGAGTCAGGCCTAAAACCACAGGGGATTTCCAGAGGGGGGATACTGTTTCGTTATCGGACCATAGTACTGGGTGCGTCACGGTTTTTGTGGGGTATACTCGTGTTTTTGAATCACCATCGTTCAATGCTGACCCAGCGAGCAAAAGAGCGAACGAGCGAGTCCTTGTTTCTCGGTGTGCGATACCTTGCTCGACCACATACACAGAGGACTGATTCCCATTTTTAGCTTCGTCACACTTGCTTGTGCCTTAGCGTTCTTCTCTCTTACACTCTGAGACGCACATGCGTAACGGGCTCCTCTCTTTTTTATCTACGACCCTCTTTCTCTCTCTCTTGAACGAGCGGGGGCCACAGTGACACGTACCCCACCACCACCCTCAACCCCATAGCAACCACATGAACCTCGACCACCACTCGAGCGTACGCTCGTATACACTTTTAACGGAGCCCTCTTATTCTTTTTACCATATTCATCATATTTTTCCTCTGTTTTTCAATTTTTACCATTGTACAATTTCTCGAACCAGCAAACAATTTGATCCTTCCGTCGTGACTTTATAACCTCAATAAATCCTTGAAACTAAGAAATATAAGGTACAATTAGAAATATAGATTTTAATTATAGTTTTGGTTTATAGTTATCTATCAAGTCATATCGATTGTTTTTATTAACGATTAGAAATTCTGACGAGCGAGTGATAGAGTTGAGATGTAATATTCTTGGATAAGGTGCCCTTGTTGGTTCGTACGTCACTGGTATGCGTCTCCTGCCTCGCAAGCGACTATGCTCCCACTTACTCCTTCGAACACGTCTCTGTCGGGACCACGTACTAACTCACTCTTCCTCAAGCGTTATCCGCTTGTCCCTGGCTAGCTTGTTCGCTCCGTCAGTCGTGCTCCCCGCTAGTTTTCCCCTGATTCCCTCTCTTTCTCTTGCTCTGTCTCGCTCTATCAAAACTGCCCGACGCAGAGTAGAGCGGTGTGGCGAGCGGCACTCTGTCTGCTCAATTGCCTTCTCTCGCTCCATCTGCCTTGCGAATGCCTCGGCTATTTGATTGGCGCCGTTCACCCTGCTCTTCTAGTTACTCGTACTACGCCAATACTCTACTATGTATCGTTCGTCCTCCCTCAATCCACATGATACGTCAGATGCACCCCCGCGTGCTTCCCTTTATCTTTCACACAGTCGAAAGACTCGCACGCGTGTGGGACCGTCAATACTTTTTACCGGTGACGCGCGCTACACAGCGAGTCATTTAAATGTGTGGATTTGGTAAAATAGTGTGAGTTTGTTCGTGTGGACACGGTTGTAAGCCAAGGTAGAAGAAGGTGTAGAAGACGGTAAAGCGAGACGGCAACGCCGGCAGGGAGTCAGGCAAGCAAGCAGGGTGCACGTATAGTTACATGCATCGGCCGCGCGATAGCTCGGGTTTGCCCCTCCACTCGGAGCCGGGCGGCCGCTTCCTCCCACGCCTGGGGGCCAGGGACCATCGCGGAGCGGCCATTCCTTCAGCGAGCTTCGAGTAGCGCGCATCGCAGCTCTCTTCGTCGCCGCTGCTGCAAACCACGCCTTACTCCAAAAAACAAACAGCCCTCGGCGCGCACGCACATCGATATTCGCGATACCGCAAACGACGCGAAAGATATTTTACGAACAATTATCAAAGTTTAAATCGATTATTTACGTGCGGGGTGCGTCGATGACTGTGTAAAGCGTGCGACACGAAATCGGAAGAGAATAGACTTGATTTATAGGTAGAATACTCCTCTGACGTTCCGCTCGTTCCTGCAACCTCTCCCGGTGGCAACAAACCCTTTTGCGTTCTCAGCCGTGACGGACGGACGGCCGATCGCGGGGAGCCATACAGTTCGTTCTCTCTCTCTCTCTCTCTCCTTGGCTCTTGCCCCCACTTATCTCCGGCCATCCACCTACCCGTCTAACGCTGCCTCTGTCATACCTTCCCTGCCGTGCCACTCCCTATCCTTCTCTGTTCGTACGAACTCGTACGTGCAGAGCCTCGTGTGTGCGCGGCTCCGTTTGCTCCTCCGATCATCGCGTGGACACTCGTGGCTACTTTTGGTGAAGCGTCAACCAGAACCGTGTAGAGCTTCTGACCGTGACTCGTGAGTCTCGCAAGTGATCGGGCTTGGTGTAAGTACGCGTGTTCGCGGTCTCAGTTTTCCGATTGTGAGTTATACAGTGTGCGCGTGTGCAGCGTGTGGAACCAGAACTCAACCAAAGGAGAATTGGCAAGAGAGTGAACCAAGTCGCGTTCCTGAAGCATTTTGTGAACGTGAATGTCACGCGCGCTATCCTCAAGATAAAATTCATAGAGACGCGGTGGCGTGTCTCGGTTGGTGTCGCGAGTGGCCCCGTGACTCGTGACTCCCGCGTAACGCACCGGCGTCTATCAGTGTGCCGTGAGCAGGCCGCATGTGTGCCGTGGGCGCTGCGGCTGGTGGACTTCGCACTTCCGACGTTCCGACGTTTCGATCACCTACTGTCGCGGCGAGTTACCGTACATCAGTCGCGGGGAATCTCAGGTGTCGGGAGTTGCAAGTTCGGTTCGATCAGCAGCACAGTGTGAAAGAGTTTTTAGTGGAAAAAAGAAAGTGAAGAGAGGATTCGAGTTAATCGTGTGAATCGAATAGGAATCAAGAAGGACGAAAGGTTCGTGGATCCTGTGCTAGTAAGGTGTGCTAGTAAAAGGAACCTACGTATTTTTTGCTACGCTTTGACGTGTTTCGCCACACTTCCGCAAGCTCCAAGGAAAAGCTAATTACCGGAAAGAAAGATGTTTCGTGCGTACGGTGCCGCACCGGCTGAGACCCCATCCACCGCTGATATGTACCCATGGACTACGCCGTTCTTTAACAAAGGTGCCCAGAATTTTATCCATTTTACACAAATTCTTCTATTTCATGTTTTCCAACCGACAATATCACTGTTTAACGAGTCGCGTTTCAAGTACCAAAACAAAATTGTACGTTTCTCGTATTGTTACTTTGACTGTTTTGGCAAGACAGCGATATCGATGAAATTGTTTTAAGTATTCATAGGAATTCTAACATTCGACAATATGGCGGTTCAACAGCTCCATTTCGCATTACAACCCGCTAACCTTTATTTTAGTACAGTGATACACGTGCTTTACGTATAGCATCTCGATTTTGCACTTTCTTAATTATCCATGAATGAAGAAAATCTTCATTGAAATTCATCCATCAACGAAATGTTTCGTCTATTAATCTCGAGGTTTTTTTTCAATTTTTGCCACCATTCGTGCAACGAATCAAGAGACGCGACTGTGTTCCGCGCCAAGTATAAGCAGAGGATTCAAATTTGCCTGTGCAACATAAAACTCCAAAGCTAATGACGCAATCGACGAAGGTTTCACGACGCGTTTACTCCATTCGAAAGATTGTAGGTTACCGTATATTTTCTGTAGCTCGATTACTCGCGATTGAAACGTTCATATCGTAATCAGTTTTAGACACTCGATTGCGATCACCGTTCTCGATCCTGTCGGATGTCAGTGTTGAAAGAGACAGTATATTTTTGAACGAAGACTATAATGAGCCCAAGAGCATAGTGCAGAAGCGATGCGAATAGAGAAATAGGTAGTGAATTGCGTTAAGAGATGGTCGCGAGTTGGTCGCGCTCCCGCGACGAAACCGGTAATGACGACATCGCGATGTATTACGATGGCGACTTTGCGTTACCGCGAGCACGTGACTCTGCTGCCAGCTAAGAACCTGCCGTCGCCACCGTTGCCGCGGCTAAATCCAAGGACAAGGAAATTATGCACCTACTACGCACTATGCGCGTTCTGCTTATGTCAGAAATCGCGTTGAATGCATTCGCATCAAGCATCGAGTCTCGAAACAAAATTTCGCCTACGCAGGCTGAAATGCAATTGAAGAACGTGTTGGTTTGGAAAACGACTTGTAGGTTGAGAATTGTATGCTTCAGGTTGAAGTTTAGCCTCTTTGATCATCAAAACATCGTTTGGAGGATCATGATGTTACTTTGCATATCTTTGCGATGCTAAAATGTTGGATTCTAGGATCAGCATTGCCTACAAAAAAAAAGTAGGAGGACCCATTTAAGAAAATTAAGTTAACATTAATAACTAAAAACCTTTCACATATCTTCAAAATTAAGCAAGATATTTTAGATTGGCATAATTAAAGGAACACCCTGTAGTTGTAAGGTCGTACACATAGAGCTTGTATTGCAAACAATATTCTAAATTCCTCCTACTACACGAAATGTGTTTTGAACCCATCATAGTGTCCAAATTGCTTTTACTTTTTCATTCCAATTGAAATAATGACTTCAACGCTATTCCATCTTAAGAATCTCACAATCAGATACGATCCTTCCCATAGCTGTTCATGGATTTCAATATCAGACTAGAAGTTAGTCGCGTAAACGTCGTTAATGGCAAAAACTGATTAATTCTTCCGACTTTCTCTTTTGGCATGTACGACAAATTTAGCTGCCGGCGACATTATCGTTGGCAAAACCTGTCTTCACAGAAAACCGTACTCGTTCCCGAAAAATCGTTCCTTCCTCTTGCAGCAGATTACCATCATCGATTTCACCGAGTATTCGCGTTCCCTTTCTCGTCGTAGTATTTTTCGTTGAGAATTGATTAGTTGGACACTTTCTTATTGAAGCAAGCGAGAGGAAAAGGGCGAATGAAATTTGGTATTGTACAAGGGGACTAGTAATGGTGGGGGAAAAATTCGATCGACGAAAAAGGTGGAAAAGCGAAGAGAAACGAAGTGGAAGCCTCGAGGATGAACGACCGAGAGGGCGGTGGGCGATGAGCGAACACAATCGACGTCCTACGACCCACGGTCCATGGCCCATGGTACCGTAGAAGTAAATCGAAAGGATGACGCCTGCGCCAGGGCCACGTGCCACGCCGCTCGGCGCCGCATCGCCTCCTGTCTCGCGGAAACAAGCCCGGTTTGTGGCTGCCAACAATTTCTGTCACACCGAATGATAAACCAATCGATATTGTACCTTGTACCTACTTACCTACCTATCCATTATTCCAACGAATTTGTAGAATAAACGTCACTCAATATTCGGGTTAAAACCTACAATCATTCTGATCGATCAATCTTCGGATGAAAAAATAGTTCAATATTGGAATACGTAACTGATCTGTGACCTACATTCACTATCGATTAAAAGCCCTTATAGACATTTCCTCTGATTTCTGAAATAGTAATCTAAATCAGTCGACTGGTTATAATAAGTATTTTCGGGTTCTATAACAGCTCAGTGAATCTATTCCGAGACTATATTAAATCCCACTTAAAACTTTGATTACACCTAGAATTCCTCTCCGATAATACCCTCAGAATGTTTTATTATTTACAATCTCCGTTTAGCCTGAAATGAGTTTAAAAAACACTCATCACTCGTTAGTGAAAACAAGCGTGTACATAATATGCGTGAAAGCACATTGAGAAAGGGGGGGGGGGGGGGGTGACTTATGAGGTAATATATGGTATAATAGGGATCGGTTTCTCGTAAATGGCGTTTGGGTATTTCCGATCCGCCTCGCTTGTATTGTTACCTAGCAGGGAGTAAGAAGGGTTCGCGCAAAAGGAAAATCTGCGTGACACAGGGTGGAAAGAGCCAGGCAGTCTCTTTTAAAGTTTAAAAGGCCCCCCCTCCCCCCGGTAGGTCAGGTGCGTTGCACCTGTTCCGCGCAAGCGCAGTCACAGACACGAAGAGAAGCATCGACGGCATCGACGGAGCCAACGGGAGAACCCCGTAGGAGAAGAACCAGAGAACCATACAGCCATACTGCGATAGAGCCGAATCGACCATGAAGCGTAGTGGCGACAGAGCCAAAGAACCGTGCGGAGGGCAGGAAAGAGTAGAAGGGCGTTCAAGAAGGGATGGTGAAGAGCAGAGGGGAATAGAAGCTCAGGCCAGTAGCGCAAAGCGCGCGTACGAGATGCTCCGTTCGGCGCACTCGAGTCCCTTGACCTGGCCTGACCTGCGCAATTTCGCAACCGGGTCTCTCTCTCTCTCTCTCTCTTTTATTCGCGCGCGCGTGCGCTCATCTATCCCTCAGGAAAGCTATATGTACTCCTTCACCCTACTCTCCTTTCGTCCCTTTCCGTACTCCCTCCATTCGCTGTTATACCTCGTTCCGGGTTGCTTACCCCTTCCTTACACTCTTCTCGTACTCCTCTCACGCTTCTCTCACGCTCCTCTCACGCAATCGCACCGCCGAATTTCGTCGACTTCCCCCCTGATGAGTCTTCGCTCTGGATGAGTCTCTTGCTTCTTGCACTGTTTTGCGATGGGGTTTTACTTTCATGACACTGGACCGCGTTTGTCTCTTAATAAATCTAAACAAGGATATAATACAGTTTCGAGTATTCATTTATAAAATTAGTATAGATTATCTACGGTGGTTGTGAAGAATGAATATTCTATGCAAGGTTGGAAAAAGGGATGGGAAGGAAATGGAAAAAGACGGAAGGAAATAGATAATTCGAGTATAGTGGATAGATACAGCAGGAACTGTTGAGGGATAGAATTAATGTACCGAGATCGTGAATTCGTTCAAAGTTTCTTTATAAACTTTAGGGATGTTTCTTACTGCTGGCAAATGTTGCCTCTCTGCCTGCTCCCGCTGAGGTATAGGCCGCACGAAGATTGTAATAGAAGCACTCTCGGAATCGGATAAAGAAGCTAAAAATAAAGGATTCCGAGCTCACGGCTGGTATAATGCTGTGAGCTGCCCCACGCGTCCCTTATATAACTTTTCGACTGGCTTTTCTGTTTCCGTTCGAATGGTTATTAGAGGATAAAGCAAACAAGTACATTGGTATAAATTCAATTGTTAGAAAGGTATTAAGTGAATTGGATATTCATTTTTAGTTTGGATAAATAACTAAATTGAACGATATTAACTATTGGTAACTATAAGTTTTTCTTATTAAGATTATAAAACCCTGTTCAGTAAAAAAGAAAGACTCAGCGGATCGTTGAACGTTATAGAAATTGATATTTTTATTGATATAAACCATCGCCATGAATACTGAATGAATTATGTATTTGGTTTGCAAATTCGATACATTTTTATTTCCATCTTGAGTTGGTATGTATCAGGTACCATTTAAATACACGGAGTTTTTTTTTTTTTAGAAAACTACCTAGGAGAAATTTATTGCAAATTAAACAGATTTTCATAAGTTATTGAGAAATTCAATAATTTTTATCCATGAATTACTCGACGATCTCATCACTACGAAATGCAAATATTATCTGCACTCCGAATAAAGCTTACGTACATAACGAATTATGAGAATCTTATCACCAAAGTGAAAGTTAGCCATTTTTCAATTCAACTTCCTCAAAATAAATACGAGTCGGAATTTCGTTATATTCGTGTGATCTAGCATCATTTTACTAAGAATTACAAAATTGCCAATATTATTTCTTATACCAGGGTTCAATAATAGAACACAAAAAACAAGATAACAGTTTTCCTAAGTTTAAATTACACAGGAAATGCCAAGAAATAGTACAAACAAATATTATATATAATCCTCAATGTATCAACGTTAAATTAATATTTACATAAATAAGAAATACTGCAAATAAAATGAACGTGTTTTACGTAAAATTTGTCAACAGTTAAGACGTGTTCGAAGAGTGGATAAATCTAATTTAAATTTTTTAACAAAAGAGGACTGTGGTAAAAAATATTTTCTCTATATACAAAATTTATATTTTCCTTATATGTATTACAAGTAATATCAAAGTGCAGAATTTGTTTTAAAATACTAACAATATCAGTAATGGTATCATCGATAATGCAATGCCTGACATTTAACTCAACTTGGGAAGGAGCGTACATATTTATTTTTCTATGTATTAGTCCAAGGTATCCGATACTTCCCGGATTACTCGTTCCCAGTGCGATGCGGTTACGTTTTTTTCTCTTCGCATCGCAGCCGATTGCATCGCTCGAACGAGGCAACACACGCAGTACCATTATCAGTCTTATCACTCGTAGTACCTCTTATCGCGAATGTGTTTACCAAACCTGCCACGAGGAAACCTCTAAAAACCATAGCATTACAATCGCGAGAGCCAATTTAATGCGACTGCGCGTTACGTTAACCTCGCGCGTTAACGTTAAGTGTTGCTCATTCGAGAAATGGCTTCCCTTTCTATATACATATTCAGCTTTTTTTCTCCTCAACTTTTTGTTCCTAAGCAGCAATATCCTTCGAATGAGGAATTAAGTTTTTGCGATATACCGTTAGTCTTAGATTCAAAAATATCATTGAACAAACTAATCGCCGTTAATAAGTGTCTTTGCATATCATACAATTAATTTCTTAAACAAAGTTATAAATTACGAGGAGTTAATTTTTGAAGATACATATCTTTATGTATATTAGAAAATTTAATTCCACGGAAAAGGAAAAGAAAACAGTTCCTAAAGTTAAAATCTTAGACTGCGAGGATTAATGAATTAATTGAGTAATTAGGCATTAATTCGAATAATTCATTTGAAAAACTTGTATGCCGTTGTTTTTAAAATGACGTACTAGTTACTGGTAGTACGTCATTCTTGACGGAAGCGCTAAGGCAATAGAAACACTGGAGTATAAATAAATATTTATTACGTGTTGATCAGCTGAAGGAAAAGAAAGATCAATGTCTAAAAGAGAGAGAGAGAGAGGGAGAGGGGCAGGAGAGAACGAGAAGGAGCGAGAGGAGAGAAGTGGGGAGACGTGCAATATCCAACGAGCAATCGATAGTGTCCTGGGCATCGTTTGTCCACGTCTATCCCTGGTGGCGTCTTGATGGACAGAAATGGAACGTGTTCCTCATTCTCGCAGGATGACCCAGGGTAATATCATCACTGTGCTACAGTGATCCAGATGATTTCAGAAGTTAAACAAAAGTCAAACAATAAACATGTAAATAATTAAGATAGAAACATAAAAATGCTTCAATATACGACTTTTAACTCGCTAACTATAATTATCCATTTTACCTACGAAATTGACATAAATTAAAGTAGCAGAATAGTCTGTGCTTGTTATAGCTCTAGAAACTTTTAGGGATTTAAGGATCATGTAGCTTAATTTTTGCATTATACTATTTTGTTATTTTTAAGTACTAATCTTCAACTTTGCGACGTAAAGTGACAAACTCACAATATCTTATGCTTCGATGAATATATAGTTTACTGTTTTATAAACGATACGTTTTGGTGCGAATAATAATTTCGAAATACAAAAGATGAACGCGCTAAATTGAATTAAAAGAAATTAATTTAAAAAATAATTTTAATTGAAATTCAACTGTCAAGAAGAAGTACTTAATTGTATAGTTGTAAACTATATTTTCGTATCTAAGTGACGATAAATACTAATAATCTTGATAAGTATTATTAATGTTCTTGACGTAGTAATCCTCAAATGACGCGGGATTTTAACGTCCTTCCGCCAATCAAAACACACCGTAAAGGCGTAAACTCATCGGGGCCACGCACGCGCACTTCTGCAGTTCCGTAAACAGGATGAAATGATAATGACAGTGGCGTCTCGTGGTAAACAATCATAGTACAGTCGATTTTCGGGTCACGTGTATTAAACGACTAGTCACTATTTTTTTAAAGAAAACATTAAGTACTAGGATGAATTTTAGATTAAAAAGTCACGGGAAAATGTTTCACATTTAAATAATTATATTGGAGCTTGAGAAAGAATTTAAAATATTATCGCGAAACCAATAAATTACAAATTTACCTAGTAAATTATTTATCCAAATATAGAATACTCTACAGATATTTGGACCATTTAGTTTTGATCGCAATTTATCTAAAAGCAGGTGAGCAGTGCTGCGATTTCGTAGTTGGTAGCGTAAGCTTTACCGAAGTAAGTTGACAAAATTCACAAAATCCTTGAAAGCCATGAAAGCCACGAGATTCTCGACATTCGCGGCATTTACGAAATTCAAGTCTGGCCGTGCGTGGCAAGTTTCCTCGCGATAACGGAGTAACGTACTTTAGTCTAATGCCGATGCCGATTGCGACGGCATCAAGAAATTACGTTCCTTCTGCGAGATAAGCGCTTCAACAGAAAGGAAGACGAATCGTCGTAATGGCTAGGGCCATTATGCAAATTTAACCGTCAGTAATACTCGAGCTTTTCCACCAAAATTCATCCTCCTGAAGACAGCGTCCCATATAGTGGTCGGTTTCGTCTAAAATCTGGTCAAAATATGAAGATGTTGCACAGTGGTCCAAAAGATCCAAAAAGCTGGCCAAAAATCAAAAAATGAAGATGCAAATAAACGTTTCTATAATCGCAGTAAGAGGATCGATTGTAACAAATATTTCTTTGACGAGCAATTAGCTTAATCTTAGCATTGGGCAAAACCAAAAATGATTCCTGCTGTTGTGATGGTAAAATCGACGACTTTCAACGAGGTCGAGCAACGTTATCGGAGAATGCAGATAAGATACCGATTCCATTCTTGGATACGCTTACAACGCGATGTACCAGACTAGTTCCGTGCTCCTAATGCACAATAGACTTAACGGAAACTTATGTTTTTTACATTTATATTCCATTAAGAATTGATACCACCACCATCGTTTCTGATTTAAATATGTCGCAATTTTGTTTTCGCAACTAACCATAGCTCATTTTATACTTAACATATAAATTGTTACTGTTAGTTGACCAATGTACTAGTTAATATGCCAATTATTCATTTGAGACAATAATAACTATAATGTTCTTACTAAATCTAACATTGAGCTTCGAGTCGACCTTACGTAATAGTAGTGCATTCATTGAACCATTCTCATTGTGCAATAGACATTCACAACCAATATGTATATTGAGTATATTACATAATAGATGCTAGAAAGAGAACTAACAATAAGATTTATATCCTCAAAATAGAAATAAACAGGCAAAGTACTTTCCATTAGAAAGAAAAATCTAAATCTTCTATTTGCTGTTCGAAAACTTAGTTATAGAACCCTTTTACTTTTTCATACTGAATTCATATTTTTCGAATAATTGGGTTATACCAAAATTTTGTGTAATGTTCTCGATTAAATAGAGTTGCAGGGTAGTACAATCGAATATAGCGAACGATTATTCTTAAATGTCTTTTTTTGTCACTTAGAAAAGAGAACTTAAAAGCACATGACAACTGATAAAAATGGAGAAATTATTGCAGGCGTATAAAAAGGGGCAGATTTAAGCACGAAATTGTTATAAACGGTACATGCCATAAGCACGAAATGAAAGGCGGATTTAATGCTCGCCGGTTATCGTTGGTTCGCGCATACAGCGCGCTATTATTTTCCAGAAGCACCCTGCTATGTACTTACACACATAGTCACATACTTACAATTCGCTTCCTGATGCGCGTGTGGCCCCTACGCGCGATACCGCAGATAATTATAATGCCATGCCGTGACATTAATTAATGGAGAAATGCGCCGTTGGACGCGTTTCGCAAATTAATGCCAACTCAAGCGGATAATCAGACATAATTCATCCTATGTACGTATTAGGAAACGGAGCAGCGAATCTTCATTGCCTCTGCGAATCTAATTAAATCAATTACCATTCATCTTCCTGGGAATCTCGTTCAAAGTTACTTTTACAAGTTTTCCTAACGTCGATGCATTTTATTCAATTGTACTTGGGAATCATTGAAAATGCAAAACTTTGATCATATTTCGCTATATAAAGTAATACGTGAAATAAAAAAAACCTGGTTAAAACAGATGTCATTTAATTTAGTCAAAAAAATGGGAAGTACTATCTCCGTTGGATTCAGAGAAAATATTATTTTCCGAAGATTGCAATCACACGAGTGCGCAAGTACAACATGCTAGTACATACATAGATACGAGTCGAATGAGTAGAGTGTGAATCAAGGCCTTCTAGTCACCTACTGAAACTCTCATCTTTCGCAAACATTGCGTACGAATCCGCACTCCGTACGCGTCGGATGCAGCTTCGCTTCCACGTGAGTTAAAACTCAGAATCTGCATAACTTCAAAAAAAAGAAGAGATTTTTCCCGTTTTGATAAAGTTCTCTTTGACGAGAAAGATACATCAAGAGAAAGAGATGTTTTAAAAATCTGCTTCCGGGTGACGCCGCAGAAAAAAAATAAACAGTAATATACATATACAGCAATTCTGCAAGAGGTAAATATATCGTGAAAGTTGAAGTTCTCGATTCGAAATTGCAGGAACTGCGCGAAGTCAAGGTGAAGCACGACAAGTGTCGCGTGTACATAAGAGTACATACGTACGTACATACATACATCTATACATAACTGCGTATTACTACACGAACCGGAGAATTCGCATTCACGGAAATTTCCAGACGCCATCGTGGCTACGGTTATGGACGCGTGCGCGCGCTGTCGTCGATTCGAGTCGATATAATATGTAGTAGTGACGACGGGAACAGCGCTATCGAATTATTTTTTCTCTAATTCCGCTTACTCGAGATAGGCGAACCTTGGCTCAGTTGAAGGTAGTAGAAGGGGGGAGGGGAGGGGGAGGGTGGGGGGGAGATTAGCGAATAGGGGGGGGGGGGGGCGCAGAGGGAACTGGGAAGTCGAAGTAAAGCAAGTGAGTAAAGTAGATGCTGATGGGAATAGAGGGGGTCGGTAGAAGGGTGTAGAAGAGGGGAGAAGAAATAAAAAAAAGAAGAAAAAAAAGAGTTATCATCAACGCATAGTCGAGTCGAAGCGATTGTCGAGGCCGCGGCAACGGACATACCCTGGCTACTAGGTAGGGTTTACCCGTGTCAACCGGAGGGCATTCAACTATCGATCGCGTAGTTTTAGCCACCCTCTGCTAAGGGAGATACCGCTTTCTTCCTCTCTTTACTCTCTTTCTCTCTCCCTTAAGCATATAGACGCGCGTGTGCACACACCCTGTACACTCTCCACATTCTCCACACACGTTCAGTTCCGTCTCGTCTCGTCTCGTCGCGTTATGTTCTCACTCTTATTTCGTCTTTCTTTCTCTTTTCTCTTGCCCGCCAAGCGGTCATTCACGCAGCTATCTTTACCCTTGGAAGTCACTGGAAAAACCTTGGCTAGCTTTGGAAAGCCCTGAAAAACCTAGGAGAATCTTCGTCGCCCTATGAAAATCCTCTTGGAAATTGCCCTCTGCTGAAACGTAAATGTTTGCTTATCTGCGGCCGGTATCCCGTATGAGATAAAACCACTGATAGGCTGGTCACGAGAGTCTCTGCTTTTTGTTTCCCTAAGTTCGTGTGGTTGACTGACTCTTCCGTTTTATGGCTCTACAAACGGTTTTGTTGAAGATTTTTCGGTGAATATTTTTTGATATAGGAATTCTTTCCTTACATGTTTCTGGTTTATGAGGTCTCCTACCTTTTGTACTAGGTTGCGATAACGTTTCAATCGATACGATTGGGGAAGTTTTTACGAAAGTTCAAGTTCTTCAGACAATTCGGAACATTTTATATCATAAAACTCTAATCGGATCGTACTTAATTTTTGTTTTATTCAAATGTTATGTACTCTTCATTTGTTTCTTTTAAGAGTTTAAAAGTGGCACGTAGGAATTTGCGTTTATTTCGAGTAACGAGGATTACCCGAAAAATGGCCACGCTATATTAGCCAGCTGTCTGCATTTATTTGACACCATGCACGTGTATTACGTATCAACGGTATTGATTCGTGGTGCTAGTGGTCCTAGGAAAATTTGGTTTCTATTAGAGGGATGCTGCAAATGTCTGCAATAAAGCAGGGACATTAAGCGAGAATAATTGGAGAGACAATGCCACCTGCTACGAATATCCTCTCTCGTATTTCGGGTCTCGGTTACGAATGTCCGGTGACGTGCACCGGATATATATGTTTCATCGAGTACAGAGACCGTGCCACACCGTCGCTTTCCGGCGCCCGGCTTTCAACTCAATTCTATAGTATAGTACATAAAGGTACAATTAATCGAGATTATATTACGTATTTCATCCTCGGTTGAAAACTGACGCTAACACAATTCAAAAATCTCGATATTTCGATTATCATTATAAAAATATTTGGAGAATGGAATTAAAGCTCATGCAACATTATCTTTTTACAAACGTAACATACGGTATCAAATACTCACCACGCTAATGCTTTCCCCTAATCCCTTAATTTCCTGTCATAAATCACAAAAAAGGGCGCAGATACAATTATCTATTACACACCGCGTTCTTAGCGTAACGATTGACTCTGACACTAAAAATCTGCCAACTTGAGCCAATTGGTTTCCAGGGTCCCATTTCCCCACAAAGCTTTAAATTAGAAATCTCCCCGAAAGGGTTCTCCCAAAAGCGGAAAAGTAGCGTGAAAAAAAAGTGGCGAGTACATAATATATCGAAGAGGAATTTGGAAGCGTGACAATCGTAATAACAGTGCGTCTAACGTCCTTATAGAAAAGAGCAGCAGTAGCAGGGGCGTGGATTGGGAAATGTTGTCAGAGCCGGTCAGACCCCTGCTGGCCTGACTCGAGTTTTGGACTCTGGGTTCGGCGAGCGACGATGATATGTTCCTACAGATAGGAACAGGAGCTGTACACAACTCAACCGACTTAGCACAGTGTGCGGTTCACCGACAGGAAAAAAGAAAGAGACAGCAATGGTTCTCGAGGAGGGGTCGTTGTGTGTATGGCTACGTATGCGGGCCAGCTGATCGTTCAGCGCACGTGTACGAGGCTACGAGCAAGCTACGTACATCCGCATCCGTGCCCGTACGGATGCATTTCGTTAATGACGTACGACTCGTACGAGGCATGAGGTGACGGTGTATTTAAATTAGGCTTGTTCCCCCTCGAGAACAGTACACACACGCTTCCAGTGTTCCAGCATCGGTTGACGGGGAGAGAGCAGGCCAGGAGAGTCGCAAGGCCAGGGACCCCTAGAAAGTTTTTCCTCTTTGTTTAACTTCTTCCTTCTCGCCTTCGCTTGCCCATGCTGCACACTCACGTTGCTAAACCGGGGGACTAACGGGAATCGTGCACACACACACATAGTCTGTTTGTCAGTTCCACTCTGCAGTTGTACGTGCAACAGAGTGATTTGCAGATTTACTCCAATTGACGGGGCGGATTGAAATTGAAACGTGGCTCAGAGATTGGCATGAATGGTAGAGGATTAGATTTGAGGATTTTCTGGGAAAGGATTCCATTGGCTTTTGAAGCAATTTAATCCTTCGTAACTTGTTTAGTTAGATCCTAAATCTAAATTCTATATTATACCCTCGGTGTAATACGTCGTTTTCTTATTGAATGAGCGTATTTAGGTCCGGATGGGGATGATACGATCACTTGAAAATATATTTCATCCTTATCAGTATAGTTTTCAATTGCATTGTATTAGAAGGAATAGAGTGAAATATGGCAAAAATTGTTCATGTTTTAAATTGTACAGGGTGTCCCATTTTAATCTTACACTTGGATTATTTACGAAAATATAAGTTATTCGAAAAAAATGTTCTAACAAAATATTGGCTATCCAAAGAGGGACATCCACTGGTGGACTTGGTTTTTTTCAAGCTGTATATATAAACCCTTTGAGTATCTTTAGAAAGTAAACTCTCCTAAGCGGCATTTATCAGGACACTTTTCCGTTGATGTTACCCAAGAGCCGTGTGATCTTATCAACCTGTACGCATGGTATACTTATCTACAGGTTAGAATTAGCTTAACCCGTGCAATGTGTGCACGTGATATTTCCGGTTATCCGGATTGAGGTGTCGCGACGTGTCATCGTTCCAGCAATGTAAGCTCGTGAAAATAGAGAATTACACAATTGGAATCTTCTGCTGGAAGAAGACAATACAAAGAGCACGCGTGGAACTCGTACTTTTAAATCTAGAATTCTTGCTCGACCGGCGCATTAGACTTTCCAAACACGTTGTTATCCTGCAGGTCTTTGACTCTTTCTTAACTTTTATCGCAAGTTGACCTGTTTTTTTTGTCCCCTCGCGCGTTTGCGATGCGGGTAAATTGAAAGCTTCCACTTTTTACCTCATTTTCTGTGAATAGTTCAACGATTGTATCAAGTAACGAAGTGTAATTGAGACGATAAACAAATAAATGACATGTTAGAACTTCTCGAAGAAACAGAATGATAACCGATAAATAATGGGAATATTAATACAGTGCTTTTATTTTCCTCAATGAAAACAATTACGTTAGTCAGCTGAGCGATAGCGTAGTAATAAATGGTATATATCGGACAATAGAGACCTTGAGTCGAACTGCCTTGGCCGCGGATGATGTATTCCTACTTCCTGCTGCTGCGCATCGTTTAATTTACGTAATCACACGAGCGTTCCTATTCTTACCGAGAGGCGAAACAATTCGAATAGCAGGCGCACAGTCGCGAATTCTTCTCGAACTTTTCAACCTAGACCAACACTCTCATTCTAACGGGAATAATGTCGACAAAAAGGAAAAAAAGTATGTTGCTTCAAAAATTCTGCAAAGTGCACCATTTCAAATGACATACTTCTATCTAGAGCAGTTTACTCAAAAAGTACATTACACCAAATTAGCGTCCTGTATATAAAATGCTCGTAGAGGAAATAAAAAGAAAATTGTTGTTTAATGAAAAACATGAAGAATCAACTAGAGGGCTAATTTGAAAATAAATTTGATAAACGAAGAAAATTGATCGGAATTTTTGCTACCTTTCTAAAGTATAAATATAATTTATTTTGTCAGTAGAAGATACTTGAGATAAGTTCGATTTTTAAAATTCTTCTTTATGTTGTTTTTGAAGCTTAACACTGCTTTTCTGATTCAAAGATTCGCTATTCTATGTATGGTACATATTGACACTATAGAAACAAGCTCATTCCTTAATAAGGAGGTATTAACAGTTAAGTATAGTGGTGTTCAATTCAGTTTGAGTTACATAAGTATCGTATCATATAGCGTATGATTTCTGTTTACCAAACGTCTCAATACAGAGAAAGTGGTGGGTGGGATATCAGTGTCTCGATCAGCTCGATTAATCGAACTATACATAGTGCTGTAGGTCAATTGTGAGAGAAAGGTAACAAGTATTCATGCACATAGTAAATCTATGTATTAATTTTTGTTTTATCATTTTTTTCATTTATTTCGTGAGATCACTGAGAGAGATTAATTAAAACGAAAAATATATATAATTCAATAAAATATTTATACGCTATAAGAAAATTGTTTTTCATTTTCACAAAGAAAACTAAATGACTTTCCGAACAACTCAATTGTATGTGAGTATATACGTGGGTGAAGTTGTAAGGCTCAAACTCATCGCGCAACGTGATACAGAAGAAGTGCGTGCTTCGAGAAAGATTACGCGGCGGCTCGAGTAATTTTAACGTGACCCAAATGCGATCGTTGGGCTTTCGCGCGACTCTTCTGCGAATCGATCTTCCTCGCAGCGTCGTACTTTGCTTCTGCTAGACAAAATACGTTGGACGTTCTTTTTTTCCTCTTTCTCTCTCTCTCTCTCTCTCTCTCCCTCTCTCGCGTCACGAAAACTCCACCCCATGAAATGGAAGAAAATCAGTAGCTTTCTCCGCATTCCTGCTGCTGAGAACACTGTTGAATTCGAATTATCGAGTAAAAGAATCACTTTATGTAAAAAAAGTACACACTGCACTTGAAAAATGTTCATCTTTATTTGATCATTAATAGAAGAGGGGTCCAAATGTCCAAATAATTGCTAAAATTCATACCAACGATTAGTTAAATTTTAAGTGTCATTAATAAAGTATAAAATTAACAGAAACTATACAATGGAAATGATTTGTTATATAACCTCAAAAAGTGGAATATTTCATTTCATAAAGCGTTTAAAAATCACGTTCATTGATTTCAATATGTTACCGTGAACGATTAGCAAATAATTATTTGTTTCAATTAAAGAATTATAGTCACTGATATTAGCATAAAAATATTTACAGTAGTCAAAGTAGCCGTTGTAACGCTTGTATTTGTATTCCACGAGGAGGGCTTAATACCAATCAACGTTTAATCTTGGTAATGGAAGATGTAAAACGTAGAACACCTATTAGCTTACCATCGACAATGTTTGGGTTACTGACACGATGTCTAATATCCCTTTACAGTTGTTATTCTTTTCGTTACTGATAGCACGATAGACTGACAAGCCGTATACAGGGTGAGTCAGTGATGGGTGCAATAACTCAAATCACGTATTCTGGGGGTCAATAGAAGCCTAAAAGTCCGGGAACAATAAGTTGAAATCTCAACCCTTTCCGAGATACAAGGGGTTGAAATTTCAAGTTTTAGAAAATCATATCTTCCGACGGGATAATATATATGCTAATGTAAGGTGAACGTGTTGATAAATGGAGTGTATTATGTTACAATGGATGCTGATATGACTTTGATGTGATCCGACGCGACACTAGTAAAACATGTATACAAGCAAAATATATAGGAACTATATAAAAACAGGTTCAATTATTGGAAAACATATATATTGTATTTAAAATAAAATATTTAGGCTAATTTATAACTCAGGTAAAATTAAGAGAGAACCAAATACACTAGTTGCTTTAACATTACAATTGATTGTTGCAAAAGGAAGCTATTGACATATTATCAGAAAAAATGTATCTTTTGTTGCTATTTGCCTCGCTTCTCTACGGTTTCTATAGCAAAATTTATCATTGTTCTTTAAAATCCTACGATACAATTCAGAGTCTTTTCGAAGACCGTCCGCGACTATTGCTGCGGATTCAACAGCAGACGCGCTTGGATCGTTCTTTACTTTCCGGACAATAGCTAAGGATCCATTTTCTAAAAATTCATTTCCTTGGAGTCTATACTTGACTAACAATTATTTGGACATTTTACAATTTTTTGGTTAGGTTGTCTTTCCTTACGCTGTGTCAGTTTCGACTGACGCTTATTTCTCCTTTAATTATACAGAACAAAAAATTAATGTAACCAGTTGTTTTACTACAATTCTCATCAAATCTTTTATTACAATTTATTTAAAATTTAAATAACCAGTGCCCTTTATTCCAAATATAACCTATCCTTCTTAATAATTTACCATTTAAAAATGGCAACCCGTTGATTTTACGAATAGAACCATGGTTTCTAACCTCTAATTTGAGTCTCATTTTTTGATGTGACAATTCCTGATTATAATTCAAACCCATGGATTATTTATATTCGATTCTGATTTGTACTAAATCGAATGAACTTATACCATTCCAAAGTTAATTTCCTCATTACCATGCAACTCGTCGTCGTTACAAAAGCAGATCCGCCCATGCTGGCACAACTTTGATCGCGAGAAAAGCAGAATGAGAAAGTTGCCAGTAAAACTGGCCCAAGGCAAAGCAAAACAGGCCTATAAGTTGAAGTTAGACCGGTTGATTATTTACCGAGGTATTTAGACACTGAGGAGTAAATGTGAGGAGCAAAGGGTTTCTATAGTTAGTTAGGATTAACTTCAAATATTGAAAGCGATAACGGTGTGTAGCAGAGATTATACACTCGAGTTCCACGTTCCACTTCCCTAACTCTCCTCGCACGCTTCCTGCACGCTTCTCCTTGCCTCGCGTTCCTTAACCTCACTTTTTTTCCATTCTTTTTCGTACCTCCACTTTCTCTCTTATCAATCCCCACTCCCTTTATACCCCCATACTCTTTTACGCGTTGTCTTTGCGTGTTTACATCTTTATATTTTTATCGCTCTTTCTCCTTCTTATAGTGGTGCGTACCTTGTTAATCCGAATCGTTCGAAACCCAAGGAAATTAAGATAAGTCAGTACTTCGTTTACCTCTTTAAGGAAAAATAAAGTTGGAAATTTATAGAAAAAAGGACAAAATGTTGTAATTAATTACGTTCGATAAAAATACGATTGAGACATAAAAATGAGTTTATTTTTTATTTCAATTTATCATTTAACTTAAAGTATTCTAAAGCGTGCTTGAATTACAAATGTTTATATTAATCTTTACACATATATTCTGTATTCAATTAAACACCAATATACTAACTGTTAAGTATTTATTAAACTTAATATTTTTTAACGACCGAACATGTTTCAAACAATGGTCGGTTTATCAAGGAAACATATTGTAGACTTGAATAGACAAAGTTCTAATGCAAGTTGTTATAGACTGTTTAACCCTATTCTACTTTTTTCTTAGTTACCAATACCATTTTTATTCATTTAAACTTTTTTTCTCAGTTTCTTTGCATCGTAACTAGTGTACTTACCTTTCCAACTGCCTGCGGTTGAATCGAGACACGTAGCACACACTGCGTGGAAACACGCACAGACGCATGTACCTTTGGCCTTTGTCACGCAAATTGACACTTTAACGGCACCCGACACTTTGACGCCTATTGCTTCTGTATAGGTAACCGAGACTAAGGAAGCGATAAAGAGAGAAAGGAGAACCGTTTCGTTAAATTCTCCTATTTGCCCTAGCATTCCCTGTACTTTTAACAATCAGCGTAACAAGAAAATTGGCTTGACTCTTTTCGCTTTTTGCTCAATTTTGCATACTATTACTTAATCTTTAGCACCGTTTACTTTGGAATGTTTGCGTTTTGGGACAGTAACTCTGCGAGTGGAACTTTCTACGGGAAGATAATATTAAGAGGCTTGATAATACGGGAATATTTCCCTGATAGTGAATTTGAAGGTTAGATTCTTACACGATCATATAGTAACCAGTGTATCTTAATGCTACAGGTAAATGCTGAAACAGCAGTTGATTCGAGACTCGTTTTATTTTATCGTCCCATCACATTTCACGTAATTGCGAGTTATATTAGTGAGATAAATCGTCAGACGTAACATCTAAATACACGATTATACTGGAGTATAAATTAGTCAAGTTTACAGAGTGACGGATAAAAGAAAGTTTAGATTCAGGATTATTTTTATAATGTTTATTACTTTTATACTGTCGTTATTATTGATGTTTTATTTAAATATAGATCCATATATATTTCTGTGTTTTTAGTACCGGCACAAATTTAAGTCACGGTTGATAAATAATTTTAAGTGTGAATTTGTTTGATTTTTATTAGTATTTTAATCATAGCGTTACGCGTTATTAATTTAATCATTTTTAATTGTTCTACGATTAACGTGTTTCGTAGTTAATCGTATAAATAACTGACTTGCCAATGTCTGTCAGATTGCTCAACCAGACTGACTGGCTGTTCGAAAGTGATTAAGGAGAGAGATAGAATTTCGGACACATCTGCATTCTTACAACATAATCACCGGAAAACCACGCCCACTTAGGAAAGACTTTCTTAACTAGCGGCTATTGCTCCTTCTCCTGTCACGGTCTACATAAATTAGTCACTAATATAGAAAGGTAGTTTGCAAGGTAATCCCGATGACGGTTGACACGTCAACCTAACTTCGTTTTTCTTTTGAACCAGGAATCATTGCAAATTATTTCACATTTTTTCCCCCCTCTCTCTCTCTCCAAGTCGCAATCACAAACTTGAAATAGTAGCAAATTTAGTTATTTTGTCGACAGAATTTTATTACTAATTGCTAATACAAAATTGAATACTTTAATTTTCGCAAAATTACTGCTCAAAACTTGAATGATATCGAAAATGCGATTTCTAGACATTTTGCTCGAAAACCACTTAATTTTTATCGACTCGACATTGAAAATTTGCACGCTAAATGACAAAACGTTGTTCACAACTCGGGTAATTGTATCATCGATTAAAAATAGAAACTTATTAGAAACTCTCTTTCAATTGAACGTAAAAAATAAACGATATTACTTTCCGATCTACCTAATAATTTGTCTTGTCTCGTTTTTGAACGTTTCAAAATCCAAATAACTGTCCCTGACTTCGATCTATTTAACACAAAAAAAATTACTGTGCCATGTCGAAAGCATGTAACTTTCGTGTGTACGAAACTTGAGCTCACAATCAGTGACGGGCACACCCGTCACTAGTAAGTATAGAAAGCGATGGTAAAAAAAGGTCGCATTACTGCAAAGGCTATTGTCAGAGTATGAGAGCGAAGCGTGTAACGAAACCATGTCTACACTTCACAATTACACCAACTTATCGTTGGCATATTGGTGTCAAACTGTCAGCTACTATCACTTTTTTCCATGTTTCCAACGTCCCTAATTTTGATCCTTATTCCTTCGATACATTTATCGAAAGCCGATAGTAACATTGATTGGAAAAAGAGTGGAAAAAAATAATGTATACAATGACTTACAATTATATCTCTTATTATATAGACGTTACAATCATATGTGGAACAGAGAGTAGATCATTAAATTCTAATTTATTTTTTATCGTGATATTTCATAAGTAAGTAGTTTCCTTTAAGATTCGTAGGCTTTCATTTTGTTCTGGATTCGTATAATGTTATAATTAGTGCGTGCGTGATAAGCTGTCGGTGTCGAGAGTTTCTACTTTTACTCGCAATTCGACGTGTATTTATGAATTTCGATTAAACAGTATTCTCTCGCAGTAGGAAACTATATTTAGTTAAGTTGTGTTTGTTTAAATGAGATATAATATTATTAGTATAGATATAGTATCTATTATTATACTATATTATATATTAAAGTTGAATTTATCAACATTAAATTGAAATAAACTAAAGTGTATAATATTAGATTAAAATTCACTCTTTTATAATTTGAATTTTATTTTGAGATAGAACAAGATTAAAGCAAAGGATATTATGATTAATTTTAATTTACCCTTTTTTTGGAATATATATTCTTCAATACGTTAATGTAACAGATATCTGATTACAATTTTGTCAGTAGAATTATAGAAACTTTTATACGTGATGCGAAGATTTTGCAAAAAATAGTACAGTTACTTACTCAAGAGTTTTTTTAATTTATCGAGATTAGTCGCGACGTTTTCTCTTCGCTGCCTACGAATGCTCTCAGGTGCGTTGCGAATTGACTATTTCTTCTTCGTATTTCACGCAAGTGTCGCGGAAGCTCTGAGGGAAGTTGGAGGACTAACACCGAGATGAAAAGAAGTTACGACATAAGACATATTCAGAAACGACTAGTATAGAACTTTGAGCAAGCTGATTTTACAGACATTGCTTGACTTACCTCATCCCAACGACCTCGACTTTGTCGTTTTCCCTCAAGGACAAAAGCGCAATTCTTATATAAAATATCATGAATTTTATAACGATAATAGTTTCCTTTTTCTTATTAATTTATAATTATAATTAATTATTAATTATTAATTATTAATTCAAATTCTTTACACATCTTTTCTAAATAAAACCAAGTACTCAATGATAGCTTAAGTTGTATTACAACTATATAGTATAGTTCTCGCTATATAAGTTCGGTACTAGAAACCTGTAAAATCCTGTTTCATTGGTTTCTTTCAACATACGACATGTTTTACGCGAAATGGACTATACGTGTATTACTTTAAAAACTCTTACGTGTTTTTCGCGTTTTCGAGACACAACCTCAAGAAAAATGAAATAATACTGTTCTCGCGTATCGGTGGGATTGAACACAGAAACTCGAAGCTTTTGTAACTGTTAGGTAACTGTAAAATGATTTATTGAACATTTACATAATTTCTTGGCGACAATGAAGTCTCCGTTATATTGGCGAATCTGTTTCTTGTCGTTGATATTCCATTATAATTAATGATACTTATTCAACTGTACACTGTTCGGAATATCTGTCTTCTTCCGCATTCGTTTCAATGACTGAAATCGGTTGCAGTGGGCTCGTGCAACGTGTGTCATGCATTGTCCCTGGGTAACCGAGCTAAATAGGTTAATATGCACATCCGTATCGTAGCTTGCGTTATGTCACTGATGCCAACCTAATTCAGTATACCGTGGCTTCTACCGGGTGTCCTCAAAAATATATCCTTACACGGATACGTATACAATATACACAATTTTATTGTATAGCATTCTCAATTAAATAAAAAAATGATTTTTGAAGAATTTGAGTAATATCGAAAATCCTATTTTCAGACACTTGCTCAAAAATCACTTGATTCGTAACGATGTAGCATTGGAAATTTGCACACTAGGTGGAAAAACGTTGTTGATAACGAGAGTGATTATGTCATTGATTAAAAATGTAAATTTATTGAAAAATTTGTTCCGTAAGAAAACGACATTACTTTCTGCTTCACCTAATGGATATGGTTACGAATTACTGGTTTTTTATCAGCGAATTAGTGTTGCTAACGAGATGATCATTACTGATGTTTTACGATATAATTAATCGATTGTTTAAAAATATTCCTGTCCTTCCGGTGGTAATAAAGTTACTATTTATTATAATTCTAATAACTAATACTCATTCGTCAATGTTCGTCTTTTCGAATTTTAATGTTTCGCACTCTTCAATTGGGACGCGGTATTTACTTGACTTATACCACACACAGACACACACTCGAAATGAGTGTCTAGTCTTGACGCGGAGAAAACGATTAATCAGAATGTTGTTGTATGACGCGAAGGAGAGAGTGCTTCGTGAGAAGAAAACGTAAAAAACCAAGGTCACTTTCGGTGCTATAGACGGCCCAAGGGCGAAATAGTTTCATGCGAACCACATTCCAGACGGTGTCTATTACCTAACACTTTCTCTTGTCAGTTCTATCGAGTAGCTTGACCCAACGTACTGGACTTTGAATCCAAACCCACCGAATGTCAGCTTAAATTCTATCTCTTACATTGGATGTCTATTGTGCATCTATTTTATTCCTACGATTACCAGAAAAGATACTTAGGGCAAAGACCTGTGAAAACTCAGGCAAAAAATAGTACATTTTAATTAAAAAAAATTACAATGTTAAATTTGCAAAATTCGAGCTTCGAGTTATCCCGTTCTATATAATTACTAAGAAATGATTTTTTTTTAAATAATGTATCACACCATGGTAAAACGCAAACATCAGTTTTATTTGGTATTTATAATTGTTCGTATGATTAATGGTAGCTTCTGAAACGTCAAATTTGTCGGCTTGTTTTCACGCATCTCATTGTCAGTACATAATTAGCTGTGTAGCTAACACTGTGTTCATCTGTGCGCAATGTTCCCTTTGCGTCCGCTACTTCCGGTTTCATTGTGATTGTCATGAGACGACGCGACGTGACATCGCGAGTCCATTTTCAAGTTAACCTCCTTTCCCCTGTCGAGCAAACTTGTGATGCTGGTTAAAAATTCTAATAGCAAGAAACGAATATAGAAATTTCTTCTTCGATTTTTATTCAATTTCCAATTTTCTGATATAGACGAACAATGGGTGGATTTTACTGTTTCGTCGTATCTAGCTGTTTTCAGTTAATCCTTCGAGCACTATTGATTCCGACGTGTTTAATTGTCGGTGTTTGTGGATAATTGTGCAAAAACAGAGTAAACGTTATATTGGTTGAGGACGCGATGATTATTGCGACATTAACGATTTATAGACAAAGCTGTAAATAATCGAATGAAATATGGAATTTATTTTGTTAACGTTTCACCATTTTTAATAGATTATTATTATTCAATCATAGTTCACTCTTGAACTATTGTCTTATATTTACTATAGCTATAGAAAGAATAATACTTATATCAGTAGAATATGATTAACGTTATAATCGATAAAAATGTTTAATCAATGATTACAGCTCCCTAAAAGAAAAAAAATTAATATTACAAGTGTTTGCACACGTGTGAGCCGTTTACAATAAAAAAAGGTGATTTAAGTAAACGAAGTTTTTGAGTAATTTCACAAAAGGATAAATCTCGTAAGAAATTATGCGATCGTATCTTTGTACAACGTGGAAGTTCACTTGAATTACCGTATTCACTTTCACTCGAGGGATCTTTCGAGACGAGTAAATTGAGGGTTAAGACCCTGAAAAAGTAAGTTTTGATTAAACGATTTAGAGAACGCGAATTCCAATCGCGCCACCGTAAATGGACAGGGGCAATTCGATGCAACTATTACAAGGTCCCAGCGAGAGACCTTCAGTATTGCAGAGTACACGCGTTTCGCGTCTTACGTCTCGTGCCTCGCGTCTCTCGCCAAACTTATACACACAGGATGGTTACATGAGCATTGAATGCACAGCAACTGCAACGAAACTCATGTGACACGTTGCGCGTCGTGTCCAAATAATTTTGTGCATTACTTTCGTAATATTACGAGATATTTCAGTAATTTAACTCTATACATGTATATATGTATGTATATACCATTTGGTTTTGAAATCATATACATATATATTTTATTCCGATCGTAACTTATGTTAAGTTCAATACAATGTATATTATTACGGTTTCTCTAACGAATATCTATTTTCTTGTTCCAGGTAATTATGGATGTTGGTTCACGAAAATTGGGTTTCGAGTTTCGGAATGATTTTAAGAAACCGTTTGTACGCTGCTTTCGTAAGTAAGAAATCTTAAGTTGATCTCTCTTTTATCAGAGAATATATAATTATCTAAAATTAATTTGTTTATAGAGTTTTAACTTGTATCCTGAGATTGTTGTGATAACAATTGATATTAGATTTAAAATCAAAATGAATTTGATTCAGATATATTTTTACAGTGCTTCTGTAAACATATAAAAGATGTAGGTTTTACATCGGAATTAGTAAATTATTATAATTTTTTTTTTTTTCCTATAATATTCTATAATTCGTCTTTTACGCAAGTTAATTTTTATTTACCATTTATCAGCTGGTAGAACAAACCTACAATTTGTCTAATTACGTTGTCTTATGATACGTTGCATACATATATCTCCATCAGACGTGTGAAATTACACCGATTTCCTTATGCGTTTTTCACTGGAATGCGAAACGGGAACTAACAATAAGTACTACGTTACGTTCTGCTCACTCGGATATGTGGTGCTACTTACCTAAGTAGCCTATCAGTTTTTACGAATGTGAGGAAGGTTGGAACTAGTGCATTTATAAATACCAGACAGCATTTCACTCGTATAAATACATGTATGTATGTACATCGTGAAACTGACATTAATATTATTAGGAAAGTCCTATTGACGCATAGTAGATCTAGTTCTACCAAATAAGCTTGATGTACATTCTGTGCGAAACGAGGAAGATAATTGGCGCAAAGCGTTTAGACGGTAAATTAATCCACTTTTATTTATAATTGGATAATATCGCTTTACTGGTTTTAGGTGAAACTAAACAATATGCTGGTTTTCCAGTTATTTATCCTGTACATAATTTCAATTTCTTCTCTTTTTACCAATTGTAAGATTTTATTTTATGAGTTGCCTTGATACAATGCAAATTTCATCGATTTCATGAAACAATTTTAATATTAATTTCGTGTAATTATTGCAACAATGAATTTTTATTATGAAGCCGAAATGATGTTGAAACTTTAGCTATGAAATGAAAATTGAGAATTGAAATTAAAGTAATATTAGAGATATTAATCAGCTGGAAACAATAAATACGCTATCATAAACACTTTAATTAACTCGTTCTAGTTCTATACTGTATCGTAATGCCGTCATAAAGTCTAATTGCAACAATTTTCTCCACCTGCGACGGCATTCGAACACGGCCCTAATTAATACCAGCTTTCGGGGTATGGAAATTGAATGTCGGCGTTAATCATACATAATTTTCTATACGTTAAACGATGTTGAATAAAAATGCCTTTGGCTCTTTAACTACACTGTTCTTGTTTCCCTATGATTAATTATTATAATATCCTTGTTTTCTTTACCCCCAATTATAGAATATTCATGCTAAATAATCCTTGTCCGAAGAATCCTAAAATTTCTAAGTATTTTTGTCTTTTTAAATCACTAAGAAATAGTCGCTAATTAAATAAGAAAGAACGTGCAGCAATTATTTAATTAAACAATCAACATAATATCATTTGTACTTAATGTTTCATTCCAAACATACAATTATAATTACTTGGTACGTTATAATTTACAGCGGCAAGTTGCTAATTACGATTATAACAGGTTTACATAAACGATTCCAATTATTTCGTAGATAGATTATTTTTACGCGATTCTAATAATAATTTGAGAAAGTATGTTATTAATATTCGCAATATAGTAGTAATACAGGCGTATTGTGACGTCTTGTCAATACTATAATGTTTTATTATCGTAGACGCTTCGAAGGAATATTCCGGCGAAATGTTCATATTTAAATGTCAATGCGGTGACCGCGGAAAGGTTAGCTTTCTTCCACAACAATTCTCGTTAAGAGCGGTTTTTCAAGCATTCGCCACAAGTCGGGAACGATCTATTCGCGAAGATTAAAGCGTGGCGCTCCCTGTCGGAACTTTAATTGCTTCGGTAAGATGAACACCGAGGTTTGGAATCGAAATCCTAACCAAGAATCTTACTTATTTTTCTCCATTGGTTGAGTCTCTCAGAAAATTAGTCTCGCGAAACACAGTCCTTTGATTTCAACTGGCCGACCATTTCGAATAATATTTCAAAACCGTTACTGGTTTCGCTCTCTTAACGTCAATCTTGACTTACCGTTAACTCTGGGACATCCGTCCAGTTGATTCCTCTACCCTGATGTCAATTATTTACTGTCTACTTAACTTCTGTTAAACTTCTCATTTTCAACGCCGACAAATTAATAAATACTTAATAGAAATTATTTTAAGGTTATGTATATAAATTACATTACAGAATATTTCCATGTATGTTGGCACATATAATTAGTTGATCATGTTTAACCTGAATTTCATTGCACATGAAATTTCTAACCTCAAAACTTGATTGTCGTGAGTTTCCCATCGCTATAGTAACTCAAAATTTCAATCATTTGACTTCGCAATAACATCAGTAGACAGATAAAATGTAAAATGTGTACATACAATATACATATAACATCAGAATTTAAAAAAAGATGTTTTCTAATATTAAAAATAAGAAATAGAAAAATCAGTCGAATTCGATTCAAGAAATTAATATACTTTTTTGAGTTTTCTAGTATTATAGTCTGATAATAAATATGAATAGCAAGTTTTTAATTCTATTGTTGGTACGATGCAGCTTCAAATGTTGTGAAGTGCGTCATTCCGGTAAGCTGGTTCCATCAAGAGGGCCTTAATTGAGCCAGAAATTATATCCAAATGGGTTTAATAACATCCGACATATGGAACGCGGAATCGCGGGCGCGTGCTGCTCCATTCCAAAAATAGCTGGGTGCGCTATTTCAAGCACGCGTATGTCTGGTCGCGCAGTCGTACAACTTGTAAGCACCACTAGCGCACCGTGTGGCGTAACCCAAAAGTTTTAAGCATCTTTGTCTCGCTAATTACGTGTATATACATACTTACTCAACATCTTCCACTACACAACACCGTACAAATTAATTTATACTTATGGAAGAATGTGTTTGACTATTACCAAATCCACAAATGACTATTACCGTCCCACTATAAGCAGTGTTAAACTAATCAATTATGTGGAGCATGGAAGAAAAGAAGCGCGTATAGAATTTCGCGTCACACAAATTACGACCTTGGCAAAATTGCAGCGAGTTGACGAGGAAGAGGAGGTTGTGCCCGCGATACTTAAAATGCATAATTATTCTTAGTAATTAGAGAGTAGGGCAATCGCGATTCGGATAAGTTTCAGAAAATTTTTCTTCATCACTGTCTCGTTAAGAAATATGGTTCGCGTAATCAATTGCGATTGTATTAATTAAAATCTCCGAAGTCTACGTGGCTTGATAATTATTAAGCTGGCGGACACGATACTCAACTTGGTAGTGATTAACAAGGTACTATTTATTATTGAGATCCCAGTCGCAATTTTCACGCCTCCGTTAAAAGGAATAACCGATACTTGTGGTATCTTTCTCTGTGTTACTCGACCCTTGTTTCGTTTTTTTCTTGGCTCTCATTATCCTTGTCTTTCGTTGGGTTGCCACTCCCACCTTTTGGCAGACTACCAGTGGTTCGATTTCCGCAGAGTAATTATCGCAGGGTATTGAAATCGCCTCGAGGCAAGTTCGCGCCATTAGCGTGACACTGATACAATCCTACAGTATGATTAATTGTCTGTGCAGCTTTAACCGTTGCACAAGTTCCTTCTTCGAGAGAATTATTGCTTCGCTTCGAAAGAAAAATGTGCTTGCAAGGTTTTCCTCATTATTGTGGATTCTTGAAGGAAGATATAGTTTTACGCAAACAATAGGAAGGTGTCGAGATTCCAAATCTACCGTTCTTGCGTAAGGAAATTACACTCAAGGCTCTGTGATAATAAGATTACACCAAGCTAACAGTATACGTTCGTTGAAAAACGTGTCTGTGTAATATTTAGACATTTTGGCAATTTCAATGATACATTTTAATCCTTTGAATACTTCTTTAATAATCTGGATCGATAACTGTAAATTTGTTAAAATAAAACTGTCGTTGTAACGTGGGATAAAGTATGTAAGAAAGTTGCATAACTTATAATAGATCAGCAACAAGGATGTACACGTATTTTGTAGGTTTCGGAATTACACGATTTTAACAAGATCACAAGTCAACGTAAGGGTTCAATTTCTGTAATAGGTCTATTTTCTAGTCTGTAGTTTATTTTCAGTTAAACATCTGCATTATTGTGATTACAATAGTATTTTACAGAATTTAACCCAATTTTTATCCCAATATTTATTTTATATTTTAGTTTCCTGAATAAAAAGTGGCATAAAGTAACTTATAACTATATTGAATTTTATTGAATTATATTTAAAACGTACTTTTTCAGATGTTTCACGTTTTAACTATCCTGCTATGTATAAGTCTAAATACCAGAATGAAGACAACGATTTATAATCAACACTCTTGTAATACTTTCCCCTTTCAGATTGATGATACAAGTGTTGAATAATGTATATAAATGAAAAAGTACGTACATTTGTCGTCGATTGTCTTATCGGTGTTCTTCTCGACCGCGACCATGACCATTTATTCTACACGACCGTTCTTCAATGTCTGACATTTCTCGCCGTACATATGTAGTTATAATATAATACACATACATGTATATGTATATATTCAAATATTCGTTCATTTATTTATAAACTGATTTATAAGCGAAAATTATAAGATTATGGTTTCAAAGTCATTCGATAACGTTTACTACTTAAGCCTCAGAAATCGTCTAGCTAAAGACTAAGAATAAGTACTCGTACTTACTTATTTACAGCACTTCCATTCGGTGTTTTAACCAATTCGTGAGAGTCTCAAGTTAACAAGCCGTTACGAACGTATCGCATGCAAATCAAACGATCAGTCTCGCAGTCTGCCACGTAGTACATAAGTGATTATCGGTCTGTGATCGATCTTTACTTACTTTCTTCTTCCGCTACATCGTTTGTTAACTTCATTGGATCAGGATGCCTTGGCTAGACGAGTCTATTCGTAAACTACGCTAACGCTATTCTACCAGCTTATTATTTCCACTCGACTTTTATTCGCGTATCACGAGCAATGCATTGATCGTCCGTTTAAAAGTGGAAAGTTTGTCGGTGTGAAATTGGCAAAGTAATCGAACTAGCACGTGGAAGGAAGAGGCGAGAGGATGTGGTAATATACTTTACAAGATTAGTTTGGTGACCTGGTTTTTGTCACACCTCAAAATTCGTTACTAGAATAGAATACTATATTGTATGTAACGTTGTTGGAATATTACAAGAGTAAATCAAATGAGATAAATATATTTTCATTTACGTGTAAACTAGCAATAAACTATACTCGTCCTAATTTGTTTTGATTAATGCAAAACAGAATAGTAATATAATTTTTCAAAAGCAATCATCCTCTTTGTAATTTTAACATTCTTATCATCATCCTTCTTGATTTCCAATCAAATTTCGCAGGGATTTAAAAAGGCAGGATATTTGTCTTTGAATTTTAAAATTGTGTTTAAAGTTCTAAAGTGAATTGAGAAATGAAATTTCCAGGGGAAATTAATATTTTAACAGTGCTCCCATATTGAGTGTATTGACAAAAAAGCGGAGATGTCGCGTGAATCGAGAATACGTTGAAGTTCCTTTCACGTGACAGAGGGGTCGCAGTGCGAAAGGAAGAAAGAACAATGGCAGGTTATCGGCACCCTTTTTTTCTTGGTAGTGTGGCACGTAAAATTTGACGTCGCGTCAGCCCTTCTCACCTCACCATCCCACACACACACATATATTCCCTAATACCTATATAGGTATTACCCCGTATGCGTCCACTTCGGGATTTAGGGTGCGTCATTGTGGCGAGACGGAACAAAGATCGTCGGAAGGGGCTTCTCCTATAGGCGCGGCGTAAAAACCCTTGAACGAGGAGGGTTTGTAAGTTGTCTCGATGCACTAGCTAGTTGAACGCACGCTTTTACGCGTGGTATTATTGTCCATTTTTACATTATCAAGAGACACGGTATTAAAGTATCATTTACCTGAGCGAACTTGTTCGGATGGTAATTCACAATATATACTCTTAGGTGACGTAATATACGGTAAAAACAAGTATTTCATGCACTTTAACAGTCTCTTGATTTTTCTTTTAAGCATTTACAGTGTAATTCAATGGAATTTGAAATGTTCACATTGAGCCTGTCGAGAAAAAGATATTTAATAAGATACGTGGAAATGGGAACGTTACCTGCGACTCTAAGGATAATAGATCTCGGTCTAAACTCAAGTACAAACAAAACGCGTTTTTAAAACACTGATTGTGGATTCTTAGAAAAGAGAAGTGTTTCCGGTTTTATACGCGTTATCAGCCACTTTTCGTGTTTCCATTTTGTGGATCCTACACTCCCGAAGTTAATTGTCAACTTTAAAGCACTCCTGCGTAAATAGTTGCGTCACGCAGGATTCGTCGAAAGAAAAGGGGGAAAAAATTCAACAGTTTGAAGAGGTAAAGCAAAGATCCGGCAATGAAACCTTAACGGTTTAGCGATAAGACGAACAAAGGAAGGTGAAAGTGAAGACGAGACGTTGCAGCGTCACTTTGATAAAATTGGAAATTTTCAAAATGAAAGAGACAAATATATATTTCGTATAAATTTCATATAAGTTTAATTTTTTTTTGTAAATAATGTGATTCCACATTTAATCAACAGCGTACTAAGTTGCGAATCGCATGGTTCTCGTGGACCACCAAAGATCTACACCACCGGGATAGCTGTTAGATAGTTTCTCAAGTATTCCCGGCTCTCGTTAAGTCGACAAGGGATCCAGTAAATCTTTTATAGAAAGCGAATCGTTTAGTTGCTGCTGCTGCTGCTGCTACTGTTACGCTCGACTTCCTATATCACCTTTTACCATCGACGTTCCCTTCGTACGAGTTCCGTTAAAGACAAGTTTTCAAACTCCACGTTCCACCAGTTAATTGCCCAACACAGTTTCAATATCGTATACAGGGTGAGTCAGTGACCTTGCACCAAACTGAAACCACGTATTTTGGGGGTCAATAGAAGCCTAAAAGTCCCGGAACACAAAGTTGAAATCTCAACCCTTTCGGAATTACAGGGGGTTGAAATTTTAAGTTTTAAAAAATCATATCTTCTGACAGGATAATACTAGAGTCACGGGTCTTTTTCTAGAATGTGTGGGAGGGCCCGAGGTACCTGGAAAAAAATAGAAACGACGTGAAAATTATTATTAAGCCACATTACTATTGATTTTCTCTAAACGGGCAAATTTCACGTTCATAGAAGAACTACAAGAAAATCAATAATAATGTGGCTTAATAATAATTTTCACATCGTTTCTATTTTTTTCCAGGTACCCTGGGCCCTCCCACACATTCTAGAAAAAGACCCGTGACTCTAGTATTATCCTGTCGGAAGATATGATTTTTTAAAACTTAAAATTTCAACCCCCTGTAATTCCGAAAGGGTTGAGATTTGAACTTTGTGTTCCGGGACTTTTAGGCTTCTATTGACCCCCAAAATACGTGGTTTCAGTTTGGTGCAAGGTCACTGACTCACCCTGTATATCCAATTTTATTTATTTTTAAATATAATTATTCTTGTCACATTGACGACGCCTGTAATTTCTAGAATACTATCCTTCAGTTATTAACGATGACCTCCGTGGTGCTCATAGTACTAATTACTCTGTGACTCGTTTCCATGATACTTTTCCTATGTTACATTCATTCTAAGTTATCAGGATTTTCAAACTAAATATTTCTATATCCGTGTTTTTTCTCTTTTTCCCATTTGCAAATTTACAAAAAACTGTATTTATACAGTTTGTCACCTGTATTAATTTTCCAAATACACTGTAAAAACATTTCCTGCAGGTCGAAAATCTGATTTTATTTATAATAGATACAAAATTAATAGAGAAGAATCGATATATTCTTTGAAATAAATAATTCGATAATTATAGTGACGTCTAGTAGTGAGAGAGATACAATAGTCAATATAGAGACTAAACTTTATAATTTATAGGGTTACGATCGCGTCAAGGAGAAAGCGGTTGGAAATTTGGTCGAAACTGTTGTATGTCACGGATAAGGCAAGGTTTGGCAAAAAATCAAGTCGTCATGGTACTATAGTTCGGATCGTTTTCCCCTCTAGGAAGGAAAAATGAGTCATCCGTTCGCTCGAAACGGTCATTCGCTTCTCAAACACTACTGGCCAGAAAAACCGCCGAGGACAATGCGCCAATGCGGCCATCCTCATTCCGTTACTGTCGTTACGCTGTGAACATGCTTTTTTGTAGGACGCTCGATAAATTCGACTTCTCTTAACACAGCCACTGAAAAGAATGGTCGAACAAAGAAATCTGTTGCCATGATTACTCCTACTCTGACTGCAAACATTATCTTTTTCTCGTGAAATTTATAATTGTTCCACTGAGAATAATTGTTGTACTGTAGATTCATATAAAATACATTTCGCACCAAAATTAAAGGATCACTTTTCTCCGGTCGAAAACTTGTCGATGTTCGCATAGCTGTAACTTTGTTAACAAAAAATCGTAAAAATATAATTTTTTTGCAAATTAAAGCTTGATTAGTATTGTACAGGACTTACACATAATTCAAGTGATCGAAGACCATAATCCTAAAGGAAAACGTATCTTCCCTACTCTCTCCTCACAGTTCACTAATGTGCACTGCTGTTAAACGTCGCCTGTAATTCACTGTCAGACTTTCTTTCGAACTCGCAACTCTGTCAGACAGGAACACATCCGCCCAGTAGAGTTTACACAATCATCGCGTCGCTCTCATGAAAGTTGCGTTTAAAGTTGCAATATTGACTGTAAACCCAAGTGAGCTACATACCGTGTAGCGTTATACATACAGGGTGATCTAACTTCATCATCTTCAATATTTCGCTTATTTTTTATGATAGAACGAGGCCAAAGAGGAACGTTATTCCGTTCGAAAAAACAAATATGTTCTTGTGAAAAATAAGACATATTAAATCCTCGGAATGGAGCCTGTTGATAGTAATAGTTACAAGAGAGCTATTTACGATGATTAACCTTTTAGGCACGAGCAGCCACTATAGTGGCTTTCGCGTATGTCATCTCTCTGAACGAGGAGCCACTACAGTGGCTTTCGCGGATGTCATCTCTCTGAACGAGGAACCACTATAGCGGCTTTCGCGGATGTCATCTCTCTGAACGAGGAGCCACTACAGTGGCTTTCGCGAATGTCATCTCTCTGAACGAGGAACCACTATAGCGGCTTTCGCGGATGTCATCTTTGAACGCCGCGCTGCTGTAGTGGATTATCAATTACTTCATTTGAATCTACTCGTGCACAGAACGGCATTGCCCGTCCCACTTTGCAGTGTTGTATCGTTTTTACATCGTTCACGTCATACACTGCCGTCCAGAGAAATAGCCACGCGCAAAATCCTGCCGTATCTAAAAGGTTAAATTAGGTAGGACACCCTGTACACTGTACTTGTACCAAAGAAGCCTTAACATAACGTGACGAGTAGTACATAGAAAGCGAAGTTGCAGAAAATTCGCGGTGAACAACAGTCTCGGGCTTAGTCAAAGGTGGAAGTAGCGGTTGAAGTCCGAGAGAAGCTAGGCTTCTCCCAGGAGATTATGCAGGTGTGTTATAGGCCAGTTGATAGAAATGGCGTTATATCAGGTGTCAGAGGGAGGTTCAAAGGTACAGAGGCTTAGGATCATGGTACAGACTGTCTTACAGGACTCCTATAGAGCGATTTAGTTCGTGCTTTCGCTATAGGCTTTTGCCGTGACGCGGGTCGTGACTTTGCCGTAGGGTATAAGAGCTACTGGTTACTTTTCGAGTTACAATTCCCCATCGTCGGCGGAAGTTCCTTCTTGCGGCGAAGAGGATTTTATCTCTGCCGCAAACATTGTTTAAAATCCTTTATTAAATTATTTTTGAAACAAAAAGGTTTAAATCACAATAAGGATTCGTATCGGAATGAAAATATTTTAAGAGAATGGAGGTAATGTGGTAAGGAATGTATAATACATAAGTAAATAAAATTACAATACAAAACTGGCTTAATCCTATGTTTAATGGTAAGATGACGTTTTTTTGAAAAATGATGCTTTAGACTTGGAAAATAATTTTTTTCCCTTAATTTTAATCGGGGTTTGCTTACTTCAAGGTTTGCTTACTCTTTGACTTCAGTTGTGCACATAATTCAAGTTACTACTTCCTTATTATGATTCTGACTGATAATTCTAACTTAAGATGCGATCTAGATCTCTGCGATCACTTTTTTGCAGATTCACTCTTCCAGGTAATTAAGCGACTCACGATTTATGTTAATTCATACAACTGAAAGTTGATTTTAATCTGACGCAACATTGTTGAGCAATTGCAGTATGTGTGCGTTACGTTGGTGACAGGTAAATCGAATGCGTTGCAACGATGTGCAATTGAATCGGAAGGGAATAACCGGAAGTAGTCCAATGAGAAAGTTTATAAGTCTTGCTTCACAATTAGAATTACATAAATCTTTTATGCTACACTTTTTAATCTCTGTATTAGAGGATTTGTATATTACACCATTGTTGAGTTCGCGTTGCAGTTTTTGCATTAATATATTCAATACACTTTCCTAAACCGATCTTCGAAAATTTGAAAGAATTATTAATCGTGTTAATCTTCGATGTAGCAAAAAATCTCAAGTAACGATATTTATTGCATCAAACAGGTTTCCAATTATTTTGTAAATTTATTCATTCAAGACACGATACACTTCCGTCAAAAATTTTTACAAACTATATCTTTATTTTAAAAGAAGAAATTGTTCGATTGTTCAAATTATTCGTTTATTAATAGATATTTATTTAGAGAATATTCGTATACGTATTGAACAATGTAGACTATTGCAGCTGCATATAATGTTCCACGCTTGCAACAATCGAGTTTTGTAACGTAAGACTATAATCGTGACCAAGATACTAAACCAAGTAGTCATCCAGAAATATTCAGATGTGTGTGCACAAAATGTTTGCTTAAACTACAGAATCGAAACTGGTTGCGCTGATTTATTTATGACGCAAGTTTCTTTGAAGCATTCGGCAACAGGGTTGACACTGATGGCTCATAAAGCATCAACATCATGCCGGATGCCAATTCAGCTTTTTTTTTCTTTTCTTCTTTCTACCTTTCTCCTTGGATTCTTTACGGCGACTTTAAATTTCGAGAGAAGCTCGCACATGTGTCAAATCGAGGGAAAAATTTGCATTCATCGAAACACTATTTTATTACTGTGCATTAGAATTTATAAAGTGGACGGTTATCCAAAAATAACACAATAAACTTATAACGTATTGTAAAAAAATATCGGCCAAGTATATCTTAGCACAAAAACTTGGCCAATTCTAAACCGTTGGAGAAAAGTATTATAAATGTATTGTCAATTTTCGAATTGCTTCTTTACCGGTTACCTTGAACAGCATCAGTTTATTTACAGTGTAGAGTTTACACTTGGACGAGATTAAATCGAATTAGTCACTCTACGTCAGTAGTACCAATAAACCCAGTCTATTGCCCCAGGGATCGACATTGACCGGAATCGTGTCGATTCGATTGCAGGCTACGCATTAACCTCAATTTTTATCACGCGTGGCTGATGCTCAATTAATTTCGGAAGCCTGTTCAAGTGAACGGTGAAAAAGAAGGAAAAGTGAAGAGAGTCAAAAAGGCGCATCTCGTGACTGAGGTCCTAACCGGTTTATAATCGTAAGCCTCTCGTTCGACGTGCTCCCGGCCTCGTATTGAGCAATTGCACGCGCTCAGAGAAATATCAAGTGACGCTGTCTCATGTCAGTGTGGTGGGTGCAAAATCAGAGTACATACATACATGTATATATATATATATGTATACAATACACATATAGAACTTTTTTGCGGCCACGAAAGGTGCTTCCTTTGGTATCAGATGTATCAGTGTCGACTGGGTTATTGTAACCGGCCCGAGAGAGGAAGGATGCCTCGCGCGTGCGCGACCCGATTATTAAATCTGTCATAAGTACTTATACTTATATCTACCACGGAGTTAATAACCGTTTAATTGAAATCCCTGCCAGAACCCTTCTTCGAAATTGCAGCTAAGTGAAATGTAAGTGGCAATAATAACTGAAGTAATTGTAATACCAATGAAGTTGCAACTTTCTTATTTCTCTTGACAAAAGAAATTGCGGATGACTAACTATAATCCGTAGTTTGGTTTGAATCTGTATAGTGATATTGGTTTGTGGGTTAAAAAGTCTCTTTTTCAGGAGAACTAAACAACTGTTTTTCTACCTTACTAAATTGCAATCTTGATTTTAAATTGTGGCATTTTTCATCATCGTCTCATGTACAGTAAAGTGAAGAGGATAAACTAATTAAATGCTCATGAATATTCGAGGTCATGAAGCGATTTTTCACTTAGGTCACTTTGACTAAGGGTGCGATTTGCGGCTCTTTATTATATTAATATAATTATTGTACGTAATATTGATGAAAAGTAAGATCGACTGGTCTTTTCATTTGCTTGGGAATTAGATTATGTTAAAAAGAGAAATTTGCTGCCATTGAAAACGTACGTTATAGTATCGAATAGTTCATTATAGATATGAACATTCTTCAATATTTTATACACTCTTATTCAATTAATCTATTTTGAGTTTGTCAATTGAATACTGATTACTTCATTTAACTATCAAACGATACAATTTACACGAGTGATATTTTCAACGCATTAGGTTGCATGCAGATACACTTTATGGTCTACTTGCTACCAATTTATGAACGAAAGAAAAGTTGATAGCAAATGAAAGTCGACAGTGAGTGAATTGCAACGTAAAATTAAACTTAACTAGATTCCAAGTACATAGAGGCTTTTTCTTCAGTCAGATAATTGAATGGAAAGTTACAAACAGTGAAACATTTAAAATGTCATCAAATACAAAACACTTAACTAGTGATTAATTCTTCGAATCAATGACAATATTTATTTCCATCGTAACCTGTTTCAATGTGTATTTTGACTCATTCTTATACAAATTCCTGCTTTCAACATACTGAAATAATGAACTTCAATAGTTAATTAAAAATCAAATCAATAATTTCATAAATGTACTATAGAAATACAAGAAATACAGGAAGTGGGGAAAAAAATACAAGAAGAATCTGCAGTGGCGTGTCTTGCCGTTGAACCTCTTAACCTTTGCGACGTGGTATTACACGCAGAAACCGCAACCACGAGATAGAAGTGACGAATATCATACAAACGATTTACAGCTGACACATAAGACCACATGTAATAAAACGAATGATATACAGACACGTGTCTTTACGAATCAATCGGTTGTAAGTAAAGAAAAGTCTCTGCAAATAAATTTCCATCAATGGTAAACGATTAAAGTGAAGAAAAAAAAGAAAAATTAAAAATAGTGGATGTAATTATCCGATTCATTCAATGAAGCTTAAAGTATTTTATAGCATATTTATTAGGGGTTTGAAACAATCGGCGACAAAGACGTTAGTTCATTTTGTTAGTTCTAATATCTGGTGCTTAAAATTCATTAAAAATTTACTACTGTTAAATTATTGAAATAATAGACTATTACAACTATAAATTTTTTTAGCGAGAAAACAGTGACATAGCTACCTAACAATAAGAACAATTTCAGTCTTCTTAAAATTAACTTTCGAGGATCTATTATTTATTATAGTATTCGATGACTCAATGTCTTTGTACTAATGACCCGAAGATTGCATCTTTACATATGCAACTTTTTTCTATTTTGTATTCTTCATGCGACCACAAATGCTAGATTCAAGCATGACATTCAACCAGTTGCACTAAGAATTCAAGTTTTCTCGATGGGTACATGTGTATGATGAACAGGGAACGATACAACCGTTAACTTCTATACCGTGCAGTTAACTTGTCGTAAAACTTACGAGTTGCACCTGTGTCATCAAGCAAAGAGAAACGACGCCGCAGTCTGATAAAGAGAGTTATCGCGACATAATCATGGATTAAATAGACTGACGGTTGAAATGAAGTTACTTATTGTCAATTACTTAGAAAATACACTTTCCTAATATAGATAGTTCGATTCAATTTTAATGTCCCTAAGAAATCATATCTTTTTTTTCTTTTATTAATGATTAAACTGTTTTACTTTCGAGTCTTATTAAAACTCTAATTAGACCTAACATTCGACAACTATCCAAATGAAATTTACAATACGCATATATTTATTGTATTGTATATTCTTACACGCTTTATCTGTATAGACAATAGTTTTCTAATAAAAGATACAATCATTTTTATCATATGAATTATTTTAGTTTCCAGTTACAAAAAATAAGTAAGCAATATATTTCAAATGATTCAAATGATCAATAATTATCTGTAGTATACTAAATCTACTTGATGCATCATCCGCTATTTTCATTAATTTCCGAAAAGTAGTACTACTCAATCATATGAAAGACGGGTCCGCAATGTAATAGACGAGTGAAAGTCCTTAAAAAGTTCTGCGAATGAGTCAGGCGAAGTTGGAAACTGTCCTACGGTTGAGTGGTCCTAAATGTCAATGTTTAACTGCGGGTGGTGCATCAGGACGTGGTTGTTCGGCACTCTCAGTTACGAGTCTTAAGATCAAGGGTCATCCTATGCCATGGGAATGTTCGTCTCGCCTCTAACTATGCAACGTTTCCATACAAGTGCTTCAATGGATGCGCGCATCCATCGTTGGTCATTATTGGTATCTTCGAGAAACAGCTGCTTACAACATCGTGTCTCGTAGGGGCACGCGACGGAAGATCGAATTACCTTTAACGTCCGTCAGGTGTCGTAGAAGAATATCTGTTTCCCACAAGTTCTTTGATATCAATAATGATAGAAATAGGAGTCGAACAATCGACTTCTGGGTCATTAATCCTTATCATAATTTATTATCGTAAGTGTCATAATTAACCTAGCTATAGGGGCGGGATTAACTCATATCCACCTCCCCCCCTCTAAGAAAAAAGGAAAAAGATTCCCTTGTCATTTTTAAGAGGTGTGAAAGAACGGTTTCTGCTTCCGGTTAAATGACATAAGAAAAGTAAATAAGGTTTTCGACGCGAACCGTGAACATAAATACTATGGTGATTGTTGTTCGTCAAACAGTTTTCACTATTGTTAAAGTTTCAGCCTATAAGACTTGTTCCTGGCCCATAGGTTCATTTTCTATAGGACACATATAAATAAGAACTCCTCTGACGCGTGAGAAAATATTTTAATGCTATAATAAACGAATAGGGAAATTTTATAAAATATGTACACGATGAGTCTGTATTAGCAATAGATTTTACTGTTACTTTATTCGTTACGAATGTCGCAATATTACTTTACGCATCAGTTTTCAGTGTAAGTGTGGGCCAGAAGGCCACTGCGAGAGGCTTGATCCAATATCTTGCGACATTGCGGAACGTGATCCCTAAGAACACGACGCAAGCGGTTCTCTTTTTTTTTTCTCTCTCTCTCTCTCTCTCTTTCTTCCAGATTCTATGATACAACACGATGCGTAATTCCACACGGCACGCTTATGTTACCATGGGTCAACGTTACTCTGCTTATGGCGTGAGGGCAACATGAAAATAATAGGGTTTTGGAGAATCAGAATGTAGTCGAGATTGTCAAAAGTCAGTTAAAAAAGTGACAGAATTCCAAACAGTATCGTCTTCATTTGAAAATGAGATATTTTATTATTGACGAAATGAATTGTTAATTAATTGGTACAATATCGAGAATATAATTTTTCTGATTATAAAATAATGATTGAACTCTTAATTGATTATGATATCTTTACCATATTCGTTTAATTATTATTAAGATTACGTGTTCATTTTGATATCATTTGATATTTTCACCGTATAAATTGAGCTCCAATAAAACTCTTTTCCTGCTTTGGGTTCGTAATTCATTTTAATTGGAGGATCGACGTTTACGTATACTGTGTCCCACTGATTTATACTATACGATTCTTCAATTTTCATTGCGCAGATTGTTCAGCACAAAGCTCTACTTTCTCTCAACCATAATTATGACACTCTGCGCGTGCGGATAATAATATAATTCACGGTACAATTAATTTATCATTATTACAGTATACATTATTAACAGGACATTGGTTTCCAGCATTTGAAATGTAAATTACTGTCTACTCTAGTAGATTTTATTATACATGATTCTTCCGATGATGTTAAAGAAGCAATATTATATTATATTATGCTTTCATGAGATATTCTGCTTTTTAAACTTCCTCGAACATTTGTAACAATATTATTAGAGTGACGAGGTTTTTTGACTGTTTAATTTAAGCTGTTTATATTTGCTTTTTGAAAAGAATTTTTTATTATGCCAATGGTTTCACAGCTGCATTATCCGATTGAAAGACTCACTTCCTGTTAGTAATTTTGCCACCGTAGATGTCTGTTTGTTCCTTAATTACATGCGCCTAGTCATCACTATTAATATAGTCTTGAATAGATTTGATTTCAATTTTTCTCTTATAGTCGACATCTGCTATATCATCACTGTCGACTGCATTTCTCTGTATGCGAACAGATGTTTATATGAAAAAATTCTCGAGTATTCTCTCGTTTATTCGCTCACCAATGTACACGTACGTGTATTTGAAATTTCCCTTATTTACTAATAGTAGCACTTGATCTAGAATGTTTCGCGTTAGTTATATAGAAAGTAAGGATGTATAATTATATGAAAGTCGGAAGATAGTAAAGGTATTGAAACATCATGTTAAAACCCCAGTCTGCTTCAATTGCCGTCTGGGTTAATTTCCTTTTATAATAGGCATTTGTTCCTGGGAAACAAGAAGAAAATATTTTCACATAGACGAAATAATATTTTAACCGAAATATGTATTATTATCTCGCATTTTAAAATGCTATAAATTTACATTGACATTACTTTTGTTTTTTAATATTAAACAATTAAAGCTAAATCGGAAATACTGATTGCAATAAACATCGAAATTATTAGAAGAAAAGATTGAAAGAAAAATTGAGGGAAATAAGAGATTTATTCGAAACTAAAAAATATAGTAGTTTCTCATATTAATTACCATTGCATACGTTAATTTTCCAATATTACAAGATATTATTGAATTTTTATTACCGCTACGACATATTTCATATTTGATTAAACTATTAAAAGCTTCGATCGAGTCACTGGGAATGCGTCAAGATTAAAAAGTTGGAAAATAGCATGATCCAATCTCGGAACTGTTTACAGAGGATGATTTCACCGTCACCAAACGAGTGATCGTAAAGACTGTTAAATACTCATGGGGTTCGTAATAAAGTCGCTTAATTTAACGAGAGGAAGTTCGAATTTCTGCAGGAAGAGTGCGCCTCCGTCTCGCACGTCTGCGCATTCGAAAATTTATTTTTAATCCTCCTACTCACATTTCTGTTTCAGGATTCATAAACTGCAATGCCAGCACACTGCAGTCGCTCGCCCAACTACACGGTGAGTGAAAACTGCTCGTTAATTCTTTCACAGTCGTCTTTCCTCCTCCAGTGAATTCTTCGGCTTCTGGCTTATGGTTTTGGGCCTGCGGTATAACGGAGGAGGAGGAGGAGACGAATGAGAGGAAAGAGGAGAAAGAGATGGTTGCGAGTTATAGTCAATTAAAATTTGTCCTTACGCAATAGTACTGCGAAAGGTATGCCATCCCGGTGGCAATCGAGGAAACCTGGCCCTCCTCCGCAACTTGCGTTTCCTCTTTCTTTACCGCAATCATCAGAAAAGAACTGGGTTGCAACCCATATTTTCAATCCGGAAGCTATCGAACGAAGAAACACAATTGTTCTCTTTAATTCGTACTCTCACAATTCTTTTGCGGTCTTATATAATTTTCTCTGTCGAAAAAATCCAAAGTTTACTGTATTTCTTATTTTAAGAAGAAAAAAAGAAAAGTAAACTAAATGGAACTTTCAGATTTTTAAAGAAACACGTTTCTTGTACTGCTTTAGAAAATTAAATTATGCGTAAATATAACGTAAAAAAAAATAGTAATAAATTTGTAGCTGAATTTTATGAGTATCGAGTAAAAAGATAGTTTTATAATAATTCTCGATTTACCTTATTAACGAATAAATAAATATCACCGAATACTACGAGAATAAAACTGAACGAGTAAATCGTGTGCAAATTCCTAATATCCGATTTCAAGTTAAATCTTCCTAACCTATTCCACTTAGCTTAACGATTTGCAAATCAATCACTCTCTAGGCTGTTATTTGAGTGTGCAATTTGTAAGTAGCACCGTACAACCAAAATGTATTTCCTTCGCTCAATCATGTAATCGGATACAATCCAACAGAAATATTTGTCCATCCTGTATGGTAACTTTCTCTCACGAATTTTCTTCATCAGGATGAAAAATCAAAGTGTATGCCGGCAGTTTGCCACCAGACTTTCGATATTGGCTTTTGCGTTTGCCCTTCCGCAAGAATCCAACCTCTCCCAGGGTCACGTGACCCAAGCTACTTTGTGATTCATAAAACAGATAAAAAATTCTCTAGAATAGTTCAATATGTATGATAATGGGCCCGACGCATACGTGCCGTATGCGAGTATGAGAGGTTAGGTTACGTACGTGCGTCCCACCGAGCGAACATATTAAGAATGCACGCAATGCGCGTATTAAAATTTCTGCACTATTACCTCGAAATATTTATAATCCAAGCGTATGAACGAATATCTCTCTCAGAAGTTGTATCGTTCGTGATCTGTAACGTAATTCCTCGCGTAACTTGAAAATCTTATAGGTTAATTTGTATACTTAACCTCTAAATCGTTTTTAATAGTTGATAGTTTTATTGATTTCTAACAATACGAAAATATAGTTATGTTCATTGGATTTCAAAGTGTTTCTCCTCATATAATAAAATCAATTGTGAACCATTGTTCGTGAAGTATTGTAATGCACAATTTTAAGGTTATGTTTCCGCGCAAAATCGAAATTATTCAGGTTTACGCAGTGCGCACAGCACTGCGGGTGATTTCATGCTTGGAATATTATTATATTTACTTTAGGAAGCAGACGTAACATCAAATAAAGCAACGTTTCACTTGGCATAAGAGCATACTTATATTCTATACAAAATCTGCTAGTCTGTTTGTAGGAAATTGCAACGCCATATTTGCTTGGAATCTACGATTTCTATTGGAAGAATATAATTCAATACTTTACTCATCAAATCTGTCATTTATGTATTGAATCTATTCGCCGATTCGTAAACATAAGTAAATTACATCAATTACTTCTTCAAATTTCATGTTATTTGATTACAGCGATCTGTATCTTTACGTAACGGTCAATGAATATCTACATGTGTATACATGTGTTTCGTCGTGGTGGTCTCTCGCAGCGACAAATTGCAACATTAAAGCGTTAATGCGGACCAATTTCTCTTTCGTCGAAGAATGAATGACAATGCATAGTACAGACAACACTACCGGTTAATGTTGCAGAAAAGCTAATTAATCTTTAATAAGATTGCATTAAACCAAAGAATATTTTTGGTTTAATTATCGTTTTAATCCGACAATTTTTATCCAACGATAAATAGAATCGCATTGAGCTTTATTCTCATAATGGTGCAAGGTTATGTGCAAGGTGTTAACTGTCTGGTTTTGTGGTCTTTGGTTATTTAACGATGGTAGTAATGGCGTTCGACTCGCTACTGTCAGAATGATGATATATTACGAGTGTTATTTGACAAGTTAACGCATAAGTATCGACAAATAGAATTATTACTTATTGAATTTACTTTAATGTGCTTGAATACATTTCAAGTACAATTTTGTTTCCGAGTATTTGTCTTTGTATAATGAGATGTTGTACTTTGAACTGATTATCCTTGAAACTAAATTAGAAAGGATTATACAAAGTTTCTAATAATCAAACGGGAATTGTTATTAGTTAATAATCTTAGTACAATTGTAAGCATTAGTACAGTAGTATGTATTATCAGTTAGAATCGTAGTCGGTGTGTAGAGAAGACGTACTACTTACGAAAGAGGTAGACAAAGTGCCAGAGCTGGCAACCGGTGCGAACGAGTTTGCGTGCGCATGCTAACGAAACCGGAGCGGAGAGCCTTTGACCTTTGAGCAGTCGTAAACTTGTAAATCACATTACGCCACCGTTCAAATTGTATCTGTAGCATCAGTACACGTCAGTCTTCTCGTATGGCTTTTTCACTTCCCGCTAGAAGGCGAAAAACTTTCTGTCCTTCGGATAATTATCCCTAATTGCGACGCAATATTCATTTTTACTGGGTCAATGCGTCGACGAATTATTCTCTTCTGCTTCTAATTATTTGCTATAACAGTTTTTTTTTTTTAATAATACTTTGTTTGTTGAAAAGAAAATCCACAGCAACTATATAGTACATGTGTAGTAGAAAGTTGTATGCATAAATGCAATGGATATTTTATTAATTTACACAATTTACCGATCCGCATAAATGTGTTCGCACGATTCACTTGCTCGCTTTTTAAAAAGAACTGTAATGACAACCAGCAGTATCTTTCTTTGCGAACTTCTTTACTGTTTTTTAGGAAATTACGTTCTACAGTAAAAGTGGGAGACGCGACAGACGACAGTAATATTTGCGTTTGATATTCTCAGTTCCTTCCAAATGACCACAAGAGACTCGAGTGGTAGTGAAGAATTGCCTCGGATAGAGTTATACGACTCCGTGGTAAAGTCTGTACCCAACTTTTAGCAGATTCGATTACATTTAGGACGCATAGTGAAAACTATTTATAGAACTTAGATATAATATCCCAGATTCTGTTATGAGTATATTTGAGAATGTTATTTCTGTGTATTTACGTTAATGTCGATTTTAGCACGATCAATGAATATCGAAAGACTACGGAATATTTTATCCCCAGTGGATGAAATATAAAGTATAAATCTTTCACTAATATAGCTCAAATTACTCGAGCACAATAGCAAACAGAAATTTAGTATAAAATCTCTTCATTCGAAACTTCGTCTTTAAGAAAATCGATTATGAAAAGTTGAGAATTTTTGTTAATCTAGTTAACTTAATAAAAATAGTTTAAATCATTAGTAAGGTTTTAAAATCAATTCTACTTGATGTACTTTTAGGGAGTTTAATTACTAGATCAATAGCGGTAAGTTTCTAATCCTAACTATCAGAATCTCTTGATTGTTCTCGCGAACAGCTGAATTCCAGCTAATTGTAGGCTAATGAGCTCGAACTGAACAGAGTGAAATCGAGTTAACTTCCACAAACTCTCGAGTGGAATTCTGGAGCGAAAAAGCTGGTAATTTTTACTTTAGATGCGCTAACCAATTTTTTACAGCACTTTTATAGCGAACAATAAAGGTCAAGCATCTTATGAATAATTCTAATGTGTATTTGATGCGTATAGTAGATGAGAATACTCGGTGAAAATACAAATTGATACAGAGCACTACAATTTAGAATAATTTAACTATAAGAATATATTTCCTATTGCAGAAACAGTTACATGGTAACTCGCAATATACTTTTAGGTGACGTAATATCCAAATAAACACAATTACATTTATAATATATTGTTAAAAAATCTCCTCCAAGTATAGTATCTAGCATCGGAACTTAGAGCGTTCTAAACTGTTGAACAATTGTATTTTTTTCGGATAATTATAGAGCGGTATGTGCACAGAATAAGAGAGAAAGAGAGGAAAAGTGGCCGAAGGCAACGCATTGCATATTCAGCGCATGGAGATTTTCACTTGATGCGCGACCGCTGTAACAATACATTAATTAGCCGCCCTCCTCGAAGGCAAAGGGTTCTTGTCGCGACCACGGTACCATCACCCTTTCTCTACCCTCTTTTCAAAGGTATACACGCCGCACTACATACAGGATGATTCAGTGACTCGTGGACAGACTTTCGTCACGTATTCTACGCGTCAATACAATCCCAAAAGTCTAGTCTCAAAATAGCGAAATCTCAACCCTTTCGCAGATACGAGCGTCTGAAATTTGAACAATTAAAAATTCAGATCTCTGAACTGGATAAGGCGAGACGCACGGACTTATTTTTAGAACGTGTTGGAGATTTGGAGCAATTTGGGGAAAAATTGAAGCAGTATGAAAATTATTGTTAAGTCACATTATTATTCGATTTTCATAGTCGAGTGTGAGGTTTCTGTAGGAACAAGGCTTTTGCTTTGATCCACCTTCATAAAGATTCAGTCATAAAAAGTTTAGTTCTTCTATCAAATCTCCACGTGAAAAAAAGTCAAAAATTAGGCTGCGCTGTAGCTTGACCACAGTTTTATAGCGGTTTGTCTTCTCAAAAGTAGTAAAAGACTCGAAGTCGTTGGATCTCTATTTGGGTGAGTCAGTAAAAGCTCAGATTATCTCGAGGGCCTGCTACCGAACCCCGCTTTGAATGAATAGGCGTTAGGGAGTAAGAGAGAGAGAGAAGGAACATGCAATGTAATATATTCTTCAATATTTATACGGGCTACGGGTGACATTGTTACTTACGTTAATCTCAGTGAACATGTTCAAAATATACTCAAGAATGTTCAAAATCTGTTAAAAACGCGTTTAAAATATTTAAAACATGTTCATGGCATGTTCAAAAAATGTTTTAAAAAATATAGTTTGTAATCGAGGATAATTCGACTGTAAACATTAAAAAGTGTTGAGGATTGATTGTGAGTCATCCAAACACCTGGAGGAAAGTCTATCGTTAAAAGATTATATTTGAGGACGATACTCAATTATCGCGAATTTTCCTTCTCCCGTTTCTTTTCTCGTCCTCGGAGAGAATGATCGTGATTAACCCTCTTGCACAAGGTAAAAACAATCCTTTGGCCAATTAAAATTACCGATTACCCCACTGAGAGTTTATCACACACATCTCGGTGCGACGCTGCGATTAATGGCAATTTCCACTGGTCACGTGACCGGGCGAACTCAAAGAAGTATCGTGAACTATGAGAGGTTGCGCTCTGAATGACACCTCCATTAACGTAAAGAACAGAGTTTAAAGTTGAATTTGAGACAAAGATAGGAATAAATTTAGAACACGTAACTTCTATCCTTTGATTCTGTTTTATGACATCTTATTTCGCGTTTAATCATATCGTAGCTCGTTTAATATATTTTACGTATTTAAACGTTACCAATGGAAATATATATTCTGAACTTTCTTGCCTTAGGCAGATTAGGTTCAGTTAATGGCGAACTGTCGTTCTACCGTTGAAAAAGCACTCTTGTGCACGAGATTGCTTGGCACAAAGTAAGTCGCACGCATGCCAGAATAGAAATAAGATCTCGTTGCGCCTCGCTCAAAGGAGGCAATTTTTTTTATTGAGAAACCGCGTGCGTCGTGAGATAAGAGAGTACATGCTATAAATAGCAACCTTTTTATGATCATCATAGAAGCAAGAAGCGTTGCCTCGCTCTTCGAGCCATCAATAATCATTTTGCGAATATTTTGCAAATATTTTGCAAATAATTTCCCAATATTTTTGTATTACATTAAATTCCAAATTGTGCACTCCAATATGCGAATCCCTCGAATGCGTCCATTGCGAAAAAATTCGCAAAATCGTAAAAGTAAAGCAGAATTAAATGGTAAGAAAAGGAACACGAAGAGATTGAGTAATCCTGGAAACCGTGTAGCCCTGCGGCTGACTTCTCAATCAGTTATCTCCACTTACTTGTATCTACATAGTTAGGTATCGCTACTGCTACCTCTATTTCCATATTTCCACTCTTTCTCATATCGCGTGATCTAACCTATCGAAGGATGGTAAGCGAGAAATTGACTCCATTCTCGTAACTCGATCGGTTCGAATGAATACGCGGTAACGGTACACCGCAGACGAGCTGTTTACCCTTGTCTCACTATTCGCGATATTGCATTGTGAAAGCCGAATTCTACTCTGACTCATATAGCACACGATGTAGAGCCTCCTAACATTTCTAATAACGAATCTCCATAATCGTCAGAATTAAGAAATTAATTTTTAATCTTTGCCCATATGGATATTTCCAAATTTTTAAAGAAATTACTCTGCAAGGCACAGTCGCAAGATGAGAATGACGAAGACATTACACATGTATCGTCAATCCCAAAATATACGAAGCTCCCTAGCAACCCGTGTACCGTCCATAAATTCCCTTCCCTTTCCGGGAACTACACGATGACTCGCTGAAATTGGAACGGCTCGAATTACGTCGATGTGTTGACTTTAGATTGTCCCCTACTCTGTCTAATGATGGTTTCACATTTTGGGAAGAGCATGCATCCTATCTCTTCTGCTCTGCTTTCCTTCAATTCGATTAAGTTTGTGGGTCAATATTAGCGTCGAATGTAAGACCTTTCTAGTGTTTCGGCTCACAGATGGAATTGGACTCCTTTGATATCAGAGACACGATAAATTTGCAAATATAAAAGGGTCTCGAGTACAATTTTGGTTTCCGAGTACTTGTACTTGGATAGTGAGATGTATCTTACTTAATATTTTTACGAATTACACTTAACACACAGTATTTATGTAATTATAAATCATTAATCGACTTAATATTAGTCGTGATCATTCTTGCACAGGTTGTATAAAATATAGTTATATGTATTGAACGATTAGCGTCTGGGTTTTGTCCGATACCAACCCAACTTGGTAATGTTCCTGAATAGTCTTTCACCTTTTCTTCTGATAATGTCGCTTTAAGTTTGCACCGTAGTTTCGCAAGGGCAACCGCTCGATTCAGTCCGTTGGCACCACTCATTTGACGTGACTCGATTGGATTAAGCATAGGCTTGCTTTAGCAGTGCAAGGAGAATAGAAGAGTAAGGGAGTGGAAGACCCGTTTTCAAGACCTGCCTTAATGCGTCTCGTATCAAGAGCATTGACCACTTTCGCGTTCACTATTCCTTTACACCCGTAGACGTGCTTACTTACGGCGTTCCGTATTGCGGAATATCACCGTCTGGCAGCGGATTAAGACAGTTGAAGGACAAGGAGATGGATTATTTTCGCTAATCTCATGCTAACAGTGATATTTTTTTATACATTATCTTTTGATATTAATATTATCTCTTGAATGCATATTTTATTAATTATTTTATAATTTAATTATTTAATTATATAATTAAATATTATATATTAATTATTTAATTATATAATTAAATAATTTATTATTTTTAATTTTATTAATTATTTTATTTACATTCGAATATCTTATACTTTACCTTAGGTTTTTTAACTTCTTGCTAGGAACTTTTATTGAAAGCGAATGATGATACAAAGTTCCTTTTTTCACGAAATAGATGATATTTTCATCTACTAATGATATTTAATTTTTCCTAATTACGCTAAAGTGAGTGTTATAAGATATTTTCAGTCTTCCATCTGTCATAGACCGATTGAATTGATTGAGCGTATAACAGATGCTCGCAGAAGCCACACGGGACGCCCCACAGTTTCGTTTGCACAAGACTTTTCAAAGGTCAGGAGTGCACCATATTGCAGAATTCCTTTTTCCGCTGTGCACGACACGCCAATGCACCACTAAATCGATATGCATCCACTAAAAATTCTCGCACTAGTGTCCTCTCTCATAATTTTCCTTTTTTCTCTTAACAACATTTTTTTTAACAAATACATTATCCTTGTATCATTATAATACAATACATTATCCTAATTTCTTCTACAAGTATTATAAACAATATTGTGTAGATAAGTTTTTATAATTGTTTCATTCAATAGCAGACATAAATATTATTTGACTATTTAGACAGAATTTGTTGAAAATTGCTCCAATTGGCGTTGTGTAATTTAAGAATTTGACGAGTCATGTAATAAAGCACTTGAAGCTGGAAAGGAGAATAAAGAAGAAGTGTAAAGTAGGAAGAGACAAAGCAGATAGGACACAAGTGGAATTTTTTAATCATGCAAATTTTTAATTTCTTGCACCAGTAGACAAAGCTCATCCCACGGATCCAGCTCCAGAAGGATCTCAGAGTGAAAAAGGGGAATTGCTAAGGGTAGGGTAATGGGCGTAAGATAGAATTGAAGCGAGGAAAGTGAAGAACCGAACGGAGGAACAGAACGCGAGCCAGTACGGGCTAATTAACGAGATTAACTGCAAATAAGAAAAGAAATGTCTTACAGATCTACTGTTATTAACATCGATGTAATATCGTTTTGCAGAAACAATAGAACAATGGATGGTTTCTAAATTGTGCTATTATTAAGTATAACAATCTGTTCAACTTAATTTACGATTTTTATCAATACGTATTATGTATAGTACTGATTGTCAAACAATTGAAACAACTCGACTGACAAGGACATGATAAAAGATCCCAGGATAGCCAAAGCGATCACGAAAGCTCCTATATAACGTTTCTATGTAATTATAAGTAGTACAAAATAATACGAACAGCCCAATTATTCATCCCTAAATAAAATACACCAGCAAATTTGGTTATTTATCATTCTGAAGTTAAATGAGACATTCTATTTGAAGATGAGAGTACATGATGGAATTCCAAATCCCACCATCTGCAGCTAATTTTTATCAATATCCATCAAACTGTTTGGATTTATTCTTCAATCCACTTCGAATGTGTTCCACCTCCACTAATCAATTTCGCCTGACTCTTTCTTCCACGAAATGCACCTCGGTAGCAATGACGTTGTGAATTCGAGTCAGAATCAAAGTCAGAGTTAGCGCTAGAGGGCGGTGCTCCTAGCAGGAGTGAATGAGACCGTAGATGGGGAGACGAAAACGAGGAGAGCCGTAGTGGAAGAGTCAGCACGACGCGGTCTGACGCGGTCTGGCGTGGTTTGACGTGGTTTGACGTGGTTTGCTGCGGTCTGGCGTAGTTTGACGCGGTGTGGAGCAGCATAAAATGGTGTGGTGCGGCGCCAGTGGCTCTTGAGACGCGCGCTTGTTAATTCAGAGGATTTTCTAAGTCGTTAATAAGCCCATAATTACGAATTTTTATAATTCAGCCTCGGCACTACCAAACGAAAAGCAGGAGAGCTTTCGTGGTTGGCGAACTGAGGGAGAAGAAGGTGAGAGAAGGGGGTGGAAAAGGTCGTCAAGGTAGAGAGGGTTGAGGTAGAAGTGGAGGTGGAGATGGAGGTTTGATGCTTGTGAACGAGATATATAGAGGGGAAGCGACTAAGAATAGCAAGGTGGTTGGTCAGGTTTGCCTAGACAGTTTCTCCTGAAAAATTGGTGAAATCGTCACGCTTCGATTAACGATTTTAATTACTTTCTCATCAAGGTTACAATTTCTGATCACTGTTTCACTCGATAACACGAGACAATTTTCCTATACGAATCCCAGAAATTTCTATCTAATGAAAAAAAAAAAGAGGACATGGATCTAACAGAAAAATCGAAAAGATTAAAAGTGCTGCAGAAGTATAATTAACAAAATAAAAGATACTTTTCGTCGATTTATGAATTCTTCCCAAAACGTAACGTACATATAGAGCAAATAGTTGAAATGGGGATAAATAAATGAAATGATTCACACGTAAAATTGATATTGCGAAAATGTTTGTCTACGTATGGTTGCTCGTTGCCGCGCATACGAGCATGCTTTCCGTGTTTTCTTTGGGAGCAAGCTTTCGAGTGTAGTACCACTCGAAAGCAGCACAGTCTGAAGCAGCGTGACGAGGTCGTCAACCCTTAAAATGGGAAGCGGAAGCATTTTAATCGGCTTATTCGTCTTCGACATGTAATTCCTCTCGCAACGGCTTCAATGGTTTGCACATTGCTTCTGTGAAGGGAAACTGTGACTCAACGGCTCGATTACAAGCATTCCACAATCATGTTCTGATCTTAGAAGAATCTATTCAGTCATTTTTCCTAATTGTATATTCCCTTTTCTAAGGGAAACGCTTGATAAACTGTCCTCCACCGATGCTTTCATTGGAACAATCGTTCCGAATACTGCAACGTTGTTGGCTAATCTCGAGCACTTGAAAGCATGCTAAAAGGCAGGTGCTAACGTCCACGATTCACTTGTTCCGGTTCCTTTAATTTTCTTTTCCTCCTGAAATGCTGCTCATTGTCAGTTGCAGAAGCTCACCAGCAGCTAGCTAGTTAGTTAGCTATCTGTGCAACCACTTTTATGGTTCCATGAACTCCCCCCCTCCTTCTTCTCTTTCTCTCAACCATCCTTCTCCTCCAGCCGGTATTTCTTGGACGCGACATAACCACCGCGCAACGCCACAGCCGGATGGAAACTTGTTTTTCAGGAAACCAGAAACGAACTAGTCTTTTGAATCATCGTCTCGAGTAGCAGGATCAATGAAGATTATTAAAACATAATTATTTAATGCTACAACTTCTAATAATACACACTTCTTAATACATTGGGGTTCGCAATATCCTGTTATTAATCATTTCGATTTTTATATTGTTATTTGATTTATATTCTAATATTTTTCTGTATTAAAATCTTTATGAGACACACGAAATTTTTTGCATAAAAGTTTCAGGATCTTTGTGAGAGTAGTCGCATATTAGGGTGGATGTTTACGGATGGTAGACTGCTTAGTGCTACTTCCCAGGGTATCCCTTGCTCGTTGAAAATTTTATAGCTCACTTTATGGCTAATATTTCTGCATAATAGGTACTCTATATTTTTAACAGAACTAAAGTAGCAACCACGTAAACTTTCATTACGCTTAGATAAGAATAGTAGATGCCATAGACAACTGGTAGACAAGTATACATTTGGAATTTGAGTTTTATGGAAAAGAGCAATATCAGTGCAAACAATAGGTTTCTTCAATTGAACAGTACATGGTTCAATATACATGTAGATCAATCCACAATGCTTATATTCACTGGAAAGGAAGAGAATGCAACTTGCATTGACCAATCTTTCTTTATTTTCTGGGATTCTACTTACTTTTTTTTTCTTTCAACTATTCCCGTGTCGTTATTATTGTGAATTCTTTAGCTTTTACGTTTCCATTTCGTAGCATTTATCAGCGACTTCTATTGAAACGTTTTTCTTCTTCTTCAATTTCTTAGCTTATACCCAGTCGGACGGTTACCATGGATTCAAAGAAGAGTCGGAAACTCAAGCTTCTCTCATTCCCCTTCCTTCTATGTATTTAATTCGAGCATCTGCATCGTCTTGCTTTTTTTATGATAGAAGGATGCCAAAATCCGGGATGGTTTTTGATTACATCATTCAAGTTTTAAATTTAAAACGAAATTTCTAAAATGTGTGGAGGATAATTGTTCGCCTTGGTATATGCAATTCCTTTTAGAAGTCTGGAATTGATCAAAGATTTTAAAAGCTACCCCAATTGGGGCTTCGAGGAAATGCAAAAATCATGGCGCCAAGCAACCCTTTAATTGTGCTCGTAATCTTCTTGAAGTGAAAGCTCAAAGCCGCTGCCTTGCAAATCGACAACCCCTTCAAGACTGATTTTCAAGGTTCTTACTAAACCCTGCGCCTTTATAACTTTATAAGTTCTCTAATTAAATCTTTTGTGAATCGAATGACAGAAGGTTGAATCCATAAAAGGTTATATATATATATATATATATATGTTTAAAGAAGAAAAAGAGCACAATACATTAAATTATAAACGTAATATGTTCTTTTTTTTCGGGATTTCAATCCCTTTTTTTTATATACATATAATCGACGCGAGACGCTATTGCGTTTCTTGATATGTTTAGAAGACAATTCCATACAATGATATACACAAAAATAAGCGGTGATAGTTCCTCGCGGCGGATTTCAAATGGAATTGGTTAGTTGCATAAGAAGGGCGGGCAGATTAGTGCATCACGGAATTCAGGGGTCTGTAGAACAGGAAGTTCGCTATGAAAGAAGAATGGTCGAGCATCGCGCTTGAGGCAACATTCATTATGTTCTCTCAACAATAGACGATAATTACGGTAAACCTACCGCTTCCGACTCAGCCGGAATTTCCCCTTTTACTCCCCAAATTGGATTAGTTTACATATACACATTTTCTGTTTGTCACCTTACCCAACCTTACTCTTCTTTTCAGGCCTTGCTTCCATACTTATGTGTCGTTTGAAAATTTTAAGGTTTACTGACACAATTACTGCGTCACCCAATACGCAAAGAAATACAAACAAAATCACTCAATACTTTGTTTGCAATGTTAAAACAAGAATCAAGATTAATGATGATTAATTAATTATCTGTATCAATTGAACTATTACACACTTATTTAATTCTACAAAAATATTGTTTCGTTCTACTTTTGTAATTGCAATATATAAATTGTTATTGAATTAATTCTTCTATGCGAATGCAAGGCATAAATAAAAAGAATAATGAAGCGAAGCGATCAATACAGTAACCCACGTTTGCGTGGGAAAGACGAGACTGAGAGGTTCCAAGGAATAACGCGTAATAATTGATTACTTTCCGGTGGCAAGTTCCGTCATCGTTTTGTCGCTCTAAGAAAAAAAACAGAGAGAAAAAAAACCTGAATGCTGTGAGGGTGTTTCATTCGCTCATTGTCAGAGTCTGTCATGGTCATTGGTCATTCGGCAGCGTTACTCTCAGATATTTCCACTCGAGCCACTGCATCCGGAAAGAGAAGATCAGAGAGGGTGGGAGAGAATGGATGAAGAAAAGAAGATATCTTTTGTATGTGCCTAATTCATCGCGACAATACGATTGGAATCGTGATAAATTAATCGTACTCTTCGAAGGGCGCGCCAGCTAATGATACTGGAAGTGACGCGACGCTTAAAACACAGTTGACCCACGCGGATTCACTCGGTTGGATTATGACATATTGCTTTAGTAATTCTACTCATCGGCGCACATAACAATGCTATGAGTATTTACGAGTATATACTGTATTTTTTATTAACTCTTATCACTTTATCAAAGTTCTTAAACGCCAATTTAGAATTTATATTAATCGTTCGATTTACTAAAAGGAATATACATAATCAAGAGACAAGGTTTTATCTCGAGCCAAGTAGAAGGAGACAGACCTTATACTATATTGTATTCCGGAGACAAAAGTTACTCTTGTCTTTGCAATGTTAAAATTCCATAAACAAATCAATTTATCAAATGTTTAAAAATAATTTCTGAAAGTCAATGACCAGGCGAATTTGTATAATTGTTATAAACAATTTGTTTATACATCGTGGAAATCATAGGCCTAGATCTGTTATCTGTACTATTTATAAGTGCGTTGATGGAGAGAACAGTAATTCTAGAAAATCGTGAGCAGAGTGTATCACGCATTCGGTAGAGCCATTGATGCGTACTTCGCGAAATATGTATGGTCACGCAATGTCGTGGTTATACGTAAGTACATATAAGTACGTATATTCAGCATGTAGGTAGGTACGTGTATTGTACGAGTGATCAGCGAAGCAGACTTATTGCGATACGGTTCTATGGCATTAGTAGCGGTGAGTGCACCGGAGATTTTGGTTTTGCAGGAGCATGCGGGTGCACGAACGTAGTATGGACACTTACGAACCCGGACGTAACGTACTGCTTTCATTATCAGATCCTGTGTGCACGAGCGTCCGTGTTACTAATCTCTCATGGGCTTGCGTGATCCACGTGTCTCCCTCCCTTGATACTGGTGCTGCCCTCTACTATACCTTTCGCACAACGATCAGCCATATTGAGACATTTTTCAAAACCATTTATCGATGTCGCTCTCATTAGAATTATCCTGACTGATTATAGCATCAAGAAAAACGATGATAGTAGGAAACGTATGATTTTGTATTTTCTAGGAGAAATAATGCGAAAGCTTAATAAATAAACTTTTGATATTGTGATTTATCGGTAAGAGGGGGAATAAAGCCCGCAAATAATTCGCATCCGGGGACGCAAACTAATACGTTCCAGGTGTTTGACAATGAGTTAAAAATAGCAGAGGTATCGGCAGTCTTTTTCTTGCCCTTGATCAAACACATTGCAAGGTCTCGCACCCTAGCAACCACTTTCGTCTAGGCAGGGTCTTTTCGACAAAGCACGGCGGCAATTTCATGTTCTCGAGCGGAAGGAAAAAAAAAGATAGTGCGATAGGGAAAAGTAAAATGGCGGTAGCGAGACACATGAGTGTTGAGTAGGAAAACACTGGATGGAGAATGAGGAGTAGGAGGGATTGAGAAGGTAAAGCAAGCTCGCTTGGGGGTGACGAACGGAAAGAAAGAGAGCGAGAGGGAGAAAAAGAGGGAGAAAAAAAAAGGAAGCAAGAGACGCCTGGAAAAGGGCATTCCCCTCGTGTACTTGCGCGCGTGTTTCCTGTCGGCGTGTCAGGGTGTCCGCGAGGTTGCGCGTTACGCGTTGCGCGTGTGTCAACGTACCCATAGTTGTATGAGCCCTACGCCCGTCGTCTACCTGCGTCTACGTAGCTCCCCGTAAAAAGCACATATGTACGTATTACGTACTGTTACATGCTTACTATGTACTGTCGCGCCGAAGGGACCATGAGGATTGCGCAGTTGGAAAGCTACGACGCTGCTGCCACGGTCGAACCACCGAACTACACTTATTTACTTTCGGGCATTGTGTTTTGGTGGAGTTGGTTAGAAATATTCCTGCTTTTGCCTCTGTCTTCTAATGGCTCCCAAGATTGACTCTGTCGCGACATCATCAACATGAACTTTTAGGGGGCTTCTGGGGATTTCTATGAACACGTTGTTAGGGTTACTTTAAGTAGATCCATTAGAAACGGTCAGAAACAATTATTGTTTTGAAATGGATATGAGACGGTGGTATTAAAATTTATTTTTTCGACTTTTATCACGAATCTGCTAGCGATATTTTCCTTCTAAGTCTCTATAACTTATATTGATTAGACATAAGTTTATAACATGCCAGGATCCTAGACGAATTCTTAAGTTACAGAGTAAAATCTTTTTAACAAAATATTTGCAGTTCTTATTAGGTCAAAGTTACTATATGCCTTTTTAATCGTAGTAAGAGAAATGACAATTTTCTCGTAAACTGCCAGCTCCAACGTTCACTCGTGACGCCAATATTTTCGTGCAGTTGCAATCGTGGGATATGACGAACCTATACATTTCCCCGTCAGTTCTTTCAGTCGTTATTCCCGTATTACTGGTCCTCGTGAGCCTTTATCGAAGATAAGGAAGAATTAAATAACGGTGTCTCCCACTGGCGATATCCGACTCCTCTATTTTAACGACTTATTTCACCCTCTAGCACTTTTTACAGGCTCTTTTTTTCTCTCGACTGCTTCTCTTCCGACAAATCTGTCTCATTTTCCTTTTCTCTCTTTTTCCCTCGTTTTCCGCCTTTTCTCTCAGCTTCCCTCTTATCCTCCAACCCTCTTTTTCTCTTTTCTCAACGTACGTGGCCCTGATGTGCGCGGCTGCCATTAATCGTTGGCGCGAGGATGGTGACGTTGACGAGTGGTTTTCGTGATTTCTTGCTGGCGCGCTCACCCTTCCTACGCTAGCTCCTACGTGGCTTCTTTTAAATTGGATCGCGCCCACTAGAGGGACGCCATAGCATTGACTGAGAATTATTCCTCTTTTTGAGGTTAGGTCCACGTAAACCGTTAAAGAATGTCCGTTGTAAAAGTAGTAATATATTCTCTTTCACGAAAGTTCACGCTAACGACGGTTTTCAGTTTGTAATTTATGAATGTTAATAATAATAATTTTTTAATTGACCAGCTGATCAATTAAAAGAACACCACGATTGGCTGGAATCATATTCCGGATCACTGAACATGAATATAAAAGGACTAACCGTGAAAGCCTTAAATCTCAAATAATAATTTATAATAATTTATATTGTATAAATGTTAATTTGGTAGTAATCTATCTGTAAACGTAATCTATCATACCAACAGTCTTTATTTAATTTCACGAATTTGTCATCTTAACAATTTGGAAATTATTTTGGAATTTTCTTTACGGTTTTCTCTCTGAAGTATTATTTTCCTTGTGGTGGCCAATTGAAAATTGACATCAGAGGAGTCTGTCAAAGTCCTCGGCGCGAGTTCCTTTGCCAACTGAAGCAAAAGCAGCAAGCTCTTGTGTCGTATACGCGTACGTCTGTACCAAACAGCATCTGTCGTAACGTACGTCGCGTCGAGTCGTTTTAGCGCTTGTGCACCCCCCAGCCTTAATCAAGCTTCGCCCCAAAAAAGTTTCACCAAGCGTTACTGTTGTGAGCAATGGATGTCGGAGACAAACAATAGCTGGCTAACCTCAAAGCAGCAATCTTGTAAATCAGTTTCTGGTATTATACGTATAACGAACACAAGTGATTCACGTTTTATCCAATTGTCTAGCTTCGGTTAGATCCAGCAAAAATCTCATTGTTTCACGATTTAAGTTTTAACTTGGATCCGTGAGATTTTCGAGCGTTATTTTGACCCAATGGACAAGTGGGAGAAATTTATAAAATATAAATTTTCATACCGAAAAAGATACAACGGTTTAAAATTTCAATAAAAATTCTAACGTTACGTATGTAACAATTTAATATTTACCACGAGCATCTTTTATTTCTCTCGATATCATAACCTCACTTATCAATTTGAATATTGTCTTTGGAATGTAACGTTCGATCATTACTCTACAGTTTGTTTGTCATAAGTCACGCTTGACAGAACACAACAGTATTATCCTGAAACGTGTCAGAAAAGTGCTTTTTCATTTCCGCATGGAAACAGTGTTGGAAGCAGTAATTTTCCGTGTTTACTCGGTCGAAGGATGCACGGAAGAAGGTTTTTGAATGAAAAGAATGGCGTTGCTCTAGTAGAGTGTCCCTTCCTACTTTACATATGCATAACAACGATATTTGAATCGTTATTGCGTAAAGGACTATCCCTGTAGCACTCAAAAGCTACGTGAATATCGCTCACTTATCTTACGGGGGGAGATAAGTCATCTTCATAAATTTTTAATGAGGATAAGAATGAGAACACGGAGGATTGCCTGAAGATTGTATTATGAATTTTACATTTTACGACGGTTCCTATTGTATCAGCCATTGATACTAGTCAGATGAGCGAGATTTTATTGAACTCGTTCATAAACATGCGCATGGAATTACTATAAAGTAATTTGCTTATTTGAACTCGTCGTTTATCAATATAAAACTTTCTCCTGAAATGTTTGTTACCTAATCATGTGAGTAACAATGATTTACCTAACTATATCTTTTACGTAACGGTACAATATGTGTCCTTCAATTACTATAAATCTGTATATTTATACTTACATTTGGTAGATTAAAATTAATGGATAATTATAATATGGAATATTGTTTTAAAGAAACGAAATACTGACTGAATTAACTGCTACTGAATTTCCATAACATTATTGGTTTGAGTTAGCAATATTTAGATAATAATTGAATATTTAATCGCAAAGAGGTGTATAAAATATTTATATTGCATTGGTGGATGTATTATAAGTACATTTGCAGTATGTACAAGGATATTGTGTAAATCAACTCGACTGGTTACTGGCCGGGAATTTAATTAACTCGTAATACTGAGCTATTTAGTTTGATCTCATTTAGCATGCGTGGTTTTAATGGATGGAAGTATAAAACGACTTTAAAACGATGTGGGTGGAATCTTTCTGTCGAGTCTCATTCATTATTCTGTTAGCCTTGCATGAATGTTCTTCTCCTGACTAGGGAAATTGATCATTGACAAATTAATCAAGGCACTGACCTTTAGCTTCTCTTCGCTCTTTTGCAAACAGACCAGACATGGTTGTGTAACAGTAAGATTCAATCAGTACCATGTGCAACTTTATCGCAATGACTGACAATTTAAAAAAAAAATATATATTCTAGGAAAAGTGAGAAACAAAAAATTAGAAAAGTATTGTTTCTTTAATCATCACAATTAAAATGTGGCATAAAAAAAGTAGCTATAGATCCAAATGTGTCGTGAGATAAAAATGTTGAAGTGCACTATACTACGCAGTGATAGTGGCACGTGCTACTGGCATACACGTCGCGACGTGACGTGAAGCGAAGCGTTCGCCCCCACGTAAATGCAGCCACTTTTTTTCTGTCCACCAATCGGCCAGCACTGGATCGCATCAACCGAGTTACCGAGCCATCTACCGGCCCCGTTTTATATCTCCGCACGGTCACGGAAAAGAGTTCGGTTCTTTCTGCGCTGCAAACTCGGTCTTCCTACTGGTAGACGCTACTCACGTACTTGAAACGTGATCAGAATTGTTGATCCTTCCGGGATACATACTACGCTTCCCGTACTAGGGCCGACAAAAAGTTTCGGTGGTACATGCTAAATGGATTCGGTTGATTCCAATTCGACTGATAGGATATTGCCTCAAACGAATTATGAATCTGTTTTTTCTCTGCAATGAATTTTAACCCTTTCATTGATAACGTTGAGCTTCATTTATCCACGATGCTTTGTATCACAATCGTTCAATGTGTTTTCTACAACTATAAAAACTATAAAATCTTTACCTTGTTTTAGGTTTCACATTAGATATTGATGAAAAAAAGTTCCATATAACAGAATATTCAGCGAACCAGTAATCGGGTTAAAAAGTACATTTTTCGAAAAGGTCTGTTATAACAGTTATTTTTAATTTGCGCGACAGCCACGGGATCATATTTCTTTCAACAATATTTTTCAAAAGCATATCAAGCCCGCTGCAGTATAAACATTTTTAAAGGATCGTATTTACTTGAATACCATTTTTATTTCTCTGAATGTGAGTCGTTTCGACAAAGCTTTCTGGTGAAAATTTTCTTTCTGCTGTTCTGCGAACTAAATATTGTTACTGGTTGGATCTGTACGAAACGAGTCAATGGAAGAATAATTTACCAGGTAAATTACAAATTGAGTTCGCGAGGTGTGCTTGCTTAGTTGCAGTATTTAATACTTTTTTGTTAAATATTGAATCATTAGTAATTACACAACGATGCCTCATATATAATTATTGCACGCGTATACTTAAACAGTACCAGTACAATTTGATTTTTTCAAAATCTTAAAAAGAAAATTCGCGTTAATTAAAGAAACGAAACAATTATTTGCCAATTGCTTAGTAATTACTATTATAAGTTATTATTAATGAAGATTAATATATCGTTCAATATTAAAATTGTCCAGAATTATTATCACAATATTGATCAAGCAAATACAGAGATTGCAACGAATGATACAAAATAACGAGTAATTTACACAATTAGTTTAAAACTTCTACAAGATATTAATTAGTCATCAAGTAAAAATATAGAGATAAAGATGGCAGAAAACGTGAACCGTCGTATTTGAAACTCGGAAATAAAGCTGGCACGAAGTACGGAACCAGTGATATCTGTAATATTGATCCAACCCGGTGCAGAGCTGCAAGTTCGCGCGCGTGTTCGACGGATCTTCCATTACTGTCGTTGACCGCTCGAATGAAAACATCGCTCTTGGCTCTTCCATGAGTCGGATTTTCTCCCTCCCTCAATTCCACAAACAAGGACATATTTTTTTCTTGAAACTCTATTCTCCACCATAACCAACTGATAGTTCGGGAACAAGATGAATCTCGAGAAGGGCAACAGAGCTTTACGATAAAGCTATAACTAGAAGAGATATTCAATCCAAAAAAACACTATACATTTACGATATTATTATTCTTATTACTTTTGTTTCGGGACCGACTGCTGACGTCATATGCCCTAGTACGTACAGTTTTACCTGGAATCCGAACCACTATCTACGCAACAGTACTTAACGTTTCTCAAGCATGAGTGAAACATATGTATCGTGTTTTTCTCAATTCTAATCCTTTTTTTCATATAGTATGTATAATTGACGTGAGACACTACCGTGTCTTTTGTTATGATACACGGAAGCATCATTTTCCAACAGTAAAAGGGGAGGTGAGTGTCTCATGAAGAAAAATCAGAGAATACGCTAGTGGAAATGGTATTTTTGGGAAAAAAATTCAAAAACAAAATTCATGTCTGTGGAACGGTTGCATGGGTTGCCATGGTTCTGGTTCTCATTCGATTTAGAGAAAATCAGTACTCTGAATGGAATACTCGTTGCTATCGTATGTTACGTCACCTAAGAGTATATATTGCTAGTTACCATCCAAACAATTCCGGAAAACGAGTTCGCTCGGGTAAATGATACTTGAAGCATCGACGCACTGAAGTGTGCTATACATATACGCTACCTCGTCTCTTCGTACGTTAGCTTTAATAGCGAAGAAATGAAAGCAGCGACAAATTGTATAATGTCATTCGCAGCAAGCCTTACAATAGCTTTTCTCTTATCAGCAGTCATTCCGGCAATTTCCAAGCAGTTCTAGTGTTGCGTGTTGGCTTATGTTGGTACGATGTGTCAGCGTTAATTGAGTTTTAACGTACGCACGGTTCTCGTATCTAAATCAGTTTTTGAACGATTCAGGATAAGAAATAATGAACTCGTAACGATTGAAATGTTGTAGATTTTATTTACTAGACAGGAGTAGTGATTGTGTAGATATTTTGAGTTTGTTTCATGCAGAATTTAGGCAAAATTAACTTATATTCAAATTACCATACTTGGATCTGTAATATTATCGTGATATTTACCGAATTTATCGTCAACTGATTTTCATCTTTTTAAATATATTTTATAATCAATAATCCATGGAGAATATCATATTTATGAAGAATTTATAAACTGCTAGATGCTTCGTATAAGTAACAATTTAAAAGTTCATGATTTCTCATGAGAGTTCTAACTCTGTATTCTCTCGATCAATCATTTATCGGATAAGCAATTTTTCGTTAATTTTTATCATTTTTATGATCTTTCTGATAGTTTCGGAGATTCTGGAAATTGCAGTGATCGAATGATAAAATTCTAGGAGAATCGATGAATCAATTAATAAATCAGTAGGTTATGGAGAGTCACTCACAATGACACTTTTCCTGCAACTCCTCTTGATCTTATCGAGCAAGTGGTTTACAAATGTATGCTGCGGCAATCGATTGTCAATGACTTTCAGTGATTTCTAGCGTCTTCCAGCGATTTCCAGCGAAAGCGCGTGGAGCAACAGCGTATAAATACGAATCCATTTTGAGCGATGCAAGGAGATAAGCATACCGGTCGAACAGTGCCTTTTACCCATAGCGAACCCTCCATTAAGACAACTCGATAAATTTCGCGTGCAGATCGACCTGTGTTTTCATAACAACTCATCTCCATTTAGTTCCTTTTTTGCCTCCTAATTCTTTACGAAACTAACTTTGAGTCGAACGAATGGACCAACGAATGTTCCTTTAATTCGATTTTATCGTGATGTTGAAAATCTTGGATATTTAATGGTAGTAACGTAACGACGTACAAAAGAGGCAGCTGTAAATCTATAATTTTTCTGATTGATTTGTAATATAAATTCTATGAATAAATAAACAAACTTATAAATAGGTGACTCAATCTACAAATTCTGAACTGTTATTTAATAAATGATAGTGAATTATTCAAATATACCAATTATTCTGTATTTTGAAAATAAAGTAAGATAAGACAGAAAAATAAATATATTATTCAGATCACGGCTAATAAAATTGAGTTTTTAAATTCTTGAAATTTCCACGTAAAGTGAATTAAACGCGATCCGTAGAGTGTTTTGTGTACTATTCGAATTTATTCAACAAATATTCTACACTTAATTACCAACGAACTATGCATCGAGAGATACAAATGGATCAAGAGGCAAATATTATCCGAACTAAAGTAATTATGTGCGTTCATTAATTTTAACTTGAATATCCCAAACTTATTAACCCTTCTGTTTTGAATACATCAGTAAAAAGGGTAATGGGTAATCTCGTTACTGCAGAGACCAAAAGCCATTCTCGCACTTTAATTATTCTGGGGGATTATCTGTCGCGTTTGAAACCCCATTGAGCCCTCAGCCGTTTGCTCAGGAATACTGCCACCAGTTTCTTTCGCTTAATTGTCTGAAGCGTTTCGCAAAAAAAAAGAAAAAAGAAGCACGGTACCTCTTTTATATTTTAATATAACCTATATTATGAAAAGAAGAATTATACATAAGTTTTTTCAAATATGTATTTTTTTCTGAATATTGTCACTTTAAATATAATATTGGTGTCTGGGGTAATCTCGATATTCTTTCATAGAAACGATTATAGCAATCGAGCAGAAAAGGATCGTATTTTATTGAAACTTAAAACAAAGATCGTACTATTAATTTCTATCATTTCAAGAACGATATTACCAATGCAACCTTGTAACATGAGTCACTCGTTGGAAAACCTGTATTACGAGTTCTTACCGTCTGCATCATATCCAAGTCCCTGAAATTTGAGCGGTAGGTTCGTCGACCCTTCATTAATGTTACGAATATGATTTGTGTTGTTCAATGTTAGTATTGCATAATCGAGGATATTTCTATGATTCGCTTCAACGAATCTCCAGACTCGTCATGTTTAATGCAAACGAATTCGAGTGCTATTGAGTTGTTACTTTTTGAAACAGTGTTGGTCGTAACGAATGAAGACGCGCGTTAATCCTGAAATATATAGTTCATTTCTTATGTGAACTAATGAGCACAAAAGTATAAACGACGAGTAATTAACACGAGAAAGTCCCAGTTTGCTTGAGACTATTCTTAGATTGGCATGCGCGACTGGCCCATTCCGGAAGACGTGTTTAACGATTGTCTCGAGCTAATTATCTCCGTGAATGTACGCTACGATCGTTTATACGAAGGTAACGTGTTGCAATGCGTGAATCTAATTGCGAATCTTCGTCTATTTCTCTTATAAAACTCAGGGTTTTCTTTACGACTTAACCACGATTGAGCATCCGTTTCCACGCGTACACTAATTGCTCGGTTAATTAGGTGAACTTTGCATTGAGTTAAGCGTTTTTTTCTTTTTTTTCAGTAATTGTCTTGTGGTTAAATAATTTGTAGTTGCGTTTAAGTGAAATGATTCTAAGAAATAGATATTGGCATAGAAGTTTGCTCAGTTCAGATTTTCAATGTTTGTTTATGCTCTGATTTTTAGATTCTTTCTAATTAGCTACGGTTATTGCTACTCGGGTACTGTTTATCATTTAATACTTAGGTTAGGCGATGTTACGTGTGATAGAACTATAATTATTTTCTGTAGAATGAAGCAATTTATTATATACCATTTATAAAACACGTGACGCTTACTTTTCGAGTTTTCATTCATCCAATATTACAATATTACAAATTTTACTAGATTCTTATTTTAAACCAATGGAATTTTCTTAACTAGTATTTTTCGATACACAATATCATAAATTACGCATAACTCTAAAAGTAAAGTAAATAGTTCACTTGTTCTTGTAAATCCAAGTTATTATTAATTGGCTAATTAAAGTGTGCAGACACGGGTGAATTATAGTCATCCAGGATATTTCGAATATATCCGTAGTCTTCCGGAAGCGAGGAATAGTTCGAGACTAGCTGCAGAGAGTTCGCGTCAATCGATACCAAACTGCGGGAGGTGCTTCCTAGGGGAGAGAAATTATGGTGTGTCCAAGCCCACACTATGAGCTTCTCTCATAATTTTTAAAACTATGAAAAAGTTTTTCTTTCGATTTATGAAATGATGAAATACATTTATATTTTATAATCTTGCGTCGGTGTAAGTTTTACTCGTACACACGTACATTCTATTTTCTACTTTAAACACCATGAAGAATTGTGTTGTTAAACCTGCGTATGACACAGTGAGAAAAACTGTAGCATAAAACACGAGAAAAGGGAATAGAATTGGACATCCGGCAGAGATAAAAGTTAGAGAGGAAAGAGAAAGAAAACGCCGGGGGTTGAGGACGTCATGGTTAACTGTAACTTGCAGAGACACGTCCGCGTAAGCGCAGGAGGCATTCGCCTTTAACTAAACGAAATGAAAGAAAGTATAAAAGTACAGAAGGTAGAAGTAGAAGAGCGAAGAGTGAATAAGTTATAAAGGAAGATACACACAGAGTTGGGTCACGCAGCGAAAAGAGAAGTTTTTGCTTGAACCCTACGGCTGAGGTCAACGCTCGATCTGTAGAAACTGTAAACCAGTGTTTTTCAACCTTGTTTATCTTAATGTTACTTTTAACCAACGGTTCAAATTCCCTGTCACAATTGAATTGTGATCACTGATAATATCACATAGCATTGACAAAACGTACCATCGTGTTTCAAACGGTTTATTTCTTACTATATCATAGTATAGTATATTTCTATTAGCATAATTATCTATGTTTATCTAGGTTTTCTTTGTAGCGTCTAATCGAATAATATAATAATTGAATTAGTTACTTCGAAAAATGTTTGTGGCACAGAGGTTGAAAATCACTGGTCTACGTGGATGAAACGCGCAACGGACCCGGAAGCGTAGCAAATAAAACAGGGGGTGAGAGAGGATAAATAAAACAGAGTGGAAAAGATACGGAAAAGAAGTGTAGCGAAGAAGAAACTCGAAATCCAGTGGGACTGTGGATGAGTTTGAGAATGTGGTGGCTCGAGTTGGAGGTACCTGATGATTGATGGAGATTCGAGGAGCTCCTTGGAGCCCGGAACACCACCAATCGATAAACCGACCTTCCTAGTTACGTTACTCCCGATCCCATCGACTTCCTTCCTCGTAGCAAGAATTTTTCACTGGTTATATTTTTGCCACTAAAAATCTCCCCTTTTCAGATAAATTAATTCGAATTCTTTCCCTAATTATTCCATATGATAATAACAAAGAAAATTCTGCTTTTCGACAGTCATAGTTGTCGAAAGTAAAATCATTCGAGTTTTATAGTTTTTTAAGATTAAGTATGACACAGAATATTAGGGTTTCTCTTGAGACGTAGAAGCAAACAGTACGGTGCAATGATTTTCTCTGTTCACCTTTGATCGTATTAACAGTGACCTCCGGTTAGTCTATTTTTAGTATTTGGTATTAGTCGCGTGGACATTGCGACTATTTACACGTCTCTTCACACAATCTATTTTAAGGTCATCGAGCATGCCCTCAAATTGCAAAGGTGATTCGATTCAAGTAGATATGACGACAAGTACATGTATGTGTGTCTAGCATTTCTCATTCTATTGACTGGTTTGCTAATATTTACGCGACCCATCTACCAATATCCTTGACCGATATCGTCTGACGTGTATCTATAAATAAACAGTCCACGCGAGGAAAGTATTAATCAGCCGCCAACCAATCGCCATGTTGTTCGAATCGTATCCCAATTAGACTTAATTATTTACCAGATTTTTGTTCCTATTCTATTGCTCATTTGATCTCACATTTCATTATTATTTATTTATCTATATTATACTTCAATTTATTTGAAACTCATTTTTACACCTTAACTGTCCAGCAGAATTATTAGAAAAAGAACTAAAACAATGGCATTCTGACCAATCAATATTTCTTATTCGAAATGATGAGTATATTATTCAATAATTTTGAATAAAGTTATAGGATAAAAATTCTGCCGGTAAAGTAGAAATCATCAAAATCCTCTCTATTCCTGGAAAATCCTGAATATTATCAGACATGTTGATTTTCATCTCTTTTCCTTTTGGACGATCGACCAACAGTGGCAGCAGATGAAAAATGTGGGGTTTTCACCCGGAAATCCGGGCCAAAACGCGAAACCCATCGTTTATCAGGGAATAAATAACGGAAAATAGGTTGAGTAGTCCCGGAGAGGAAACTGGCTGGGTGTATGTATGTCGAGGCAGAAGGGATGAAATGCGCGAGAGGGTTAAAGTGTGCGCAGCGTGATTGACGAGAGATCGTTGCAGCTCGGAGGAGTGGTGCAACTGGTTCGTGGCTGAGCCTAGACCACCTAGAGCTAGAGTAATCGATACTGCACCGGTGCGAGCTAAAATCGAAGGGCCCAGCTTACTTACCGGGTCTCCTCCACGAATGTTACCTAACTCACTTCTCTTACATCATTTTACGTGAAATCTTCGATTTTATAATACGAGATATCTGGCATGAGTTTCTTTGAAAATAATAACTTTAATAATAGTCATTTCTTCCATTATACCTCATGATTATTTTTTCAATTTACGAATCTACTCCCATTTCTAAACGACTTAACTTTCGATATAACGAATGTTAATGTTGTTTCAGATGTGAAAACAAAATGTATACCGTTTAATTATTAGATTGAAGTTTAACCAAGAAAAAGTTGTCTGAACAATTCTGACGAAATATTACAAGTGAACAATGTAATTATTATTTCTTTAAGGGAAGTTATTGAATTATTCTAATAATGCTCCGTTTAATCATCAAGATTAGGAAGAATCATCGTTTTTAACGCTGCAGAGAGTGTATCAGTGTACGTGTTATTTACACACGATTTTCTTACCTCAGTTAGATGAATCTTAGATTCATGTTGAAACTGTTTTCTTTAAATTACATGTGCACAGATAAGGTTTCGCGTTTTATCTTGATCGTGAATCTTCGCTCTAAGCGATTCCGGTAGTTCTCTATATTTATACTGCACCGCAATGAATCATGCGAAATGATATTCACCCCGAAGATGCTACATTTTCTGCTCTAATTCGTGTTTACGTTGGAAATTATCTGCGATTTCCATCGGTCGTTATACACTAACGAGATGGGTACATACTTGCTGAGTTCCAGGTGTCGCCACCTCTTGGTTTGCGCGGCTGTTACTTGGACACTTGTTTCATTTTGTCAATTTTAATCAATCTCTTATGAAATCTACATAATGATATCTCTATCATAATTATATACCACATTATTCTTTTTTCTATTCCACTTGTGACTCGGGAACATTATTGCATTTTTCTTCTCCTTTATATATCATACTTGAATAACCAAGGAGTATTTTCATGATACAATATTGGTAATTCAAAGTGACATTGCAATGAAGATTGATATGAGTGTTAATAGTTGATAGATAAAAAATTGTATAACGGCAAGATCAAAATTATCAAAATTATCATTGAATCGAAATTATGCAATATTAACGTTGCAGATAGTAAGAGTTAATTCTACGCAACTCATGATACAAAATCATATATCGCGTTAAACTGCAGGTTTTATTATAAATATCGAAAAATTTGTATTATATTCTTTAAGAAATTATAAGTAGGCATTGAAACAAGATTCTTAATTTTTCATTCAAATACTTAAACTTGGTCACAAAATGTACTCAAATACAATTTCATTTTAAAGTACTTGTACTTGATCGAAAAAAGTACTCAAGTACAATTTTGTTTTCAAGTACTTGTACTTGAATAGTGAAATGTACTTTGAGCTGCGCATCCCTGACTCAGGGTGAACGACAGAGATGGGTCATTACTGTATATATATCACACTGCATCGAACGGTATTCGCATCGCGTATACTGTACTCTTACTTGGAGCGTGGAAGAAATTCGGAGAAATGAACGTCGCGCGACGCACTGCGCCCTCGACTGTTTCGCAAAGGTAGCCAGGTTCGCGCGGTCATTTGCTCCGCTTAGTCTGTTTCCTGATTTCCCGTAACGACGCCGATCAACAAACGACCATAATTGAGTGTATCCGACAATTTTCCTCATTCTCGGATTTTATCCTCGGTGTTTTCGTTCGATTCTATTGCTAATTCGCAACTACATGGCGACCTTCATAAGAAGAGCCAGATTTCCTATACGCAAAAGATACAGTAAGTTTTTTTTTTCTCCCGTATTTTTAATTAAACTTTCACGAGTTCACGATGTTAAAAAAGTGACGAATCAGTTTCCAGAGGTTCATGATTATTTTCATGAGGTTTTATCGATTGCTCAGACTTTAATAGAGTGTTGTATATGTTACTTCATTGAGCGGTGTCGAATTTCGGAGCAATTATCGTTTTGGAGCAGCTGCAGCGTTTTGGAGTCGAAATTATTATTGCACTGTTAGTGACAGATTTTATTGCTATGAACTTCGGCCGACATATTGACAAAATACGTATGCACAATTTTTCAATCTATCGAGCATTTTTTCATTTTTTTCCCCCCATTTTTTCCATTTTCTTCATTTCATTTTATTTCACCGGAATATTGCGAATGCCAGTATAGTTGGCATTTCTATAAAGAAAAGTTAACAGTTTATTGTCAAAAAGTTATCAGTTATCGTATACTGCGTTGCACAGGATGCGCCATCCTGCAATTGTCTTTTGTCAGGTTATTTATCTGCACTGACGTCATTAGTTTTCGATCAGATTATAATAATAATAATTTCAACAGTTCATTGTTAGGAACTATTCGCAATTATACAGTAATCCCAAAAATTGATCGCCAGTTTCATCGATTAATTATTATAAAATCTAATCTAAAGTTTATTTTCAGCAACTGAAAAATTGCTATTTAAAAAAATATTGTGAGGAACATAATTCCTCGTCTATTTTTAACATCCGCTCCGAAACGAATCAAGCAAACAATATTATTATCCTCAATTTTACAATAGAATTTCTCATAATTAATTCAAATTTCTTAAAGCAAAATTTTTTGACACACCTTTTCGTATTTTACTTGCAACAATTTAAGTATTGAGCAATCATAAATTGTTTTGTCGAAGCGATAAAGTGTTTTTTGAGTGCAATTACTTATACGTACTTTGCTAATGATTCAAGTGGGGGCAAACATGCCAGAGTTTTAGATCGAGTATTTAACAGGTCTATTAATAACTTAAGTAGTTCACGTCGTACTAACGATCTATTAATATCGAGGCTGAGTCACTAACTGTTTCTAAATCTCTCAAGAACTCCAAATCTAACCGAAGCAGGTGTACCAACGAGTTGTATTGAACTTAATTCTGTATCTACATAACTCCAAAAATTTCAATTAATAGTCAATTAGCCACTATCTTTTCTCTTATACGTAAACACTTTAGAAGTCTGCATTTGAGCAAATTTTAGCAAATTAATCGAGAAGTGTTACTTCATCGACGTAAAACCACTATATCTTTATCGACATAAAATATAAGAACATACTTTCCAACTATAATTATTAATTAACTATACATATGTACATAGTAAACTTTGGATGAAGAAAGAATGAATATTCACCTCCTACGCGGTAGACTAAAGCTATTTTTGTAAAAATTAATTTAAGCATAAAACTATATATTTAATTCGTTTAACAATTTCCAATAGCTACAATATCGAAAAGAATGATACTTATTCTTATTTCTATTTTCTATGTTACAGGCAAATCACCATTCTTCCCTAGTCTGGAGGAACAAAGTGGCACGCTGTTGGAAGATCCAAATGCTCCTAGTCAATTGGACGGCGTGGGGGTTGGGGTAGGAGTTGGTGTTGGAGTAGGTGTTGGCGTTGGTGGCGGTATAACTGCTTCCCAGGCAGCACCTCTCTCTTCACCCTCACGCAGCAGCCCCCACAGCCAAGGTAGCGAGACTGGCGAACGTTTCTCCAGGAAAGTCTTCGTTGGTGGTTTACCACCCGATATCGATGAAGGTACAATCAATTTTGCTTATATCATTACTGTCCTATTGTTATCCTCTTTTCAGAACTAAATGCTCTGGTGATTAACACGCGATATAAAAAATTACAATATATTTATAATGTAATGGAAAAACATTTGCTCGAATATACAGTTTGTTGAACAATGGCGCTTCAAATTTCAATGCTGAATATATTTGATGGAGATTTTTCTACAATATATTATAAATGTATTGTGTTTTGGGGGGGGGGGGATTTCAATTCTTTTTGTCATATAGAATTATTAAGAAAAATCAAAGACCGAAAATGATTTTTTCGGAGTCTTCTTTCTAAAAACAAATTATCATCTTTCTCTTTTCATTCAATGCTTAATCCCACTCTTATTAACATATCAGTATTTGTGCTTTTAAAATCTTAGGTATCAAATTAGCACTTGCAGCTTGCTTACAATTTTGCATTATTCAAAAATATAACAGTTTCTTCATTACCTTTCGTGCTAAAGGGAACCGCTTAACAATTTTTATCTGAAAAATTATAAGAAACCTTGATAATATCGATCTTTGGATATTTCAATTGAGTAATTGATGGTTTCAGATGAAATTACAGCGAGTTTCCGACGTTTTGGACCATTAGTGGTTGATTGGCCTCACAAAGCAGAAAGCAAATCTTACTTTCCACCAAAAGGCTACGCTTTCCTCTTGTTCCAGGTAATCTCACAAACTTTATATTTCTTTCTCTTTTTCTCTAATTCACACTATTTAACAGATCATAAACAAACGCTTGCATGAAGCACATATTATCACATTACACATGGAAAATTTTTTAGGGAACAATTTCCAACTTATATCGCTTATTTATCAAGAACCTTGACTCTAGATTTGAGAAAAATTTATCTATCAAATTGATTTTGAATTTCGCATTTAAACTTACAGAAATAATAATCATTATTTTTTAACATTCGTCTTGTAAATTTTTTATAATAAATATGCTTTGATTAAAAATCAATCTCGTATGGAATTTAAGCACAATTAAATAGGTTATTCATCTTTCCGAATTTAATGTTGAAAAATGTTTCTCTGTTGTATCAACATGAAAAACTGAATCAAACATTGCAGCAAAAAAATTGTTCGTATGAGTTTTAAATATCAAGAAAATTTACTTTTCGTACAAGAAGCCCTGATACAGTTTTTCACTCCTTTCCCACTTGAATTATAAACTAGTGGACGGGCTAATCTCAAAACCTAAACACATCATTAACTTTCAGGATGAAGGCTCCGTGCAGCAATTGATCGATGCATGTATCCAAGACGAAGACAAGCTGTACCTGTGCGTCAGTTCGCCTACAATAAAGGATAAGCCGGTACAGATTCGACCGTGGCGACTTAGCGATGCAGATTTCGTTTTAGACGCTTCTATGCCTCTTGATCCACGTAAAACAGTTTTTGTGGGAGGCGTGCCGCGGCCACTAAAGGCAGTTGAGCTTGCAATGATCATGGACCGACTGTACGGAGGTGTTTGTTATGCCGGTATCGATACCGATCCTGAGCTCAAATATCCAAAAGGCGCTGGCAGAGTTGCATTCAGCAATCAGCAAAGTTACATCGCTGCAATCTCTGCTAGATTTGTGCAACTTCAACACGGTGACATCGATAAAAGGGTCCGTATTTTATTAGTCATTCCTACTAACTGATTAACTCCATCTTTCATCTGGCGAAATACATTCGAGTTTGCGAAAGTGAGAATTTTCGAATCAAGACCCTATATGAAATTTTCCAATAGAAATTAAATCGTTTGATATTAAAGAACGTTTCATTTCAAAATGGCGATCTCCGATGATTGCAGGTTGAGGTGAAGCCATATGTATTGGACGATCAGATGTGCGATGAGTGTCAGGGACAACGCTGTGGTGGCAAATTTGCCCCGTTCTTCTGCGCTAATGTTACCTGCTTACAGGTATGTATCCCTTCAAATGAAAATTGTATCTAAAATGATCCTTTATTCTTAACAAATCGCATAATTTATCTTCACCTTTAATTGACCTTTCATAATAATAATCAAAACACTGATCGAACTTGGCTACTTTTAGCTACTTTCTTCAACAGTAATAATTGAATGAGTGTATCGGAAATTGTAATAGGTTGCTTTTTTTTTTGTTTGCAGTACTATTGCGAACATTGCTGGGCGACGATTCACTCTCGGCCAGGCCGAGAATTCCACAAGCCACTCGTGAAGGAGGGTGCGGATCGGCCTCGGGCCGTGCCTTTCCGCTGGTGTTAACCCCAGCTGCGTTGTCCCTAATTATCTCGCAACCCTAGCTAATTAACTACCACTTTTACGAACACCCCTTCCCCCAGGAGTATCCTCCCTGCTCCATCATCACTACTACCACTACTACTACCAATACCACTATTACTACTACCACCACCACTATCACTACCACTACTACTGCTACTACTACTACTACTACTACTACTACTACTACTACTACTACTACTACTACTACTACTACCACTACTACTACTACTACTACCATTACTACCACAACCACTGTCTCAGGATGGTATCTAATCTATGCAAAACATACATATACACCCGTACAGGCACACAGAGAAACAATGGTACGCGCACATGTTCGTGCGTAGATCATGACACATTCACCGATAACACTCATCCACCTATCGGCCCATCCGACAAATCGACCCGACCTTAATACCTACCCATCAGAAAACACAGCCTCAAAAAACCACTACTCGATCGTTAGTATTCCCACTACTCTACTACTACCACTACGGTTATTACTATTATTGCTTCTACTATAACTACCACAGAACCACTATCCTACTCCAAACTACTACTACAACTACTACTACTACTACTACCACTACTACTACTACTACTACTACTACTACTACTACTACTACCACTACTACTACTACTACTCCTACTACTACTACTACTCCTACTACTACTACTACTACTACTACTACTACTACTACTACTACTACTACTATTACTACTACCACTACTACTACTACTACCACTACTACTACTGTTCCACTGCTACTTCATACGTGCCGCCGGCAACTTGAGAAACAATGACCTGCTGTCAAACCGTTGGTCGGTGTCATGATTCGGCGTCGCTTCGATTTCGATTTTTCTGACCCCCCCTGCAACGAATGAACAAAAACGTGTCTGAAGAGAGCAGGAGAGGATGGTGTCCCGTAAAACGGATGATGAAGGAGAGAAGAAGAAGAAGAAAAGAAGAAGGGATGACAGAGAGGGCTGGGGAATCGTAGGACTCTGAAGAGACACCGGAGATACCGCAAGAACACGATTCCGCCGAGGCATTGAGCAAAAGAAAATCGACACGAATCCTCAGTATATCGATAGTACACATACGTATAATCTATCTGTCGCTGAAACTACTGCACTTGTTCTGTCCCAAATCGGCTATATTAGTTACCGGGGATAAAATAATGTCAAACTTATTCATTCAGCGAGCGTGCACGGCCGCCATTGGTGGAAATTTCCAAGTCGTGTCTCTGATTCGCCGTGGATCACAGAGATCCTCTCTTTCGGTATCGATAGTCGCTTGATGATGTAACCACCTACACACGGAATTCGGCGATTGAGTTTCGAGAATTCCTAATCTTGGAAACGCGAGACTCGTTTTATCGAACCAATCGATAATCATACTCTACCTTTATTCTTCAACTAGTTCAACTCTTTGATCAGGCAATGTAGGCTAGGGATGGATAGCTGCAGCTTTGCCAGTGAAGGAGTTGCGAAGTTGCGGAGTTGCTTAGCGCAAAGTGAAATTTACTAGAGGCGACATAGGAAAATGATCTTCTTTTCATCGTCTATTTGATTTTCTGTCGTTCGCCTTCTCCGTTGTCCTTTTCCTCGATCGCTTTAACGTTCTCAAAGCGATCAAGGGAAGTGTCGAGGAGACGTTCTCGATACATTGTCATAAATCGAGGAACATTGTGCTTCCGTGTATCGTGTGTATCGAGAGATCGACGAAAGAAAATCTCTAGCACGCACGGAAACTTGAATAGAACCAAAATGATAAAGCAAATAGTGAGTACCTGATTCGATTAGGGAAACTGTGAGCAACAACGTGTACGTGAAAAGAGGGCACGAAAGAGAGAATCATTGTGATGAGATCAGAGGCCATACAGGGCCGTCAAGGTGAGCGCGATTAAAAAAAAAAATAAAAAAAACACGGAAGAGAGTGATAAGTAGAGACGAAGTCCGGAGGCGAACCGTTCGCATTGAATGTTAATCGATAATGAAAAATCCACGCTTCAAACCGCTGTGTATTAGGCAATTCTCTGTATCACACAGTCTCTAGCTTTTAAGGACTTATTGAATATGTTGATAGGTGCGTTATTGATATACGTTTTCTCGCGTGAATAACGCGACTCGCGATCTTAGAAAGAACATTTGGGAGAAAAAATGATTTTTTACTAATTAACTTATTCGAGAGTGAGAGAGGCATAGCAACAAACGAGGGGGAAAAAAGGGGGAGAGTAAGCGAAGCGTATATGCCGCATGCCACACAAGAGAGAACGGTACGTAAATGTAAAAGAACCAGACGAAAAAAAAAACCGAATAGTTCAATTTGTTGTGCGCGCAACCGTATACTCTATAATCTATATCGTATGCGGACGCGCTCCGGTAGTCCGGGCCCGCCTAGTCCTACCGGATTCTCTCTGCCAATACTTTAAATTGGTGCGAGCGACTTCTTTCTGCCTTCACGGAAGAAAGGAAGCGAAAACACATGGGCCTTAGATTCGCGTCGTACGAAAATAGATAGTCGGCTACTTGCTTTCGACGATTGGGAGGGAGGATCATCAAGGGAAATATCCAATGAACGATAATAGGGGGTCAAGAAGATTTTAAACTAAATCAACGATTTCGTGCAGATCATTACGATTATATTGGCAGTTTTGAGAGGATCACGCGTTCAACGATTGACGCCCACTCACTGCTTGACAGAGACTTATCGGAAACCAAAATAGTCAACGCAAGATCCTAGTTTTACTCGGAAGTAACTTGCTACTGTAGAAATTACGCTACATTTCGCAATTTTTCTCTTTGGCCCATAAAAAAGTTCGAGAAGACTTTGGAGAAACACAGTGATGGTATTTCCGGGATCCCTAATCGAGTTAGAAGCGACGAAGATGTCGCCAGTGTAGCCGTGACAGGGAAATTCGGGGGAAAAACACACAGACACAAACACACACGCGGATTGCCCTTCCAAGTACGAAAGTGTAGCGACGATTCTTATTGAACGATGTCGATCAAGGTCGTAGCTAATTACTCTTCATACGTCCGATAGAAATTTGCAGAAACGCGTGCGAAGGGTATAAAAGTTCTATTCGCGCGGAATACTAGATATATAGCAAATCACACGGATCGCGCCTGTAAATAACGATCCCTCTTGTACTGATCGAGCTGCGTTAATCGTGGCGAGTCGTATGCACGTTTTCTTAGTCCTAACGAATTTCTCCGCTCGGTGTATATAATCAAACGCAATGATGCAATCGCCGTAGTTTAAATGATGTCTCATCACAATCGAGGCGCGTTATTACAGGTTCTATTCTTCAAGGGAGAAATAGAGAGGGGGGGGTTCTCGACGGTACTTCTGAGTGTGGCGCTTCCCTGCGCGTCGGCATCCTCGCTTTTTTTTTTTTGCCTGTTTCAACCAGGTAACTACGAATTGCGAGGATCTGCAGTTGACGAGTTATTGTCGAGAAATTTCTCTACGCTTTCCGAGTTCACCGATTGACAATACAATAGGCATACGCGCGTCCTTCGACCTCTTCGACTTTATCGTTGCTCGCGCGAACCGTAAGCGCGTCTCGCTTTTATAAACTACTAAACGTTCTCACAATCTCTATTTCAAACAATAGCGAAAGTGTTCGAATAACAGTTTTCTTACGGATTATTCGTTCGTGTAGAGTAATTAGCAAGTACGTCTAGCAAGTATACTGCATGAACATTTCTCATGCATATTTTTGATCACTTTCTATAACAGATCAGTGGCAAGGGGTGGGGGGCTGAAGGAAGGGTATGGAGATATGGGAGGGGAACGAAAAGGTAATGATTTTTCGTAGCGTATAAACCGTATATATAAAACTGTCATGCGTAACGCGGCAACGCAAAACCGACGATGTTACTCGCAACAATAGAGAAGGGTCGAGCGAAGAAGCGCCATACCCAGAATCAGTATGCAACGTTGTGTGTTCCGCTTTATAGATGGACGTTCTGTACGTAGCAGCATCATCTGTCAAACGAATCATAAGTTCGTAGTTTATCCTCGCACGAGTCTCTTCGCAACACACAGAAACATACACGCATCTACACATACCTACACAAACAGATCCATGCGCGCGCACAAAAATAAAGACTCACAGGATTATTACACATACACCATCAACGTACAGTCGCAACGTACGGTACCAAACAAATAGGGTTTGGGGGGGGGGGGGGGGGGGCAAGTGAACAGGCACTCAAAGCCAAGAACTTAGAAACACCGTAACTCAACCATCGATAGATCTAACTCTCAGACACTTACAGACTAACGACAAACCCCCGCGCGCACACATTCACACGTACACTTGCACCTACACACTGCATCTCTGCAAACAGTCTACAGGCGATCGCGGATGAACCAATCCCTTACGTACGCTGATTACGAGGACTGGTGAACAAAAGTAACCTCATACATATATATATTTATTTTTTTGGTACTCCTTTTTGTATATAATTGTCGCCGTAGATTAGATGGCGTTTAGACATCGCATGAGGTACAGGAAGGCTGCGTGTGTGCGCGCGTGAGTTTGCGAGAGATAGAGAGAGAGAGAGAGAGAGAGAAAGTGAAGGGAAAGAATGAGGTTAGGATGAAAGATAGAGAGAGGGAAATATGGGAGGAGGGGGAAAACAATGAAAAGAGGGGGATGAGCTAAGAAAGAAGATGAAAGAGGGTTACTGCGCTTATGGTATACTCTCCGGCTCTTTTGCTTTAACGTGGGCAGTAATCACATTTTTAAACAGCAACACGGCAGATGAGTGTCAACAAATTGACAAGCATAATTCCACATTAGATTTCGCATATACGCTCATAGAGTAAACGTTGGCAGAGAGGAAAGACAGAAAACGCAGGGAAAACTCTCAGCATAAGATAGAAAGTACGAACAGAAATGAAGGAAAGGGGGGGGGGGGTAGTAGTTGGAGAAATGGAGTGCCCGTAAACTTGAGAACCGAGAAGTTGATTAAATGTTACGAATGGTATCGCGGTACGTTTGGAATTGCGAAAGGGCTGAGTGCGAGTACTAAGTACGAGTGTGTATATATATATAAATATATATAATATATATAAATATTTCTATATTTATATATATATATATGTATGTAAAAGGAATGAACATATTCAATTTTTCTATTCGTTGCTATAACAATATTCTAAATAACGATTAACCTTTCTTACGTATTCGAGAAGTTCATGAATTTTGATTGGATACTTACAATTAATCGAAAGGATCAAAGGGAAGCGAAAGAGTACATAGGAGAACGCATTATTGAGAATTAGAGAGAAAAGAGAAGCTAGCATTAGTTAGTGCAATTTTACAAGACGAGCCACTGTTCTCGACTAGAAGAGAAGCGAATGAATAATTTCAGTGAATAGAGAGAGAGAGAGAGCGCGCAAGAAGTAAATAAATAAAATGCCGCGGCATGTGTTCCCCCGAGAAAAGGGAGATAATCGACGGTGCATTCTAGCGAACGTCGGTAGGCCGCGGATAAAATTATTAGAACGTATACGCGTACATTCATACGCATATGCGTAGATAAACGACGCGAACAGGTACGTACCGAAGGATCGTGTGTACGAGAGTGTCGGTTCCGCCCGGGAAATCGCTCCTCAGCTGCCATTACGAAACAAAGGATTTTTCATCGTTGCTCTTAACGTGCCTAGACGTTGGGCATTCCCTCTTAAAACCTTGGTACAGCGACCCTTTAGAATTACTTTTTTTTAACAATGGCGAAGAGCCTCATTAGCGTGGATAGGATTAAAGGGAAGTGAAAAAAAGCTCTGTGGGACTGTCGCCCACCGGGACACATAGTCGTCGAGTACTGTTCTACCGTTCTTGAGACGTACATACTACACGACGAACCCTTAGGGCGTCATTGTCTTCTACTCAAATTCGTAGCTGAACATAAATTTAGTGGTAGTCAAAATTTCACGTTAAGGCTACACATTTCTTAAAGTAAATGTTTTTTTATGGCACGCTCGAAAATTAGGGACGACATACGAATTTCGCTATAGTTTATTTTTGCCTATAGTATACTTGTGTATTAGAGGAGTTCTTTCGTACTACGACTTACGTACTATAATTAGCATACGGTTTCAAACCTTTCGCGCGTGTAAGCCAACGTTTAGAAAGAGGATTAAGCGACACGGACAGGTGTTTGATTAAGTGTGAAGAGAGAGCAGAAATTTGTTGCATCGGCAGCTTAGGAGAGAGAGAGAGGGCGAAACGCTTTTGTGCGACAACGGTACGAGCGTGTTAACGTGACGTTCATATTAGGCGAAATTTTCATCCCACACACACAGACACATACAAACACACACACACACCAACGCGCGCGCGCGTGCGAGCATGAGGTAGGTGTCGCATGCTCGTACATAACATATTGTATACAGTTAGATTCATATAGCAAGGGGACTGTCAAACACGTAGACACATAGTCGTTGATGACACAATGCAGACGATGCTCTACATATTTGTAGAACGACACTTAACAGAGCACAGAACATTCGCAGATACACTCGATCTCATTGCAACACCTACACACTCTTCCCACTAATCGACCGATATAATTGTAGCGAAACTCAACTAGGTACCAATTTACCTAAATCAATTGATAATTAAAAAAAAAGTATATATATATATATATATATGCATATGCAAATATATATTATATAGAGAGTAGTATTGTTCCAATACTTGAATGAGCCGAGTACTTGGACGAGGACCGAGACCGAGATTTTTCTAGACAAATTTTTCTAATGTTTAAAAAAAAAAAAGAAGAAGAAGAAGATGAAGAAGCGGAGTTTTGCCCCGAGTCGCGAAGTGTCTCTTGAACCTGCTGTCGACATACTCGCGCACGCGTAAAACGGCTCATGTACATCCCACTATACACAGCGTACAATTGTTTACGCTCGATGTACAACCCCCCCTTCTAGCTGCGGGTATCTACCAGCGTTATTAGATAATTAAAGAAAGGGAAAGAAAAACGTAATAATAGGGTGGACGTGAGAACATTTCGTGCGCGATCGGGGCAGAAATTAGCGTACGGCTATGTGCGTGTATCAGTCGTGTTCTCTCCGTACTTGGGATTACAGTCGTGTCTCCTTGGATATGGGTGTCTAGCTAAATGTTCAATTCATGCACTATCTTCTGGCTGGTCGGTGTTGATGCGACGCGCGTGGCGTTCCTGTCAAGCTCGCGCATTCTCAATGGTATTCTTTTCCACCCAATGGAACCACAATTATTGTCTCAGCGTTCGTGTATCATAATCCTTTCGATAGGTGGGAGGTTTATTCTCAAGAAAAAAACGTCTTTGAAATTTTCTTTTATATCATGAAGCTTCGAACTTCGTACTTTGAGCATTGAGTGGGCTCCACAGAGTTACTTCTATGTTTTCCGCTTTTAAATAATACTTTGGTATCCGTACGAAATCAAATTTCTAATCCTTTTACTTTAAACAGTATTTTACTACGGCTTATTAATTATGACATTCAGTACTAAATTCTTTGTGCACCTGGTTCTAAAATTGCATTAAGCAACTATAACTGTGTGAGAATGTCATGCATTCGGAAGCAGTCAAATTGAATATCTTGACAAAAGAGATCGCGTTACATGGATGAACATATCACTTGACTTTCGTTATCGAAAAACTTCCAAATAATTACCGTGGATTCTTTCGTTACTGCGTCCTGCGTCGAAATAAAGAACCACGTACACGAATACAGAGACATACGAGCACACGACGGGACACCACTGCGCAAAACCTGACGCGCAAAAAGTCAGATAACGAGTAGTTAACTCTATCCGAAATGGAGTTAAACGTTTGAAGTTGCGAGGAACAAAAAATTAGCAACAGCAACAACAAAATAATAAATAATATGTTGGGTGTGATTCTTCACCTCCTTTGTAATATGTGTGATAAAGCATAATATATGATATAATGACAATTATGCATATATATATATATATATATATAAAGTACTAATAATATATATATATATATATGTATAAAGTACTAATATATAATTGATAATAACGACTAAAATATCTAATATATTCTGACAGACTTGAGAAGACGGATGTAACTGGAATTTAGATACAGATTGCGCGATACGACAGTAGAGTCAGGAAGGTCAGGAACAAAAGTGAAGTTAGTGCACGGCCAATTGTGTGATCGATCGAGATCGAAAAATCCAGAGTATCATCTCGCAATGCTGTTGCGTCTCCTCCCTCTTTCTTCCTGTTCTTTTTTTCTTTCCGAAGAGAAAAAAAAAACGACAAGAAAGTGAAAGAGACAGATGCACAAGAGGACGCGGAGAAGCCTCAACGCATCACGCGGATGATTTGGTTTAGAAAATCGCTAGATACGGATGAGCACGTGACAATGGCCAACCGGTATCCATTAACGAATATATAATATTACGCATACATACTACATATATTAATATATGTATATGTATACATATACATATATGTACACATACTGTCGTTCGGGTAATGCATGTGTGTAATTAAAGGAAGGTGTAATGAAGAAACAAAAAAAATCGATAAAAATGTGGGTTCGAGAGGTGAAGAGGGGAACGGGTGGGAGGGAGGGGAGGGGGGGGGGGTGAACGAGTAACAATGGTAGTCATTTACAATAGATTTGTATTTTTCAGTGTTGAAAAGTTTTTTATACCGCTGTTATATTCTTGTCTAAATATCTTAGTTCAGAAGCGCTGTGTGTGTGTGTGTGTGTGTGTGTGTGTATATGTGTGGTTTGTGTACATGCTTGTGGGTGTGTGTGAACGTGCGTAATTGTGTGTGTGCAAGCATATGAGTGGGTGAGTTTGGTGTATGCGTAAGAATAAGCACATGATTGGTGGGTACGCGTGTGCCTCTGCGCGAATCGATACGTGTAACTTGTAACACGGGGTAACTTACGATTAGATCGATCGAAAGAAAGAGGCATTGCGCGAGGAAGACGACGTAGGAAAGAATTAACGAGCGATCGAAAGATGGGTCGTGTGCGCGCAATTGAGAGAGAAAGTAAATAGAGAGAGAGAGAGAGAGAAAGAGAGAGAGAGAATGAGAAATCTATATAGAGCGATCGTCGCAGCGGTAGCAACTCTTGTGTAGAGTTGATAATGTTCAGTTGTGGGTAATCATGAGAAATGCGTGCGTGTAGGAAAAGAAAAAAAAAAATGTTAGATTGAGAGGGACTCGAGCTAAGAATCGCGTCGGGATGGAAAAAGATGGAAATTCGAAACGCGGATCGCTTGCCTGAATATATCTAGGTATAGAATTTAAGGGGTACGCGGACAACAGACTCGAGTTGCACTGTTGCGGCTCGCTTAACCTGGTGTAAACCTGAGGGCATAGATTTTACATTAGCAAATTAAAAGCGGTCATGTATTGTATATACAGAATTTTATTTAAATTATTTTCATTCTATTTGAAAGCAACTGACACAGAAATTTTATTGATAGAACCACTTCAAGTGAAAATGTTTTGCTATGTGTCCACCCAATAGGGTCACATAAGCGTATTAGGAGAATTTTTCTTGTTGCAGGTCGTTGAGTATCGCGGAAATTTCCGAAGGAAACTTCATTATGAATATAGACCGATGTGAATTGTGTATGTAGGCATCTTATTTCGAGGATACATGCATTAAAGTAACATCGTGTTTACGTTCGAGAGCCCTTGAAAGAGCTTTTACTAACCAAAGATATCGTGCAATATCCTTAGGACTCTCATCGGCTGATAGTAATGCAATCCGCGGTTACTCGTGTACCAGCTTAAATTTGTTATGATTGTCACTGATAGTGTCCTACGAAGGATAATAACATGTATCGATCAACGGCATTAACAACACTATAATTTATAATAGCTACTATTATTGTTATGTCCCTGCGTCGTTCTTGAGCAGCAAAACAATGACCGTTTGTCCCAAAAATTAGAACGAAGCGTAAAACGGTTATTGTATTGCTGTTTTTTTCTACACATCTCTTCCGTGGGTAGCGACAAGCGCAGGGTACGCGGTGCGTGCGATCCTGTCGGCGCTCAACGCTTGGCCCGAAGATCCCTCCCTCTCTCATCTTTCTGGGAACACGCGCGTTGCGAACGAAACCCCTACTCCGCGAAAGAGAGTACATCTAGAGACATCTAGACAGCGATGAATGATCGAGGATTGTCGAGCGATAGAGAAACAGAGAAACCGTGTGCACCTCCTAACTCACCTTCTGATGATGTATCGTTTTCCGCCGAGCGATTCGATTGATTTTTATTTTTTTAAAGTAAAAGTTATATATACTCTTGTATTTCGCGTTGTAGTCGAGCGATCGCGAGCACAGCGCTCCTAGAGATAAGCCACCGTTGGATTATCCTTATTGTCTTTACTACCTACTATATTAGATTTCCTATTTACTTCGAATCCGAATCCGCGCCTTTCCTCGCTCGTCCGGTCGAATTCTTCGATTTCGTTTTTCATTGTTACTGCTTTTTTTTTTTTCCTTTGCCTATGGCGCCTTTGTTCCTTTGTTTCGCGCAGATGCGCGCAGAGAGCGCTACTTGCGGGACGAGCGTGTTTCTTCGAATGTGTGAACACGTCGCCTTCCACGACATGGCCACGAATAACTTTTTGTAAATTTTTATTCCCGATAATATATAAACTGCGGATTGCAGCTGCCCACGTCGGCCTTGTCACATTTCGAAGCGTCCAACGCGAGTGGCGCGCCTCTCACTTTCTCGCATCTCGAAAAATATGAAACTTCGTGTTTCGAAGCGTTCTGCGCTGGTCCCCTCTTCGATGAGACGTCACCATATTAACCGAGGGCCACCGAAAATTTGCGAGCCTTCGATTATGATATACCAATCTTCGTCGTTCAGTATCTTTTACCCCCGTTCTACGACATTGCGACACTCTCTCCTTTAATCGCCCCTACGATCATAATATATTGACCATCGTTATGATCTTGATGACAGTGATGATAATAATGATGATACCCTCATTATTAGTTGCTAATATTATAACGTAAACACTGCTAATGTCGTTATCATTGCGATTCATTATTGTCTCTATTACTATTAGTACAATTATTATTATCGCTATTATTAATCTTATCATTATTCTTTATTACTATTATTATTACTATTACTATTACTATTATTCTTATTATTGTTATAATGGCGTCACTATTATTGTATGATCGTATCTGTGGGTATGTCCCCATGCCCATGATGTATACACAGGAGTAGCATAGGCGTATTATCCTTGTACCAAAGAAACAGTCTGACCACCTAGACGCTGCCACACGCGCGCAGATCGCGTCACGTACACAGATACGTAGATCAAAAAGCGTGCCTAAAAGTTCAGGTTTCGAGTTTAACGAATCGTTCAGTCCCCTAGATCCCGTGAGAACGTTGGTGATTTTAGGTTTAGTGTTTTTTTTCCTTTTCTTTTCTTTTTGTTTCCGATACACCATAGTCCGAGTTTCGGTTCTTCGTTCGACTATCTACTACAGTAAACGCGCGATTCTAACCTATCCAATGGTTTTGCTATCCTAACTGACGGTTTCATTGTAGATTTATCCGTACGGTCCGTGTCAGTTTGATAACGGGTGGGAGAAGGGGCGCGATTAGAGTGTTCTTTTTTCTTCTAGTTTCTTTCTATTCTCCATTTATCAGCGCGTGAACGATTCAACGGAGGATTAGTGCGAGAGTATAGTTAAATTAATGAATTAATTAGTACATCGAGCGACGTCAATCCAGTGCGGCAATCGTTGCACCTCGTTTAGAGATAATTCCGGATATAAGTTAAATAATACGTGTGGTTCAGCGCTAAGTTTAATATATATTATGTGTATGTATATGTAGAAGGAGAAAGTGGGAACGGGAGAAAAAAAAACCTAATGGGACAACTAGTATACATATACATATACGCGTATATATTAAAACGATACTTAGAATATAATAACGCGTGATAAGGCTATAAGACAGTATAAGATACAGCTGGGAGCCGTGCAATCTTCTTAATGCAGACAAGTGAAAAGGGTGTTCGGTGAAAACCGGGGCAAATGAAAAACGCCGCGATATCGAGACATTAGGGGCAGGATAAAGGGGAACCGACCACACAGAATAATTAACGTCAGGAAAAAAGAGAATAAGAAAGAAGAAAGAGAAGATATTTTTTTATTTTTTTAAAAGAAAGATACGAATCGAAGATGGGATTTGAGGAATAAACGTGGAGATTAGGGAAGAGGATGTTGGTTGAAGGTTGAATAACGAAAATGAGCAGAGTATCAGGATAGTAAGAGAGTGAGAGAGAGAGTGCGAGAGATTCGAGATAGAAAAGTAGGAAGAAAAGAGAGTGTAAACGAACGGGGGTAAATAATGGTATTAAAACGATGATTGTTGTATTCCAAAAGAGGACATAGTGCATGCGTTTTTTAATGTAACGATAGTAAAAAAGTCTGACTGCTTTTGTTTCGTGAGAATTTTTGCGAGATATAGTACTACGTCGACTAGATAATTGAAACTAAGAATGCTGCGTAAATATATCAGCATACTGGGTTTTTTAAATGTCGTTTCGGATTTCTACGTACCTTTATGTATATTTGTACGTCGGCGTTTGTTTTATTGTAAAGATGAAAGATTTCGGCGTATACCCGTAAGTTATACGTATACCGTAGACACACACAAAAAAACAGACACACACACACACACCGACACACAAAGACACCCTCTTGTTACTAATATTATTAGTTAAGATAATCCTTTTTGTCCTAGCTATAATTGTGAACGCAAATTTCTATGATTTTGTAATATAAACGATATGCAATTACAGAAACTTACAAGTGCAACTTAAGTCGTAACCGAAAGTTACCAAAACTGCGAGGTCTCTTACGCGAGGATATATAAGTTTTCTTTTTTCATTAAAGCAAGTTGCGAATGCTCGTTTTAAATCATCTCCTCATCATTATTGTTTATTCCAAATATTATATCTCTAGTATCCTGCCCACCTCTGGGTCGAGCGACGAAGAACATGCAAATCAGTCTGTTCTATGCAAGACGCGATTCCATTTTTTCTACGTGATTTTTTACTTTTTACAATCGATGCTGGACACTCTAGAAAAGCAGAATCGCAATGCCAGCCGATGATAATATCGCGATCGATTTTTCAAATATTTCGCGTCGCGATTTTTTTACGATAAGTACCTACATACATACATAGATACGCGCTGGTTGACATCGCGCCTTGGATATCGACAGGGATTTTGATGCGAAGAAAATCAAGCGTAGAATTACGTGTCAAGATCTAACCACGAGATATATATATATATATATATATATTTAATATATCACACACTAGTCAAACCTTCCTTCACGAGACTTGCACGAGTGGCGCAGCTCTCGTAAGTTGCAGCCAGCTACATAAAACAACAAGAAATATATATATATACATACATGTATATACATATATATATTGTTTATTCGAATTACGACGCTTGAATTACGACTCCATTAGTGTCTTAAATTATGTCTAACCGTATGCAAACAGTCGGAGGTTGCCTCGCAATACCGACCCATCGAGAAGCCTCGACATTTTTACCGTTTTCGAACATTAGATTTTTGTATGCTAGCTATATATTTGTGATTTAGTTAGTACGTAATACCTAATACGCCAGAATATTATACATAATAATATACTTTATTTCGCTAATGACTTTTAAATAAATTTTTACGATCTTCGTTATCAAACGAGTCGAAATACACTAAACGGCCACAACTAATTATGCAAGCGAAGCTGCAGCTTCTCTTGCAATTCAAATTGGGGAAGAATCGATTCACGCGCGCTCAATGAGCGTCTAACACGACTCTCTACGTTGCATTATCACGCGCGAGGTTCACTGAATTCGATTATTCCGCACCTAGAAAATACATAAGTACGTATATACATATAGACAAAACACACACAGAGAGACATACATATATTATTCGATAAACACATAGTGAAATTCCTTTATCCCGTAGTTCCTAAGTGTATGTCGAAATTGTGTATAAGGGGCACAGTCTTCTCCAGAGAGAGAGAGAGAGAGAGAGAGAGAGGCGTCATTGAATTCAGTGAGACGCTAAAGGAGCAGGCAATAGGGTTATCAACGTTACGGTATACCTTTTACCTTCGAATAGTACGTACATTTTTCAACGAGCGCGTCAGTCGTTGGAAACTATCCTTTGTGCCCCCCCCCCCCCATACACACACACATACATACACCCCCCCAAAGCTTAATCAGTTACCGAGGGCAGACAGATATCTGATCCTCCGGACTGTGATACGTGTTCCACAAAGTATGAAAATCCTGAATAATTTTCATAAACCGCGTACATCGATTAAAAAGCCAATTTGCAATTTTTTGATCCGCCGATCGTTCTTTTCAAGCTTCTAGCAATTAAGATCTACCAGTTTGTAACGACAGGAGTGTGAGAGAGAGAGAGAGAGAGAGTAAGCATCGATTGGCCGATTACGATCTAATCGTAGAGTTCCGATTGTTTGAATTATGTTCGAGATACACTACCAAGGGAATGATCGAAATAAAATCAAAAACAATTGTGGCAGATCGTCACAATTGTGACTTACAGGTAGGGCGGATGTTTCAAGAGAGAGAGAGAGAGAGAGAGAGAGCATCGACGAAAGAAAGTACAAAGTGATAAGAACAGCCCTAGAGCTTGTTTACACACGTATCACACGATGGTAGGGCATTGACTTTAAGACAGGATCGCGACGAAATGTGGACACGAAGTTTGAGGACAAAGTTTTGTTCCACAGATTCGAAATAGCGAATTGACGATGTCTGATCTAAGGATTTCTAGTCGATGAAGTGGAGTTTGGAGACACGCGCGCAGAACACACTCAAACGGTATAGAAGACGTTTATTCGATGAGTGAATGGGAATTCAATTTGAGAGTCAATTTGACGAGGCGAGTTCGAATGAGTAGGATGCGTGAGTGATGATGATGATGATGATGATGAGCAGCGATTTTCGGAACGAACGTTTTATCGATATTACTCTTAGTAGTTAGTGTAGCTAGTGCCGATAATTGATAGGATATTTAATCGACGTAAACGCGAGAGCGAGAGCACGACCGATCGACGCTAGCTAATTTCCTCCTAAAAGTCCTTTTTGTACCGTTCTTTTTTCTAAATAATCTCTTTGTATAGGCGTTTAAATGTGTACTCTCTATGCTTAGAGAAACTAACAAAATCGCAGAAGGAACTCGGAAAAATACGGTTGTGTAGTCGGATTTTTCTTATGATCGATCAACGCGTTTTCCGCGATAGTCTATATTCTACATAGTGCAACGATGAGAAAGACATAGGATTCTTCTCAAACGAATTCTCAATAAGATTCACGGGGCTTCGATTCTTGATTCCTTATCAATATCCTCCCTCGTCCATTTCCTCGATTCTTGAAATTTTCGTTAACTTCAATTTTTATCCAACAATGTTCTTACAATTTGGAACATCCTTCGAGTCGTTGCCATTCTGGCCTTGATTTTGGTACTCGCTTCACCTAGAGATCAGTTAGAAACAGAATTTTATAATACTAATAGGTTGTCAGTCGAAACTGATCGAAAATCACCGCGGCAAACGATAATAAACGATTAATAATAACTGTGACGTCGATCTAAACAATATTGTATAGGTGGCAAATTCCGATCAACGGAAAAATAAATAATAAGAACTCGTAACGTAAGAATCATCTGAAATTCGGATGGCGTGCAACGCGTTATACGCGCACTTTCTACTTCGGGTTCCGTAGCTAACTGCGTGATATTCTACCACTATTATTCACTTGGACCTCTTTAGACGGTAGGTTTAAAAGATCGATAGTTAGATCTCTTTATAACCTAAACTGTAAGATAATTATCGTATTAACGTAGAATATACTGTCCTCGTGTTGCGGTTTTCCTGAGGTTTTACGAGCGTGCACGTTAATATTAACGTTAACATTACAATTCCTGTTCCCCCAATTTTCAAGACAAGCGTCGCAGTTCTAATAGTAGATACGTTCAACGGAAGTATTCTCGCAATATTGCATATCATATTTTTCAACGAAATTTCACTGGAATTAACTCGATCGAGTTGTAGACCACGAGAAACGAAGGACAAAAGTGACTGAGAGAAAAAGTGAGAGAGAAAGAGAGAAAGAGAGAGAGAGAAAGAAAGTAAGGACGAGCAAACTACGTGTGTTTTTAAAACCTTCTCAAGTACGATTACAAGAAATTGTCGGTAATGTAGAAAGTTCGTTGCACGCCGATCTCCGAACGATCCCACTTTTACGTGTAGCAAGTCATCTAGATCATTCGACTGTATTTTGGGATAAAAAGCCACCAGACATGGAACGGAAATCGGCTTTATTCGTACGTTCAGTATTTCTTTCCAATACGGCTAGGGATTGCAAAATTGCCGATTTTTCCAAGTATCGGTAATAGCTGAAAAAGTATGTATTTCGATATTTTTAAAAATAATACATTTTCTCTTTTCGAATCGATTAAATAGAACACTCAATAAAAGATAACACTCTTTGTTTCATACCATTTATTCGATTCTAAACTTAACTTTGTCAACTTAACTCAAAACTTTATTACCATAGTAAATACACTTAAGCTATTAAGATAAACAGACAATTTTGCCGATGAAGTTAAGGAGGCAGAAAATATTTATTTTAAATAAAGAAAAAAGAAGAAAATAAACTGGATAAGGATAATGTCCATGAAAAATAGTCAGAAATGCATCAAAGTTTTCCTGGCTAAATTTTCGGATTAAGGACGGTCTCATGAGCTTTACCCAGATGATTTTCTATAATATCAATAATGCAATCCCTGGATACGATTGGATACAAGAATCTTTCGGAAATTGATATTATTGATTCATTGAGTTAGTGACACGACTCAAGGATGTACGGCAGAACTGCTAATGGTGAGTCAGCGATCTTGAGGCGAGTGACCGTGAGAAAAAGAGAGAGAGCGAGAAAGAGAGAGAGAGAGAGAGAGAGAAATAGAGTGAGAAATGATCTTGAGACGAAGAAAGCCAGAGGACCTGCGCGAGTACACGATTTAGTCTAGCTCGACGATTTTTTACCTTTTTCTAAAGTGTACTGTAACTCGACATAAGATGTCAGTAGTGCGTCAATGTTCGATATATTATTCAGTGAGGTTTCGAGAGTAGTGGAAGATCTGCGATCCAGGGTGTTGAATGCGACTGACTGAGAGGATGATGATTGGTCTTGCGTCCCTTCGCGTATGCCAGAGAAGAGAAAAGAAAATGCACGGATGAAAATGTGGCAGAATTCACATCGATTGCTTCTCCACAATGCCTCAGAAAAGGAATACATATACACACATATACACATACATACGTACACACGCACACGGATCGCATAGAAACGAGCACAAGGCTATAATATTTCTCGGATTCTCGTTGGTTTCTTCACCTCATTGAGTTTTCGTAAAGTAAATAAGTTCGATAACGTTAACTCTAGATGAAAAAGTTTTCTTTTTTAAGCCGTTTATACGTATATCGAAAATGTAGAATTATTGAGAATTTTAACGAAACTTTAATAGTTCGAGTTTCTACTCGTGGCTGATGTACCGAAAACTTCATGGAAAATAATATGCGCAAGACGTAATTTAAATGTCGCGCTATTTTTCAAGGTGTCGTGAAGATCGCGTATATTTCTAGACGATGTAGTAGGGTTCTTCTTGACTTTAGATCATGCATAGTCAGTCAGTTTAGCCCAACAGTGATACTGTAGAATTCGGCCAGTTTTAAATGCATTTAGGGAAATTTTTCAAATTAACGCTTATCTATAACTTCGATTTATACACCAATGGAAGTATTCCCACTTTTTTCCGCTTAATTGTAGACTTGACCCTTAATAATGATACCGCGTAAAATGTGCGACAAGTGCAATTGAATTTGCAAATGTTTGAGAGTGAGTGTTTAAGATTTTACGATGATTAATTAACAATGTTTTCTACTCCCACAATTCCACGGCGTGCCACTGTTGCCAACTTACAGATATATCCTTAAATTATTAAAAAGTGTCACAAAGATACAGTGAAATATATTCATGAAAATTCCTGACATCTTCTATTTGCTGGCAAAGCAATAACACGCGTGTTACGACACGTTTTTCGGTGCGATTTGATTTGGTCATAACATTGCAATGAGAATTCCACTATTATAGAATTCAATTACAAATTTAAACAACGCGTTTCAGAAAATTATAAAGAAACTTTTTTTTTTGTCAATGCTAAATCGACACTTTTATTAAGTGTCAATGGATCAGGTGAATAAGCTTCCATTAATAGGCATTTTTTGTATATATGTATTCAAATTAGAAGATTTTTGAGCATTAAAAAGAAATATACGTTTAAATGCAGCTTCGCTGCACGAAGACGCAATAATCGTTTCAGTACTGGTTTCAACTGCCTATTGTTACGTGAATAATAAATTAACACAGTCCTCGCTTTCGACTATTGATAGTTGAGAAGCTTGTCAAGTAACAAAAGCAAAATGGTAATTATTATACAAACTATGCAATGAATTAACCTAAAGTATAAATTATACAACTTGTTTGAACGTGTAAATTTACAGTATACTTATTCATACATGAGGTCTAATTGTTATTTCTATCGTTATAGTATTTCCAGAAGTATTTTTTGATTCGAAAGTATCAAACGTATTTTCATAATGCATTTTTTACCAAAATGCTTTAACTGCAAATCGAACAATTTTATACGTTCACTATTTTTCATATGCAACTCGCAATCATGAATTTCTTTTTCACGAATTTCTGGTATCCCAATCACAAACAAAGTATAAGATAGTTGATAATAATTAAAGATGGAACTGAAAGAGCTATAATTTTACTTAAAAATGATCGTGTTTAAAAAACAAATTCACCTTAAATTGCAATTAAGAACAATATAACTCGGTATTGAAATTAGTTCGATCATTTTGATTTTTGTTAAAGTGACATGATTTACATAAAAAAATACGCTTTTATGTTTCTAACTGATTTTGGTGTAATTAAGTTTCTTCTAATATTAGAATTAGGTTGTATTACCTGTGCGTAAGATATAAAAGAAAATCCGTCAAAGATAGAAACTTAATCCTAAACTACTATCTCGTCTGTCTCGATCCACTGTATCCCTTCCTAAAGCTCATGAATGTGTCAGTCGTTAAGATGCTTCCAGTGGTGCCTGAATTTCTCGAAAATACTCTTTTTAGATTTCACAAGTAATTTTCTAGAATTAACGTTTACAATGATTGAAATTCCATACCTTCCCACTCTCGGTATTAATTATTATAATTTTAACGAGAATACTGTGAATTTTTTAAGACCTTTTCTTTGGTTAATTATCATTCTACAATATGGACATTATCTCGTATTAAATTAAACACGAAATATAAACTACAACACTATTTAGGGCCTTCGCGAAATACAGTCAATAAAGTAAAAGCACGAATACAATTAGGCTTTTCGTCATTGTAAACACCATGCAACATAGATAAACAAAATGTACAATGCCAACGCCAATTGAGGAAACATATTTATTAACACTTACTTAAGAGCACAAAGAATTACGAATAACGTTCAATTATGCAGTAGTGTCATTTATTATAAGAATCGAAATTAATTAAGAAACGTTACGAATAAGAACAAACTTGTTTAATCATACGAATACGAATCTTATAAGTTTACAAGTATCTCTCACGTTCAAGCTTCAAAAGTATAAATGTAAAAGAGGCAAAAAATGTGTTGGAAATTTTGCTAAAAGGTTCGATGAAAACTTTCATGAAACGAAAGCAAGGACTGTGCAATTCGTTTAACAACAATCTTAGCTATCGTCAAACAGCAATACACGATTTTTGGAATTTTATTATTCCATGATCGATGCAATTAAAATCGAGACAATTGCGAGTCTTGAATTGGCAATGAAGGAGAAAATGAGGTAGAAAGATTTCAACTGAGGCAACATATTACCTAATGCTCAAGTAAGGTTTTTGAAAATATGTCTCAAAAAGCGTGTTAAGTTATCAGGGATATATTATCGTAATTTCTAACTTGCTCACAATTTTTATATTAGATTCTCGAAGATTTTGTTAAAACTGTTGGCTTGGTTTGAAGATTTCATAAAAACCACCCATGACTGTTGATATATGTATATTTAACGAGTCATAAGATTGCAATATATACAAATTTATACCAGCCATACACGAATAGAACGATTATTATTGTCCCATTTGCTCATTTATAAATAGTAAGAATTGTTTTCGATAATTACTTATATTGATTAACAATAGAGAAAAATGTTAATTTCGGATCGTAACACTGCTGTACGAATATACTCAACGATTCTTTGCCAGACGAGATATCTGAAACAATTAACTGAAACTCGAACTTTTTAATCGAATGCTTTTCATTAACCTTTCGTACGTTTGGAACTCCCAATGGGATCAAAATGACTTTCCTAACCTAACTTTTCGTATTTGTAGAAGTATTATAATTAATCTAAATTCGAACTGCAAGTGAAATTAAATAAGTGCAAAAACTATTTTCGCTTTTGACGATAAATTTGTGAGGTTATGAGTAACGAATAACTAGGCAAGAGAGCGATACAATATGCAAGATGATATAAAAATAGAATCAGTAATACTCATCGAATGAAGAGAACAAAAATTGTAATAAACGTGAGTAAAAGAAATCGATATTTTGAAAAATACAAACAATTGGCTATTGCGATTAATTACAGAGACAGAATGAAAACAAATATGATAACGAGTGAATTGTTTAATTCCAGCTCTTTTTATATCATTCTGTATATTTATAATGAATCTTATTGCAAAAACGGCTTAATTGTATGTCTCGTTTCAAGAAATTCTCGAAAGCTGCTCGCGACAGTGTCACAGCGTTCATCAGGAGTAAGATAATTAATCTACGAGCTCCTCTCTAACTCTTTTAAGTTTCGAGAGACTCAACGTAAGACGGTCATTCGAATCTCGTCCAAAGGCCGCGTGCCCCTAACGAACGGAGTGGCAAAACATGAATCACGCGCTATCTCTTTCCAGGGTCATTCAAATGTACCCTGCAAATCGTAAACATAACCCTAGCCGTAAAAAGAAAAAAACGATCGATAATCGTAGTTTAATTAGCGAATAATACATAATAGAGTTTATTTTTTGGTCGCAGAATATTGTTATAAATATAGTTAGCCGTGTACCAAGAGTGTGAGTCAGTGGAAAACTTGTGTTGCGAAGAATGTTTTGGAATGAATAAGATGGTTAGTATGGATGATTATATGGGAAAAAATGATGGCTGCGAAGTGGCGCTGTGAAAATGATTATTGCCCGAACTATGAGAAAGTGAGAACGTGAGATTTGTATAGTTTTATCGACCGTGTGTTCAATGAGTATATTTAAATGCGTTTCGTTAACCGCGTATAATATCTACCAAATATAACGAGTAGGCGAATAGATGACTTACTCCGCAATATTGGACATCCAATCGAATCACTTCTGTTTCAGGTGTCCACCTAACGGATAGAATTTCAACCGAATGAAAGTATCGTTTTCTTATTGAAATCTCTCTTTACAATTAATCTCCCAACCCAATTAAACAAATTTTAATTACTTTCAATTTTGTAAATCAATTCCATCTTCTTCCTTTGTCAACTTATATCTTACTTCTTAATTCTTATTGTTTCTATGACATGTTTCATAAATACAAAACTTAATCCACTTCTATTTACCCAATTTTTTTCTTTTCCATTGTTTCTTGTCTTTGGTTCGGATTTTTGGTTGTGTCGGAGAACAATCGTCGATTCGAATGACAAAACCAGTGTCCATGAAACTTTCTTATTGCAATAAAATGAAGATTTTCGTTTCAACATTTACACAGATACACGTACACACATCCACTCACATACACACACACACTCACTATTGTGATCAAATGAGATGCGTCGATTTGTGCGTGGTAAAACAATCGAAGTTAATCGAAACAGCTGAATTGTTCTTTCCTGTAGATTTCTAGTTATCGAAGGGGTATCGCTAGCATTTCGTATATGCTTTCATGTTGCACAAAACACCTGTGGCGGCTACGTAATATGGCATTAGTAAACTTAAGATCCTAGTTAGGAAAAAGAATCGGAGAGAACGTGTGATTCAACGCTACGTGAAATCAACTTGCTGCATTTGCTCTTTCGTTAATCGCAATAACAAATTCATAATGTTACCATATTTTATCCAATAACGTAGCTCAACTACGATTAACTGTACAATCCATTATCTTACGAAAACTTTGCTAAACAAAGGAGTCACATAACATACTTTAATTACAAAGATAATTTCATTTTATAAATTAAAATTTCCGACATTGATTAATCCAAACTTATTATTAGATTTTAAGTTAGAATCACAGTTTCTCATATATTTTTCAGTGTATCAATACCCTTTACGAACCCTATTTTCTCCACAGTAATAACATTATAAATTTGTAACATAAATATTTATTATGCGTAATGTATTTGAGTAGGATTCCTAAAAGGAACAAGATTCAAAGAAAGAAATTGTGAGCAGTGCAGCAAGATGGACGTCAAAATCGTTTGAATGCATGCAAACGTACGTACAACTGTTTGCATAGTTTTCTAAATACATATACGTGAACGTATGTGATGAAAGTCAGAGATAGAAAGAGAACAAGGGTGACAGAGATACTGATCGTTCGTGGTCGGATAATAAAGAAAAGAGAGAATCAGATAAGCGCCAGCATGCATACGTGTACGATAAAACAATGAGTTACGCGAAGTTTATTATTAGGGCACTCGCAAAATGTCTTTCTGTGGCCAAGGAGATAGAGAGAGAGAGAGAGAAAGAGAGAGAGAGAGAGAGAGAAAAAAGCTCGAAAGAAATAAATCTAAGAGCATAACGCGATGTACCATTAGTAAAGAAACTACTTTATCATGCTCGGTTTCTTCATCGTCACACTATCATAACGAAACCCAAAGTGTAATTTGTACTGTGTAACTATTACTATTTTTATGAATTTTTGTACATTTTTCTAATTATTTTGTATGATAATCCTTAGCGGAAAGTGTGGCACGAGTCTGTGGTATCCAACCTGGTATCCATCCTCCTCCACGATAAAAAAGGTGTTCAAAAGAGCGAGGATGAATGACAGAGGGTGTCGCGAGAAAGGGATATATGTGTATCGTCGATCATTAAAGAGTAAGGCAAACGATTTGAGAGACAAATAGAAAAAATAAAAAGAGAGAAAAAAAAATGAACAACGTACAAATGAGAACGCGTATCGAGAGAAAATAGAATGAAAGGCTACGCACGAGTCGCAAAGTGAACGAATCCGAATGTAATTGAGCCCTGTAGATGTGCCAGCCAGAGTGCGTATTCCTGTGCGTAAGATTGACCGAGATATGATCAAAATCGCCACTGAGAAGGAAAACCGGATGGATCGTTTTATATCACAATGCAGAAGATGGAAATTGGAAAATGGGAAATAATGTAGAAGCCAAGAATGAGAGAGAATAATCTGAGGGGTTGATAAGCCATGGCTGTTCGATAGCGTAGTCCATCGTTTGTTCGTGTAGTCTGTCTGCTTGCCTGTTTAAAAGTCTCCCTCATGCTCGTCTCTACTCGTTTGTCCTTAAATTTTCTTCTAAATGCTTTCGCGACGATTCGTTCCAACGCGATCCACTTGGAATCTGACGGGTGAAAAGATTCTAAGATTCACAGAACTTGTAGATAAAACCAGTCGGAACCTTTCCATAAGCTTAGGACCATTTGTATGATCTTTTTTTTTTTCGTGAACAAGAAGTTCCAAAGCTCTGAAGCGAGATAATCTTGGTTCTGTAATCTTTTGAAGAAGGGACAGATCGAGGTGGATCGAGCAGAGAACGTATCAATCGATTCTACGATTATAGAAACTTGAAAAAAAAAGCGAACGAAGAAAATTGGGACAAATTAGAATGAGACACTGAGCGACAGACAAGCCGTGAGAAAAGAATCATAACAATGGAGAACGAAGCCCCGTGTACAAATACGCGGGAATATGAATGTGTGAATCTCCTTCGTAATTTAACGACGTGTTTGTTATTAATTATAAGGGTCACTTTTTTCTTTTTTCTTGAATTTGAAATGCTATAAAATAGAAGAATTCTTTCATGGAAATGAGCTATTCTCCTTACTTGATAGTCCAGTTCGAGAATCTAATGATACGTGAGTTAACAGGATCTTCCTTGGTGACGTACGTATGTACGTTTCTTAGAAAGACGAAACTATGGCTGATATCTGTTGATCACTTATCCTTAGAGATCCTTTCGTATCTCCATCCAGGATCCTAAATCTCCATACAGTATTGCCTCTTATTGGTTAAGTTAATTCGAGCGTAGAGTGACAGAGTATTTCCGTCGCAATTTTGAGGTTTTGCTAACGGAACAAGGTTCCTGAATAACCGTGCGACATCTAGGCGGCATTAGATGTAATTATACTTCAATCGGATATTCTTACAAAGAAATTAATTTTTCTATTCCACGGGATACTTTTATAACAACTATTTTGATGGGCCTATTAGATTTCCCAAGTGAAAATAAGTGCAATACGGAATAAGATACGAACGAGTTAGAAACACACAGAGTGTAAACGGTGAGAAACTATCGTTCTTTTGAGGTTAAGACGAGAACGATAGAAAAGTTCAATGAGACAAGAGACATAATTTTCAATAAAATTTTTCATATATTTAATATTCGATTATACTAATTTATTTTGAACTAAATTATAGAAGATAATATAATCTAAGTGTTTTTTATAACTTGTTTTTTTTTAATACTGTAAATTGATTACAACAATCAATACGTGGTCTCTGCCTAACATTACGATAATTTGAACCGTTTATACCCTGTGGAATCAAATGTGAAATAGGATTTAATCATTATGATATCTTTCTTGGTCTATTTTTCCGATCAAGATAAACTTCAAATTTTCCTCTAAACACTCTAGAAAGATCGATCCGAAATCGTCACTCTACCGGAAATGAATACACTATATGTATAATATAGGTGTACTGTTGACACTACTATATGTGTACTACCTCTTGTCTATTCTTTCTTCGCTTCCTTTCTCTCTTGCCTGTATATTATCTCTGCATCTGTCTGTTCATTTATTTGATACGCGTAGTGTTTTTAGAAACCGGCGAATCAAGAGTCATATTAATATTATCGTCATATTTCTTACAACTATTCTACTCTTACTACTTGGTATTAATGTAAGACTTTTCGAGTTTTGTTCCTTTCCATCCGTTTTTAGTACTTTAATAAATGAGTTTGTTAAAAATATTTTTGTCCATCGATTTTCATAGTTCTTCTTTCAAATAAAATTCCTATTGCGGAGGATTTGCAATTTTCCCTTGTTTACCATTGCGAAAAATAAGGTAAGTAAGATACGTTAAATTGTCTGTAGTGGTCGATTATAATAAGAATATATAAATTTTATTACGATGTTAAGAATCCACTGAACTGTTTTAAAATTCATTAAGATTTGAATGATTCGATAATGATAGAGAAATTTTGCAATCTTTTCGAATTATTTTCAGGAATATAAAGGTACTTTAAAATTCTTTGTCGATAACGTTAATTAAACAAAATGCATCTTTCCAATAAAGCTTGTAAAATTTATTATAGAATTCAGTACATATTGCGTGAAACATTGTAAAGATGTTTCAATCGAAAAATATAATTATATTAAAACATTTACAAAATTCGGTATCTGATTATAATTAGATCTTGCTTTTTTCAATTGTTATTTAAAAGGTACTAAAAAAATAACAGGAGATTTCCCGAAAGAATCTTTAAACGTTATTGCAAAGTTAAAGAATATTATGTTGGTAGTATATTATGTGTCTGTGTTTTTGAAGCAACAGCAAATTGTTTTTGGCAAATTGTTAGACAACAAAAACATCACTGACAATTATCTAGACTTGAAAACCACTATCCATAAAAGAAGACGTCACGATCGTTTGGAGGCTGCACTGCTCTGCAATTAAGCAACACTGGGCCATTTGCAGAGTGAATGCTTCGAAACTGCATCAACTATTATGAAAGCATATTTCAGGTCCAAAAGTCATGTACAAATCATCGTTTAACTGACACGTGAAATAAATCAGTTTACTTTAATGGTCTTCGTGACAGCAGAGTAATTATAGAAACAAAGATGAACGAGAGACTGAAATTTCTTATATAAACAACTATAATAATTGCATAATAATGATAACTTTCTATAAAACATAGTTGTTTTTTTTTTCCAAATTTTCATATTTCGAAATATATTTATTCAATAGTGTCAAACTGTTTCGGATGTATTTCACTTGTCGACTATGCATTGAGAATTTGATAGGTTTATAAATATAAAGTAATTAAATTACTTGTTGAAGAGATATAGGAATAGGTTCTGATTGAATCATCCACGTAACAATTTCACTGCATGGAGGTTGAGTCAACGATCCACTATAAGCATAGTAATTTTTTCCGAACGAATTTGCAATCCACTGAAGCGGAAATGACGGAATATATGCTTTGGAACACGGATCCCTGATTCGCCATAAATTTGTAACTACGAGATCCAGATACGGATTATCTGCTTCTGTGATCTATTTTATGCCATAAAAATAATTAAATCAGTACCCGTTTATAATAAATGTTAGGTTATGGATCAGAAATAGAAAAATGTATATGGAATGGGAAATACACATTTTTCGACACTTTTAGTCTTTTTTAAATATATTTGTAATCCTGTAATCTTAATACTTTCATTAAAATACAAGGCTACATTCAATAATAATTTTCTCAACTTCGAACCATACTTCTAACCTAAAAATGCATCCCACGCATCAGCTTTCTATCAATAAAAACCTTAATTGGAAATATTTGCAATTAGAATATTACAGGTCGGACAATAAATGATCCAGGGAATATAATGATAAAAAAAATTACTAAAATCGCAAGATTAAAGATGTTCAAGTGTTAACCTCAAATAAAAAGGAGACGATAGCTACTGCGTCGGTAACTTCTCCAAGGTTGGTATTACGAGTGCACTTTGTTTGATCCCGAAGATCCTGTTTGATGTGAACTACTTGAAGTTCCATTGGATATCGAACGTAATCTATCGTGTGTTCGCTACCCTCTTCGTTAGATTGTCCCCAGTGAAATACCATTGAACAAAAATCATACGTATCCTGCAGTGGCCCACCACGAATAAACGGACGGTGCGAAGTATCCCATGATGCGCTTAGCACGACTAAAACCAGTCGATACATTTTAGATAACTCCAGTAACAGAGGAAACAGTCATTTCTGATCTTAAAATCAACGATCTCTCAATTTGAAATAAAAAGCTAAGTATTTTGGGTTACATAAATATCAATCTACATACAAATGCCAACAGCTGTATTACAAATATAGAGTTTAAAAAGTCGATTTGGAGAACAATAACGATTACGATGTACCGAAATGGCAAGGAAAGTACTTTTACACAGAACAATGCATCTAAAACACTTTTTCAGGAATGTAAAGGATTACGAAATTTGTGATGGTTAAAGTAAAACCTGTAATTCACAAGAACGTGATTCTATATTGTATATTATTGTGCTCCTCCATTTTTAATAATCATAATATTATAATAATCACTCCTCTATACAGAGTCCTAAATTCAATATTTAAATATATTATTACATATGTATAATACAATAATGAACATATTACACGTGTACTACGTTTATAGAAATTCATAATTTCTCGAATATTTCCAAATGACATGAAATATATAACAAGGGTCACCGTTGATCGATTTCCTTCTGCTATAAAGATAAATATGATTCTAAATACTGCAGTGCAGATCATACCAGTGTTGTTCAAGTTGGCAATAATAACGGAAGAGGGCGCTCTCTGGTAACCGGACCACCGAAGTCGTTCTGCCGATTCCATTACGATAGCTTCCCTTTTTATTATGTTAATCGGTGACTGATTTGTTCCATTGCTTTCGGGAAAAAGGATATGCCACGTGTGAGGACCGTTTACGTCAGAATATCCAATGGAAAAGGTTTTCTGAGAATTTTCCGGACCCAAAAAAATCTCCGCGCAATCCAACACTTCCGCCAGTAACAAAACTGAATGATTCATTGATCGAAGTCAAATTATACAAGATACCAATGTTGTTATTTATGTTTTATTTTATCTTATAAAAATAGTAGGAAACAGTTTTGCTGGAGAAATGTATTTGAAAGAATTGTAAGAAGAAATATTATAAATTGGAATTCTTACTTACATACAAGAAGAATGCTGTTGCAAACAATCATAAATTCTAATAGTGAGGCGTCAATCATTTTTGGAGAGGGTTATTCCACGTGCACCAATTTATTGTCTAAACATTCCAATAGAATGCATTTCCTTATTTAAAAATGTTTCAAGAGAATACACTCAAATGATTCAATCGCATAGTATTCGATACGATTTCTAAAAATTTTTTGTAAATAAAGATTTCACGTAGATCCAGTATAATGCTTCATGAAGATTTCGGCTAATTTGTGTCTGTTGCAGTCAATATCGATTGATTCGTGTCAAACTTCATACTAAACGTCAATTACAAATAACAAGGAATAATAGGAAAATGATAAAAAATGAAAGTAAACTAGCGAATATCGCCATAAGTGAGACTGACCCGATTATGAGATTTCTCTGTTTCTTTGCATCATTACCCATCAATGAAATAGTCATTTACGGAACTAGTAGTCACATTTTTTATGAGTTTCCCGTGCGAGCCTAGGTCTCGTATGATTTTTGTTATGAGCTCGCTTCTAAACCCCTCAAGGGGTTTACGAGTCTATTATATCAGAATTCAATAATACCCTAATAATGTAACATTCAATAATAATGTAACATGGTTTACTACGCATACAATATGTTGATATTCAATTTACCACGTCAGTAACTCTCGAGTTAAACCGAGCACTAGTTATAATTGATTATATATACCACCTGAATTCGTCATAAAATTAAGGAAACAGGATATAGTTTTTTTTTCTACCCATTTCTCTCAACGTTAGACGGTTCAATTAGTGCAGGATACAGCCAGCTGCATTCTGTATACCGTTTTAAAATACTGCTTACGATAACGACCCATAATTCAACGAATCTCAGAAACTGCTTTTCAGTAACGTATATTCCTTAACCTCGTATCTTTTTCCTTTTACATCATTACATCTTTTCCGCAGGAATCGTGACCCAACTTGGAGCTTCGAAAACTGTCACTTTTAAGACCGAATTCATGGTCACATTAAGGGATATGCCAGAAGTGACAAACCCCCGTAAGCCAAAAAATTCACAAGACACTTTTAACTATCATAAAAATAATATACCAACACGAGAACTGCAGCAAAGTATTGAAAAATACTTCCATTAAATAAATAACAATGAAAATAACTGTGATTAAAATTGATTGGTTAATGAAAGAAAGAAAGAAAAAAAATACGCAGAAGGGTTCCATTCGTATTAAATTCGGCCCTGCGTGATAGAAACGCCTGCGCATTGACCGTACGCTCGCTGCATGGAGGACGTGGTAGGTCCAGGGGCGGCAGTGCGGGTTCAGGGGGCAGTGAGGGCGGGTGCCTCCGTCGGAATTACCCCTTGACGACAGCCCGCGATACTACATTCGGTCAGCTAGGAGTATTCGCGCGCGCTCGCGAACGTCGCATTCATCGACGTGCCGGGCATCTCGACGTCGCGGATGTACTCGAACCAAGCGAATCCACCGTCACCGTCGTCAGCTGGACCGGAGCCGAGTCAACCCTCCCGAAGAAGCTTCGGAGTCTGATCCCTTAAAGCTCTTCTATCACCTGGTCCACGTTCCTGTTTGTTCAGGTAAATCGATAGTGCCTATTGTCCGTATAAACACACACACACACAGGACGTGGATAGTAGCAAGCTGCAAGCTCTTTTTCGAGCATTTTTCTTCTTTCCCTCGATCGTAGTAAAATTATAGGAATGAGGGAAAAGATCGTGGTTCCGTGCGGGTCAGAGGAACAAAGAGAGCTAGATGGTGATAGGGTGAAAGGAAGAGAGACCAATAGAGGCACTGACGGGGAGAGTAGGAAGGAAAGCTGCTGATTGGATAGTAGCTCAAGGCCGAATGATCCGGCTTGCAAACCGGCTGCTAGCTAGACTACATCTCGTACGAAGGGTCTCGAAGGTATCTTTGGTGTCTTTAGTATCATCTCTTTTTACTTTACTTCACTTGGGAATTGCATCTTCAACGATAGGAAATAGGATCTTGTGTCTCTCGTCGAAGGGAGAGACTCGTGTTTATTGCCGGTGGCGCACTGCTTCCTGAAAGTGACGTTCACGCGACAGTAATACTCGTGTACTCGATGATCGTGCGGGCATCGATTCGTCGTGACATGCTTGTTTCATCCCCTCGTTGATCAATGAGCTTGTGAAATTTTGCTAGAAAACTATCCAAGCTAAAAGGAACTTTCGAATGGGAATCTTTTCAACATTATCCACACCCTTCTAGGGTGTCCCTACAAACTCTACTCTCCCTCTTCGAAATTTCTTGATTGCTTCCTACGTGTGTGTGTCTGTGCAGATGAGGTGGCGGGGGGTGGTTGATACGCGTACGCTGGATGCTCGCGTGCGCTGCCGCCGTCCCTCGTGAGCATAGATTTTTGCTATTTATAGGATATCTTCTCTATGGGGGTAAGCTACCACCTGGAGAGCCGTAATTCCAATTGCAACTATCCCTTACCTTTGATCTATCGCAATTCCTCGCGAGATTGCGTAATATCACAATCCATGCTCTCCAATCCAATCTGTGGTGTAGTCAGGTTATCAAGAAAATCGGTTCCTTTCTAATCTTACCTCGGTGATCGTTTGTTCAAGTTATTAGGAAAAAAGGATCTAGGAGAATTTTTCGGCAACAGGCATCTTACTATACGTGTGTGGTATAATCAGAGGACAAAGCAATTAAGAATTCAAAGTCGAGACATTTCCGGGGTCTGTGTCTTAAAGAGGAACTTATCTAACAATGAGGCGAATACTGTTTGAAACGTTAAATGGAGATGTTTATTGGATTAATGATTCGAACAATCTAGAAGAGATAATTATAAAGAGCGAGTGAAGTTCTTGTTTTAGAAAATTCTTTACAGATTTTATTCTTTTTTCATTTCATTCGTATCTTGAACTACCGATCTAAAATTGATTTGAATATTCCCGGGTTTAAGTCGCGTTTAAAGTATTTATACGGGTTTCCTATTCTAAAGATTGCACGTAGCTTTCTCCTTAACTTATGGCGTGTGAGAAATTCACACTTATTGTCGCTTGTAACTCACATTTTTTCAATTGTTAATTGATCATTTTGTGGTTGGGAGGTAACGTGAACATTCCAAGTCTTTTTATGACATTCTGCGAGAAACTGCTTGATACATTTTTCATTAGGTGCCGCGTGCTTACTGCATGTTCGTTTGAAGTTTTAGTGGAATATTTCAAACCTGCAGAAAATAGAGAATTGTCACAGGCTACGTACACTCCGAAAAATTAGTTATTATATCTTCAGTAGTACTAATAAATAAATTGGTTTCTTTCCTTCTGTCAAATTTCGATCTTCATCAACGGAAATTGTTATGAGAAAATGTAACAATGCACTTATGTCTTTTAATAACAAGTTGTTTAACGTTCCCAACTAGACCAGTTGAATTTTGTTCATTCATCATCACAATTACGCCATTAGAGAATCAATAGTTAAAATTTCTCTATCCAAAACTATTTGTTATTAAAAAAAAAGATAAATGTCACAATTCAAAAAGCGAGGGTGTTTTTTCAGTACTAAATAATTAGAACAAAAGAAGGCACTTTGATTATAGCATCAACAAAACGTTGTACAACTTGCTTAAGAAAACAATCTTTGTTTGCGAGGTGTCACACTTTTTAATTGAGAGTACAGTACCATTTTGTGACTATAGTGTGATGCGGTAATTGTCATACAATTATGCCGTTGTCAGACCGGCATTCCTTTCATCGCGAAGCGATGGTATGTATTTACATACCGATATTAGTCCGATATCGTGACCATTTTACGAGACCTCAGCTGTTCGTGACGCGAAATAGACACGTATCCCGCGTCGAAGGACGGAAACCGTGACGTAAGTGTATAGACGTTATGCTAGATGTCAGATTGTTGTGGCGTGATGGCAACACCACAAGAAAATACATATTCCTGTTCACGCGAAACTTTATCGCGAAACCAGTGACACGATGTAGGTCCACAAAAGAAAATCCTCTGGAGCGAATAAAATGAACTGTCTAAATCTTGGCAGATAGTCGATCTTTATTCCATCGAATATTCGAAATAGATGAAAAAAGGATATTGAAAGTTTTTAACCGATTATAAGTTTATAACGTGTATTTTTAAAACTAAATATTTCTACCGATTCTTGTCTTCTACCTTGTAATGATGCTAATACAATATTCTATATTCAATATTATATTAAATAAATATTCTATTATTAATTCATACGGAATAACAGACGCTTTAAATTACTAATCTTTATCTTCCAATAGCAGAATAAACGTCGTATATCACGACTTTATATAAATATTAATTAATAATAATAGTAATAGAGAATTATAATTATTTTGATTATTATTTATATAATAACAGTGTGACTAAGAATTATTTTCGGTCTGATCTGATATTAAAGGGTTTATTTCGAAGAACAAATTGAATAATAATATTAAACTAATCTTTGAATAGTTCTCGATTTTGTCATTTTGTGAAGAAACGTCATCGAAAGACGAGCTCATGTTCTATTCATGAATAGACTATATACTTGAACGAGTGTCAAAAGGTACAAAAAGTATCTTACTCACATACAGCGTGTAACTGCAGAATTTGAATAAATGCATAAAACCCTGCTGCGTGAACAGTTGCATTCGCAATATTTGTAAGATGAGAAGAGTAAGTAGGATGGAAAGCCGGATCAAATCACTCTCTTAAATCCTATGTCAACATTTGTATATTCTCGGCGACTATGGCATAAATACTTTGCTCTTAAAATGTACAATTTTTCGCTATGGATGAGTTACTTGAATTGAAAAGTTCACATCTATTAAATGTTAAAATAGAATTAAGTGCACAATTCTTCACTGTTTCTTCACACTTCTTTCTAGATACTGTTACTTCTACATTTGTTTAGTTTTTTTTTTCAATGCCGTATCAAATTATTAACCGCTACTATAAATTACAACCATTAACCATTACGATAAATTACATTGCGATTGTAGAATGATTGAAAAGCCATTTTGCAGAGAATACAGTATTTAAACGTTGTTTAATTTGTTCATGCTTTGCTAAAATTCAACTAAATACCAAGTGTATAATATGGCTATCAAGCTTTTTGAAAAAGCCCTCTAGTGCTAGGATAAAGAACGTTTAATAAAGATAAGGAAAAAGAAACAAAACTGGGGAAATTAATATAATACGGACGTAATTAAAATTCACTTTTAACCTGGATGTAGACAGTTGAATTTTTTATGTAGCTTAAAACGTCTAAAGCTAGAGAATTATCGAAACAGTGAAATTAATTTTTATCAAGCTTATATCATATAGTATACTTCTAAATATTTTAGAAGTATTTTTTAATTGGTTATTCAAATTAGTTCTTCTTGATTTTCGATTTATTTTCCCTTATAGATTCCTTATCTAAATTCATGCTTACTCGTAACTTTACATCCTGTATTTTCGATTTGCCTCGTGCCATAAAATACTATGGACAGGGGGACAATGCCAATGTGTATTCACTTCATTGAACAACGTGGATAATACGTGTATGTAGTTTCTGATACAGCGAATACTATCTACTGAATCGAAACTAACTATCCGCAGATCCATAAATACCTGTTGAAATTTTAAATCCGTTGTTATTGGAAACTGAGTGAGTTGCACGTATGAGCCACTCAGAGAATTGCTTTTGTTCTTTAAACAGAATCGGAAATTCTTCCCATGCGTTATAGTTGTTCGCGTTTTGTTTCTACTAATTAAACTAATGAACAAATGATATTATGTATTGTATTTTCAACGCTCAAGTCTCATGATTATTCCATTAATGGTAATAATTTATTTACGAGCCTGACATTTCTATAGTAATCACTGACATTATCGTTAATAAATTAAATAGAATGTTAGTTAAATTTACTTGTTGCAATTTGAACTCTCGCTCTAATTCCCAACTTGTTACATTGTTTGCTTTTGACATTGTTTTTCAGCAATTGCTGACGATAACTTAAGTATTCGAAAAATATTATAACCAGCTTTCTTCTTATTTCTTTTTTTTTTTCACCTAGAAACATCTCCTGTTCGACGACTTCATCCTATGATTTGCGTCCCACCCTCGGATTCGCATCATCATACCTCATAATCTGGTGCTTTTACCTCTAAGGTTCTTCGTCACGAGGAATAAAGTGACGATTAATTCAGTGAAACAACGACCAACGATACAACCAAAGTTATACGTAACCTATTCCAGTGTTTGTCATTTGATTTGTTATTTTTCCAATAATTTATTTTTAGTCATAATTATGGAACAATGTTAACTATCCTCACTATCGTATTGTTTTGTAACATATAATTAAATATAGTACAGATATCGTAAATTGTAATTATTTCTACATTTTGCATATAATTACAACCATATATACGTAACTATAAATCTTACTTCTAACTCGAACACAGGGTATAATTACAATATATTTCAATTTGCTTCTGTAGCTTAACGAGAGGAAAAGATTTAGTAAGATGAGATACGCGAAAGAGAAGCTTGTAGACGCCGCAATGCAGCATTCGAAAGTTTTAAACCGTATCGATTTTTTTTAAGCTGCCTTCATTTTCGAAACGACTAAGCCTCGATTCTGTATAGAACTTTTTGCCGTATTACCATTTACTAAATATTCCACAAAAAATGTCGTTCTTTGTACAGTCAAGTTAGAGATGTTTCGTCGAAGGTCTGATTACTTTTGTCGAAATGCTAGCAAAAAGATCTTTCTTTTTTATAAGATAGTTAACGATTAATAGTGGAAATTATACTTTATTAGTATTTCGATAGAACGAATCTCTAATTTTGATAATGGATACAATACTTCACGATACAACGCATATCGTAATCAAAAACCTGTTTTTTTTATTAAACGATACATTAAACACGAAAGTGGAAAATCTATCATCTTCGAAAGTATACATTTTTTAGGAAAATGAACCAATTGTGAAAGAAGTAGTATTTTTAATCGAAATTCTTACCGAATACACAAATGTGGTTACCGATACATTTGATAAAAATCAATCGATAATAGATACTTTAGATTTAACACTTATACTTTGAAAATGTCGGGATGAATAATATGAACAAATTTGGCTAACAAACTTCCTCTTTGTTCCATTTAAATATGTAGATTTAAATCGGAGCATTTTTGGAAAATCCGACGCTCTTGTTACCCTCATTGTTACTTGTGACACGTAGGTGTTGATGTTGACATTCGCTTAGGGAATTCTGACAAACTGCATGGTCCTGTAGTTTTGAACTACAGTTTTACCGCAGAATTCAAGCGAAATACTCTTTTAAATGTCCTGAATTCTCTCTACAAAATATTTACCTGTTACCTATATTAATGTGAAAAGATAAAAAAAACACTCGTTCCTGTTAAATAATGTATTTTAAAAAATCAAGTATTATCGTCATCGTTATAATTTCATAAAGAATATGTGTTATAATTGATTTAATAAAAGATCTTATAAAATCCTAAGAAAATCAGAATCTATATTAGAATATCACCGATTGTGAGCTTTGCGTGGTCTACTCAATTACTTTTAATAAGTTTAGAAGGTTGGTGTTAAATGGACTCATTCTCAATTTTCTATTCATCAGAATTTTCTTAGGACGTCGACTACTTCGAGGAAACTTCTATTTCAGCAATTACTCGCTCGTTCTTAAGTATAACTACGACTGACTTCTATCGTAACAAATTTCCTATAGACTAAAGTCATTCGAATTAATCCCAGATTCAATTATTAAGTTACCTTTCACGGTGTGGAGATCCTGAAGTCTATCCAATGAAGGCGAAAGTTAAGACAAACTTTACGAAAGACAACTAAAGTATATCACTAATATTTGATTGGTTCGAAGGATTTTTACTTTAGTCAGCTTACTTGTATTTATAAATAATACCCTATAACTAAATAACGTATCTTTCTTTGTTATTTCTAGTAGAAGCTGGAAATCCATTCGTCAATTGTTCATAATGTTTTACAGATTAAAAATATTGCAGATATTACCGTGAAATTGACCTATTTGTAATATGTTTACTTCAATGAATTTTTTTCGCGTTAATATCAAACGCAATAAAATCGATCAAATGCTCTCGCTCTTTACGATTCATTGAATTTCCAACTGGCATTGCTTTTGGTGGAATGCTTTTCCGCTCACCAATATTGCACACGTTTTACAAATGAACGCAATGGCTCCTGGTGCTTAAAAAAATGTTTAAAAAAGACTAATTTATATCGGATCTGTATTGTGTGACCATTGTTTAAATGAAAAATTCAATTCTAACTATTTGCGATAATTAATATTTCACCATATTAATAATTCTCAAGTTTACACGTAAAACTATGTGGCTGCTTGTCAATGAGCTTTCATTTCACCTTTTCTGCGAATAATGCGGATAAACGCGACCGTAGCATCGTGTGGAAGCGGCTGGATTCCTAATCCGGAGTTTGTGGCTTCGATCTCCCACCAGGGAAGGAATTTCTGTAATTCCAGTGATGTCTGAACTGTGCACATAGCAAGTGAGCTGGAGTTCATTCGAAACAGTATGTCCCAAGTCGCATGACCTTCAGCAATTTGTATCGTAATACACACAACACAATATCATAACAAACGTTTTCTTACATGCGAAAGTACAAATAAGGATAAAGATCAAATTTCTTTCTTTTAGAAGGAGAATAACGTTTACGAAACATTTTAATATAAATAATCTTTCCGATATTAAAAAAGATTCATTTAATTACATAATTACTTAAAAGCAGTAAGTGCTATTCGAATTATTTTAAAATTGGTTGTACTTATTAATACTCTAAATCTTTGATGAATCCTTCAGTTATTCCTCTTGATTATCGCTTCTTACTCAATTCTGTTCAGTTTGAACATAATAGTTTCGCTTGTACGTGAGTAGGGCATTTAAAAATACTACATGTAAAGGAGTTTTATTACTATTAAAATAGACATTTGGAAGAAAGCTTCAATAACAGGGCCTGGTAGCTCAGTGGTAGAGCACTCGCGTTTCACGAGAAGGACCTGGGTTCGAGTCCAAACGAAAGGGGGGGCCCTTTTCCCGCTCCTGCGAGGTTCCTGTTGCCGTTGCTGTTGCTGTTGCCCAGTGGAGTACCGGCCGGATATTCATGGTGGTGGGGGAGAGTCCGGTGCACGCCAAAAAGGAGAGAGAAGAGAGAGAGAGAAATTTTCTCTCTGCTGACCCACACGACGAAGCCGCAAAAGGACTATGGTTGGATGGAGGGGATTGGGTGTTTCCTCAAGAAAAAAGTAAGACTTATATATTATATATCCCAAAAAAGAGAAAATAAAGAAGAAAGAAGACTGAGAGAGAGAGTGAGAGTGGACTCGCGTGATGGAGAGAGAGAGAGAGAGCATAAAATCTCCCATCAGAGACGATCCATCATCAATCAGAGAGAGACCGTTGGTGGCGCCGCGAGATGGGACCACAAAAATATGAAGTTGAGATGTGAATGTCTCACCCACATGTTAGAAGGGCTTGCTGCTTAGCAAGAAAAATAGAAATCACCAGAACTGAAAAAACGAGAACTAGAAATGGGGTGTTGGATAAATAATTCCCACATGGAATGGAGAATGGTGGATTCACAAAGTATCCACAATTAAAAAGTAAAAAGTAAAATAAAGTAAAGAGTAAAAAAGAGTGACAATGACGATTGATCACAGAAACGCGAAAGGAAAATGGTTCCTGCGTTAAAGAGAGGCAGTGCTATGAAGCACCATTGCTTTGGGGCGAGAGAGAGAAGGAAGTGTTGTGTGTCATAGAATTAATGGAGATGATATTAATATATGTCCACACCTTCCCGACACGCCGAAAACAGAAGAAAAGTCGTGGGGATCCACGCAAATAAGAGGGGGATAATATATAAGATAGAGAGAGCAAAACTTTCTGAGAAACACTACACCAAAACATATCTGTAGTCCTCAAGCGGATGGACGGAGTGTGTTACTGTTCGACGTGCAAGACAAAGAAACAACCCAAGAAGGGAGGACAAACAAACCCAGGTTCTACCAGGCCCAATTTTTTGTCGGAAAACTCACTTATCTTATTGTTTTCTTCGCTCTTTGATTAATTACGTGCACTTCAAACCCCAGGAATTAACTGATTAACGATCGCGCTCTTATTTAGTGATTCAGGGTATTTGAGAAACTACTTTAATGAACAAATAAGAAATATTATATTCTTCGCTCTACTATTTTTTTTTACTAATACAATTTCACTTTTTCTTTTCTTATTAGTACAAATACAACAGGTTCTATTGTATCTCAATATGTAATACCGAATGAAAATACATACATGTAGTTATTTATATATTGTATTAGAAATTTTTTTAACCGTACGGCTTCATCAATTTCAATATCGTCGAGTCTTTCACAAAGCACTGTGCTACCGCATCGAGTGACGTATTTGTCGCGCGAAGGTAGGTACTTGCAGCTCACAGTTTCTTTCGAAGCGCAAAGGTCAAATCGATTAACGCGAATAGAGATTGATGCGAGCCTGGCCAGGTTCATGTGCCGCATAGGAGTCGCGTGCGACAAGGCCACCCTCATAGAAAAATGAAACATGCGATGCAGATTTCGAGGAGAAATATCAAGGAAGAAACATTAGAATCTCCTTTGACTACAATAGTGGACACTCGATTCTTAACAATACCCTCGAAACTCCTAGTTTCATAATATAACCGCTTTAGACAGTCCAGTTAACGTGAATACCATTACAATGTTTCCCACTATATTTTTCAAATCTACATTAACGTCGAATGCTGTTGTTCGAACGCAAAATAATTATTAAACTTTGAAGCTACTAAATTTTGAATGTAATATATCCGAATATCAAAGCAGAAACGATCGATCATATATGCTCCCATTTCTGGGAACTTCATAACACAGATAAATACTGCGAACTTACCGTTTGCTAATTGATTCCTTTATGCGTACAATTTCGTTCGCAGAATGAAATAATTTTCACTAGCTTATAATTCATTTCGCGTTGGATCATCGGATAGAGTACGAATATAATGATGAAAGATTTGGCACGATTATTACTCGTGAAATTTATACTTTCATCGCAAATGTGGTAACACTGATAAAAATAGATGATAATCCTTTAAGAACAGAAATTTGAAGAAAAGTTTCTTTTTCTTAACAAATCAGAGAATAATTATTTTGAAAAACAATTGCAAGTGTTCTTTTTAAAAGCAACTTTTTTCTTATCTATATTGCATTATATGCAGTTATGTACATAGATATATATATCAACTGATAGATTAACGGAGTTAAAATTACCATAACTCATTTGCCAATTCTAACCACTGATCTTACCAAACCAAAGTGCAAAAGGTTTTGGTGATTCGATTCCACTTTACGCAACTGACGATTACCTGCAGAAAGGAAAAGAAAAGAAACTTTCCGAGATGCGGAAAGATATGTACATATATGCATATCTACCATAAAATGGTTGTCGTCACCATACGGAATCAGCAGTGCGACGCCAAAATCGTCTGCAGTGGTCCGCAATTTTACCGAAGCAAAGATGTTGCGGATTTGTCGACACGTGACACCTTTGCATCAGGGTCAACGGAAGATGCTTGTAGATTTTTGGCACGTGATCTACGAGCAGGTCGCACGACACTAGATTGCCTAATCTGCACATTAACTGCCTACGAGCTACTCTCTATAACGTTAACTATACCAACGTAATTACTGCGTGACCCGGTATAATTTTTTTTGAATCACACCGCTATATACTCACAATTCTGACCTAAAAACAATTCCACCTCAAATTTCCCAACTTTTAATTAAAATCAATATTTTTGAAACAACTATCGATATAGTTAGCCCTATACAATCAATTCATTAACATATCGTTAGAAATGAAATAAATAACGATACAATATTAAACATAAATGTTAAACATAATTCCATATCCTATCTTGAGTGCAATTGTTAAACAAAATACTGTTACAGAATTCAGAGATGTATTTTAACTTGTTTATTTAATTTCTTTGATATAAATTTGATTCATCACATTACTGCGGGCGTATAATCTTAATGCAGGAAACCTGATCGTTACCGCTTGAGCACCCCCCTTTTTCACCCTTACCCCTTCCACTTTTTTTTATTCGCAACGGCGCTTGCCGAACGAGACGTATGCGACATGTAATTTTGCGTGCGATATACCGAGATTAAAAGCCTATTTAAAACACGGTATTTGGTTTTTTTAGTTTCGTCTCTTTTGAACTCGCAATTTTTAATTGAACCTGTAATATGTATCACACTGTTTACCTTAACAAGGATTTCTCATTACAAGAAGAACGATGGATACAATTTGTTATGAAATGAATTAGTTTTACTGCGGACAGTTTTCACTTTCAATAAACATTGTAAAAAGAAGATAAAGAAAGAAGAAAAGCAAGTTGGAATTATACTTTATGTACCAACGACTTACGTAAGTTAGACACAAGTTTCTAAGTTACATACGACGAGAACTTAGTATTCTGGGTTAATGGATGAACTTCTGAGCAATGTTACTATTATATAGAACAATATTATTTATCGATGAACTGGTCATATCCACCTAATGCAAAAGCTAATTTCGGAAGCTTTGCAGACGCGTTTGCCCATGAAAGGACGTCAGTCCACTGAACAATCTTATCCGCGGTCATAAACACAAACACTACCCACATACTCCCATTTATAACTAATTGTTAACAAAATTTAATATTGTTCGAAAATCGCTCTTTTCCATCAATTTTGACTTCATCTAACATTTCAATGACTCGTTTAATATTAAATTGGACCAACATAAAACATTCTAGCCATTGTTAGTTTCGTGTTATAAATATTACAATGCGATCATTCGTATGTAAAGGGATCTAATAATTTATTTAACAGCACACAACCCGGATGGCTGTTTCCTGATCCGATTCCACGGTGTTTAACTTGGCAGCCGTTCAAGAATATAGTTGGCTAGTTTCGAGAATGGAAAGAGACAAATTCTGAATATCTTTTCATTGTTCATTAAGAAACGTATTCCATAACATGCCACTGTTTTTTAGGCCAATTAAAGTGGTTAGAACACGTTTTTGACAAAAAATTATAGTTGTTGATTTTGTTCAAAATGCTAATGGAACCTTGACTATTAATCCTCGTACACAGAAAAAAGTAACTGATTAAGGAAAATTGGAAAAACTTGTTTATATCATATCACGTCACAATACATTTTTACTGTTTCTATTGGTATAAATTACAACTATAGTAGTAATGATTTGAGTTTTGACCTAGGACTAGGTATTGTGTATTATGATTTGTACTACTTGATTTCGCACAACGTTTAATTAGTGCCTTTTTGCTGGTAAGAGAGTTTTAATGAAGTACTTAAGGTCAGAGTGACTCGTATTTTTCTATGAAGCAAAAAGCGGAAAGCTGGTAGCTTTTTTGCCAACAAATTGAGAAACAGTAATCCACCTATTTGACAATACATTATAATTCACGTAGTTTAGAACAGTAGTTAATTTCAATTAAACGTGTTTGAACTTTGTGACCCTAAAATCTGGGTATTGGTTTCAGGATGGAGTGTCCGGAACCCATGGAGCAAGGCAGGAACTTCCGTCTCCTCTGCGAAGATGAATTCTCGGAGTTACTGGACTTCCTCTCACAACACCTGCCAAAATCGTTGAAGGTATTTTTTTTCGCGATCCAAAGTAAATCCTAGTTAATTACACTTGAAATACAAATTTATTTTTTCTTGCAGTTTATAATAGATTATGATGCAGTATATCTTCAAATTTTCTAAGCACATAATAGTTCACGTAATAGTGAAATATAAAACTCGAACTAAACACTTTCGAGAAAAGAGAAACTGAAAAGTAATCAATAATCTAATTTTCTCAGAAGAATGACGAAAGATAGGAAATTTCTTAAAAATGCTAATAAAACCCTAATAATACTAAAAAACGAATAGAATTTTACTATTAGTAAATCGTATTACAATAGTTGTAATATATAAGTTTAACTGAATTTATAAATTTTATGGAAACTCATAATTCTCTAATATATCCGGTACTATACAATGTTACCAAGCCTCTTATCTTGTTCCACGCCAATTCATTAAGAACGTCTCGCCGTGCAAAATGCCGTCTCGCGTTAATAGGAAGACTTAAAGGCATCAGATTCGTTAAAGCCGACGTGTTTTAGTTGAACAAAGTTGCCTGACTGAAGTATTTGTCCCTCTGGGCAACCTTGGCATTCAGAATCTCACGATAGAACTTGGCGAAAGCCTGCCATTAAAAGCACCAAGAGCTCAAAGAATTGATTTTTCCGGGTAACGCCACACTGGGTATGTACGTTCCATTTCTGCAAAACGCAAAGTACCCTATATTCATACCTGTCGACAATAAAGTAATCAACTTGTTCGTTTTTATTTTATTTTCAACCCTTTCATAAAATTGTTTGAGAATTCTAATATGTCACTTACAAATAGTTGAAATAAAAACAAAATCGAAGATTTCAGGTTTGGTAACCTCCCTTGTAAGGTGTATCACGTACGATACAATACAATACAATACAATACAACAATGTAGAGTGGTTAGAGTTGTTTCTAATATTTTTGTTGCAACAGGTTTAGAATTATTCGAATTCGGTTGATATCACTTTGTGTCTTATTATCAAATTCTTTTTTATCAAAAATTGGCATCTACAATATATCAATATTATATTAATATATCAATATTGGCATCTACAATATATCAATGTATATATCAAAATTATATTCTTACTTAAATATTGCACACAAGGTTCTACCGGAAAAGTTTATATCTAAGTGTAATCTACGCATAATTTAAACTACGTATTCGAAGTGTTCGCCTCGTAAAATTTTTAATGAGAAAACTTCGTGGAGCAGTAGCGTACTATAACTTCAAAGGTATATGAATTCGAATATACATGTCTAGAAATCCTGAGCCAGAAACCCATTACGTTGCGTTGAAAGGGAGATAATAATGTAGCATAAGTAATCTAGATTGTGATCTGTTTAAAAATGTTGAAACGATATGTTGAGAGAAAAGTCACCAGACACTACGGTGTATCGGTATAAACAGATTAAATGTGACGTAATTCAAAAAGTAGACATTTTTAAAAATCTTTTTTCTTAAACCTTTCTTTAAACTAGTAATTTATTTTGTGTTAATTGTATCCAAAGACAATTCATTTTTCTTCAACAAACAAATATATATATTTTTAAGTTGTCTTTCTTTAACTGAATTTTGTCTCGTTATAAAAACAAAAATAAAAACAACCACGTGGATGTTCCTAGATTACATATTGTTCTGGGGGAATAGTCACAAGGATAATTCAATTCGAATTGATAGTGGATATAACCAAAGCCATCGGTAAGCCCCATTACTTCTTTAAATCTGGCAATTTTGCAGACACTGTAGCTACTTTAGAAACATATACACACGTATTGGACGATAGTTCTATCGTTAAATGCCATCGTTATGTGACAGTTAATGCTACAAGACACACAAGAGACCATTAACCATTCAATTTTATTGAGTTCACTTCTCTCGATCTAGGTAAGGTAACAGTTATATCACTACGAAGAAGTCGTCTATTCGTGTTAAACACTTCATGTTTCATGTTTACGAGCCGATATAGGCGGCGCCACCGACCACTATTCTATAATACAATGTCAAGCGATTCCGTGGTTGATCGAGTACAAACCCGAATAGCTTTTGAGAAGTTAACACAGACTCAAATGATGATTCCAATTTTCTCGAGTTCCTATCATCGCATCGTCAAAACTACGAATCGGAATCACTGGGAATAATAAAAACCACGTGTGCATCTCTATTATTCTCGGTTGAAATCAACATGACGAGTAGTGTAGTGCCAATCGACTGCACGCGACACTTCGAATGAATTGAAGTGTAGTTGTTAAGCGTTTTGCGGTATGGCTGTATAATTCGAGGCCTGAAAATTCCAGTGGTCTGAATGGAGGGAAGTTTAACGGGCGTATTGACAAGTATCTCTGGGTTGGCTTTGTTCATCTGTTCCCCACGAGCATTCTTTTTTCGTTCTTTTTCTCCACTTTCTAACAAGACATTTCGAGCGGAAGGGAAATCCTGACTAACAACGAATACAGTTCGTCTTAGAATCATGGATAAAGTTCCACCTCTTTTGTTTTGTTTCCAAGTTCTGATCAACTGCTCTGAAACAACTCTAAATTTTCAATCCAAAAAAATTGAATATAATGGAATTGATTATAGTTTGCAGCAAACAATCTATTTTTCTGTTTTCTTTGACTTCTGTTAACTTATGTTATCTGGAAACAAAGATCGACTAGGAAATAAACAAGTGTTTTTTTTGGAATTCCTTTTAAATAAAAACGTGACTATCCATGCGAAGATTCGGTTTCAAAAGTTTATTTTTTGACACCCCAGATTTCTGGCCCGGGTTGTCTGTATCGTAAAAGTGTAGATTTACGGTCCTAGGTTTCGTGCTAATCGAATCTCGCATCATTCATGCGTATACTCACACGTTCGCATGAATAGCTTTTCAAACGCTAGTAGAGAAATATTGCAATGTACTACATACGTGATATTTAAGAAAAAGACGAAAACAAATCAACTCTGCGGAAAAACATTATAATGGTGTGTTAAAGGATGTTATGAAAACAATAGAGAAACTTGGCTGAAATTTTTAGCGATTTAGTGTTAATTACACTTTCCTAAGGTAGGTGTCATTGTAGTAGATCCGTTCCTCACAAGTGTCTTTGTATCACAAGGGTATAAAGAAGGATGTTTGAGAATGATTTGTTGGGTTTGTCGCGGAAGAGATTCGCCGAATATTCTACTACGGAATCCGTGGCCGAGTCTGTAGGATACCTGACCTGATGGTTCTTTAATCCACCTATAATGGCTGGATTATTCTTTAGCAGGTGGTGTAACAACCCCTGCTTCCGATCAGACTCCAAATTTGTTTAATTGAATTTCAAAAATAAATTTACAGGATTTTCTTATTTAAGTGAAACTGAAATATACAATTAATAGTTCAAGTAAACTCGATTTTTCTCATTTGAATCCACCAGGTGATCCCAGAAACCAGACGAACTTTTCTTAATCGTTTATCAGTTAACAATTCAGTTAATTGTGTTACCTCAAAATCGCAATAAATATGAAATTCAAATTCATTGATTATAATCAATCACTTTACTGACACATGAGATCTTTAGTGATATAAATCTTTACTCTCGGAAGAAAAGGAGTGAGTGATCGGTCGGAACAATGGATTGGCAGTTGAAAAGGTGATCCAGTGATTCCTGGGATCCAACGTATCACTAGGAACAAGATCATCTTTCTGAGGGGAACGATTTTTCGCTCGGTCGCGTCGTATAATTCTATCGTAACCTGTAATCCGTAACCCACTTTGAGTGCCACCTAGCATCGACTACCGCTTTCGGTCAAGGTCGAGGACACGGTGAGGATCTACAGTGGGTCGCAAAAATCCTGGGATCCTTTACTTTCTTTTTCTTTCAATAATTGCTACTTGATATCGTCAACAGTTACTATAACGCGGTGTAACCTGCATTATTACGTAATTATCTACAATTACGAATGATAATAATATTCTTTACGTTTAGCAACAAATTTGAAAATCGACAACAATATGTACTCAAAGAATCAGACCCCTAAACTCCGATTTATAATTAGTGTAAGTGGATGGGCATTCGACGAATTTTCAAGGATATTCTTCTCTAACGAATCTTCATAAAAAAAAACTACATTCTACGTTTTCGACGAGTTCGTTTTCGTTGTTCCTGAGGTATATTATCGCTGCAAAAACATTCTTTATGTAAAAACCGACTTGAACTTCTGTTTAAAATGCGCTCTACATTTTCGCTTTCGAGCAGATACAATGGTATAACAGAATATACATAGCATATTGCAACTCATACGTGAGTATGCACGATATAGTGTATTAGCGGTATCCGCACGGCGTTACCCATGACAAAACTCAGAACATTGAGTAAAATATTGTAACTTAGAATCATGAATGGAATTCAAATCATTATTTTTCTTTCTAACGATTAAATAAAAAAATATTCTTTAAAGTTGAAACATTTTTTGAATGATCTTGCCCAAAACGTGAATTCACGTTATTTTACTAAACAGCTAAAAATGTAATGATAAGTGAATAAAAGTTTTCAATAATCGATCACGTAATGTTTCTCCATCATTCTTCTAATGATAAATCGAATTTTGCAATTTTTAAGTTATGTCACTTTGTAGCTTTCACTGCGATACACATATGCAGCCTTTATATTAACTGAGCTTTTCGTAAGACGTAAAATTGAAGCTTCTAAAATCCAGTAAAAAATTGAGCTTTCACACTGTGCCTGAAGCAGATTGTCCAGACGAGGTACAAAGAACGACCGCTTTCGTTCCGTTTTGGCCTTTCAACGCGGAGAACGCTGAGAATACCTAACAGAAAAGTACAAGAAGAAGTGGGAAAAAGTTGACATTTTGACTTCGAGTAGCTTGAGTGGCACTAGATGAAATCGAACTTCATAGTTCGTGTTATGCGCTACCATATGCTTATCTATGGAATTATAAATTGTTATAACTATTTATTATACTATAGTGTAGTGTCTTCAATGTCTCCACAATTTTCCGTATAAAAATGAAAATACAATTTGATAAACAATTGATGCAAGCAAACAATGTTGCATTTATATTTTTAAAATATAGCTATTGTTAACAAACAAATAAATATCTACTGTTAACTGTTCTAAAATATCTTTTTTTCTCAACTTAACAATTTAATTGTTTTGAAACATTGAAATTATTTCCGGTCGAATGCATTAAATAGGTTGTTAGTCAGAAAGGGATCATTTAGAAGTATTTCAGCAGCTTTTACTTTAGAAAGCCATTCTGACTGACCGTAACAACAAATCAAAGAGATCTGAAGACCCTCGTAATGCGCCAGATGCATATTGCAAGCTCTTTCGTGTCTGTCTATTACTTAACACTTCTACTTTCACTTTCAACCCTCCATATGCTACAATACTCCCTTCCGTCTCTTTGACACGTTGCCAAGGAGAATAATGAACATGTTTTTATTTTTTGCATTCGTTCTTCTTTCACTTTCTTCACAATTATGCTATGAATTACGAAAAAACTCAACAATTTCAGCTGCTTCTTATTTATTTAAATATTTATATTCAAGATTTATTGTACCTTTATTGTTGTCTATTCTATTTAATATAATATTTAAAGATTAAAAGCTTTTTTTAATATTAACAGCAGATAATAAGAAAAGCAGTTATTTAGAGTCTTACAGAGATTCATATGCAAATGATAAATTTCATTATTTTTTACGGTCTCTAATCCTGTGAGTTATAATAGGTTAGCATTAAAGTAGCCGCACCACAAGCCAAAGGTCTTAAGATTTTTCATTTTGAACCTCGGTGCAAACATTATCATGGATCGTACAATAATAACGGAAACACTAACATACGAGTATTTCTGATACTCCACAATGTATAAATTAAAGAATTGATATAGTGATACAAAAAGAGTAGTTTTCTTGTTTGTCGTCAACTTTTCGAATATTAATTTTATTGTAATTGTGAAGGTAATTAAAGAAGCCTGTTTGTTTTGCAGCCTTTCAGAGATTAATGAAAGACTGACTCTGCTTTGGCAATTTGACATTTCTCCGCTCGCTTTGCCTTTACCGTTGAAGAAATAGTTCCTTAGACATAATTGAATTAGGAATAACTTGGTTTCGAGAGATTCAGTGCACACAGAATTCTCTTTCTAGAGTCTAGAGAGTCTAGAGAGTCTAAAACGAAGCGCATGCTTCAGCCAAGGCCACGAATCCTTGAATTACCAATCGCTTGCCATTTCCAGTGAATGACCAAAGACGCTTATTAAAATCAATAGCAAGTTTTAATAGGAAGGCTTCTTGTTTGATCACCCTTATTCCGCTTTGTGATCAAGCGCTGCTTTGGCTAAAGCACAAGCACAAAATCAATGATTCAACGGAAGATGTAGCGAAGAAATTGTGGTTTAAATATTGGTAAATAAATTCACAAGAATACGGCTATTCGAATATTGTGTTTGTTGCTTTATTGCTACAAACTATTTCAACAATTTTATCCTATACAATACTATATATTGTGATACAATACTTATCATATTCTATCAGTATAAATAGGAAAAATATAAAAATGTGATTATAATCAACAATTTATATTATATCCGTATAGATTCTTCATTTTCATGACCTTTAATTTCTGTTGACATTATTCAGGTAATAATAACGTTTATACGAGAGAGGAACTTTCTACATCAGAGGACGTATTTTATATGCAAATTTATAACGATACTATCGCGACACACTCCCCGCATATTTCCATTTTTTAATATACTCAAACTCTCGATGTTTCAAACAAGCCAGGATTTTTGTTTGCTCAAGACTACATGGATTTTGTTGTCAATATTTTCATAGCAACTACCAAGCAAATTGTTGAAATTAATATTTTGTACAGTCCATGAAAATTTCTGACGATTTCGTTACGGTACAAGCATTACTCTGCAATCTACTTATTCTAGGTAGAAGCATTTGTAACTGTGTCTTAATGAATATTAAATTTTCAAGAGCTCGAGTCAGCTGAAATATACATATATTGCAACGATAACGCCGTCATTAAAAGTTTCAGATATTTATCTCAAGGAAAATAAAACAGAGGAAACACTCATGAAATACTCATGAAAATATTTTTAGCTATTTTTTAATTGTTAAACAAAATTGGTAAGTTCATAGATTATCAGTTTCTTACAACAATTAATTTCGAGTAAACATCATTTTAATCGTACAATTAACAAGGAAGTAAGAAACGTGCATACTAATGAAGGTTGTTTCCCAAAAGAGTAATGCGACCGAATAAAATAACATTCCTGATAAATAGCTTTTCTGATCGGTTTTAATGACGCTTTTCATTGCAAACGAGTTCAAGTTTCTTGCTGAAGTATCTGCAGAATATAACCGGTCGGTGAAGCAATTTGTTCTATGGATCATAAATTACTGCCATCGAGCAATGGAAAAAGTTGCTTGACATCCTCGTCTACGTAATCGAAATTGACAAGCCCAGGAAAAAATAAGAATAAGACAGTAACTTGTACTTTCAACAGACTTGCCACTAATGAAATTTATGATTCATGCATTTTCATTGGCAAGTAAAATGTTATTATCGTCGTTGGAATTAATATTCAAACAGTATAACCGTTAAGAAATAACTCTTTCGTTTTACGATTTATAATTACAGTAAAAGAATAAATTGCTATTAATATTGTCAACAATCATATTTTACTATCGATAAAAATTATTTAACACCGACATTATTATTTTTGTCCACTATTCTGATTTTTGAATCGTCATATTTTCATGAAACTCGTTACAAAAATGTTAATTCAGTTTATAGAAACAGCAATTTTGTATAATTTATTATTTGAATGTTAAAGTTTTCTGCTTTGCAACTAATTGTAAGGTCGAGTGAGTGAAATTTAGTATAATAGGTTTAAAGTAGCATTACGTTATCGTTTAATCAAAACACGAGGAAGATTGAACAGTACCTAAACCACGGAGTGATTTGCTTCAACTTCAAAAGCAATCTCCAATTACACTTCGCAATGCGGCATTGTTACAGCTACAGAACCTGCTTAGCGTGTTCACTGAAAAATACGTATTTTATACCAAATTACCTATGGTACCGGAGAAAAACAACATACGGATCCTGTTATCGTAGTAATTGAGCATACTTTACATTTTTCACAGGTTTCGCATGTTTTTTATATTTACCTTCAGGTAAATTAGAAAATGATTTCTTCCTCAACGACCTAACCTAAACTCGAATGAATTCTTAGCAAAATCTCTCGATTAAACGGAATGAACTAACGATATCTCAATTGAAAATTTCTATCCAAAAAATTGATTATCTTAAAACGTTGTGTTTCTTTGGAATTTGACTTTGAAGAGGTCAGAAGTGGAATGGCAAATAAACATGCAACCTAACCGGAAGGATACTAATCACTGGTAATAATCATAACGCAATGTTAATAAAATCTAAAACGTTGTTATTCATTCTACATATATAAATTGTGCGACAATAACCAAGCCATTGCAGCTAATGATATACATATATATCAATATTGTATATATGTGTGTTTTGCTCACTTGGTTGAATATACATGTATAGATAAGTACATAAATAAGTACTTAGATAGACGAATAGAGAATGCACGCGACGATTGTATTTCCTGATTCACGTCGATCCAAGCCATAAATGGCACCCTCTTCGTGATGTGTTCTTGTTCATGTTTCAACACGTTTACGTGTAGGATAAATCGTTTCCGGGCTCAAAATAAACCAGTCTGCAGGCATCGGTGCCAGTCAGTCGTCGAAAGGAAAGTTGAGTGTCAAGGTCACGTCCTGACGCGAGTTTCAAGCTCCCGCATTTTCGCACCAATCGATGGACCTTGCATGCCGAGCAATCCGGACAATCACTGCAGCTCGCGACAATCTACCCTTCAGAATTCCACGTCTCGACTTTTCTCTGACAATTGTCTATACGATATATCTATATACAGTTAAGAAACTTCTTAAGACACTCGACGCTTCAGCATTACTTTCTCAACTTCGTGACTCCCTGGAGTCAATGAAACATTGGTATTCGTTAAAAATAGGAATACAATTGATTATCCCGTTTAAACAGTGAATAAATTCGTTTTGATAATAGTTTTATGAAATTTTAATAATATCGCAAGTTATAGTAAAAATGTCGAAACTAACGATTCTAATAAGACTGGGAATAACAGTATTTTACTCTTGACTCGATTTACATTTAAAATAGATTCCGCTGACAGTGTTCCTTTGCCAACTACAGAAACAGATCGTATTGCAGTTTCCTGGAAATATCGCTACTTGATAGTCCACTTCACCTACTTTAACAGGAATTACATATTCGCACTTGGATAGACAAAAGTTGGAGTGTGGACTATCGAATAATTCTAATTTTAATTTGCAACCATCACTGGTACTATAATCCGCATCATACGATTAATGTTTATGCTGCAATTTACAATTAATGATTTAATAATTGAATGATAAGACGCAATTCCGAACCAAGTAAAATCATATTATGTTTTTATGGATTCAACTCACGACTCTGAAATAAATTGCTAAAAATAACTCACCACAGATTTTCTATTTACAGACTTTAATGTTTACAAACAATATCTTTCGTGTTCTATACCTGTTAACTTGAGACAGAGAAAAGCGTACTTTTATCGTGTAATCCCTATTCATTTTCCAGTTCCATCAAACCTTGTTGACCTACATGCAAGACAGAGTCTGGGAGTTCCATTTTTACGTGGCGAACAACTGGCCCGAAGATGCAATCTGCTTACATTTTCCCGGAATGACGTTATCTGTAAGTACAACATTCTTATGCCTCAACGAATCGATACGACAGAAACTGTCGATACGAATAAGACTATACTTCTCCAAATCTACTGGCATTGCGTTATCTGCTGAAGGATCTAAACTTCTAAACTAACATTTAACTACGATTTTCAATGTCAATTTACGTATTAAGTAGATTCGTGTGAAATGATTAGCGCTTAAATAAATTCTTGTTATCCTTCGATCAATTCGTACTAAAAGCTCTTCTTAGAAAAGTTCGTTATAAATGATATTTTGCAAAAAGTTGTATCGTCCTTTAAAAGGTTCTCTGGTATTAAACTGAATTAGTCATGTGCAAGAGATAGCCTGCAGAGTACAGGGCTCATTTGACAGAGAGCCCTTCACTGGGTTAATGAGTAATAGCATCCTCTATAGGTAATACATTACTGAACTTAATAATCCCTACTTACCATCGGGACACAAAGTGTGGCAAAATAATATTTCACATCGATGCAATAAAAGTAAGAGAATTTACAAATAAAGATAGCTTTTTAATTTTAGCCCCATTTATTACAACAATTATATTTAATAAATAATTGTTTTATTAATGCCTTTGCACCATCCATGAACTTAAAGATGAAAAATAAGTGGCCAACGTTTCGATTATATTTAATTATTGCTGTTAGAGGATTATGGATTCTCTTCAATGAATTATTTAACGAATTATAGGAATTGTATATAAATCATTGTTTCAATGCTTTTCTAATATAAATCAAAATTTTCAAATACAGCAAGCGATTAATATTGAATTTACTTTATTTCTAGTATGGAACACAAATTTAAAAAACATAGTATTGTCAACACAATTTGTTTCCAAGATATTACGGTAGAACGTTATCCATCCTATGTCAATTTCATCCTTAACGTCTGTGACTAGATTTCATTCTATAGAAGCAAGTAAACACACTTTGTTTACATATTTGCATAGTATAGTGTGCAGCAGTGTGTATGTGTGTCGATGAATATCGTACGATGGGTATCGGAATACGAAATCTACTGTTCACATAATGAAATGTTCGAATAACAAAACGTTAGTATAATGGAATCTTCACATAACACTGTACAAAGGTGTCCAAAGATAGATGGCAGCATTGTACAGAGTAGGTTTAATGAATTAAAAAGAAAAATTGAAAATGTAGAGTGATATAGTATTGTGAAATAATCGAAGTACCTGATTTCATTTGTAAAGCCGCTTTTGTTATTCAAAACTCTGCATTTAGAATATGAAACAGTTGCAACTTTTAATCCCGTATGTTTCTTCAATTTCGTAAAAATAAAATCGGAAATTGTATCGGATTAAATTTTGAAGGTATCCAAGAAAAATTCAATCGAATTAATAGAATCGATTATACGGAGAGAGTAATACTGTCAATGTTTGCATCGATGCTTCAATTTCAGAGAGAATATTGACCGTGGGGCCGATATTGAGGTGCTGATAGCATACGCTGAGGGTCTGTTGAAAATACCATCAATCACAGTCCGGTAACCACTACTAGTAGGGATACCATCAATATGGCCGATATGTTTCCGTATACTAACTAATGTCGTTGAATAGAGAACAGCTCGCTGCGACTGTTTCACCAACAAATCCCCAGTTTTAAAAAAGGGAGATAAATCATTCAAATTATGAATATTTTTGTTTTTATTTCAGACTGATATTATTCAAGTAATTTTACTGTGAAGCACCTATAAACATTCAATTATTAAAATATATATATTTTATTAATATATATATATTCAATTATATATAATATACATACTACGATATATGAAAATGAAAAAGGATTGAAATCCAAGAAAACACGATACATTTATTACTGGTGAACAGATCGTAATGTTATAGGGTTTACGAAAGTACATGTATCATTAAATTTAACGAGACTTTGGCAAGCATCGAGATCAATCCAGTGTAAAACGCTTTCGCATGGACTTTTTAGTTAATTACCGCTCCTGAAGTTTCGGTTGATTCATCAAATTAGACCGTCGCCCAGGGCAGCCAGACACGATTCCTTGCCAAATTGAGAACGTTACGCGAAGCAGATACATATAGCGGTAATATTCGCACTTTTAAGTGCAGACATCATTTTTGCCCTCGCAATCCAATGATGTTTCCATCAAACTGTCAAAGTTGAACTAGACTTATGCAATACAGAGCTCAATATCTGGTACAACTTTCCCAACACGATGTTGGGAATCATTTTGCACAGAACCTTTTATTTTCTTAACAAGCAACATTTTCGGATATTATTTCAAATGTATCGAAAATATTACTTAAATATAACTGTAGATTATATTTAAATCCTATAAATATATAACCAAATGATCTTTCTTGACGATGTATATAGTCTTAATAATCAATGATTCTATTATATTATTTTCTAAAGTTAATATAAATTATTATAATTTTATACAAGCTAATAGGAGAGATTTAAAATAACAGTTTTACGAATAACAACGACTTATTAATTTCTTTTACAGCCCCATGGCTTGATGTATGAAAGCGTAGGAGTTTTTTGCCCGAACGATCGATTGGATCTATTGAGGCTATTGCGAGAAGAGGACATCTTAATCGATTGGTCGAAACCGCTTTACATTAACTTCGTTGATTACGATATCGCGGAGAAACTTTCTCAGCTTTACGAAGGAGCGGGAACGATCGAGAGGATGGTGGGTGACGTTTGTGCCTGTGAGGATACCTCGAAGCTCGAAGAATCCGAGGAAACCGAGGAAGGGGCTGACCCAGATGTTCAAGTTTTACCTTTGAAAGCTGAACATGCAGAAGGTATGTTTCTCATTTAATATATGTATATTAATAAATAATCAATCGTTTTTGAATGTATCCTTATAACCAAAGCTCGGATTATTGAATAAATTATTATTGTACGTTAGACGTTCGAAAGAAATTTTATTAGAATGTGAAAAAACTCAGGCAATAAAAACATTGAATATTAAATAAAAACGTTATTAAATTAAATTTGATTATTCGGGCTTCGAGGTGCATTGAGTTACCATTTAGAATAAGCAGAATCAATGTACAATGTCGCAGTTGCAATAAATAATTAAATAATGTGATTTATTAATATTAATTATTGGAAAGCAAAAAGAACAAGTATTGAATTTGCAATCATTATTTTTATTTTTTCAATCATTTAGAAGTAAATAAAGGGAAAGATATGTTCGAGAGCAGATTTTCGCTTCTACCGGATCGTGAGTCGTGGCACATTTTAATTGAGGATGCGATGTATCCGTAACAGAATTAATTACGTAAATGTGATAAGACATTAAAGAAACCGTACTAACAACAGATATCGGTCACATATGACAGTTGTGTCAGTCAACGTGTTAATTACCGAAATCCAATTAACCAAAAATAACCCGTTTTGTTCTTGTACTATTTTTAAGAACTCTACAATTGTTATAGAATTTACTCTAGTTAAATATTCGTTTCGCGACATTTTATTAAATACAATTCAATAAACGTACAATTTTTGGAAAATGAAACAACGTCACGCGATGGTTTGACGTCATCTAACGAATCAAATGAATCGTTTTTATCTTTTTGACAGGGTTTAAAATCGTTACCGTTTTAAAAGAGTGTTAAAGGTATTTAAATGTAGTTTGAATTAAAGATTGCCAGATAGATCGAGGATTATCGACAAACCGCGATATACTTATCTTGGTTCTCAATGAAATACAAACGATGCTTTTCACATCGAGTGCTCCAAAAACATCAGATTAAATTGAATGCATGTCAAGATTCATAATATTATTGGAATCTGGAATCTACGTTTATTTAAGTTCTTTCTTATTTTGTGTATCAGAATAATTGAGAATTTAGTTAAAAATCAAACAAGAGTTTGATATTTTTATAAAAGGTTTGATCCTAACATTTGCCCAACGAAATTATTGCGCAATATTTTATTATATTATTTTAAAACGCAAAGAGTCAGTTTGGATATAAATATAGTACAAATATTGGCAGAAATCCTACATTCGAAAAGTAGAGCAGAAATCAGCACTCGGAAAATCTCTTGTCCTAATTTATTTAGTTATGACCATTTAAGAAACGCAAGGTAAATTTTCGACTAGGTTTAATGATCCTGCACCGACTGACCTATATTTCTTGCACCTAAAACCAACTGGTAATCCGACCTTAGGGGCTTTCATTCGATTCGTTAAAATTCGACCCTGACGAAATCAATGCTACATTCTGCATATGTATAGATGCAATACATATAAATAAATAACATTTGATTATCGTTTTAATTTATTATAATAGTTACATAAATCATTTATTCCAAAATTAATATTCACTAATTAATGATCCTAAATTTCGGCTATTACTCGTCGATGATTCTGAGCACGTTCATGTTCCATCATTATTAGCAAAGAACGAATTACCCAAATTGCTTTCAGTTCTGTTTTAATCATCATTTCACTTGTTTCATTTGTTTCATTTGATCAAAATGTTTATTTTTGGAAGACAGCGATATGTAATCGTCGATAGTATTAGATATTAATTTGAAAGATACGAAGCATAATTTTTCGGTCACACAGGGATATATAAAGTTAAAAATATTTCTTTTACTATTTCAAAATAGCTAATATCGAAGGATTAAATTCTAAATGTGTTTAACAGGTATCCACGAATTGTATCCCGCAAATGACATGGAGTGTCACGAAATCTTCTTGCGACTCATTAACACACTTCCGGCAGCTGGTGTCTTCGTCAATGGTAGCTTGGCAGCATGGATGGTACAATCTTATTATGGAGCAATGTTTTCAATGCAAACAAAGCCTGAATACCGGCGGAGGGGCTACGGGACGAAGCTAGCAAGGTAAGATCAAGTTTTCAAGTTCCTGAGTACGTATTTCCTGCATTCAAATACTTGTTCATAGTTGCAATAGAGCGTATTTTCTAAGTGCAACTCTATTATATACTTGTAAGTATAACTGAAAGTGTACTTGAGTACCATCATCAATCAAGTACAAGTACTTTATCACAAAAAGTACTCAAGTACAGTTCTGTTTCTAAGTACTTGTACTTGAACAGTGAGATGTACTTTAGTCTGTAGATCCCTGATCTGTACAAATACATATATGAATCTCAGCAACAGATTAAGAGATTCGCAGACTTATCAAACAAACTAAATATTTTGCGTGTCTTGTTCCCAGATACCTGACAAAGCGAGTAGCCGAAAGAGGTTACCGTCCGTTCGTAGTGATACGTCCAGAGAACAAAGCAAGTCACAGTCTGTACAGAAAGTTAGGCTTCGTAAAACTCTTCGAAACGGTGCGAATGATATTTACACCACACGCATGGCAAGAGGCTAACGACGAATCGGGTGGTTTCCACGACCTATCTGGCATAGAATCAGCTGTAAACCAATTATCCTTGGAACTGAGGGTACTACAAGCGCTAAGAAACGACGAAGCCGCTGCCATAACCGACGAAGAGCTATTGGAGGGTGAAGAGACTTTAAGAGACCCATTGGAATACGTCGATGACGCAACGATCATTGTGGAGGATGGTGATGAGAATAAGCAAGACGAGGATGCCGATTTCCCACAGGAAGATGAACTCGAACCTATTATGGAGGATCCAATTGACGAGGAGAGGGTAGAGATTGTCGAGTTGACCGAAGGAAACGCCGATGATGTGCCTGAGGAGGTTGAAGTAGCCGTTGAAGTTATCGACGAAGAGTCTGGCCTGAACGAAGATCCATCCGAAAAGCCGGAAGAAGCATCCGAAGCCGTTGATCCGGCGCTGATAAGCTTCGAGGAAGTAGCCGAGGTTGTCGAAGAGACGACAACCGCTACCGAAACGACAAACAGCAATACGGAGGATACTGAAGAATCGCAGGCTGGTAACTGCGAGTAAGAAAATGTCAGTGTCAGTCGTTTCGATAGGAAATGGTCTATGACTTTAGATTGTATTTTTTGCTTGAAGGTACGCTCTTCTCTTTAATAGTACTCGAAAAAGCCTTTGTACTGACCTCGGCAATAGTCGACGTCAATGTAAAGCGCAGTCTCGCAAAGAACAGTTCATCGATCGAAGATTTGTATTTTGAGAAAGTGATTGATGTGACCGAAACAACGATGATACCTTTGATTGAAAAGTTTCAAAAGAAAACAACAAAAGCATTGAATGTAGAATAAAGTTTTTAAAGCGAAAAATTCTAGCGAGAGAGAGAGAGAGAGAGAGAGGACAGTTTGCAAAAATTATTCGCTGTATTATAATATACTATAGAAAATGCTCGAAAGCACACGATATTCCTCGCCTCGCAAATGTCCAAATAGCACTTTTGAAAATTGGAGAGAGAAAACAAAAAAAAAGAAACACAATTCTATAATATTTTCTTTCTCGGAAGTAGATTAGAATAACTTGGAAAACGATCGATGGACGCCTCTGAGAGACCAAGAGTTTCCTAGAAGAGCCTTGCTTCTTAAGCGATAGTGACGAAGGTAAGAAAAGAAAGATGTTATTTTAAGAAAATTTCGATATTACGACACCGCGCTCGTGCGAGGCTTCATTCTACGTACAAGGAGGTGCGATTCTCTGTACGATTCCTCATATCAGATCCTTACCACAAACGTCGTAAAAGTCTCAGGAATCAGATAGATGTATATTATGTACCTTTGGATTTGCGAAGGTTAGGTCTCCTCAAAGTCTATCCGATCTATGTACTCTACTTGTTCTATTTCCAATGGTGTTAATAGTTATACCATTAAACAAGGTTTAACATAAAATGTCGAGAATCCGTGCTACCCCTATTTTCACAATTGAGGGGTATTATACGCACGTAAAACGTTAACTTATCAAAATTGGGATCATGTAATTAAAAAAAAACTCGTTTAGTGAATTGTGTCTTTGTATTTGCGTCTTTGTTGTTTTAAACATTTGTATATCTATCGAAAATCTTAGTAAAAGTTCGAAGAGTCTATCGTTCACGGATTTCGAATCGATAATCTTACACAATGCGTGTAACGTATGAGCCAACCGTGACGATTGACAATTTTGTTGATTATAATTAGGACGATAACGCGTATGTACGTAAGAGTACGTTACGAAGAAGAAAAAGAAAAAAAAGAAAAAAGAAATTTAACGTTCGATCATACCGACCAAAGTTAAGCCAAAGAGATAGACTTTGAAGCGTTATAAAAATGTCCCAATGACAAATCCTACTTGGACAAAGCGAAGAAGAACTGTCGGAGAGTGTACCAATTATTATCACCAAACGCAAACGAGAGCATCGCAGTGCGACGAACTATGAATTTGCGCGGTGAAGCGATCTGTGATTATTATTTCTTTGTATAAAGAGTAGAAAGAGAGTAACTTCGAGAAGAAAAGAAACTTTCGAAGCCTCGTGCGACCTTGACACGCTTTTCTCAATATACACACAAAACAAAAAAAAGTATGTAAATTGCTGTGCCGGTGTTCTCGCGCAGAAAGAATCTCGGTATTGGTCAAATTCTTTTTATTGGTTCAATTCGAATATATCAATTTTACCGCGAGCATTGTAGTATCGTAGTACGCTGCCCGTGGTCCAGATGGTGCTGCCTGCTCGATTAATTCCCTCAAGAGAACCGGATTCGCCGCAATTCCCAATTGGTGTATTTATATGTACGTAACGAGTTAACGTTGAACGTAACATTGAACGTCACGGCCCAGTACTTCTTGCAATTAGTGCACCGTCACAGCGATTAGTCTAGCGTGCGAGCCAACAATAATAATATTAATAGTGATGGACGTGCGATTATTAGTACTCGGTACACATACTTGTACCATGATAAGTACATACAACATTGTACTTAAGAATACCGCGCAGAGAGGGATATATATTCACGATCAGGGTCCAGCTCGGTTTGCCGCGACCTATCAAGATCTTAGATAGGTAGCTAGTATTTCTATAATTTTTTCTACATTTCATAGATCTGACACAATGATGATTCATCGAGAATGCGAAAATGGAGAGTTGGGGAGGATAGGTAAAGAATTCTCGGAAACCGAACTGGCCTGTGCGTGCGATGTCCCTTCGAATCCTTCAAATCCCTCCTTTATTTTTCATTTCTCAACGTTCCCAAGAGCCAGCTGTGATATTTTACCCATTCCACTTGCGCTCTGGTTGTAGTGCCGAACTTATGGTCTAGCTAGGCAGAAGTCGGTCGTTGTTACGGGGGACGCAAATTGCTTCAATTTCAAAATTTCGATTTCACGTCTTTCAAATTCTCTGCATTATTATCGATTCGATCTTCTTATAATTCACTTCGTTTTTTTCTCTCTCAAAGTGAGTCAAATCAAAACTTATTACCGAATATGCGCGAAATTGAACAAAAAATTTGCAAATACTCCCTCAATTCAGGAAATCCGTTTAATTTCTCAACTAGATAAACTTTTACCTCAGATATCAATTTCACGATTGATATAAAAAAAGAAAATGATATTTATCGTTCTCCGAACTGTGTTATACTTATCTCTTATTTATTGTTTATCGTTTTTCAAATTATTCGTTATTCTTTCAAATTCATTGTTCAACTTGGAATTATTTATAATATCGATTTATTCTATCGGTCGCAACAATGCAGTCCAGCGGACAAGAAAAGCACATATTTTATTTAACGATACATAACGAATCGAATTAAGAATTCTTTCCATTGAATAATTATAACACAATTAGAAAAAATCCTATCGATTTGGTAAAGAAGAAGAAAAAAAGAAAACCAATCCAATCGATATAAATCGCGATGCTTGAAATCCGTAGCAATAATTGCCACCCTATTTCCCAGCCGGAAACTCTTATTGTCTGGCGTGCTTTCTCGTGGCATGAAAAAGTCCTATGTAAACATAACCTAACCAAAGAGTACAAGCGTGCGCGACATGGTTATTACGAGACAGTCCAAATCCTCAATTACGATACCGTGTCAATTAAAGAAACGTTCCAATTGCCGTAAAAAAAGAAGAAAAAAAAAACAAAAACACTTTTTTCGATCTGTTCGGCGCATGGTTCGGCTTCGATGCGTGTTAGTAGTAGAACGCTGATCCATGATGATTCGTCCACTGCTGAATTCGATACGTAGTACGTACATACATACATACTTACATATATTTACTTGCATATGTGATCAGCAACGATCCGACGCTAATCGACGACACTGTCGCAATTGAAAAGAAAAAGAAGAAGAAGAAAAAAAAGGGAATAAATAAAATATGTACAGTTAACTGGAACATGCGAGGTCGAATAATGAGATATATTGTGCGGATCATGTTACACTGCAACCGCTTTAAGGCCAGTTTAATATATTCCCCTATACGCATTGAGCAAATGCAATTCTGCGGTCACTCGGTTGTACTTCTCAATATGCGACTACAATACATATGTATCTATTTGATTTTATTTACCAAAGCTTGTTGCGCACAATTTTTGATTCTGATTGCATTTGGTGCTGTAACGCAATACACAATATCTCATTGTCAGTAAAGAAGTAATCTTGGGCTAAATGCCTTACGTTTCACGAGCGTTTCTTCAGCGTAGAACATTTGCGTAAGACTGCGCTGCGCATATACATAATGGTTTATTCGAAATTGATCCTATATTGCTGCACTTTAAGATTCAACCGAGAGAGTTACTTCTATCAATGATTCCATAGTAATGATGAGAATTTTTTTCAAAAATCAAGCTGTAAAAAACCTCTATTCAATTATATTACTACTATACACTGTATTCGTACTTTATCCAAGATTTTGCGAGTCATAAGATAAAAACCACGAGGACGAAAGAAAAATATCGGAGGAAAATTTTATTGCAAAAATAGAAGAAACATTTTTGTATGAATTATCTCGAGTTGGAGCGAGCTGGATGACTTAAATGTTATTGCGAGGAAATGATAGGTAATAAAATACTGGTTTTAAACGGCGACTAGTTTCTATCCACAATGTACAATTTCGAAGAATCTATAGAACGAAACTTGTTTTTCTTTTAAGTCTCTTAAAGGGGAAGAAAAAAAAAGAAGAAAAGAAAACACTTGACTTCTTTATCTAGTTGAGCCGATTAGTTTTCTTTGCTATTCAAATTGAATTATGCTTACCTATCGAACTCTTATCGTGCTATGTACGTGATTTTTAGTGCAACAAGATCAATGATCTTATCAATGAAGGTAACAATTATATCGCTATGAACTTAAAAGTGCAACTAAATGATTACAAGAATCGCTAATCTGTAATTGCAATAATGATTTGCAGAAGTGAGTCGTGAGTTATGCAATTCCATTAGAATTAATTATGACAGAGTAGTAGTTTTCAATCTACGACTATGTTAATATTTCTGCATTTAAAATCAACTGCGCAAAATATTCTACGAGCTAAGCTGATCCATTATGTAGATACCAAATACTTGACTGGTCGCAACAAATCTTATCTTTCTCTATTTCTCTCTCTCTCTCTCTCTCTCTCTCTCTCTCTATCGTTTCTTTTTCTTTTCTTTTTATTATCATTTAAGCGCAGAGACACGTATTACACGAAGCGTTCTAATGCTAACAACCGTTTCCACATATAACATGTGCATAAGAAGCACAAAATTTCTCGTAATGGCCATAAGTTGTCGTTCCTCGTTGCACGAGTTTATCAGAACCAGATTATAAAAATACTCTGTATTTAAATACTACTGCGCACAAAACTCACTTCTTGTAACGTGCTACTTTTCAATCGAATATTTTTTACTAATCATATCTTTATATGGAATTGATGCGTTTTCCTAATATACTAGGGCATCTATTATCCGAATGTAAATTGTGTTAGATATTTACATATTTAAAGGAGGCTTTATATCATATATCATTTATACGATGAGTATTGAAAAAAAAAAAAAAAAAAAAACTAGCGCGGCAATTAGAAGATAAGTCGGAGATATCTTCAAACATTGTATTTTGTAGCTAATTATAGAAACATTTTTAGTTTCTTTAAAAGTTCAATAATGATCAACTTAGGAATTATTATAAAAGTTGAGTTACAATTGTTGAACTTTGAAGAGAAATTAGGTAACTCGAAGGAATTTTTGGTCTCTGTAAAAAGTTGCAGAAGAGCGAATGATGATAAATTAGATCACGGATGATAACGAGGTCTTACAAAAACAAATAGCATGTTGATTATTTTTACAAAATTTTGCAGAAATAATTATGTCCGAGGGAATTCACAATTGATTGATATCTAATGTTTAATTGTTTCGTTTTCAATTAAGAATTTTGATTCATTTACCGATCGGACATCGGATTGTACTTGTCTCGCATTCAATTCGGATAATCGACGCTCTACTGTATTATAATATTATGATATTATAATATTTCATATCTTTTGAAGAAAAAACGGAACACACCAACTTCGTTCAATAATTGAAAGTATAATTTCTGTGATAAGTAGCAAATGCTAATTCTTTCGCAATACAACAATATTATCCGGTAACAATGACAATGAAAGTACAAAATCGCAATTTTCTTTTCGGTGACCAATTTAATGGAACGTTATTACCAAATTGTGTAGTGTTACTTTGTTGAACGAATTTCAAGATAAAATCGATATTAAAATCAATATTAAATTTGAATTTTCCTATTTGCAGGAATTTTACATGAAATTGAAGAAAATTGAATGAAAGAACGATTTTAGTTGGTGCTTCCGACATTGCTGCCATTCTCGCTTCGATACGATAAACTATTGCAACGGGGCGCGAGAAGAGAGGTCAAGAAGCAAAGATAATGAGAAACTCGTGGCAAAATAACAACGAACTAATTACCAGAAATAAATCTTCCCTGCATCCAATCTGCTGTCCTTATAGTGCTCTCTCTTTTCTCAATACAATTTCTCACCAAAATTAGGCCTAAAATCCGTCTCCTACGCTCTAACATAATATTGTAAATGTAAATATTGTATATGCATACGTCGACGTATGTCTTACTATCCGATATATATATATATATATTATTGATCCTTCCTATTTCCCTCTTGTGCACGTTGCCTTCTACTGCAACCAAGATGTTAACAAAGCAGCAGCACGTTGATAACCCTATCCGAGATGATTTACGAAAGTTACAAGGAAAAACTGTCAGAAAAACAAAAACCAAAGAGAAAAAAGAAAGTGTATGTGTGAGAATGTGTGTGAACACGGGTACGGGTGGTAGTGAGTTTGATCAGAAGAAATATTGCGCGGGATCGCGTTCGTTTTGTATAGCGACCGTCGCGTTACGTCGTCGTTTCTTTAGAAAGAGAGAGAGAGAGAGAGACAGAGAGAGCAGTTCATGGCCACGCTGCACTTTGGTCTCATTATCTTCTATTGGGAAAAATTGATATGTCCTTAATATCGCTTTCCATTTTCACAAAGCATAATCGATTTGCAAAAGTACTTTTCCCATTTAGGAAATTTCCCTTTTGAGAAGATTTAAGTTTCAAGGATTGTATCAAATCGTACAAATATCGATTAAAATTATTTATTTACTTGGATTATGCGTTTGAGGAAGTTTATTCGATTGAGATCGTGTCAAATTTCTGGCTCAATGCTGTTGATGTTCTTTTCAAGCGTTATTTTCATTGTTGTCTGTTGGAAAATTGAAGAATGAGAAAAGAAATCTTCTAAAGAAATGACGATGAATATAGAGAGGCGGAGAGAGGTAACATTTCGTAAAGTGGAGTTTCGACGAGTTTGTTAGAATAAAGCCCTGAACCACGTTGTTTGTATGTCCAATGGTGATCAAAGAAATTGTAGGAAATGACAGTCCTGCATAAAACTGGAAACAAGAGCTTTGGGTAATAAATGGAACAAACGAATACGGTTTTTCAATGACGGTGTCATTTATTGCACTCTTCGACACTGTTTAAACATTCACACCGATCCCACACAATTGCAGTACATTTCTGAACAGTTATTTACACAGTATTATTTCACATTTTTAGTTTTTCTTCAAAATCTTCGTTAAAGCGAAATCTCACTATTCATTTTCCGACAAATCGGTTTCATTGCAAATTTTTCAACATGTTACGTTCTACAATGTTCACTGGAAATTTGAAGCTTTTGGGGTGAAGCTACCTACTTCGGATAACATTAACATATTATTATTATATTTTTGCCATGAATAGGTATTCAAGAAACGAAAACCATAAATCTCGAATGGTACATTAAAAATTTTTAGGCTTGGAGCGAATTGAGAACGATATTTGTTTAAGGAAAACTGTTGAGAAAAGGTAGAGAGAAGTATTGAATTGAAACGAAATTTTAGTTGTTATAAGAGATTGATGCTTAGAAAAATATCAATTGAAACAAATATATTTTAACACAAAAACTGATCCTTATTTTCGTAAAATATGTTGTACAATAGAAATATTGCTTTTCCGGTAACACGACATACGTTGAATCTGTTTTTCGAGCACGTTTGCCAACAACAGTAAAACAGATTTCTATTTTTCCTACGCACTACGCGATCAATAATCGTTAAAATATATAACAGTACGAAAAGATGATTATTTAAGAATTTTGGAGCATCAAAAGTGTTTGGAACAAAAATAGAACATCACAAATTCATCCTCTCTTACTTTTACTTTTCCCATATCGCGTGAAACTCGTTCAATTACGCGCAATAACCAACATGGTCGCCCGATGCAACAAGGATCGTGAAATTTCCGAGTCTCAATTTTCGAGGCCCAAGCGTATTCCAGGCAGTAAGTTCTACGTTTCCTGACGACAACACTACAGCTTCTTCACGAACGGTGAGTTATTCTTTACAAAATTCTTTGCGACAACGATCAAAGTCAATTTTATACGTCGCAGACACAACGCGATTGCATAAAATACACTCAATCCTTAGAAACATCAATATGCCAATATCTGCACACATACAGACACAGTCAGGACGCATTTACACCTGGCAGTTATTGTTTATTAGAAATATGTAATTTCGAAACAAAATGGAACAATCACGCGGCCACCATTAGATCACTGTTCCAATCCACCATATTACGCAGGGTAAACCGATGAAGTGAGCCAAACCTTTCGACTCCAATAAAGAAAGCACTGTCACGATTGTTACAAAACTATGTCACATCACTTTTTCCCCACAATACGAAAAACTGAACGATTTAAAACTTAAAATACCGAACCACTCGAAAAGTAAGATTTAGACTTTTCCACGTTTTCCACGAGCACTAGTTACGGCAAGGTATATATTCACAGATCAACTAGTCGTTGTCATGTGGGAATGCGCGCGAGAACAGCAAGATACAGAGTTGCAAGGGTAGAGTCGTAGGAATGTCCGAATGACCAGACGGTTTGAAGCCTGAAAAGAGAATGCGAGGCAAGCTCGGAAACGGCAGTCTCTCCGAGGGTCTCGGGGGGCCTCGACAGGTGACTGGTGCATGCGCGTACCGACTACACCAACCTCGGGATCTCTCGGTCGTATTCGTCGCCGCTCGGACCGTTTCGCCGTCGGTTCTCGGTGGTGGGGTAGCCAGTGTATCCGTGACGTCACATAATTAGAGTAAATACAAAGTAGTCTTGATGGGACAGCGGCGTGCGCCGCACCGTGAGTCGCTGGTCCGCGCGCGTCAAACCTATATCGGCCCGCTACACGCACACCGCGCGCGCTTTCTTGCTTTCTCGTGTACTTTGTGTGATTCTACTTACGTGTTATACACCTATCGCGCTATGTGCTCTGAGTGTCTATGTGCCAAAGGATCCTAGATGACTGTGGGATTAGTGAGTGACAGCGGCGAAGCGAAGAAATGGATAAGATAGAGGTGAGAGAGAGACTACTGAGATTTGTGAGATTAGTGAGAATTGGTGAGAGTGCAATGACGCGTGAGCCGGGAAATCTCAATTAGGCATGTGTGCTTCAAAATAATTTCGCGGCATGATTTGTTTTTTTTTTTACCATGCTCTTAGTTTTCCCCCCTTTTTTTTCTTTTAACTACGAGTCTGTTGACGTATTGAACTTTTCGGCAATTGGTCTTTCCGCCTTTTTATTAGTGTGTTCTTCGCGGTTCGGTTGTCGTTTACTCTCCTCAACATTCGTTCACTCTGGGACTTGGGACGTGTTTCTGTCGCTCGACCGTAATGCAGAAGTGACAGCGTGCTGACGAGTGGGGGAAGGGGTAGCCTCCGTTGAGAGTGGAGGGGAGCCGATCCTGTAGTTAGACATCTGGCAACGAATGCCATTGTGTGTATCTTCAATGTGCCACACTATTAGACGGACTGATTACTTCCCCCACTGCTGCCGATTCTCCTCCACCTCCACTTTTACCTCTTCTTCCTCCTTCTCTTTTGCTCTCTTGACAGGTCTTCTCTTTCTCTATTTCATTTTCGTTTCTCTTTCTCGAGTTTCTGACTCTAACTGCCGCTCTCTCTTTCTCTCTCTCTCTTGTTTCCACGTTCGCTTTCCTTTTCGCGCTAAGGCGCGCGCGCGTGTGTTTCTTGCCCTCCCTTCTTCTCTCCTCTGCCGCTCTCGATCTTCTCCTTCTCTTGTACTGCCTACATCCCTCCAGTTTCCCTTTGCGTTTATCCTTCTTTCTTCATTTACGTATCTCTCACTTACACGATTTTTCCTCCTCTTCCTATCTCTCTCTCTCGCGCTCACTCAACGGTTGCCTTCGGGTCTCTACGTTTCGCCTTCCTCTACTTGTGTTTTCTTCCTTCTCACCCACTCTTTCTCTTAACTCTCGATCTCACTCCCTCCGTCCACTTCCCTCCCTCGCGCCGGCTCTTTCTCATTCTCAGTTAGTGAGGTATTTATAGATGTGCCTTAACCCGATTTAACACAGCCACCTCGACTCGCATTGTCCTAACAACCATTTAATGAGAAATTGCATTTCTTCGCCGGTGCGCGAATTTGGTATTCTCAAGCGGTTCTTCCCACAATTTTATTCCAGGTTTTCACGGACCGAACGTTACCTGTAGCTATCGAAAGTCGAAAGAAACAGAATTGTTATGGAGTAGCAAAAAACGAGCTAGGGTGATTGAAAAGAAAGAATACAAACGTGCACACGGCAAGGGGAATATCTACCTCCACATGTCCATATCTGCTTCCATTAGTATGTATTGCGGGAGAAAAATATTAAATACGAACCGACGCAAAGGACAGATAACGAATTGATAACGCGAAATGCAATTTTTTTCAAGCGGCAACAAATTCCGATGGAAAAAGATGCTTGAATCTCTTTTAGTTAACAGAATAAAGTAAAAAAAGAAAGAGGAAAGCGAGAGAGAGAGAGAGAGAGAGAGATACTAAGCTCAACCGTGTTAAGTGCAAACCTTAAGACGACAAGTTTTATTATCGCGGCCGTTTTTTTGCACCCAAGTTTATTTATAGTGGGAAAACGATTAAGCCAGTGAGCGAGCGCGCGCGCTGTTTATTCGCCAGTCAAGCCACGGGAATAATTAGCTTGCAGGCTCGAACGATTCAATTACCAATTCGCCTGTCGTTTCTTTTTTTTTCAACGCATCTTGCGCTCGCGCACGCTTATATTCACTCTACACACTAGTATCCTTTACCCCACTGCCTTCTCTCTCCCTTCTCTCTTCTCACTCCTTTTGCCCTACCGTGCGCTCTGCCACTCATCTGTCCTACCCCCCCTTCCCCCCTTCCCCCTCCCCCCCTTCCTCCGCATTCCGAACCCTACGACTCTCTCCCACGCCTCTCTTCTGCTTGACGAATTGAAAGTATACGTTTGAGAATTAAGTCGATAATGCGGGAGCGCGCCAGTCACCGTCAGTAATTATTGTATAACGATAGAGACGCTCGAAACGACAGAGAAACATTGAACAAACGTATATTTAATTGTACAATGTCTATACGATATACACGCAAAATAAGTTTCATTGTCGTTTGAATAAAAAGGAAAAGAAGGCTCCGGCTGGTTTTCGTTGTTGTTTTTCCTCTTGAACAGGCTGATCTCTGCTAACGTTATTCTCAAATAAAATGTAGCTCTCCCTTGACTGAGAGTGGCGGCAACGACGCCAACACATACTACGTTTCCTTCCTTCTTACATGTACATAACGTTTTTAACGTAGGTAGAACGTATTGATAGAGTCCGCAGTAGCAAGTGCGCTGATAATAGATTGTATCGATGAAAATTCACTACACGAAACGTTGTTGTATGTATGTACTATGTAGTACTAGGTTCCCATTTCTCTGACGTAATGAAATTATATATTTACACGGGGCAGGATTATTTGGAGAATGATAAGTGAGCTGCCGGTTTCGGGTGACGTTATCGTTGAATTTGTAGCGCTTTATGAGGGGAAATAAATTAATCTGCAATAGTGGTGGTAATAATAGAAGCATTGGGAGATAAAGGAGAACGGTGATTAATGCTCGAGTATGTCATTAAAATCTGTTAAACTCAAAGAGATACTTATTTCAAAGGTATTTTGATTATGCAGTTTACGATCAATTCTTTTTTTTGTGATTTTAGGGTTATTGCTAAACGTTGCTCTAGATTGTGAAAATATTTTAAGATAATTGAGAATTGAATAAAATACGATTTTTACGTTTTGAATCTTTGTGATTTTCCGTTACGCCAGCTGGGTAATGAAGTGATTCATACGTAATAAACTATTTTGAAATGACTCGTACGATTGTTCGTGCTTCGAATATTTATCGCGACGCAATGAAATATATTAAATGCAGAAAACCGACTATTACTGCGTGAATTTCTAAACGAAATAAAATAAAACTGTTATAGACGATATTTGAAATTGTTGACAATGGAACAAGTGCTTGGCAGAATTATTTATTTATTCGTTAACTCGTTCATTTATTTGGAAATCCATTTACAGTGGATTTGAAAAAGCGTAAACCTACAGCTTAATCCAGTATTAATAAAACACTGTTGGAAATCGATTGAACGCAAGAGCGACGCGACGTAGAGTGGCGTGCTGTTTCGCCAATATTAATACACATACAACGTGTGTATTTTAACTGGCCCTCGAATAAAAGTGGAATACTCTTTCGATCTTGGGGAGTAACTTGTACGATTTTCTAAATATATGTATAATTCTACTAATAATCTATACGAAATGTCACTAATTGAAAAGTATTATGAATTGAGGAAACCACGAACTATGTATTCGAATGTCGATTGCGCATTATTAACTTGCAGGGCGTCAGCGACATATTATGCGGTATGCAAACGACAACTACAATGACAATGAATATTGCTGTCGGACCACGTAGCAAAATACTCTTTTTCGCGTAAACAGCAAAAAATATCTCGTTTCACTCTCAGTTAGAACAGGCCGAAAGTATCTTGCGAAATGACTAAACGCTTACGTGCCTTGACGAGCAATCTCGACAAGGTTCGCTTTATATCCTTGATCGTGCAGACGGAAACTTTTCTCAACCCATGCACTAAACACTGCAATAACAAGTACTTATACGATATTCATCCTTAATTATTACTTATTTCGACTACCCGCGATATACAATACAACATGTATATATGTATATTCTTATTTATGAAAACAATAATAATAATAATAATTATAAAAGTATTTCAATTATTTAGCTTTGCAATATTAGTCTATTTTTAGTAAAAATCAGGAGGACTTTTAAAAATGCCGATGCAAGAAAAATATTGCAAAAACAAGTAGATAAACGATATTGTTTCACAATTGTCAACTATTCGAACAATGTTAAATGTCGACTAGAAAAATAAAAGTATTTTGAGATTATAAATAATTAAATAATTATCAGAAGAGTAATTTCAATATTAAAATAGAATTTTAAGTCACATTTTAAGAACATTAACAATTATTTATATTTGTAATATTTCGATGATTTTAGGGAACTATAATAATTATGGGATGAGAAATAATACAATTTCGAAATAGATTTTTGCAAAGCTTATAGTGAAAAGCGTTTTGAACGAGGGCGGAAAAGGAGAATTTATTTTTGGTAGCTGCAGTACGTCACTGGCAAGAGTAACGAGAACACCGACATTATTTACAGTTAAGGATAGAGAATATTAAAGAAACACGAGTCGCGATAGTATCTCAGGTTTACAGAGGGGTTTCAGCGTGAACGGTGTCGCGCAACTGTGACCCAGAGTCCTCGATGGGCTCATTGTCACAATAAGCTTGTGTATCGAACCTCAAACTTCAATTCTATCCTACGATATAAATATAACAAAATCATTTCCAACAATCAATTATATTTATTTATTGACACACTCAATTCATTTTCTCAATGTCTTTGAGAATATTCGTTGTATAATTAAAATTCTTTTTGCATTCTTCCAAATGCTACACTATATTCTCTCTATCTCATTTATTGATTCTCTTGGAGAATTTTAATTCCTTACGAAAGCTTCCTATCAGCTGTGAATGTAGAACGATAAAAATACTGCTTACGCTCGTAGATAATTGTTTCGTGATTCAGTGCAACGGAATATATCTGACCTCCCCACTTGTTAAATTCTTTCCGCGCGCACACGCATAACGACCAATACGAGCGCACTCCCCCACTATCACCCCCCTCCCCCCCCCCCCCCCCCCACCATTCCTATAACGTCCCTATCCCTCAAAACATTCTGTTTCTCTTCTCCCGTGATTCTTTCTTTATTCGATACACTATTCCTCCAAATTCGATCGGATTTTTTCCCCTTTTACCGATAGCGACCTTTCGAATATTTTAGGTTATACTAACCTTAAATAGTTTTGGATAGATCCGCGCGCTGTTTGTGTACTCCGAACGAACTAAAAAGCGAAAATTCGAGCGTTCTACGCCAAAGTTGTTTCAAGATATCGGAGTGCAGAGTATTTCTATCGAGAATCTGTTCCAACGGAAATATTACATACTTCGAGACGCCCGACAATTTCGAGTTAATCGCTGAGCTTATTTCTAAACAGATATTGTCGCAATTGAGACGCACTTGGGCGTGGATTTACTAATGGTTGTATATTGCGTAATGGAAAAAAAGAAACAAGAATCTCTTTATTCTTGTTTAATTCATTTGATTCGTTTAATTGGCGATCACTGTTGCAAAATGCACACACACACATACAGACACACATATTCAGGAATTCAATTAATTACTCCGTAATGGGGAAAATGTGAAAAATCGTTATCGGCATTTCGCTATTGGAATTTGCGCTTGGTCAGCTTCATTGTTATCGAATACTTTTCTTTTCTCAGGAGGATTAATTTTCGGTATGTTATTCTTATACTTTACGTCGTTTCATCGTCATTATCGCACTGTAATTAACGTTACTGATAAAAGATAAGTAGGTGCAGTTCTTTTTTTTTTCCTTTTAGAAATGACTAAGATGATTCGAAGAATATTATTTTATTGAGACATTAAGTATATATACCATTCGTTTTCGTGTTTTCTGTTTACCACTAGCGAGTAACGGGGCGTTTGGTTTAATATTTAGCCCTGCCAATACATTCATCCTACGCGCTCGAGCATATAAATTCATGACGTAACTTTGATCTTGGATTTATGCCACATCAGATTCAGTTCCTCTTGTTCACGATTTTCCTTTAGAATTTCAACAATTTAGCATCAATAATGTATTTAACTTTTTCTTCAATTTCTGTTTATCGTCGTAAAAATATTTGTCCTTCGCGAACTAACAGCCTTTTTTAGTTGCTATTATCGCGAGAGATTTGCAGTAAAATCCTTATCGCCAAGAGGATGATGCTTAAGTTTTCGATTGAGAGATACTTTACTGATATTTCTCGTTTAATACACCAATAATAAATGATTAAATTCCAATTGTTATTGAAGCCTTACTCAACTTGGTTTATTTACATACATGTATTTATTTATTGTAATTAATTAATTATTATATTTAATTATCTAACGAATCATTTAATTAAACAATTTAATTATTTTCTCGAGAAGAAATTCGAACGATAATTAAATTCATTAGGAGAAATAAAATATCAAGTTATTTATCAATCCTCTTTTTACAGCAACAGTTTTATATCTGTTTTACGGATAAATAACGTATCGAATTAAAATTGAACGTTACATAAGTTTGAAACTATCGTTCCAGGATCTACCTCATAACAGATTTCTTAGGCAGAAATATATCTTGAGTCAGCATATCTTTATCCAAGTACTACTCTTACTCAACAAGTTTCGTTAGAGAATTATTAACTAGCTGAAATCAGCAATTCAAGTGATATAATTACTTTTACTCAGTCTACGTATCCTACGTAGTATAATTTTAATTAGTCAGAGAAGATTTTCCAACCGAGAAGTTTTAACGCATTTGAACCGTGAAGTACAAAAATATTCCACGGACAAAGTTTGCAACGGAAAACTGCGAATTTCCGCTCAGACTGGCAATTATAATCACTCGCACCAGTACAGATATAAGAACGCGTCCGCTCACAAGAACTTTATAAGAACTATTTTTTTTTTCCAATGTCTAATATTCATATATATATATTTATAAAAATATATATACTACATTTTTTTTTGAATAACTTATATTTTCGGAAATAATCAAAGTGTAAAATTAAAATGGGACACCCTGTATATATATTCTCAGTGATATATGGAAAAATATTGAGTTATCTTATGTGTTATTTGAAATTGGGTATTCTTCGAACTATTCAAACTTGGAGCTTTCGTAATAAGTACGTGAATTGCGCAAGGTTACTCAGTGTATGTATAGTACTTTCATCTTAGAAGTAATGTATTGGATTTTCCGATGAGTTTGTACCGATTCCAAAGTGTTTTATAACTATGTACTTTCGAAAGTAAGCGTATTTATAACCTCAAAACGTTATGTATATTTATTATTTTCCTTGCTGATCTTTTTGTATTCATGCGTAAACGAGATATTGGAAGATAAATATTATTTCAAATACATATTATTACTCTTTGATTCAAGATTAGTATGAATTTATCGAAGAATTATTATACTCAATTATTTTCTTCAATTTGTTGTTCACTTAATAATACATTACAAGTGAGATATTATTGCTAATCACATACAAAAGATATTTCTTATCAGTATTTTGAAATTATGTACTCACAATTTGCTACTGGGTACAATTTATTATTGCATTAAGGATTTACTTTACCACAAATTCCATAAATTCCATATTCCTCTTCGAACAGGTTGAAAGATTAGTTTAAAGTTTAATTAGAAAAAAAAGAGAACTTCTGCCAGTTATTAATGTCTTCAAAACAAGAGTTATAAGCGATACACAGAAAATTGTGAGATTATCGTTTCAATTCGCCTTTCGCTCATGAGAAATATTATTCCGTGAAATTTAAGACTAAATTTATCAACAAGGTCAAAGTAGCACATTTAGAATTTCCTGTTCATCGAGTCCATATCTGAGGACTGATATAGTCACTGATTACAACGATCGTAATAGTACTAATCTATTCTCAATTTCCTCGAAAGTTTCTGATTCCAATTTTACACCAACCATAGATATCCAGAGTCTATTTTTAAATTTTCACAAAACCAAGGTTAAAGCTAACGTGAAATATACTCGATATTATTTTTTTTTATTTTTTTCTCCAAATTAATTCATTCTACGTATAATTACTAAGTGAGATACACGTAGCGCTACATTGTCGAGTCGTTCGTGCCGCGTTCTGTTTACATAACTGTATCTTTGTGTGAAATCATTTGAAGCTGTGGCTCGTGTCGTGAGCCGTATGCTATATATCTATCTATATGCGCGTGTCAAAGTGTGTGCGCATGCGCATCACAAGTTGGTTGTATGTGAGAGAGCGAGGAAGGCTCGTGTACAGTGCGAATCAAAGTCAACGAACCGACTGGGACAGTCAACAATGGGGGGATGCTGCTGCCGACAATGGAGGGAAAATACGTCGAATATAAGACAGTGCTGATATGAAACAGGCTTGAATACTGTACCCTAGGATGTATTAAACCTCCACCAGCCAAATGCCGTTATTCTTCATTTTCTCCTATATGAAATTTCTACTCTCTTTTCATTCTCTATATCCAGACTTTTCCTCTCTTTAGTTATTTCCATCCTAATGATTTTACGAGGCTCGTTACTAGGTTCATTGACGTCTTTATACGGCTTTTATGTTCGCAAGAATATAGCAGCGGATACATTATTCACGTGTATATGTATAGTTACTTTTACTGTAATAATAACGATATCGATGTAATCAATTTTGTTAAATTGACAATCGAATATTCTTATTTGAAATTTCAAATAGTTGCGAATAAACGTTCTTGAGAGTTTGTTAATGAAACTACGTTCTGCAAATTGGATTCTTGGTACTTATTTCGTCTTTACATAATCCTTACACAACACTCACTATTATACGTTTTTCATGAGACCGTTTTTATTTGCCATTTTTATTTTCTACATAATCTATACGGAAGGTTCTTTGCTTGTTTTTTTTTCGTCTACATGTTTTTGGTGGATTACGTTTTTAATATACTATATTTATTAAAAGATTAATATAATATGGTTATTTGATTAGCGATACATATTGCTGGATTTCATTTTAATAAAATCATTTCGTACGAAATGAGTCGACAAACGTGTCGCGATTATTCGAGGAAAATAATTTAATTAACGAAATTGGAGAAGCGAAAGGACTGTTTCGCATTAACAGAGTTACCGTGTGGTTCCAGGCAACGAGATAAGATCGTTCAATTAATTCCACAATGTTTTTCTCTTATTTTTTTTTTCTCTGTTATTACAGTAAGCATGTTGCTTACTCGATAAATTAATGTCACTTGTCGGAAATTTTCAAACTAACTAATCCCTCTTTTAACATATTTTAACTAACACTAGCTTTATTTTTGTTTATTCCAATTACAGTATATTACTTCTGTTTTTTCCTCTTTTACCGAGCGATGATTTAACAATTGGATTACGAGCGACGTACAAATCGTTAAATAAATTCTTCGAGAGCAGGGAGAATTGAATTGCCAAGAGTTAAAAGAAGTTTCGCGTTGTAAGGATTTTTTGAAAATTTTCAAAGTTCCTTCAGAGCATTTCGTTCCTCTTTTTTTTTTTCTTTCTTTCTTTCTTTCTTTCTTTCTCTCGTACTACAAAATAACTACTCGAGAACTCTTCCGCTGGAGGATGAAAACGGGGGCGGTCCATTTTTCTCGTGGAATTTCTACTTGCTCGAATGTTTATTGACGCAATAATAAATCGAAAGTTCTTTCGAGGACGAGAAATGAGTTCGAAGGAGCTTGCAAAGTGTTGCACGGTTTTAATGTAACGGCTTTTTTTTTCTCAGTGTTTATTACGTGCATATTATCCGTGAGTCGCATAGAACTCAGTACACTAGGCGCATTTATCGATCTGCATAGGAGTAACCAAGCGTTCATAGTCCGCTATGAAGCTTTTCGCCTGTCACACATACATACATATATGTATACAGAGATATAGGATACATAGACTTGTATAGGTCGAAACTGGCTCTCAGCTTTCACAGTCGTCGTCAACGATGCGACTTCGATATTCTATGTACATATAAACACGCGTATCCTCGACCGATCAACACAACTCGTACTAGCTCAACTGATCATCTTGAGACCTTAATCCGGATGGATTAGTGATTTACCATTGACTTCGATTACTCTTCCATTACATTTTCATTTATCGATACATATTTCATGAGGGAATTTCAAATTGATATGCTGCTGATTTACCTTGTAATTTATCGATTATTCTAAATCACTTTCATTATTAGTGTTAATGATTGGATGGAAATTTTACTTTGGTTTTGCTTCAATGAGAATTTATAGCTTAGTTTTATTTTTTGTGAAAGTTTCCTTAATAAGTTAAACTCGATGGAACATAGAATGGAATAATTTGTACATATAGGATCCGATGACCTGATTTCTAAATACAATATTATTGCTTCGAAAATAAAATTATTCAAGGAAAATTATAATTGTATTTACACCTGATTTCTTCCACTTAAATTGAATTTATAGTTCTACATTATACTGGAAAGTATAAATCCTGTATATTAAATTGGTACAAGCAAATTAGAGAGAAGTATACAGTAAACAAGGTACGTGGCAATATAACCACTCAACATCCACAAACTCGAGTCAGCGGTTTCAGATATGGCTCCGTTCAAAACCAGTCGCACATTGGTGATGTTAATCTAAATCGCGTCGACTGAGTTCTCCGCATGTTCATCCATCCCTCGTACGGCTACGGCACTTCCCATGTGCCTTCGGTCTCTCACTCTCTTATTCCTATCTTTCTTCTTCCTTTTTCCTTCTTTCTTCTTCCTCCTTCTCTCTTTCTCTCTCTCTCTCTCTCTTCCTCTTTCTCGCGCACGCGCGATTCTCTACTCTCTCCCACTCTCGGATAGTAACGAGATTAAAGGAAAGTACTCGCTGCTACCTTAATGGAATTTACTTTTGTAGCTTCGCGAAGCTCGGCCATACTTTACGGAGTAAATAGCGCCGTAAGAGCCAACCTCGAGAAACAAGTGTCGTAGAGTGGCGCTGGCGTTGCGATTTAACGCGCGAATAACATAAGGGTTTCGCATTGAAGCGTGAATTAAGAAGAATATAAATACTTCTGCTTACTGGAGTTGTGGCATGTTGGATTGATTACACTGTTGCCTCTGGGCGAGGAAAGAGGAACATCGATTACAGTTGTGTAAATCTTCAATTTTTTTTTATGATCACACATTTTCTGATAATTTCTTTCCCTCCTCCCCCTCCCCCCTTTTTTTTGTTCTTTATTCCCATCTGTCTGGGAATCTTTAAAATCAATACGAATTCATTTGGGATTTGTTTCGTTTGTAGAACTACCGGAAAATGGATATTGCACAGGCGAGTTTACGAGATGAAAATTCAACAGACTCCTATTTTTCTGTGTCTCATTGTGATCGTGCTGAAAGCTTTACCCAATTCAGCTCGCTACACTGGCATTGTATTACATGTATTTCTAATGAAATCGTTTAAAAATTCATTTCAACAATGAATTTTACATTCCACCGAAGATTAATACGAATTTACTTGTAGTATTCGCTTCTCCATATAATCAATGATTACATTTTGAATAGCAGGGAAATTCGAAATCAACGTTTCTTCTTTTACTAAAATAACACGTCCATTGTTACCGTGAAAGAGAAATATTTATTATTGTAATGACGATTTTAGTAGAATACAATGCATTTGTATTGGTACATTAGGTTTTTAGAATTTATTCCATTATCGGAGTAGCATTTTAATATTATTATAGGACGAAGTAAAAAGTTAGTAGAAATAAAGTTTTACTGAGTCGAAGATACTTGAGCATAAACGTGCGACGGATACTCGTCAAAATAAGGAGTCATCGATAAGAATCTTTTCTTTGATAGAGATAACAAACAGCGAGTAGAAACGAGGAAATATCCAAGCACAATGAACCACGACAACTCAACGAGTCAAGCCACTAACTAATGGCCTAGAAACAATCGGTTTCTTTTCGAACGCTTGCATAAAATTAAATTAACTACTTCGCATCCGTACTTTATATATATATACACATGATTATGTATATATCGTAATTCGAAGTCAATGTCTCACAACAGGAGAAAGTGGTTTTCGACCTCTCTCGACTCGCACGCCACTAACGACCAAGTCATAATAATTGCGGATAAAATGTAGAGTCCGATTGTGCTGAGCGATATGCTTCGTGTGGTGGGGTAGAGTCGAGTGGGGGTATAGTGGGGGTGGTGGGGGGGAGGTGGAGGTAAAGGAGCGTGCGATCTAGGAGGAAGAAAAAGAGGGGATGAGATGTCAGTAGCTGAACAGTTCTGTAATAGACTGTACGTCATGCTAAAATTCTAATCGGCAAAATTAGTCGGCGGCAGGAGAGGGTACACTCGCGGCAGAAATTCTAAGTGACCGCGATTCTGAATAGGAAAGTTATGAAATCAATTCAACGTGCTATTGGCTTTTGCTTGTATCTACAACAAGCTACTGTTATTTCTCTTTCTACAAATAACTACTTTTCTTACTTATACTTGAAAAACTACTACTCTCTGTTTCTCAACTGTTTTTTCTTTCTCGTTTTCAACTTTTAACGTTTAGTCTCGCTTTCTTTGTGTAACTAGTGACGACAGTATTAACGCTTAGGGATGAATAATTTAATTTGTAATCGTTGTGATTCATTTAATTTCGGACATTAAAAATCGATTCCTTAGCGATTTTTGGTTGAAAAGTACATCGAATTCTTACGAATCAATTCTTGAAATATTAATAGGTAAAATAATCGATTCTTCAGGAAAAAAATCGAATCGAGTTCATTTAATCGTATTCGTGGTATGCCGGTTAATGGATACAAAATCGTTAGTGTTCGGCAGCGGAGCAGAAAGCTCGCCGGGAAGAAAAAATAAAGTTTTTATTGAGAAGCCAGAATGTCATGTATTAAAAGAAATCTTAGTTGCGATTTAAAGTGAAATTTAAACCGCATCAGAAAAAGATATTCGTAATTTCGACACACTTTAAAAAAGTTTCGGTGAAAGAAAGAGATACGATATATGTACATTTTTTGCTTCTCTTGAATGAATTACTCAAATTAGTATAAATTGCAGTTATATTTATGTAAAGAGGTATATTGTATAGTTTTAAGAATATTCGTTATAAAAATATGATTTATAAATAAATAAATTAAATCATTGATGGCAATTGTATAAAAGGAAATGTTGCGTTGTCGAATGCGTGTAATAAAATCAATTTTTACCACGAGACAATTCTGCCTGGAAGAAGCAACAGACTTTCCAAAATAACGGCTGACTCGTGTTTTCGTTCGAGAGTAAATTTCACCGTTCACTTGGTACCGTTGGAATAGAGTTTTTCAGTGTCGCTGTTTTTTCCTCTGTTTTAATATTGCATTATTCGATATTTTTGGTGAAAGCAGTCAAAATAACATTGGCAATCACGATTCCCCCCCTCAATTATAATTATCGATTACGTAACAAGTAAATCTTATTCAAGAATTTCACTCTGATTCAGTTGTACTAGTCCTTTCTAATTCAACTATATGATTCCTCGCACACACGGTGGGGGACAAAAGAAAGTTTAAAGTCAGTGTTTCACAGATATATATATATATATACATATATATATGTATATCGGTAACATAAATCCAAATTGAATTCTATCTCAAATACCCATTCAGAATTATTTCAAAGAACAAACTATCATAATTTCTATCTCCATGTACGCAACCTACCATTACTTTTTTATTACTTCCATATATTGCGCAGAAATAAGGAGATTGCATACCTACCCCCCAATTAACATTGATTTCCTATTATAAATATAGTAGGATTAACGAAAATCGATAGAAATTTCTAGATACAGTATATAATTGATCAATCGGAAATGAGTAATGTATTTTCTTAGTAAACGGACTCGAATGTAATGCGTTTGGCTCGTGCGTGAGGGATAATTTTATTCCTGTCTTCGCGCAAGTGCGACTCACCCAGCGCCATTGAGGGCTCGATTTTCTTTTCTGCTGACGTCCTCGTTTTAAGAGACACTCGCATTGCTCTTGTTGACGGCTCGTCCCCGCACGAACATTTATTGTTGTCCTATAGTTGTATCAATAGGTACTATATCTGTATTGTAGTGTACGGCAAAGTGTATTAACTCCAGAAATGGATACTTTCTGCTCTTACGGCCTGCGGCTTTGGCATTAAATAAATCAATGAAACCTCTTTCCGTCGAGTATTCTTATAATTCTTCCGTATCTTCATTTCTTTCCGATGCGTCAGACGATTTTCTTATCTTATTCTCGATTTGGTGTACACTTTTCAGCTCAAAATATCTCAAAGGATAATAATAATAATAATTGACAATCATAATGATAATATCGACGACAAGAACAACAACAATAATAATAACGATAACAACAACAACAACAACAACAACAATAATAATAATAATAATAATACAAAAACTATAAAAACAAAAACAATAATAGTAATTTTAATAAATCAGTGATAACGAAATAGTAATGCATCGTTCTATCTAATAATTTCTTTAATTCACTTTTCAATATCGAGGTTTTACGTTCTGTTCTACGTTCGATTATTCTTATATAACGGACAGTTATTTATATATCCACCGAAGAAAGTTCTAGTATAAATAATAAATCAATACATTGTGGTTTACGAACGAGAAATTTTATAATTTTATCAAAAACAATGTACTATTTTTTTTCTTCTTCATTTAGAATTAAAACTACTATACGTTAAATTTTTAAATAAAACCGAACGACAAATGAGATTCGTTGATAATCTTATCTATAGAAAAGGAAGGAACTTTTTCATTGATGTTTCCTGTTTTGCGAAGTTCGCAGTTTCTTATTAATACGCATATCGGCGGAGAAGATTACTCGGGATACTCTATCAATAAATAAATCGTATAGAAAAGCTCGCGAGGGGACTCAGGGGGAATCTTTGATTACGGAGAAGTTGGTTCACTCGCATCAATAACTTGAATTCTGGATAAAGAATTTTTAACGAGTTTATACCTTCTCACTATTATATTAGATGTTTGTAGGAAATTCTAAAAATAGAAGTGGATACTTTTTTTCTTAATGGAATTAACAGTTATTAACAGGTGGGATTAATAGTTTATCATCGAATTAGGACAATTTTTTAACGTGTTAGTTGAATGACAAAAAGACGAAAAAACACGTTTACGTAGATTTATCCCTTTTCCTCATAATCGGTAAAACTATGCTGACGAAACATCTAACCTTTGTTCCAGCTTTTCCTTAAAACTGGATTTTACTGTTATAGGGTCTGCTGTATTTCCTCATAAAATCTAGTATTATCTGATGTCTTTTAATAGATAGTCTTTTAGATTAAAATGAAAAATTCGAATACACGTTTTATTATTCGTTAATAAATAATAGTAGAGTGCAAATGTGAAATTGGATTTTCATAAATCAACATTATTCAATTCAATTTATTCGATCTATTGAATCACTACTATTTCAAGTTAAATATGACAATTTAAAATATAGTTACAATCAAAAACTGCTTCTTAGATATTAGCTAAGAGTCACTAACATTTTTTGTTTTTTTTGGCTTAGCAATTAATTAACTTACATTAAAGAAATGGAATATAATCTGTGTAAAATGTAATGGAATCGAAAATTGGAACTGCAATGACATAGAGAGACACGATTGTTTTATTCCTCATGGAATTGGTTCAGTATCTATAGTACTATGTAAAGTTCATTAATTTATACGGAATTGGATAGGTACAACTGCTTTAACTTGCTGCGCACGCTCATTTGGTGTAAAGTATTCTCGAAGTGGTCTTCGTTAAATTGATTCCGACTGATAACACTGGGAATCTAGATCTCAATCTAAAATGCGCCTTGGAAAGAAGAATCAATTTATCCAGCTTTCATCCTCGTATCTTTGACACCTTATACTACGGGAATGGCTTAACCTAGTTTCCTTCTTGCATCAGTTTCTCACTCCTCGTTTGCCTTTTTCTCATTTCTCCTTTTTCATTTGGCATCCTCAGTTAACAAGCGAGAGAATTCAAAAATTGCACTATTCTAGCAAATTGATAATAATATCAGAATACCGCGAGATTCTACATTCTTCTATCGATCATGATGATACTCTTCCATTTTCATTAATACGATTCACTAGGAAAATATTGTATCGTTCCTTAAAAAATATATTATTTTCTATTTTCCCTATTTTTTTTCTTTTTTTTTTTAAATGAATATCTAGTGAATATCTAACCTGGAAACTTTAGAATTGGGTTTTTCGGGTTTCATTCAACGTTCGACAAGGCTATTTTCTAATTTATCTTCTATCTGAGAATCTTCTTTTTTTTTTTCTTCTTCTCGTCACGAAACCGATGTTTTACATTAATTCTGTCAAGAGCGTGTTTCCGTGCATGCTTGCTTAAGTAAACGGTAGGGTCGCACATAATTTATTGCGCGCGGGTTTCCTCGTACGAGAAGCTCTGGCGCTCTAGCTCCGGGCGGCGGCGCGGCGGCGTTGAGGGGTGGGCAGGAAAAGAGGACTCATCTGATTGGTGTGCGCACGAGTCTATAGAGTTGCAGAAGACGTTCCCGGCGAAATTGACGATCCTTATGCGAGAAGAGAGCTTCTTCGTAGTTTCTTTTTCTACGGACTTTAGAAAATCAGAGGAAAATTGGAAAGGAATATTGATACTTTCAGAAGGAAACTTACGTGTACACGTATCGAATCTTCTCAATTTCAACGAAGGTGAATTGATACTTTGGTGGAATTTTCTTGGGAAATTTTAACTTTTGTCAATATTGAGTAATCTGGGAATGTTAATGCTTTTATATTAGCAGTTATATCAGTGTGCTATTAAGAATTCAGAGAAGAAATTAATTATCAAAGAGAAATAATATTTCTTTCTTTCGATTTAATTCAGTCGTGATTTAATCCAACACTTATTAATCTCTGATGCCATTTCTGTCAAGATACTGAACCACTCTGTTTTCCTGCGCATGGATATTGAGTTCCTGGCAACCGTGAAACTAATTCGAGCGAACCTTAAACTAGAATTAAATGAGATTATATCAACCGCAACTTTATATCAACTATAACGTGGATTAGATTAACTGGAACATAGTTACGATTCTCTAGAGATTATTTACGATAATATAATATATTAATATTATACATTATTACAAGTTTACTGTTAGTTGCAAGTAGTGTATATTTATTTACCTAGAAATAATATTTTTTAAAGAATCTTATTTAATTTATACTAATTTAAATAGTAATGATCGTAAAATTTCTTTAAATCCATATCTATTACACCGTTAAATTCCTAGTTTTGTGGTTGATGTTTTTTCGCAAGATTAGATGGGTCTGAAGCAGTCTAGCAGAATTATTCCATCGCGTTCGTTTGCCCTCATAAGTACGATAAGCTCGAGGTTAGCCTGGTAATTTCGTCCTAATGTACACGCTGTCCAAATAAGAATGGAAGATAGCTGAAAGGGCCATTTAGATCTCGATAATATCGTTACTTTTCTAAGAAAATTAACTTTGAAATTATGCTCAAGATTTATTTCAACCAAGAATGAAAGAAATAATTGAAAGACAATTCTATATTATGCATGAACTTAATAAACACACTTTATAAATAGTTTTCATAGTTTCGATTATAAATGTAATTTAACACTTTCCTTCGTAATGAAATATCTGTAAAATTCACCAAATCGAAGTATCATTTAAATTCTCTATTAATTTCAACGTAAACGTGCTAATGGTGCATAACAAAATATTGTATGATCAGCAAAGTTGTTATTCGTTATACTCGAATTTTCCATTGGAGAACGTAGTAAATTTTTCCGTAGGCAGAGAAATAATTGTTAATTGTGGTCGATAGGAATTGGGAGTATTAAATAATTAATGATGATGATTAGGTACTGTAAGCACGTACTTTTTTCGCGCGAATTTTACAGTGCTACATTGTATGTACTATAATACACTTGTAGATGATGTAGACACACATACGTAGACGTGCGATTACATTGCTTCTTTGTGCGGCGTTCCAGCGAAAAAGTTGAAAAACGAAAGTCTCGTGGCGGAGATGTAAAAAGAGGAGTCGACACACTGTTAACTTGATTCCGCGCTTTATCTCCGTGTATGTATTATGGCTGAGAGCGGCCGTTATCTCGTCCCTTTCTCAAACACATTATTAAGTAAACAGTCGAGTTATGCTCTCGTGAATCTAACATAATTACCTTTACGTTTATATCAATACTAGAAACTCGGAAAATCGAGTAAATTATTGCACGTTAGACGCTCGAAAGAAATTTTATTAGAACGACAATATTATTTCTTTCATCTGACTTTGCATATATTTTATTCCTACGATAATTAGAAAAGATCTTATGGTCAAATACTTGTAAAAATTCAGGTAAATTAATACTGAATATTAATATTAAAATGAAATTGTACAGTAAATTGCGACAAACTCGTTTTCGAAATCCATTTTGTCAGATATTTAAAATATAAATGTCTAATGAAACACTGTAAAGTAATTTTATTAATTCTTTAAATGCTTTTATTTGTCAGTGTGTTGGATATCGTTTATTTGAGCAGTATAATATTTGCATTATAGGAACGTTATAACGGAAAATATCCGAAATAAAATAGCTGGAGATCGCGAGTTGCGCGAAATATTTCATAAAGTTTAGCGAGCTATAAAATAAGTAAACCATGAATTATGGGAAACTCGGAACTGTTTCAGAGAACAAAAAATAAAAGTTCCTAAACCGACTGATATTAATCATTTGAGGTAATTTTAACTCGTTTAAAGGTATCTACACGAGTTTCGCTTAATTGAGCGAATTTTCCTAGATTCTGCATAATTATACATAATTCTAAAATACAAGTTTTCTAAATATAACTCTTTTCGTTATACAATATAATTCGTCATTTTAATTTTGTCTATTATGCGGATACTCTTCTCTGTGTATAAAATATGATTTCATACATCCGTGAAAACAACCAAAACTGAGTTTAATAGAAAAAAAAATTGTCCTAGTTGTCGGATCAGTTTACTAAGCATTAGTAGGATTTAATTTGACATTTTACGAGAAATGTTCTCGTCTGATTTTGCAATACGCTGGGTTGGTGGCTCGACGCGATGTAAAATAACTTTCCTCATATTTTGAAAGTAGAGCGACTCGTAGTCGTGGCAATCTCCCACACTGGGAAAGGCTCTGCATGAAAATCGGAGGAACTGAAGCGCCGTTGAAATAACGGAAATAACAGAAACTCCTCAATTCCACGATCGTTGCAGAGAATTCATTTAATATCTATAGGAAGTTCTGCACATTTCAAAAATCACAACATCAGAAAATCGCACAATTGCGATATTTTACTCAAAATACTTCGAATCTCATTTATCTAAGATTCGTAAAAGTTTCCCACTTGAATATTCTGATTGTGATCCATGACACAATAGTAAGTTTTTCTAGAATTGAAAATCGTTATAAAATTTACTAAATTAAAGACAGCTATTAATTACCTCAATTAAATTATATTGAGTTTCCTATTGGAAGATTTCTATTTTTACAAATTGCTTCTACTAAAGATAAGTTTAATGCTGGTTTTTTTACAAATTTGAAATCTTTAGAATAAGAATAAAACAATTGAATTCTATTTAGGACTTTAAACGAATTAAAGATCATATTAAATCATCATATTAAATCATCGAAAGCATTCATTCTTGGATCGCAAATTAAGCTGCCTTAAACTCATTAACTTCTGTCTGTATTGTTTCTTGAGTTATTTTGGCAAAATTTTCCCAGTGAGGTTTTAAAAATAATCTAAAAGTAACACACGAGGTCACAATTATTCGTACGACAATTGGTTCGAGTGATAGATTCTCTTGTCAATTATTCTTACGAATATTATCATTATTAGTAATACTATCGCTGTTATTGTTGTTATTGTTGTAATTGCAGTTGATAGAGTCATCTGCTTCGATTATTTGCTGTATCTATCGTAGGTGGACTGAGGATAATAGTACAAGCTGTCGATGCATGTTCGTATATTGCAAAGCTAAGTTTGTTGTCACTCAATATACATGTATGTATACAGTGTAGACTAGACGCAAGTACATATATGTAATCACATTACGTATTAAACAGTGGAATCCTGCTTAGTTAGTCGAGCGTTAATTGTACACAAGAATGCTGACTATCTCATTTATTGCTCAGTTCTTCTACATTTTTTTTTCACTGTAAAATACTTAATTATTCTCATTACCAATTTCAAGACTTTACACCTGAAACTTACCAATTTTTTTGAATACAGTTTTATTGTTAATAATTATTGTTGCATAGTTGGCAAAGAATGAGAAATATTTTAGCCTGTGGGGATCGAAAAGTTTCGATCTGATCGTAGCGACACGTGTACCATAAATGGTACACGATGCGATAACTATTCTAAATACGCTAATTACTTATGGATCGATGATGCAATGGAATATTGTGTGATAATATATCAATGTTAAGTCAAAAATGACTTGGCATGGAACGTATTAACGGGAAAGAGAGAAAGACTCTAACTCTCTTTCTCTTTCAATGGGAATAGATGTTTGTGAAAGCGATTCCTCGTTTTCCGCCCGAGCAGTTTCATTGTAACGAGTGTCGTGTCGTGTCGCGTTGCTTCGTGTCCACTATACACACTCGAAGAAGTAATGCGCGAAGAAGAGAGGTTATGCAACGTTATCGCTCGTAAAAGTTGACCGTCCACCTTACCTATATATACGTATACACACCATCTGTCTCGTATCCTCCAACTATTTTCAGCTTTTATTCTCATTCCCACTGTGGAATATGCACTCGGAAAGAACTCCCATCTTCTCTCACAAATACGTACTGTTCCAAATGGAAAAAATCTCTATTCAATTATATTGTGATACATTCAAAATAATTCTTCAATATTGTTCAACTGTATCAAAAACAGAAAACTTTATCTTTTTACACTCAGCTTTATTCCAATTGGATTTGATTCAATTTGGCAAAATAAATTTCTGATTTTTCAAATTCGTTTTAATGTTCAAATACGAATTGTAAAATTGAACTGTTAAAGTCTTTTTATTTATTGGAATTTTAATATTTGAGAATGTAAAATCGTTGATATCATGGAATTTGTGAATTTCCAGATGTGTTTGAAAGCAATTATTTTTGTCGAGGATAGCAAATATTTTCTGCAATTCGTAATATGGAGTTTTCAATGTGCTAAACGATTCGGTTAAATTAATTGGCCGACGAGGATTCAGTCACGAAACGTAAATGTAATTACGATTTGCTAATAACGATGACAAAGAACCGAGAGAAATCAAGGAATTTCAGGTATCAGCAAGTCTTGAGTGAATGTCTTTCAGAGAAGGGAATGACGCGCGCCATAATTACAAAGCGGTTCAACATTTCTATCATGTTCCAGCTCGTTCGTTCGCGAAGAAATCAAAGAATAATTCAAGGTTTTTCTCGAGATTCTCACTTCGATAAGATACTCGTCTCATAATCTCTTTGCTAAAAGAACCAATGAGAATAACTTTGATATAAATTGGCATTATTTTTCTCAGGAAAATTGAAAACTATAAATTCCCATTGATTTCACCCAATTCCAAATAATTCCTACAAGTTAGATTGAAAATTCAAATTTCAAAATTTTCACTACAATAAATTTATATCAATTGACAAATGGAAATATATTTTAATTATTCATCAATTTCAATTACTAATTTCTTATATTAATTTTTATTATATTTTTTCTTTACTTTTAGGAGTCGTAACAAGAATGTATAAATTTGTTATAAATACAATTTGATATAATCATTTGAATAATTGGAAATTGAATTCCCAACGTTAGGAACAAAACGCATCTGTCAGAAATGTGTCGAAATCCATGCAAATTTGAGCTCATGAAAACTGCTCTTATGCTAAGAATAGAAAACAAACAAGATAGGAATTAAGGTTACTCGATTTAGATTGTATTTATAGCGCTCGCGTGACACGAAAAATATCTCTTTCATTCTCTCCTCGATCTTGATCGATTATATGTTTATATTCACATATAACGAATAGCTATTTCCATCGCAATGGAGAATTATTATGTATTTAATATCGAATAACGACTTCGAACAAAATTCGTTATATTTCCTTTCATTTTTACTGGCAAACGAAATTCAATACCGTCTGTCGGATAGAAAAATGGAAAAATAATACCTTTCCGTTCAATTCAATATCCTATTTTCGTATTGACCCTCGATACAACTAACAGAATCCTCCTTTTTTTCCACAAAATCAACTAATTGAATATGAACTTGGTATTGTTATTTCGCGAAACGTTCCAGTTATTTCAATAGTACAGAATAAATACAAGAATAAAAACAAGTATAAAATAAACTAACTAATTCCAACCTTCAAAACAAATGACTACGAATCTCTCAAACTACTTCTACCCATCTTATTAAAAATATTCTCAAGTATTCTATTTACACCATATTCCTATCAATATCCTCTTTACTTACAATTAAATCAATTCTTCCAATAGACTTCCAATTAGTCGAGTCAGAAATTGACGCGCATATTCCAACGTTTAAATAAAAAAAAAAAATTACATTGAGCGTATGTAGACATTTGAATACATTGGCAATACTCGAAGAGGCTATTGATTAGGATAGAGGTACTATAACGCGAGAAGTATGCGTATATATATATATATATATATATTCGTTTTCCCATTGGCAAAGAGCCAAGAGAGGAATCCACGGAGAAATAGAGACAGCTCGACTCGAATGCTTCGAATGTACGGTTGACGATGTTTAGCGTTAGCCGAACTCGACTCACCTTATCTGCCGCCCCCCCCCCCCCCCCCTTTCCCACCCTTGACGCTTCACGATTCTCTCCCCACTCTCATGGCTCGTTAGCAGGTTCCAGGTTCCAAACTGTGTGAGCCTGAGCAGGTAGATAGATACTGGCCACGGGAATGCAGGGTGCGCAGTGTGTGCATCTCTCCACACCAGAGACAAAAAGGAATTGGCAGTAAATTTCCTTGGACCCTGCGTACAATCTCGTTGACGCTTCCATAATCCATGGTGGCTATCAATTTCGATCGCAACGCCATCCTTTGTCGATTAGCCTCCAAAATGCTTCTGTCTTTATTGTGTTTAGTAATTCAGTTTCATTTGTTTCTTCATCATCATACTTGTTTCTTAAATGATTTTGTTGTAGTTAATGTTTTTTTTTAAAAAAATATCTACCTAATTATGATAATTTATGATATTGGGATGAATGTAATATGGTAATGTTGAGCATTTTATTTTTGGAGTATTGTCACTTGATATTTTATGGACACCCTGTATAAGCTTCCGAAAGAACTCGTAGGGACATCCGATTGGCTTTTTATCTTTACATTTGCATTGGTTCATCCAACAGAATTAGGATTGAAATTCTTCGTTTCGTAGGATAAAAACGGTAATTGTTTAATTTGAAAGAAAACCTGTTGCATAGAAGGCTCATTCATTTTTTTTTTTTTTTAATCGGGCAATTTCGTTTAGCAAAACGCAGGGTAGCTGCATTCTATTGAATTACTTCTCTGTCGTCAGTTTCTCGAAGTTGAAGAGCAACAATGAAGTCTGACAATGGGCTAAACCACTTTGAAACATACACGCAACATTGTGCTCTTAACTATTGTCGTTTTGCAGCAGGAGGAAACAATTACTTCCGAGAATAGACGTCATCGGTTTTAGAAATCGGATGAGGGAAAAGTTGCAGACAAGTGATACAATGAGATAAACTTTGGGAAATTTTGAGAGACGATAAATATCAGTCGACTTAAACAAATGTCACGTTGCGAATATAAATCTCATTGGAAATTAATTTGATATAAAATCAATGCGAACACGTCCTATTTGATATTTTGTTGTTTAAGTTGTTTTGTTATTTCTTGACTAGGATGAATTGAGTTATTGATTTATGCAAAAAATGTTGAAGTAATAATCGTTGTTTCTAATTAGAAAAATTAAGATAGAAGATATGGTTGGAAACACGATGGTGACGATAATACAAAGATCGAAAGAAAATAGGTGAAAAAATTTGAAAGCAAGTTCTAGAATTATCTTACGTAATGAACAGTTTCGTGATGGATGATGTACATCTTTGGTACATCTTTCGAAAAATTCAAGCTGAGCTGGATGACGTAATAATACAACTTTCCAAAAGCAAGGTTGAAGACTATTGTTTTGAAATTTTCCATAATGAAGGCAACTATTAAATATTTACTCAACTATTGCTTAATTATTCAATTGCATCTCTCAAAGTTGCTTTTGTTTCTCTTTCAGTTTATTTCAAATACGAAAGATAACGTTATTAGTTTTGGGTCAAGAGATAGGTCAGCAAATCAGAATGTCGAGTATTCGAAACAATAAACAATGAAGATTTTGAAGAAAGTCCCTTTTTCGTAAATTTATTGTTTCGTGGTTGGATATTGTAAATTGTAATAGTCGTGTATACTGCACAAAGAAAAGTAGACTCGGTTTACAGGAACATTATTATTTTGTGACAAAAACGAAGCAAAACGTGGACAATTCATAGAGAAGAGTTTCGCACTTGGTGCCAAAAGATAACGTGTCTTCAATGAATAGCGAGCAATACACGAGAGATTCTGGTGTATCCAGTTGAAATCCAAGAGAAATTCGACGAACGAACGGGACTGTGAAGCAAGATAAATCTCTAGAGGATAGAAAACCTAGAGGTTTATATCCTGAACATTTGGAAATATCGTGAAAACTATTGTGAATAATAGTTAAGATTCGCGAATTTTTATTGGAATAAAATAACTCGTTATTTCGACAATTAATTTATCATTTGCCTTTGTGTAAAAAACTGGAGAATTTTTAAGGTAACTGAATTCTGAGCCTTTCTTTTGTCTTAACTGGTTCGTTCAAGAATAAAACATACTGTTTTGCATCGTGTCTTTTGTAGTACAAGTCATTCTTCTATATATATGTATACTTATTGTTAGTGCTTTTTATTCTCTTATGTTGACTTTTATGCAGTTTCAGCTGCGTTTATAAAAATAACCTACTACGTGGAAGCTTCGTGTGAAATATTTTTCATTGTCTCACTCAAGCTGATACATTGTGTTTTTCATATTATTAAAAAACAGTTATGAGACATTCCATTGTCTTCTCTAGTTCATTCGTCGTGACTCTTTTTACCGTTCTGGAGGCTGGACAATTATTTCGTAGTTTATGATTAATTTCTTCTTTTAAAAACGTTTGTTTATGTATGGGAGAATTTAATTTTCCGTAAGTTAAAACACAAGTAATTTTTGGGGAATAGAAACCTTACGATAATGGGATGGACGTAGTACAGAGGGTTTCCAGAAATAGGTGAGAATTAAAAGTAGAGTAAAACTGGGGTGAAAAACAATTTTCATCTGATTTTAAGCTTCAATATCTCATTAGCAACGTATGGTATAATTAGAATCTTATTTAAAAAATGATTCTCATCTATTTTTGGTCACTTTGTATTTACATGACTTAATTACTAAAGTTAAATAAGCAGAAGTGATGCACAGTTAACTGTTCAAGTAATAGTTTACTTAATTCGGATAAATCGTTCTCATTATAACTTTTCTTAATTTTTCTCAGCTTCAATCTTTTACACGATGTACTACCATCACGTCATTTGACCTCATTGTCAAGTTTGGTCCTTGAAACGACGTAGTATTGTGTCACCCGGTACAAAAGTGTTAGCTTCGCAGAAAGAATTCAAAAAGACTGACATCGATAGTGTAGATTCGATTGTAGTATCGAAGAGAAACAGCATAGGTAGATGAATCAAGCTACGCATACAAGGTGAGTCAGTGACTCGTAGAAACGCATTAACCACATATTCTATTCGTCAGTATCAAATGATAACTCTGTGATTAAGTTGCAATGCAAAATGATTTTTGTTCATTTTTCCGGCCGAATTTTAATAAGAGAAATAAACTTTTTAGAATTCGATATTTATGACGATGGATTAGAGAATGCCACTAATTTTTTTCAAGCAACATTCGAGTCATTGACTCACCCTGTATACATAGCTTGAGATGCATCTGGCAATGAGAGAATGGAGATGCAAGCCATCAACATTTTCCATTGTGATGGACACTTACGATTAGTTATATAAGCACTCGCCTCGAATAGAATGCCGTGGCATCAACCTGCTATCCCCCCCCCCCCTCCCCCCTCCCGCCCAGCCACCTGTCGGCCGCCTTCTCCATTTCTCCGTGTCATTATTTAGCCGTGTTTTAATGAATCCTCTGCTGAATTTTTCATCACCCGATAGCTAACATTCCCCCACCCTCTTTATCCCCATTCGTTCCATCAGAGAATGGAAACTGACTGGAGGGGGGAGCCCCGAATTATTTTTACTCGATCTAGAGATACCGCCACCACGTATCATACTTTATTCGTATCTAATTTCTTCTACGTATATCACTCGAATATTCAACCATCAAATGCAGGCCATCGAATTTTTATTGTTAGAAGTTAAGCAAATTTGCAATTTTGTTGTAAAGAAATTATAGATCTTCGAGGTTAGATTACAGACTCAAGATTAATGAAATTATGACAAAAATAGCTGTTCAGTGTTAACTAAAACAGTTGTTTATAAAAATGTATAACAATAATTATTAATAGAAACAAATTAATACCACAGAATGATAGCCCCATTTATGCCCATGCAATTCTTTTTTATAATACTTTTACCTACGACTAATACTTTATGAGATAATCAAGGGGGTAAATTTACAACTCACGAGGGTTCAACTACCCCCGATCACCATTTGTCATATGATGAATTCGACTTGACTTTAGCATTGAGAATATCATAGAAAAAGTAGATAGACTTATTTAAAAAACTTCGGTTAACATTAATAACTAAAAAACACCCTTTTGGAAAAACCCCTCCTGGTTTGATTCAAAATATTGTATCTATAAAAGAGGAATCATTCGCTAGCTAGTCAAATTTGTCAAATTTACTTATCTGACCAGAGCTAAGTTCCTTCGAGAAAGCCAAAGACAGGGGGGGGGGGGGGGGGGGCTAGAAGCGATTGGCTGAAGAGATTTTTCGAGACACTTCAAAGACGAGATTTGCCTTTGTCGCGTACATTTACTCCGAGGGTACGGGACACATCGATCGGAAAACTCATTCGCGCGTCGTTGTTTTTTCTCTCGAGTCTTCCCCCCCCCCCTGCCCTTCTCTCGATCATTCTCTTACTTCTCGTTATAATACTTCGCAGTCGTAGCTTGCATTTTGCGCTCTCTGATTCTTTTTTTTTTATATATCACTGTCTTTCAGAATTCATTATTATTTTGTGTCGAAATAATTGACATGTGCAAGCGAGGATGAATTTGTATATTTAATTAGCAATTTAATTAGTAATTATATTGTTCTTTGTGTAGATAAACTAAATAGTAAAACGAAATTAGTGTTTCTCTTATACTCTTCTATCGTTAAGAACTTTTTGAACTCTGCAAAAGAGATTAATATTTAAATTCTAAAGTGAAATCCATAATTATATTCTCTTGATCGGTGTTTAATGTCTACTGTTATGATACTCTGAGTTACTGAATCATCCTGTCAAGCGAAATTACCGACGAACGTGATAAATGCGAGTCGCACTCGTGTTCCAGTTAACGAAGGAAACGAGAGAAAAAGAAAACATAGTTACGTGTGTACGTCTTTGCAGGATAACATTCTCATCTATACACACTTACAATTTAACTAGAGTTTAAAGAAGATTATGAAATTGTCCGTGAATGCATTACGTTTCTCAATATTATTCTTTGATCAAGTAAAAACAACGAATTCGTTATAATGAAATTAAAATAGAATTGTCAAATGGTTACAAAGTTAAAAATAACATTGAATTTTCCTTTTTAATCCTCTTAACGAAAGATCAGAGAACGCTTTGTTCAAGCAAGATTTCAAGCAGAATCGTTTTTCTCAGAGAAATTCTGTGGGTTTAAGTCCTTGGATAGTTCTGTTTCAAATCGATACTGGGTTTATGTTCGTAATGAGGATTCGTGATTGCACAGATATTTGGCCCAGGAAAATTGATGGAAGTCGAATCAAGAGCTTCCTATTATCGTCTAATGGTTACTTTGATTCGATTGCTCATATTCTAAAATGAGAGTTGAGTTTTCGATTAAATTTCAAATCTCTCTTCTTTAGTTTCCCCAGTGATTTCAGTTATGAACTAGCATTAACGAACTTTGCCTTAAATTATAAATTCGTAAAATGAATTGAAAATATTCAGTCCATCAATTAATTCTTTAAAATGATTTCATTCGAATTGTAACAGTTCATGATAACCCATTTATGAAATGGTTATGAAACTGATCATGAAATTTATAATTGATGATGAAATAAAGAAGAGTAAATAAATGAACCATTAAATTAAATCAATATTTTTAATTGCGTTTAAGAAGTGTATTTAGTATAATCGGATTTTGGAATCGTGAAAAATATGAGTGTACGAATTTAAAGCAACGATTGTTGCAAGTTCGTGGTCCGGCTATTTTAAGACTGAAACAAGACGCAAACGTTTGAAAAGCCAGTGTCCTGTCAAGGCCATTCGCGCATCGCATGGTTAAATTTACGGACTCCATCACTCGGCTATTCGCGAAACCAGTCACTATTATGTGTCTGTGTATCCGCATTCCTATTCTATCGAATTGCAAACTTGCAAAATTGCAATCGCAAACCTCTCGCTCGTTATTGAGAGTATCGAAAAAAAAACAACTAATATAAACATAGTAGCAAATAGTAGTAAGGGATAATGTCGTGAAATAGAGAATTAAATAAACGAATATTTACGCCATTGATGATATCGATAGAGTGCAGAATTTGCGAGAAACTGCGAAAACAGGAATGAGTATTCGCGGAAGAATTCAAAATTATTAAAGGGAAAAAATCTTGGTTCTTAAAATGCAACTTGTTCAAGTTAATTATTATTTTGATATTATCGGATAATTTTTGTAAGAAATTCTGCTTATACTTTTATAATCAATTTTATTCCCTATTTATTATTAATTTTAGTTGGAAATTTATTATAAATAAATGTTATAAAAATTACTCGATCTCAATCTGAAGTTAGATTTTCATTTTCAGAAGAAAATGGCAAAGTTTCATTTGAAAACGTTATTATTTCTTCCACTTGTGGTTGGATATTTGTTGCTGGAAAAGAACCAGTTCGATTGGACGGGTAAATGCCAGAAGTGATGTGGATAGATCCGGAATGCTGTTGTTTCTTGTCAACATTTTTATATCGTTCCAACCTGCCCTCCATATATTAGGTGAACCGGAAAGTGTAATGTGGTTTCTGCGCATGTCAATTTTTGTTTACCATTTATCATAGCTCATTGTGTACTTCAGGGTCGTGTCAAAGACATTTTAAGGTCAAAGCGGCTCGTTTACGTGTAAATAATTAAATTTACAATTTTTTTCCAAATTTCGATGAAATGTCCAGTCAAATTCTAAAAGAGGTATATATTTGGCATTGTATGCTCTAGTGTCAAAAAGAAAAAGAAACTCTTATTTTGAAAATTTGGACGATATCCAAAATGCCATTTTCAGACACTTTGTTCAAAAACCACTTTACTTTAATAAAATCCGACATTGAAAATTTGCACACTAGATGGTAAAACGTTGTTGATGTCGAGGGTGGATTGCGTCATTCATTAAAAATAAAAACTTATTGCAAATCTGCTTGAATTTAATGTCAAAAAAAAATGAGACAATACTTTCCAGTTCAGCTAATACACGTGTGTGTAAATTGAGCATATTGCACGTACACATTGATGCATGCTCATACATGTTTGTTCACACTCGCGACCAGTCTGATTTGAAGTGGACTTCTAACCGGGTCAAGCAGAAAACGGGCACGACTAACGATGTGATCAGTCCACTACATACATACATACGGGTTACGTTGCCTTTACAAAAGCCTCTACTTGTTTTCCTTGGTGTCTGTACACACATTTGGATCTTTCAGCAAATTGTTTTCGACACAGCGTGCCGATATTGACTGGAAAGATTTCGTCATCTTCATGGGTTTCGCGAATTCTCCACCATCTTTTACTTTAGTTATTTTTTTTGTTTGATTCGCTTCATGTCTACTTTTCATTGTCTTAATAAATTAATAATTATTGTTATCAATTATTTCCGATGTTAAATCCGTTTTCACAATTATTATAGATCATTATATTGATTATAATTTTGGTACATATGTAACAAATTTGAATAAACTTGAATTTTGCTAATTATTAATGAGTCATATATCATTCGACTTCTATTGAAATTAAATTTCTATTATTACTCGAATAACGATAATAATTATAATAACGTAATAATCGTTTTAGACATTTGGAATTCTTATAATTATCTCTATTTCAAATCGGTGTAAAACAATGAATTCTCTCACGAATTAAGATTGCAGAAAACTGATGAATATACAATATATATATACATATATATGTGTACGAATCGTCCTCGCCAGTGAGTGTCATCGGAAAAGAATGCAATAAAAATAACAAACCAAGAAACGAAGAAGTATTTTACTGTTGTGATTATGATACGTCGAACTAGACATCTATTAATTACAAATCAAATATTACATTTCACTGAAGCTAATTAACTTAGCGCGATATGAATTTCGCAATTACTTATCGGGAATAGTACTTTGTCGTTTAATTATACGTTCGAGAAGAAAGACGCAATATGCAGATGAACTGTTTACGCAGATGCATTGCATCTTTAAAACTCTGACACTTACGCGATTATACGATGCAAATGAAATTGAAAATGTGATGAGAGTTATCTGTGTTTGCTTTTCGACACACGATGATAAGAGAAAAATTAAAACAGTACGAACCTAGAAATATAAACTATCACTGTTTAATGTTCTAGTTTATTTTTTTTTTTTGCAAAAAAGCACTGATTTTTTTCACGAATTAAATTTTTGTTTCTTTCTTTATAATTCTGCATCAATTCTAAACACAAATAACAATAACTATATTGTATAAAATTGTTTGTAGGTTTATTAGTATTTTTTGTTTCATTCAATTTACAAGCAAGAGATTGAAACAAAACTCTTTTTTTCTTTACGTTTCACTCATTAGATCAATTTTACGATTGTTTTTTACGTCGAAAAACACGTCGATCCTCGCGATACAAGAAATTCTGCTATTGTGAAAAAGGTGATAACTATAGTTACTCATGCACGCGTGAAATGCAAATGTCTCAGTTGCATATTCTTATGCTCTTCACTTCTTCGCCTGACTCACTGTTTATTAAGTACTTAACCACTATCGAAGATTATAAATTTCTCGTTATCGCTGCTCAGCTATCCCCAAGCAATTATTTTTTTCTTTTCTTATTCTCTTGTTTGAGGGAAAGGTGTCTTCGTCGAAAGGAAGTTGAATTTTTCAAGAATATTATTACGCTGTCTAAATTATGTTGTTTTAAACATTTTTTATTCTTATGTCGAGAAAACTATACGTTTAGGATTTTGTATCAATTCAATATAGTTAATAATAGTCGATTGTTTTGAATTGAAATATTTAAAGAATAATAATTTTTGTTCCAAAAGTGATATGAATACATAATGAGATATGTAACGATATTAGATAGGCATAACACTCAATATAATATTTGTGAGTTATTTTTTGACGCACTGTAGTGCCAAAGTCATTTATGTTTAGATCGAGGTCGAAAATATACTAATCCGTTAGAAAAGGAGGGAGAAATAAGCTTCTCATATCCATCAGAGGGATTAGTTTGGAATTCCAATTAAAGCCGAAACCCTCTCTCGCAAAGTTAGTTCGTCAGAGCCCCTCTATTCTCAAATAAACAAAAACTACGTTTCTGAGTTCACCCCTCTTAGTCGCTAAACAAAACTTCCTAATTTCCTGTCTCGCTGCGTTTGCAGGTTTTCTTACTGATCCAACTCCCTCTTTCTACGAAGAAATATCTAACTAAGCGAATCATTTCGAAATAATTCTCTTTTATTACTTTCTTCCAACTCTTCTTTATTGTGTCAAGTTTTGATATCGTTCTGTGAAAAATATATATAAGAAATTCCTTCTTCTCTTTGAATAATAATGTTCCTTCAATTTTCTTCAATTATCTTATAGTACAATAATAATTCTTTTGAACGTTGATTAATTGATTATTGCGATTGAAATGATTTACTAACTATTATAGATCCTTTTGATTATATAATTTCCTAAAACTAACTAAACAGAGTTTTTTTTGTTTCACAATCCCTTCGAACTACTATAAACAATCTTCTTTATAGTAAATTTGAATTTCCCACAAGCTCGCAATTAAATTTCGCAGAAAGTTGCCACACGTAATTCCATTTAAAATATGATCCCCATAAAAGAGATATGAACGTAGGTGTTATGCTTCGAAACGCATTTAATAACCAGTCTGCCAACGCAACAGAAACTATTCTGATCTCTCTCTCAAGGGATTATAATTTCAACTATGCAATATGTAAATCGGAATAACCTAAGCGTCATTTATTTAAGAAACCCCAATTTTCAATAATATAATTCTCATGAAATTATTATCGCAACAATTAATCTACCTTAATAATATTTAACGTTAAAAATGAACATTTAAATTTTCGTTTTTGTTTTTTTTTTATTCCTATTTCTAACCACCTTTTCCCCTCCATTTCCGCGTGGGATAACTTCGCAACTGACTTCTTTGAGGTTTTTCATTAAACATTTTTTTACTTGTAAATCGAATTTTAAGCCCCCTTTGAGCTTGGAAGAAAAGCAGAAGATTGGTTTGAAATACTTGAGCTTTATCTCGAAGAAGCATAGTAGGGCTGCATTAGATTTCCCTTTACCGGGCGAGAGGGTCTCTTTTTCTGTTTCTTTTTCCCTTTCTTTCCTTCTTTCCGTATCGTTCTATATAGCTCTCTGTTGATGGTGTGAGTCACAGTCCATTATGTGTCCCTGTGAGCCAAACCCAAACGATACTCTATTGTAAAGTCCCTCCGAACTTCTACACTGGAATCTTCTTACTTTGAAATATGCGAGCATACCTATCGCACCTGCTCGAAGATTGAAAACCAAGAATATTTTTTTCATTCATTCCCAGCCACGTATTTCTACTCTCTTTTAGTGTATCTATAAATTAGAGTTTGACGATATGTCACGGTATAATATATTTTTCTCGTATCGAGAACCTGTTTTGCTGTTGATACAGTACGTCGACTCTATATCCTCGCTCGGCACACTCGGAATAAGAACATAAAGGATTTATCGATAGTCGACGTACCTGCGACGATTATGTGTTAAAAGCCCTTGTTCATTACCCCAGAGTTCTATTTCTATTGGAATGTCAATTACATCTATTTTTCATAGATTTACATATTTCGAGATTAATTTTTGTTTTTATTTATTGTATGTTTCATATACGTGTATCTATATTTATAAAAGGAATAGATTAGAAATTATAAACGTTTAACTACACTAAACTCTAATTCATACATTAAAACAGGAATGAGCAGAGGCAAGTACTTTTTGATATTAAATATAAGTTAATATCGAAACACTTGCTCATCCTTGCGAAATAAACAATAATCATAAGCATGGCAAAGCGATGCGATTTGCAAAGTGCACGAGTCAAAAATCAGAATATTGAATATTTAGGTGGATGTGCATTACTGAGAAAACAGTGGCACGAAGATAAATTAGCTAACTAGCACTCAGGAATACATACGATTGTATGCAAACAATAAACCCCCAGTTCTAGCTAAGAAAATATACACGTAGATACGATTAATGCATTGACGAGCAGATTTCTCTGGTCATAGTTACGATAACCAAAATTCAAACAATAATTGCAATAATAATTACAACCAATCTCTCGCACACCTTGGACGAAATGTCCAGATGGATGGTTGAGAGACCAGAGGAACTTGAAAACATGCGACTCACCGATCGCGAACTCAGCTAACCTCCAATGGACTCTATCGGATGAATCTGCTTCACCAATTCACCACTCTTGGTTTGTCTCCCACTGACTCTACTGTTCGAATAAATTCCACCAGGTATACAATTCCGCGAGCAAACACTGACTCTAGAATATCGCGACCGTGAATACTATGGTTCGACCGGGGCAAAACTTCGCGGAGCTCTGCTTTTATGTCGTACGAAGCAACACTGTCTCTAATAACTCAACGGAGTTGCACCTGTAATGGAAAAAGAAAATACAAATTAGTATTTCTGCAACTAGCACAGAAAGTTGTGGATCTCGGAAACTGCATATGTGTGAAAATACTTACACTCTGTCCCACTGCACTCATGCAGTCACTCGTCTTTGGCTGTATTACTGTTGTGATCACTGCGAGGTTAAATCGATGCTGCGATCGAACACTGATCCCAATATCAACGGTTCCTCCTTTGTTCGGCCGTAACGAATAGTTTAGCGTAGCGTTCTGCTTTAGTTTGTGCTCAGCGCCACCGACTCGAATGTGCGTCAAGCACCTGTTAGACAACGAAAGATCTCGAATACACATGGATCGAAAGTATGGCATCGCGACCGAAGCGAAGCACCCGTACAAAAATAAATCCGCTAAATGAGTAATTTGAATCTTACCATCGCCCCAGGAACAGTATTGTATCCGAAATGCAGGAGAAATCGTGCCGGCAAACGGTGTGGATGGATGATGCAACTGCGCGTTCCAAGCCGGGGTAAGAATCGGGTGATAATTATGGACGCAAGTATTTTCCGACCACTACTTCACATTTCCCGGATGCGCGAGCTGTTTAAGTCACTTCCAATCGTATTCGCGGATCACAACACTGTTTTCTGACACTTTTATTCCAAATTTGATAGCGTGTCGAAGCGGATACGTACTCACGTGAACTTGGCGGCACGCACTGTGTCAAATCCAACATGGCGGTGGGCGGGTCTATTAGACAACCACCAAATTTGGATAGTATATTTGATTCGTATATTTGGCGTTGAATAGTATATACTATTTAAATAGTATATTTGGATAGTATATGTGAATAGTATATATTATTTAACGCCAAATATACTATTCAAATGTACTATCCAAATTTGGTGGTTGTCTAATAGACTCGCCCACCACCATGTTGGATTTGACACAGTGAGTGCCGCCAAGTTCGCGTGAATACGTATCCGCGACGACGCGCTATCAAATTTGGAATAAAAGTGTCAGAAAACAGTGTTGTGATCCGCGAATGTGATTGGAAGTGACTTAAACATCTCGCGCATCCGGCAAATGTGAGGTAGTGGTCGGAAAATACGTGCGTTCATAATTATCACCCGATTCTTACCCCGGCTTGGAACGCGCGCAGTTGCATCATCCATCCACACCGTTTGCCGGCACGATTTCTCCTGCATTTCGGATACAATACTGTTCCTGGGGCGATGGTAAGATTCAAATTATTCATTTAGTGGATTTATTTTTGTACGGGTGCATCGCTTCGGTCGCGATGCCATACTTTCGATCCATGTTTATTCGAGATCTTTCGTTCTCTAACAGGTGCTTGACGCACATTCGAGTCAGTGGCGCTAAGCACAAACTAAAGCACAACGCTACGCTAAAGTATTCGCTATGGTCGAACAAAGGAGGAACCGCAGATATTGGAATCAGTGTTCGATCGCAGCATCGATTTAACCTCGCAGTGATCACAACAGTAATAGAGCCAAAGACGAGTGACTGGATTAGAGCAGTGGGACAGAGTGTAAGTATTTTCACACATATGCAGTTTTTGAGATCTACAACTTTCTGTGCTAGTTGTAGAAATACTAATTTGTATTTTCTCTTTGCGTTACAGGTGCACCTCCGATGAGTTATTAGAGACAGTGTTTGCTCGCGTAAATTGTATACCTGATGGAATTTATCCGAACAGTAGAGTCAGTGGGAGACAAACCAAGAGTGGTGAATTGGCAAAGTAGATTCATTCGAAAGAGTCCATTGAAGGAGAGCTGAGTTCCAGATCGGTGAGTCGCATGTTTTCAAGTTCCTCTGGTCTCTCAACCATCCATCTGGACATGAAGTCCAAGGTGTGCGAGAGATTGGTTGTAATTATTATTGCAATTAGTGTTTGAATTTTGGTTACCGTAACTATGACCAGAGAAATCTGCTTGTCAATGCATTAATCGTATCTACGTGTATATTTTCTTCGCTAGAACTGGGGGTTTGTTGTTTTTATACAATCGTATGTATTCTTGAATGCTAGTTAGCTCATTTATCTCCATGCCACTGTTTTCCCAGTAATGCACATCCGCATAAATATTCAATATTGTGATTTTTGACTCGTCCGCTTTGCAAATCGCATCGCTTTGTCATGCTTATGATTATTGTTTATTTCGCAGGGATGAGCAGCAGCAAGTACTTTTTGATATTAAGTACAAGTACGCGTACACAAGTACCCTTTTGCTCTATACGAATAGAGTACTTATAGGAGAATGATTTATGATGGATTATTTGTTCTTTAGTATGGTATTTTACTGCGTGTGACATTTTATTCATTTATAGGGATCTATAGTTAGTATAATAGCTTTGAATGCAGGGATGGGCAGAGGCAATTATTTTTTGATATTAAGTATAAGTACATGCGCTCAAGTACAAGTACTTTTACTTTAGGACAAGTATTTGTACTTTGTACAGGTACATGCGCTCAAGTACAAGTACTTTTACTTTAGGACAAGTATTTGTACTTTGTACATGTACTTGCGTCCAAGTACAAGTACTTTTACTTTAAGACAAGTATTGGTACTTAATATCAAAAAGTACTTGCGTCTGCCCATCCCTGCATTGAAAGCTATTATAGTAACTATAGATCTCTATAATTGAATGAAATGTCACACACAGTAAATTACCATACTAAAAAACAAATAATCCATCATAAATCATTCTCCTATAAGTTTTCTATTCTTATGGGGCAAACGGATTGTATAATTTTGTTTGAATTATGCATAATACAATTCTGCATTTGCATATACTGCTTGCAAATTTTGATGAATACTCCATAGAATGAGCGTGTGTACCTTCAAAATTCATCAATTCCCCGAATTAACGTTGATAATTATTGTTCCCTTAATTGGGGCTCGTTTGTCTAATTTCAAATACGGCATATTTGATTAAAGTAAATAGCAGAATTCTCTGTATTCATGTATTTAATTAAACTCGTAACATGTATAGTCTTATAATTGTGTCTATACATTTATAAATGTTAAACCGTCTCGGAGATACGACCATAAAAGTATCGGTAATTAAATTGAAAGTTTTAATTATGATATTGCGGATAATGGTGGTATCCATTTACTCAGCACTTCTTTTTGCTTATATCAGTTTCTCCTTATCGTAATATCAATATTATGCGAAACCTGAACACGGTTTCGATGTTAATATAAAACAAACATAAGTTTTTAAACTTAGTTGTATGTAATAATTAAAAATAATATAATGATACGGGACAAAGTGAAATATATATGTATGTAACAAAATATACATATAGCATAGTAAATAATAAAATGTATGATGATTCAGTTAGATGAATTGCAAATTGCAGATGTCCAAAACTGGTTTATAAATATTATTTTGTAATCAATTTGAAATTGGTTGAAATGCAGACATCTCTATTGATTCTTCCTATAATTAAATTCCAACCTCGTTGCGGATGACTGGCTTGATGAGAATTTCGTTACATTAACTTTGTGGAATAAATAATACGCTTGAACTTTGAACTTATTTTTCATCGCGTTTAGTTTAATTACCAACGATATATAATTCATTTGTATAAAATAATGACTCTCATAATTATCAAGGAATTCTCCTCGATTTCATTCCCAGTCGAAAAAATATACGAACAAAATAGAATTAATATACACAATATATATATATATATATATATGTTTCGCGATCACAAGCCAGAATGTTGCTAAGAAGTACAAGTTGGTGAAAATTAACAGGAGTAGAAGTAACAGTTTCGAAGTTGTAATAAACACTTTCTTGGCGACTATTTCCTTTTTAATCGGGAAAATTGGCGAGGCAGTGGTCTAATTTAAAGTTGAGGCAACGATTAAGCCTGTAATTCCGGTGCTCGCTCGCTGAGGTTTGTTCGGGACCCACTCGGCGACGGAACTTTTTTCATTGCTGGAATACATATGGTCGCCACCAGTAGTGAAATTGAAATTGGAGTATATTCGTGGATTACCTTCTATCCTCGGACTTTATTACGAACCGACATAATTCGCACGTTTAAAAATTTCTAATAATTTCCTATACATTTGCTATTAACATAAAGTTGAAGTGAAACAAACAACATAGTTGTAACTTGAACGCATTTCGAAATACTTTAAGAATTAAAAAAGAAAAAGTGGAATTTTTTGGATAGAATTAATTAAATTAATATTATAATTGCAATCATCTAAGTTTCTTATGCAATAATCGATTCTGATTGTCAGTTAGTTAGTAAATCTAATATATTAAAATTATAAAGAGAATTGAAACATATTGGTTTTAATAACGGAATTTAATAATAGATGTGATTTACGCGGGACAATGGCCAATTGGCCAGTAGTTTGAGAAAACTATAAAAAATACAGTGTACGTAATGATAACATGCAGCAGAAGCTGAGTCAACGGTAAATAAAGGAGAAAAAGAAAAAGATTCGCGTAAATATGCTATTTGTATTCGGGTAATGCGTAGTTGGTTCCCTTTGTACTAAGAAATGCTCGAAAATGACCACCTTCGTTTGAATGCAAGCTTGCAACGGTCAGGTTGGCGAAACGTTTGAATCTTTTAAAAAATTTCAAGAAGATCGAGAGATAACGAAGAGATATCATTCGAGATAGGGAACTGTGTACAAACAGTTCATTAGGAGCCGTGATATTAACACAGCTTGTCATCAAGAAGCATTGAAGTACTACAATGGTTTTGCTGACTATAACTCGGAAACAACTTCAAATGGAATTCACATATTCACGTCAACTCTATCCAGTTATTTTGTCTATTTTGTAACATTGTTCAAACTGTAACACTCGCGTTTGAAACTAGATTTACTTTACTTTAAATAAATTATTATTTATCTTTGTTTTTTTGCAAAATCTCGTTTTATCGGATACAATTAAAATTTGCTACAATTGAATATTGACTGTTGCATGGTATTTGGTTGAGACTGAAATTCCTGCAAAAAAGTGTTAAGGAAGTAAAACTCATGGGAAATTATCTTAAATATACTTTTGTGTAATTTAAGTAGCGTCATCCTGTTGAATTCGCAAAGAAATTCTGTTGAACGTATAAGCCCCTTAAATTGAGGAACGGGTGTGTAATTGACAGTTTCGAATGCTTCAAAATTTCATTGAAAATTATGGGGTCCGAGAGAAAATAACTGACAGTTGGGGTCAAAGAAACACAGGATAAACTACAGAGGAGATTAAGTTGCATATGCGTGACGGGAGTATTCGTTCTCGAATAACATATGTATATGCTGCACCATGTTTCGTTTCGTTGCGCCATCTGTATGGCGACGTTATCGCAAAAGTGGAAATCTGATGATGCTTCGGGTACGAAATAATATAAAGGCTGTTACGTTTGTCGTATCGTACGAATCTGAATTTCAGATCAATTGAACTCGAGTGGATGATAATAAAACACAACATTCGACAGATATTCGTTGAACTTGTTTAATCGTGTCCAAAGTATCTTGTTTCATTTTGAGCACATGTGCTTGTGTATTTAATTTAATTTAAGTACATTTACTATAAATTCGATATAATTTATAGTAGATTCATAAAACTGTATAGTTGTTTTTTTTTAAAAATCATATTTTTGTTATGAATATTTATTATTGAACTATTTAATTAAAGATCAACGATATTTACGATTCATAACAATTTGATTGATTTATTAAATAGAAATGATAATTTTTTCTTTAACTCGAAATTTCTTTTAATAATTATATACCTCAATTGAACTAGATCAAATTAAAATAAAAATGAATAAATACAAACGATTCGAAATACACATTAACATCCTTCAAATTTGAATGATCCGATGTTATTGTTCTGTAGTCCATTATTCGAAAGCAGTATGCAATTAACCATAGTTCATTGTTCACTGTTCACCGTTGTATTGTAATGAGTATTTCGTCGCTAACATTTATCTGAATATTTACTTCGGTCGGCTTCGCAGACAAGAGAGCGTTAATGTATTTTCGAAATATTTGAAAAAGGTATATTTATCATTTCGTTCTGTGACATTATGTACGGACGCGTTGTGGTCGTCCCCTCGTTTTCTCTCTCTCTTGCTCTTCTTTATGCATGCATGTTTCGCTTGTACTATCTGTCATACCAATTCGTCCAAGAACGTTTCCTTCTCGGTTTCTTTTTTCTCTTTATCATTCTTTGTTCTTCGTAATATTATTCAACGATTTCTATGCTCATCTACTGTATTACGCTTTTCTTTTAAGACTATTTAACAGTAAAAATAAAAGAACACTTTGATAACGATTAACAAAAGAAATGTGAACAACACGTTAGTTTTCAATCTGTACAATTGTCAATTTCGTAAACAATTAGAAGATTCCAGGAAAAATCTATTATCGATCGTGGGGAATCAGTAGGATTCTGGGAATCCCCTTTTTATTGGAAGCTTTTGGGCCACGAGCCAAGTGTGCAAATTTGGCGAAAATGTGTACAGAGCAATTTTTATCCCGTTTCTCTTCTAACTGGGGGCTGTAGAACTCACTTTGGTTCGCTATGCCAACAGTACTCTCTATATGTATATGTATACACCAATTATTTATTTTGCTAACACCACATTGTAAATATTACTGTTCCTTAACAGTCATCTTCTATCAATTCAATAAATTCCAAAAATACTTTATAATTATTATACTCCACGTATAATTCTAATAATTATTATCAATAATTTAGAAATATGATCCGATAAATAATTATAATCATGAAAATTGTAAATATTACTGTTCCTTAACAGTCATCTTCTATCAATTCAATAAATTCCAAAAATACTTTATAATTATTATCAATAATTTAGAAATATGATCCGATAAATAATGATAATCATGAGAATTGTATCAAAGACTTCTTCTTCCATCATTTATCTTTTTTCTTGCCAAGGAGTAACACGATGACACGCGTAAACGTATTTCACGATCACATTTGCATGTCCTTTGACTGTACAAAACAAGGCAGTTGAATTCAACGATGAATAATAGAGAGAGAGAGAGAGAGAGAGAGAGAATGCGGTTCAGTTGGCTTTATTTTCTGCTTTCGGCTCGATCAGGTGCTGCTAGATGGACTGTTGGTCGTTGGGTTGAAGTGGCGGGAGGGGGAGGGGGGGGGGGGGGGGGCAATAGAGAGATCCGATGTAATTACTGCTGGGAATTGGACAAATGGAAAATGCATTTTATTATTGTTCCAACTTCCTGGGAAAGGGTAATCCGACTGTCTCTGTGTCTTTCTCCCGTGTCTTCTATGTGTCTCTTATATGTCTTTTATGTCTTCGCCTACTAGTCGTTTCTGGTGGCGAATGGGTTTGCTGTCGGTGGACTCGTAAATTTCAACTGAATACCGCAATCACAACAACACAACTACTCGGGAAACTTAGTGGTTCCAAGCATTTTATTGTCTCTCTTTCGAAAATTAATTGGATCGACTTTGCATATTGCTCGAATGGTCGAAAACTGACGGAACTCCAAAGAAATAATAATAATAATAAGAAAAGGATAAGTGAGAGGAGTAGTGGACATGAATTAAATTCATGTGAATTTGTTTGCTCGTTATCTTTAACTGATGATGAAATGTTTTGATAATGATCTACATCCATTCTGATAATGATAACAGAGATATTGCGATTTTTAAGTAGTGACGATTTTTAACTTGCGCCTAACTTTTAACTTGTTTTTTTTTTTGAATTTTTTAAGTCTGACGGTATCTCGATGAAACGAAACAATGATAAAAAATGATTTTTTTTTAGGTTTGTCAGTAGAAATTTAACAGCTGAATAATTTTCTAATCATATAGAAGCATTAGAAATATTGTTTACATACAGCTAATGCAAGAATATTTCTAATCTAGTTAAAATTATTTCATCTTCGTTTTCTTGATGATTATTGTAAAGAATATTTTTAATCTGCCGATTCATACACATGTATCGATTTCCTTTTAGAGTCAAGAAGGTTAAATCAACAATATACAAGATATTAATTTATCGTTTAGAAAATTCTTTAAGCCGATATCGTGGTATTTATTAATCATACGTGTGAAACTAATAACACGAGTAACAATTATCTAACATTTCCGACGAATATCGATAGATCATGCCGCAGTCATTCGAAGATTAGAGTTGTTCGAACATAAATCTGCCTCGTTTGTGCGATATCAATGCCTCGGTATCTACGACTAATTGTAAGTTTCCTCGTACCGAGTAAAAACGCGAAATTACTTTCTTGCGCGAAGTTAACAGGGCCGCAGTCTTCCGGAAAATAGATAGATTCAAGATTGTATTTTATATCCAATCGTATAATCGTTAATGCTTCTGATGTTCGATTTTCATTTCTCTTCAGTTGATATTTTCGCAACGGATATACCATTGGCTCCAATCGAAATTACTTCTTCGATGATATTCTTCTTCCATCGTGCGCACAGTGCTTCACCGTGAAACTGATATCGAGAAAGTTCCATTGTTTCTCTTTCTTCAATGTTTAGTCGAGAAATTTGATAACGTTTACAAGAACGTATTTTCTTCTTGGAAATCTATGATTTTTATGCTATAATAACTGCTAATCGAGTTCAATCACCCTAACAACAATACCATACAAAAGAGTTCTTTTTATTTAAATAAAATATTGTTTATTTATAATGATTTAAATAACGAATATTTTAATTCTTCAAATTAATTTTAAAATCCTTATTTCACAATAAAACGTAAATAATATTTTATTTAGATAAATAAATTTTTCTTGTGACAAAGTGCACGAATAAAAGCGAATATTATAAAATATTTCTTTATATAAAAATATTAAAGAAAAATAGTAGGAACAAAGAAAATAGTTAATAAAAATAATAGAAATGCATATTTAGTATTTATCTAGCCATCCATCGAATAATAAACACAAGGAACTGTTTCATTCCTCTTCCGAATTGCTTCCATCAACATCTATTCGATATTCCGTACTCACACGAGCCAATCAAAGTCGACGTCGGAAACTATCCACTTTCGAATCCTGTTACAACTACCTGTGCAAACCGCGAGATTCCTTTAAATCACACGGAACCGTTCGTAGTGCTCCTTCTAACGTCGACTTCACAAAATGTACATATACATAGATATATATTGCTGCTCAGTGGCACATACAATATATATATATGTGTATATTCGTGTATGGGAAGTGCGAAACGAAAGGGCGCTATTGGAAATGTATATTTGATGTAAATTCGACGCTTGTGCCGATCTGTGACTCCAGCGTATTGAAGGGGGGAGGGGGGGGGGGGGGACTATTTATCGAGTAAGGCATTATTTAAAAAGCTTGTATCTCGATAAAACCCGAGTAATCTTGAAACACCTAACACAATCGAGCGGATATTCACGTTGCGTTGTATGGCATGTTCAGGCCCATGTTAAGCCCTCCTACCTATCAAACCGGTTTCCTTGCCACGCGAGAAGCCAAAAGAACTTTCGATAATCATTTTACTCTGTTTAACAAATTTTCACTATTTTGGTTTTTTTTTTTCAATAGAACTTCCGCATAATCACACATTATTATTATTACTATTATTATTGTATCATTACTGGAATGTTCTATAAATTATATTATTATGTATTTATAATAGAATTAGAATTGTGTCGATTGTTTCCTAAACCGAAAGACCGATGTTATTGGTTGCAAGAAAGAGAAGTTAACAATTACTGTTATAAAATATGTTTGAATGTCGATTCAATCTGGCGAAGCACGTTTTTCGGTGGAATTTTTGGAAATTATTTTCCCATTGGAATGGGGAGTCTGATGGGAATTTTAATCATTCAACGCAATAATTACTGGCGAGTTTCACGATTTTCCGAGCTTCCCTTCTATACCGTTCTTTCACTTTTGCAAACAGAGGAGTTCAATCAATATATTTATTTATTTATTTGTTCATTTATTTATTGGTCTATATATTTGTTTGTTTGTTAATCTCTTTATATGGTCAATTGTTTGCTAATTAACAGTTATGATGAAGATACAGTTTTGAATTGTAAAAACTTTCGAATTTCACAATTTCGCAATCGTTAGAATCGTAATACATAGACAAAAAGAAGTCAATGTAGTGTCGGAAATTGAGACGAGAATTGGGGTATATAAAAATGTCATGAGTGGTAGTTATTTTTGGAGAATAAATTCTTTATTGGAATAAGTTATTTCTACCAGTGAAGGTATCTATGTTGAGAATTGAGTGATCAATTTGGAAGTTATATGTATAGAGTTTACTATGGGATACTTATATGTTTATTATCTAGTTAAATATAGAGATTGACACGATTTCCTTTTTCTCCGATCTAACGATGGTAATAAAGTTGTAATAAATAATGTAACTGTTTATGCGCGAAAATTTTACGCTTGAGACGCAAGGAGTTAGATCGACCGGCTAGGTTATAGCGGAAAAGTCCAATTAATGGCCTCGGATTGCCGAGAGTCTTTTGAAAGTTTGTCGGAACTGGCTGAGCTAGTCGTATCTTGCATGATAAACAGATAACCAGTTCCATAATCTCGGTTATATTGGTCACGTTTTCTAGAATTTTTATATATTCCAACATGAGAATCTCTAAAAATTTGTCTTAATCCAGAAAATGATTTAGGAAACAAATGTAAGTGTCAAATTGAGATTATGATTAGTCACTTTCACTTAACTTTAATCAATATTATGGCTTTATAGTTTTAATATTCACCTTATTATTAAAAAGTCTCGTAATTTGTTTTAATTAATCTCAATAAATACGAAAATGAAATAGGTCAAATGTAACAATAGTATTTTGGATAAGTACTTGAGAAATTGACTTAAAAATTAGTAAAATTGCAGAATATGTAGTCCATTCTTTTCTTGGTGTAAAAGCTGTTTTTGTTATCTCTGGTAATTCTATTAACCGATGATGTCTCTGTGACGGAAATGATTGCAAAGTTTGGGAGTCGGAATAATTAAGGGAAGTTAAACTGTGAGAAATTTGAAGAAGCAAACGTCAGGGATTCTTTCTGCCAAAGTTTCCAACTTCCATGGCACACGAGAATCCAGGCAAAAGTTTTCTGCTCTCGAAACAGAATTTATTCCATTTTCAAGCAAGGATCGTGAAGGTATCTCGCGGGGAACGTTTTTGGCGTGACAGAAAATTTTTACCGCAAAATCTTTATCCTAGGTTCTTCTTTTGAGGGCTGTACGTTTTGTTAAATTCTACTTCAAAAGTTACCGATAAAACTTCCTCGAAGGTAGAAATTTTCGACGAAATTATTATTTTGTTATATTTTATTTGCAGTATTTTTTTGCAGTACTTGCAGAGCCACTAAAAATCTAAAGAATGTACCATAGGATTTTTAAATTAAATTTTTTCGATAATTCCACTAGCAAATTGTTCCATTGTTTCATTAAGAATTCTAGAACAATTTTTATAAAGAGTCACTTGAAATCCAAAATGAAAAATAACCGTAAAATTGTTCCATAACTTTATTGCCAAATTGTTCCGTTACTTGATTAAAAAAAAATATTGAAGAATTTTGACCTGTTAAACAGTTTACGAATTTTTCGAATTTCTATAATCGATTAAAGTTGATTAAAAAACTGATAATACGATGATTGCAGAAATTACAGAGTATTATTTAGGCCAGATTAAAATTGGGGAGCAATTTGATGAAGAGATTTTAAAAGTATGAATTTGTCGAATAAGCAGAGCGCGCGATTGCATTAGTCGAGGCAAGAGAAATAATATAATCGACTCGTTTACGAGAAGCGAATGTGGCAATGTGTCATGCTGATTGTGAGTGAATGGCCCAGCCGGGCAGAACGGTCGCAGTGACGCAGGAAGAGAACACGTGGTTGACTTTATAGAAGGAGATTTTGAAAGTGTTGACTCACCATGCGCACACAATGCAGATGTAATCATTGAATCGAAGACATTTATACTTTTATTATTTTTCTATTTTATCTGCATATTTCAAATTTAATAATTCAACCGTAGATTCTTAAGCAAATAGAAATTTCACTATTTGTGAGAATTTGTTTTGGGATCTTTAGGATTTGTATAAATAATTTTTAAACATATTTTACATGACTATTTTTATACATCTCACACTACATATATTCTCTATAAATACCTATACAATTCAGTCCAAAAATATTTATTAGATTCAATTAAATTTCAAAATATAATTTGTTTTTATTATTATTATTTAATTTCAAGTAAAACTTAAAAGAATTAATTATATTTATATTTCTTTGCGCTAAAACAATATAAGAAAAATTCTCTGAAAAACAGTCGATAATATTTGTCTATTTCGACTACTTTTAAACAGCATAATTCAAGTAGTTTTCGAGCTACCAGGTTTAACTACTACAATTAGTATCGATACAAAATAATTTTTCCAACCACCAATTGAATGACAAAAATCTATGTGAAGAGTTTTAAATAGTAAAAAAACGAAAAATAATATTATTGATTTAAAATATAGTCAAATTTGGAAGATTTTCGATAAATAATCTCTTTGTTTATCATTTTTAAGTGAAATCATAAGTATCTAGTTTTTATTTCACTTGTCAGACAAGATAATAAGTAATAAATAATTTATTATCTTTGCCTGCTTACAAATACCGAATGCTCTTCGCTTCTGCATACGTTGAAAATGCTAACTCATCATACACGAAGACAATTAATCACAGCTATAGTAAAATAACGCCGTATCATCGCGTTACATCTCGAGAATGTCACGCGTTATCAACTGAATTACATTGAATTCAAAGCATTTTGTGTCATTGCTTTTTGATTTCCTCGTTATCTGCAATAAGAGTACCTTAAAACTTAATCGTCTAATTACTCGAATCAAAAGTGTCCCATTAATCAAGACTTTGTAAAAAAGACTCAAGTTTGATTAGCTTCGATAACTTCGAGGAAAAACTTGTTTCTTTCTTTGTTCGAATCAGTTTGCTTAGGAGAAGATAATCAAAACTGTCATGAGCATATGCAGAGATAAGTTATCACTGGAAACTCGAGTCTTTCTCTCGACTGTTCTACTCTGTTTTTAACTATCGTTATAAGTTTTATAAGTGATGATTGATGTTTGAAAAAAATACTACCAGCCACCAAAACGAGTAAAAAATAGTTGAATGTAATTTCAATTGTTTTCAAAAGCATAGAATTTTACACCGAAAATGTTTAATTCGTACTTTATTTAGTCAAAGTTAATCCTGGCGATAAAAAATCGAGTTTAAACATGTGCGAATATTCGATAATGTGAATTTCTTCGCGACGCATTGAATGCAAATGAAAGAATTGATTTTCAATTGAAATTTCTACATAAGAAATTCGCATCTTGAATCAGGAATACGTTGAATATTTTTTTAGAAAAATTTAAACCTGTTAATATTTTGATTAAAATTCAAATACTATTCTCTTTTGTTCACTGTACATTCACTATAGTGCTGAACAAAATTCCCAGAGCACTGAAATTAGAAAAATGAAGTTTTTCAAAATTGACGAGAATCGTAAGAGATAATAAGGAAGTTCCTATATGCATTTCTTAGGTCTTATTAAAGCGAAAATGTAATACTGAGTTTCTTGGAATACCATTTTATTGGATACATGCTCGCCAGCGTAAAACTGTCAATTTCACTTCGTAACACTGTCCTCTGCATGCCAATCAGCATGATAATTGCCTGGATATATAACACACATAAGATGAGGCCACTTAACCACTTCTCCAGTAATTGATTCTAACGATCCAGTTGACTACTTAAAATCGTGTTTAGTTTAGTGTTTCGTGCATTAACAGGAAGAGACACTGGTGAACAAGTGAACAATCCTTTTCACGTATTATCACTTTAATTTCATGTACAAACTTGAAAATAATAATAAATAGATTAAAATATTCTGTAATCTCAATTTTTACATAAACAATATTATTAAAGTTATAACATATTCTTTTCTAAGCTTTTCTAAAATTAATTACAGAAATCTCGATAAAAATGTAACATTAATTCACACTTGGAATAAAATACTGAAACAACCGAAAAAGTAGATTCAGTTTGATCAATGTATTAAGTGAACTCTTTTTCCTCCTTCTATAAAGAGGTCTACTGAAAACAAAGGGTATAAAGTTCGATTCATAAAAAGTTTACCTGAAGCGAACTAAAAAGTTTCTCGCGCGCTAGTACTTCTCTTTGGCCTACCAGAAACCTGTGCGCGTGTGTATGTTATATATGTATGTATGTATGCGTCTGTGTAAGTAAAAGGGAACACACCAGAGAGCTCCAGAGCCGGGTGTTTTATCGATTGTACCGTTCGATGAATAAAAGATAGCGTTACTATCGAGAGAAATTAATAACTTTATGTTTCACAGATATATGCGATCCTTGTTGACTAACTAGTACACGTATCATACTGTTACACATAGAGTACACGTATATTTTTACACTTTTCCCTATTATTGCTTATTTTTTGTTTTTCATTTCCTTTTATTCCTTTTTTTCCCTCGTTGTTTTTTTCTCTCTCTCTCTCTCTTTTTTTTCTCATTCGAATCTGTCGGTGCATTTCTGTGCCAGTAAAGGTTAATTGAGGAGCGTCCTGCTTTTCAGGAAAGAATTCATCAAAATAGAATAATCTCTCGGTGAATATTGATTGCTTTTTGATGAAGGAACTACGTATTTGAATAGCATTCGGAATTAATTATCGTTAACTGTTCTCTTAGGTCGATTTAAATTAGTAACTTAAGACCAATATAAACTCAATACGAAATTGTAACTTATATTAAATAAAATATCATCTACATTCTTTTTTCTTTCTATTCTCATTTTTTTTTTTTTTTTTACTCACGCTACTGGAATACCTATAGATAATATAATTTCCACGCGATGTTTATTACACGACGTTAATATTTATGAACTTCTTTTTCCAGGTATGATGTCTGTCGCTTTGTTCGTATCTCGTTAAAGGAGTGTGGTTTACTATCTTCGTAAATGGTATGTTTTTGCACGTTATGTTTTTATTTTTTACCATTGAGATTCGCGTATAATATTTCATTCTGCTTCGTTCCTGCGAATATTTACCGCGGTTTTTGCAGAAAACGTTTCAGCTTGTGCCGCGGATCAAAATGAAAGTTCGTTTTCGAAAATATATCGAAACACTTAATTTATAATTGTGGCGCATGTTTGAAAAACATAATTGTAATTTTGTACAATTTTCAGTTATTTTATATTCATTTTTTTTTATGTTAATTGACATTTGTGTGAAATGATAAAGAAGAAAGGTTTTATTTCTGCTAAAATAGAAAATAAAAAAACTGATTGTAAAAGTTTCATCGGCTAATATATAGTTTCTAATTTATCTTCGTTTATCGGGAAACTTTTCAAACATTGAGGCAACAGTTTTTAAACACACGACACACGATGATTCAAACTGTCAGTTTCTTTTTCGAAAATCGGGGTTTCCTATGTCATAAGGAAAGTGGATCTTAGACAGGAGTTCGAAAAGTGAAATTATCTTCAATTATAAATAGAAAAATCTAAGTCAATTAACTGTTGAGGACATTTTTCAAAAAAACATTACAAAAACGGATATTATTTAATCAAAGAAGCAATAAGTAAAAACCAAAGAAATTACAGTTTTTTTTCCAATAGTGAATGTTTTTTTCTATATTCTAAATTATTATTCTATTATATTTTAAAGATTCTAAATACGTAATATTACTTCTATTCGATTTCAATTCGCAATTCGTTAACAATGTACCCGACAGCGCGATTAATTTCGCGAAAGTAGAGTCTAAAGTTATTAGAAGCATGCCTCGAGGGATTTGTGATTTCCGCGCGCGATTCCCTTCGAACTGTCAATCCACCGGTTTTTGAGTGTCAGCTTCCTGAACACGCCGCCGTCTGCCGGTTGGCGCTCTTCTTCTTTCTACGTCTTACTACGTCTTTCTACGTCCAATGGCCCATCCCTCCGTTGACATTATCAATGGGACTGTAGTTCCTTCTTCAGCTTACCCATATTTCTTCTTTTCTTTCGACTCTAACCATTTCCATTCGATCCTTCCCAATGTGAGAATTACTGGGAAATAAATCTTCTTGATTATCTCAACAATAATATTATTTAAGTTTCTTTCTATGTACTCAAATTTCCAATCAATCTTCAATTATATTTGTTAGAAATTATTTCCTTTTTTTCTAAACTCATCGTAAGTCCAACTCTTATTAAACATTAATCATTTTTAGTGGACGAATAATTCTGCTTATCGTTAATTTTTGTTTTCAATTAGGTTTGTCCACTTAATATGGTGAAATGTAATTATAATTTGGAATCTATATTTGGATTAATAACTTGCAAATTTTGAGTAGAATCAAATGCACCCAAGTATACTTTACATTTTGCAAAGAAAAGATCGTCCGCATAATTTAGTGATTGTGATATCGTTATGGAAAAGAAGCAGGATCTTCATTATTCTAGACTGAAACTATTTTACTATTTATCTTCCTTCCACTCGACTATCTTCGAAATGTTTCCTTCTTGTAGGGTCTCTACAAGAAAATCAATTTGCGCAATTAGGAAGTTGTATAAGTTGGTTCCAGTAAAATGTAGAAGCGATTAATTACAAGAACATGTAGATAGCGGTATTAAAGTGGATGTATCTGAAATTACGATGCATCCCAACTCTAATTAATGACGATGCTTTAAGCGAAATAAATGATAACATTCGGTAATAACTTATTTTCCGATGCATTAAGCTGGTAAAGATGTTTACAGGCTATAAATATCTACATTTTACAGAATTTTAATTTCAAACAAAGAGTAATATGGTCATTAAAATGAATCGCCTTTATCGCAATTAAATTCCACATTTTCAAACTGTTTTTTCCCCAGTTTCACATAATTAGAGATCATTTTATTATAAATATATCATATATAATATGTAAAAATTGTAAACACGATATAACCTAATTACAGGAGATTATAAATAATTTCAATACAATTCTCTAGTTTAAGGGGCTCAGAAGAATGAATTTATAGAATAAATGAACATTGTTAGATATTGTACTGCTTGTTAAATGATTCAGAATTGTAGAATCGTAAAAGTAGTGGTAATAACGTCGAATCACTTAAACAGCTGTAAGTGAGAAATTTTCGACGATCAAGCGACAAGAGCTTCCATTACATTTAACGAGTTTCTATCTCATCGAATCTGAATGTCCGCGCGAGGCATTGAAAGCAATAAAATTTCCTGCGAAATCGCTCGAGCCCTACGGATAACGAAACTAAACAAACAAACAAATCGATGAGGAGAATAAAATACTAGAAAATACGAAAGCACACAGAGAGAAATCAAAGCTGGCTTTTATATTACACACTTTTGCAACGGGGGGAAAAAAAAAGAATACCGTAGCGCGTCACGTCCGAGAAGAGAAAAATCCAGGCCGCTTTTAGAGGTAAATTCACTGATGAAAGACCAGTTTTGCGACATGTTATTGGAAACCCGCTTCCTTTTTCTCACTTTTTCACCGATATTCCATATACATCTCGCATTTTTTTCATATATTTGTATATATCTGTTAGTCTCTGAGTGTAAGTCAAAACAAAATCCAAATCCAAATTTATTTATTTTTTACAAAATAATAAAAATTTTAAATATAATCTCACCTTTTCAACTTAAACACCTACATAATTAATTTGTTTTTTAATAATTTCATTTAAATGGAATCTTATTGTACAATTATCTTAATAATTCTTATTAATAATTATTTGATTTTTGAAAGGGGGGGAAAATATCAATATTTTTGAAAATACATCATTTAATCGCCAAAGCAGAATGTCTAACAGCTAATAATATTCTCAGATCAGTTTATAAGTTTTTATTCCATCTATGTACTTCTAATTTGACCTTTCCTCTCTCTTCAATCGGATTCAATAGGCTGATGTGTTTTTCGGTTAACTCATATGTAATTTCATTTGCATTAGGTTTGTTAGTTTTAGAGTAGTAACTTTGTAATTATTGAGGTCTTTAATTAATTAATGTGTTTGGTAAATACATCTTTGGATTCCTAGTCAACTATTTATAGAAGGTCTTCGGAATTCCGTCTGGACCTGATGTTTTGCTCAGTTTTAGTTTTTCGAGCGTAGTATTTAATTCTGTCAGGTCGATGGTAGGATCGAGGTAGGAATATCTGGTGCCCTAGAAGTTTGTACTTAGTTGCTACACTCGACTCGTAAATGTTCTTGTGAGTTACTCTTCCAGGTTTCTTGTTCCACTTCGTTTTTTTTCCTCTTCTCCCTTGACAGTTTCTTTATTAATGACTAAGATTGTTTTGAATCTTTATTACTGTCAGGATTCGATTACAATTTGTTTACATGCATTTCCTTTGTACAAATAATTATATGCAGTCTTAAAAACAATTAATATGGCAGTTTTCAAAAAAATCTGAACATAACCTTCAATTAGAAGTGAAGGACAATATTTTAAGAATGTCGAAGTTATATTTATTGTTAGTTGAACTGAGCATATCATTTTTAAACAATGAATCTTGGAATAGAGTCGATAAATGGGTTTCCATTTTCTTCCCTTTGATGCGTCTGAAGTTAATGAAGTGATACTGGTTGCAAGTCTATGCGCGAGTAGATTCGACGGTGGCGCCACATTAAGTGAGATATCCTTTCACACTTGGCTGAACGTGAAGCATTGAGGAAGTCCCATCGAGCAGACCGTCAAAAATCAGCTGGGATAATAACGGTTTCGAAACCGACGAATAAAATTTCCTCCAACACCTTGCTATTGCGTCATCAAGATTTTGAGAAGCAATTTACGAATAATTTTCACGTGACCTTAAGGTTTCATCACACCGTATTTTTACCTTTTTCAATTTTGAGTTTAGTAGCTTTAATAGTTTTTCGAACTGTTTTCAAAACGTAGCATTTCCGTTTGTCGAGAAACATGTTAGTTGAATAAATAAATAAATAAATAAATCAGTTTTCTAAATAGTTGCAGAAATCATTGTTTTATATCATAAACTAATTGTCATTTGATAGTTTGTTAATGTAATTGGTATATCAATTCAAAAGAAAAAAAAAAAAATAGAGTATTATTATCCAGATTTTAATGTATATAAATTTCAAATCAAATTGGTAATTTTGAAAAGGTGAAAATTCTTCGAGAAATTCACTGTTTCAGTAAGTTTTCAACGTAGTTCGCGGACAGTTTCCATAATTATTTTTAGAGCTCAACACGAAAGTTGCACGTGCAGAATCGAAAAGATTTCGTTCGGTTTTATTTTCGAAGCGTTGGATAATTTGATCGGTCTTCGGTTTGTCACGTCGAAGCGTTCGAGACCCTTCGAGTGAAAATCGATGTCCCGCTATCCAGTTTGATATTAAATGTTATTTTCTGACGGTGGAAATAGCGATAATGTATGCAATTTGATTTAAAGTGCATTAGAAGTAGATTTGATTGGTTCGACAGTATTGAAACATTAAAGCAGTTGGCGAAACAATAAATTAATGTTTTATTACGAAAATTTGAATGGACGTGGAATTACGTTGTCAATTCTATTCTATTCGCAACGAATATAATATTGAATTAATTGAATATTCACTAGATGCTATGACTATAATATTCAATATATAATATTTAAAAACAAATCGTTTCGTTATTAGAATATTGAATTATTCGTTTCAATAATGATATCAGTATTAATTTAATTAAAAATAATTTCTCTTTGAGCATGAAATTTCGAAATTGCACAATATTACTAAAATAAAATTTATGATAGTCGGTGTTTAAATCATAATTAAAAACATTATTTAATTTAAACTTTGATATCAAAATTGTGGAACGATTTTAAACGGAATATAGAAATTGTTGTTGTATGGAACCTGGAAATAGAAAGGGAGAAAATAAATAATAAAAAAAAGAAATCAGAAAAAATTGATTCGATGTGTTAGAGGCTCACTCGAAAAGAAGAATAATAAAGAAGAACAATATATATAGTGTTTAATTGCATATTCTTGGAAATGAAAATAGTGAGATGCGAATCCTCGCCAATAAAGTTCATGAATATTTATAATCAAATTTTCGAAGTTATAAGCCACGCTATTCTCGTCGCAGGATTTCGCGCTTGAAAATATTGAAATATTCCTCTGCGTCAATGCTAAAAAGAGTTATGTTGCATCGAATATTGAGCAGAGGAATAATGATAACAATAGTAATAATAACGATAGTAGATATTTCTAAGAATTATGATTTCCCAAGTAGAATATGACAATTTTTCATTTCCTTTTTTCTTCGTAATTTTTTTATAGTTAAATGCTTTTAAACTGTAAAACTTCTAAACTCTTATGGATTAATATAATATTGGTAGAGTGTTAAACTCGTGCTGATATATTGTACACGCGTATTTATGCCACTCGCTTTCTCGTGTTGTTTTTTCCTTCGGAAACAAGCTCACATTATCGATCGCCCACGAAATAAGATACCTGCCACATTATTTGCTGTATGAAACTATGCGCACCCGATTTCTTCTCTCTATATAGCACTTGGTTCAACGGTTCAACTCTATAGAATGAAAGAGAGAGAGAGAGAGAGAGAGAGAGAGAGAAACTGTAAGGGGACGCGACGATATCGGTAAAGAATCGAAAGAGATACCGTTCAATTTAGTACTTAACGTCACAAAGACAATAGGAGAAGGTATTATCGTATCGTAACATCGTAGCATTAAATGATTCCTTTCGTTTTGCAATATATACAAGTTGTATTTCTACACATACATATTGTATATTCTTCCAAAGTATAATATATACGTTGTCTCACATTCCTTTTTTTCTTTCCACATCCCGCATATTCTTACTTATGTTAGTACTCTATCCTTCCACATTGTCGAGAGGTAGAAATATTGGGTCAAAAGTTGAAAGCTGAGTAGAGTTCACGAGTATCTAAATATTGATATTGACTTTTACGTAAGAAAACTTTTTTTATATAACTTTTCATAAAACTCGAGTGTTTGTCATTTAAATCTTTTTAACGTTCGAGTTTCTCGGACAAATTTATTTGCCCCGGTATAAATTTAGAAAATTGTCATTTTTAAGAATTGTCGAATTTTTATTATACGATAAATGTCACTCAGTGAAATACAAATCCTTTTAGAAATACTCTGTTTTTTTTACTGTAAAGTTTAACGATCAATATACGAGTTGTTTACTCAGTGAATAAATCGTTGGGAAAATCGAGTTTGTAGTTAATGAAGGAGAAAGAATTTTCTAACGAATATAAGACACTCTTCTCGACATTTGCTGTAGACTGTAAGTGAAAAATTGGTCGACGAAACACGCGAAGGACTTTGTCAGAATAATGCCTGTTAAGAGGTCTTTTCTCCAGAAGTAGGTCGACAGTCGTTTATCATGCATTTGGGTTTTTTTTCGCGGCGTCATATTGTCGCAAGAAATTTGTCTGATTTACGGACAGAATACGTTAGAGTGGTATATGGATTTGGAATAAAATCTCACTATTGATTTCTACTATCGCCGCTTGGCCATGAGTTTTTGCGACCTTCGCGAATTCCTTTTGCTTCTGCTTGCAGATAAAACATTTCAGAAATAAGAACTCTATTATTGTGTGTGAAATACTTGCTTCCCGACTATACTTTTATTCTAATCTTTTCAAAAAGGTTCAGTTAGCTGGATTCAAAAATTTTTCAAACATTAATTTTACAAATTTGATTGTATAGACTACTAGTTATTACTTTGTTATTTAACAATATTTTTATTGTTTCTTGTTCAGAATTTAGACTTCGTAGAAGATTATGAACAAAATGAATTCGCCAAATCACAATATAATATTCAAATTACATGGAAACGGTTTTTTTATTTATTTTTTTTCTGTGGGTTTATATCGATGTATATACATTTGTTTATTTATTATATATTTCTTAAAGAGCAAAAAATTAATCTCTTGTCTCGAAAATATTTTTTATTAAATGTTCAATCTTAATAATCTTATCTCAAAATCGAATCTGTTAAAATCCCTGGAAACGTATTATGGCGCGTATTATTATTACTTTCAAGCAAATTTTCGTTTCAAGACGAAAATAGAATCTTTTCTAAGGGTATTTGAGAATTCGAGGGCAAAAGATCCAACTATAAAATCAAAAAGGAAACTTTTATCTTTTTTGGCGACAGGCATTTTCCGAAATCAAGTAAGAAGTATAATTGCAGACTATTTTCTACTAGATAAAGTATTTTCGAGCAATTCGAATATATACTTGACGTAGAAATAATCTGTAGATTGATAGGTGATACGTTATCTACATACCCAAGGAAGATAATAAGATAATACTATATTTGAGCTGCACTGCTAGAATGCTTCACCAATTTCGAGTGGTACATTTCGTCATGGCACATTGCGAATGCGGAATTGTTTTATGGTTACTTGAGCCTCAGCGAGTGATTTATCTAATCTCATATTGATATAGCTGTGTTTGCATTTCCATGTAACACTGCACGTCTGTCAGTAAAGTTTCTGCAGCTTTATTTAACTGGTCCTCTTTCACTCATACTCATTGAACTTCCTTAAATATTTAAAACACATTACATCCTCTCTTTTGTACAATGTATGTACAATAGTTACACTTTTCTAATAGTTAAACTATCGTTTAACAAAATTAGTTACTTATTTATGTTTTATACTGTTTCATTTGATCGGGAAACTGTCAATATTATTGATTATGTCGAGTGATTGTTTTAGAGGAAATAACTATATTGTGGTATTTTTGAATTATAGAGGAAAAAAATGAAATTAATAGAGAAAATATGTAATGACATATTTTTCTATTTTACCATTTATTATATTATTAAATCAATATTGACATATGTTAATATCTTGAGACTTTTAGTTAATTATTATTATTATTATTATTATTATTATTATTGTCTGTCTATCCAATCTAATTATAATTATTACAATTGAAAAGATGTAATATACATGTACACGTGTTTTAGAGACACATTCCGCCCGATTGGTGTTGGTGGGAAATCGATAAGTTAGATGTAATGTGTTTTAAATGTCTCGACAGTTATCAGGAATTAAGAGGTACTATTGTCGTCATATCGAGAACCGTTATCGTCGAGGCGATGCGAAGCGAGTGGCCAGATTACCACGTCGCGACGCTTTTCGACACAATCTGTATTCCTCACCGCGACCAAACGATATGTTTCTTGCGCTCGGATTTCGCGGCCGATCGATAGCTACACGCAAGCAGAATTTCAATTAAGGCTACTTTATGTCCGGCTCTAGAAAAATTGATAAACGCACTCGAATTTTCGCCAGAGTCGAAACTTCCATTTTTCTCTATTTTTAATTTCTCTTTTTTCTTTGTCATGTAAAATAATGTTTGCGAAATAAACGTTTGAAATGTAACGCTAACAGGATTGACAATAACAGGAATAACGGGAAGAATAAAATTATCGAATATGTAAAACAATCCGAATCTATATCGTTGCGAATAAAATCACTAAAATCTGATAAGTTATTGTAACGAGTTCATTGAATAAAGCAAATAAAATTGTTTGTCAAAATACCAACAATCAGATTAACGAAACAACATATTTCTGTTGTAATTTAAAAAATTCTGAAGAAATGATTTAGTAATAAAATTTTCTTATAATCATTTTAATGTTAATTTGATTCAAGGTTATTGAGTAACAGTGAATCAAGTATAAAGATTGTGATATAGGATTTTTATAAAACTATACTTTTGATTTTATCTTCCTACTATTTTTTATTACCAGTGGAATGTTAATTACGCAGAATTTATCAGTAACATCGATTAACGATGTTATTTATTGGCAATAAATGTCTCAGGATATTTCTGCAACTACTATAAACAGTTTAGACAAGAGTAATGAGGTCAACAGCGAAGTCTAGTCTCACGAATACGAAATGGCATTCAAACGAGTTTAAGCCTCTAACGTTATTTTTCTTCCCCCCCCCCATTTTCGTATACGTAATTTAATAGGTTATGATTATCTAGAACTTTTATTAAAGTCTATCTTCAGTCTTCCTGCGCTCGATAGTGAAACAATCTACCTAAACACATTTGAAGAAACTAATTTAGATTGTTCCCGATAAGCTTGTAATATCGATTTTCGTCGGTTATACTTTCCATGCATTATCTATAGTCATACCGAACGTAGTGTAGAATGCTTCGAAGAAATAGCGAGGGTTTTAGAGAACCATAACTACGAACATCGTTAGTTGAAATAGTTGAAATTCCACGAAGCAAAAGTTAATTATTTTCAAATATATACTATACCAGGAATAAAAACAAAAATACACCGTTTCGTGAAACTCGGCAATAATAATGGAACACGAAAAATCAATAGGTTATTTGCGGCTTTCACATTCCATAATTTATTCATAACTTCCAAATAACTCTATTTTATCCATTGTATTCGTATCAACTTTCGAAATTAAATTCAACCATATTAATTTAATTCCACAATTTTATTCCAATAATTCCAGTTGAATTTACATTCGAATAATCTTTATTAATTGCATAGAGAAGAATATGTAAATAAAATAATAGTAAGGAGGTTAAAAATAACTTTTATCACTGATATCAATCAGGTGGCAAGTGAAAGATGGTTTACATTTGAATTAGTGTAGTTCCAAGTTGGAAGAAGTGCGACAACCGACAGCTAATGGCCGTCCGATGGCTTGCTGTTATTAAATTCACCGAGCCAATCAATCGAGTGGCTTTCGGTATTCTCCGGCATTCTTCCCACTTTTAGCCAATAAAACCTGGCGGAACCAATTTTTCACGCGGCGATGTCGCAACGGATCGACGAGAAACTAAGTTTAATAGTTTTATTCATCGATGCGACGCCAATGAAAGTACAATGCTGGTGGTGGTGGTGGTGGCGGCGGGAGGGGGGGGGGGGTAAAGGGAGGGGGGTGGCATTATCAGTTTCTGCTGGCTCGAGAATTGACGTAACGTCGCACGGTAAACGTTCAGTCGTGATATGACGAAATAAGGCTATTATTCTACTTAAGTGTTTTATGGATTTTTCAATGAAGCTCGATAAAATTCCAATAAATATTTAAAAATGAATTCCATTGAATAAAATAATATTTAATAATTGTCGTGGTACTTTTAACCCGACTATAATAAAAAATTATTTCAATATGAAATAATAATCCTTCTCTATCGTGTAGCCAAAATATTTTTTATAATTCTATACACAAGTATTTTGTATCTCTCTTTTTTTTTCTCTATATCTATTTTACATATTCGTTTTACATGTTTTCCACTGACCCGTGTTTGGTCTTCCGCTTTGACATTGTGTCACCAGACGTCGACTGTCATAGGGCAGTGTTTTTTTTTTTCTTTTTTTGTAAATCTGGAAAAAATGTTTTTGAACGCTTTGCGTACGAAATGTGTGCGTCAACGTGACTTTGTATTTGTCAAGCGTCGAGAATAGAGGAGACAATGTAATTTCGTGTAATGGGAATTTTTCATCTTGCTGGTTAATTCTATTTCTGCAACTTCTCTCTCATGTACATTATATTTGAATTATATTTTTTAAAACTCATTTGTTTAGTTGTCGTTAGTAGAAGAATTAAGTTCGTAGTTTTACTTAGAAACTTGTGAGGCTAATATAATACTGTAAAATGTGAAATCCTAAAATCCCGTTAGTTCCATAGTTTTCATTCTCCTCGTCGTCGGTGCGATCCAATCGATGAAATCCAATAAAGAAGCTAATAAAACCCCGAGTCACATTATCCTCGACATTCAATTATCTTCGGCAAGATTTTCTCGCGGACGATGAGGAATGCTAATTCGTTTTGCAATATGTCGCGATACAGTGAAATTTCAACGGTGGATCGATCAAGTTCGTTAATTGGATTTTGTAAAACTGTTTCCTTTATTGCTTACACGTTCTTGATCCGAAAGACAAGATTATCAACCAATATCACAAGATTCTTGTATTTAAAACGAGTCAAAATAACATAACTCTTTGTGATAACTTGTACTTGTACTCGAATAGTGAAATATAATTTATGCTGCCTATTACTCAAATGAATATGTTAATTAAATTTAGATAGAAATATGTTATCGATAGTTTTACACATATCTTTCGAGCAATGTGATTTGGTATTAACTAATAAGTAACTTAAAAATGACAGAAAGTTGTCAGGTGGCGTTGATCAAATACAGATTTAACGATTGTCGATCAAAAACCTTGATAGAGATATCGTTAATAAATAGAGGACCTAATTGAAACTGATACGTCCCGTTGCACGGTTACGAAATAACCTGAATTCCTCGCGAACGAGCGGCTTATTACGCCTCCTTGGCGTGTCATTCGATAATTGTAGGATGGCGGTTCTTTAATGCCAAGTGCTATTCGCACGTATGGTAATGACAGCCTTGTTTCGCGTTGCGAAACCAGTGACAAATGTGCTCGAATGCAGATTTCAGCAAAATAATCGTGGAAATGCCGTTTGGCGTGGCTACAGTGAGTAAATAGACTCGTTTAGACCGGTGATTTCATTTCTACGACTTCTATGAACGCTTTCAAAGACCAGACTCGAAATTCACCATAGATAATAACGTTCGGCAGAAGAATTATGATAGTGTTTTTAAAGATGGAGTCCAAAGATAACGTTAATCGCAACAATTTTCTCATTTTTTCGATTTGATTTTATTAATATCATTTTCCACTACGATTCTTAGTAACAATTAATTGTTCATTCAACAGCTTTATTTTTAATTAATTATTGTGAGATACTTTTTAAGTGAGAATGCGATACGTCAATTAAATAAAGTAACTGTGTTAAGTTAATTATGTCAATTAACCTAATTTTTGTATGTTTTCAAAATATGCTACATCCTAATTCATTCAACTCCAAAAAAAGAACAAACTTATTTGTATTTAATTATTGAACTTTTAATTCTAGAATTTACACTATAAATGGAAATAATTCTATTCCAATTGTTTACAATTTTATACGTACCAAAGTTTTATCCTTCTCAAGTTGAAATTGTTCGCAGACCCCACTTCTGTTGTTTATCGATTGGCTTATTTACGAAGCGATCGCGCGATGCTTCCTTCGAGTATTATCGATTCTCTCGCGAATGCTGTAGATTTTTAACACACTGCTCCAAATACGAAACAGCAGCTATTTACTCAAAACAGCTTTTTCTCACCACCAAGTTAACTAGATTCACTATTTTACATCGAATTTCACTATTGTATATGAGAATAAAGTTCCAATTATATTCTAATTATTTTACACTGCGAATAATTGAAACAATTCTAATCGAATCGTGCATAATTGAGTATAATTCTGAATCGAGTAAAAATACAACCAATTCAATCAACTATTATCGATTTGTCGCCAATATGAAAATTATTATCGAATCTCGATGACATATCGCTTTTTTTTTGCCTCAGTGAAAATATTTCTCTGAAATAACACGAAAGATAATTGTCATAGTTTTTGGAGCGAGACAATTGAACAATCGTGATATTTCGATTACTACAAATATATTTTCTTGCTGTGTTATTAAATTACAATTGATTTGCTTTGACAATTACACGAATATAGAATCGTTAGATATACATATATATCAATAGATCAAAATTCGTGTATATTTGAAACTCAATTCTTTTAATGTACAGTCAGCTTTTATTATTCACGAATTTCGCCAGAGAATAATAAACGAATGCTTTAGAATACGAAATGGAGATGGAAGGTTTGAAAATGTATGTCGATCGATGATTCGCATATATGAGTAACTGTGTCGCAATGAAAGGAAGACATATATTCAATATTTGCATCTGACTCAAAGACAATCTTCCTTTCTTTTATTTTCATCGAAAAAATCCAATTCTTCGTTTATGCCGTTAAATGTTTTCTTATCGTTGTTAATGAATATTTCGGATCCTTAAAGTTACGATTTCACTTAATTTACGAACTCTTCGTCAAAATTTTGTAAAATAGAAAATATTTCGTTTATATTAATCTTATTCATTCATAAATTCGAATTATGGAATTAAAACCTTAAATGTTAAACAGTCATCGGATCTTAATGCAACTATGAATTTGATTGTTAATATAAAATTGCTCGGTTCATTTTTCAAAGATGTAATATATCTCTCTGACTTTTATACATCGTATGAATAATTTAAGATTCTTTTTCATTAATTATTTATCATTTTTTTAGAGACAAACACTATAAACTTTTGAATATCTCGTATAAAAGTCTTCGGTCAGCTCATAAGATACTCAACTATCGCATACTATTAATCGAAAATACTTTATTTTCTGTCAAAGCAAAAAATTGTTGGATTTATCTTGCATTTCGTTTTCTATGCAAATTCTTTTTCTCTATCTATCTGTCTCTCTCTCTCTTTCTTTCGTGCTTCATTATAAATAACGAATTAAGGTAAATCAATATAATAAGAATTGTAGTTGTAGTCGCGATTCGAGTGGCTCATGGAATAAATATGGTACTTGGTAGTTAATTGCTTAATTCCAAAGAGAAGAACAAAGTCCCTGGAATAACGATTCCAACCTTAATTGCATCTTATTTAGTTTATTGAATCTCAACTGCTAGTATTGAAATTGGTTCCTTCTTTTTTATATTTTTTTTTTTAACGTTTATTGGAGCAGACGTCTTCGCGGTGACCTCCTTAGAAAACGATCGACTAAAATCAGCATTGAAATTAATCTACAATATTTCATATGAATAATATCGATATTATTTATTAAGTAACCATTGAAAATTGTTTCGAACACTTTTCCAAATTCATCATATTATACAATATACATGTAGATAGATATTTAATAATTCTTATTAAAGTAATAGAATTCTCTATTAACCGTGAATGATAAATTGGCAAACGTAGATTGCATTGCTGTATAGTACTTCTATAATATACATGTATCTATGTTATGTGCTTCCTCAAATTCTCATACATCCTATCCTGTTCGAATAACTGAGGTTTTGCTGTATACCCAAATAGCATGCCATTAGAACACACCTCATTATCATCATCATTGCGCAATTGGCAGCCTCAACCTCGCCACACTGTAACTGCTACTTCGACATATACATACGTATTACACAATTTACGTAAGCCTCGTTCTGTCCGCGAAGCAGTAATTCAAATGGTTTATTCGCAAAATTACACCTGACAATGAGATTACAAAGATTATTAGTTAACAAAGTTGTTCTAATTATTATTACGGTCGATTATTTAATATCGAGAGTAAAGATACTTTGAATAGAATCTACTTGAATCTATACTTATACAAAATGTATGATTTGACCTGTTTTATTATTTATTTATTTTATTTTAGTAATACTATAGTATTATACTACTATATTATTAGTATAATAGTATATATTTGAAAGAGATTTAATTTGAAGAAAATAGTTTCAATTTCTGATAATTGAAGGATAATTGAATTTGAGCAATAAACGTAAATACTTTGCATTCTATAGTAGCAATTGTTATCTTTGTTCATCGACTCGGTGAATCGATTGTATCCCCTGCGATTTATGAAGGAGTATTGGCCGCGTGTATTTGGGAGAACGCGCTTTTTTTCGAGCTCTATTCGGGGCAGGTCTCAGTGGTCGCGACTGGAATCGATTCGATTTATTTATTCGACTGGCTTTATAGCCACAACCCACCACTCTCGTCTCCCCTCGTCGAGTCTCTTCCCTCTTTACACCGTTTATACCTGTCGCGTGGACATCCATTTCAATGGATTCTCCTTCTCTCTTTCTCTTTCTCTTTCCCTTGTCTGGGATTATTAATTCTTTCTCATTCGTTTTGTAAATTCTCACGACGAAAAACTATTACAATATTGTATAGGAAATTGGGAAATTCGAATTTATTCTTATTTATTCTTATTTATATTCCTAAAATACTATAACAATCCTTGCTGGGTATAAATTTGAAACACTTTGTATAATTATGTTTGTTTTTTTTTTTTTTTTTATCGAAATGAGACCAGTATACATATATGTATACAGAATAGATTGATACAGGATGAAAACTTGACACGTTGCAATCTATCTGACAATACGTGGCAATTGTGATAGTTTCTTTGCACAGTACAGTTGTAATTGATACTTTGAGCTAAATCAAGAAAGTAACGGTAATTCCGTGTGTAGGCTGATGAACGGAAATGAGTGGTAGGCGGTTTTGAATAGTAAATCTAACACCTATTCTAATTATACAAGTTTATCTGTGAAAGTATATTTTCCAAAGTGTTCCAAAGTATCATTAAAATATTTTCATCTTAATTACTCTCGAATTTAATTAACAATCTCACGAAGATTCTATTTTTAACACTCGTATTATTAACAATTTAAATGATTTTTTTGGGAAAAAGGCAACAAGTCATAATAAAAATTCTTTTGTTATCAAGTTGGTGCCTTAAAGCTAATTTAAATGAAACATAAGATTGTTTAATATGAAATTTCGTGATTGTAGCATATTCCAAATAATTTATTGTGACTTTCATATTATTTGTAATCTTGAATATATTTCTTGAACTGTGCACAGTAGAAGAAAATTGCACGTAAGCTGCACGTATCTGAGTGAGTCGTAAAAAAAAATTGGATATTAGAACGTATGCTACAGAAATTGGAGCACACGCAAAAAAAAAACAGTTGAATCTTGGGGACCAATTTCATGGCTACGAAAGGTTTTTCTGTTGAAAATAGATTCTCACGTAGTCGAATGTTCTCGAGACTTCTACAATTTAATTTAACTCGAATTCCTTCGACTGGCAAATTTTCCTCGATAATGAATTTTCTGTTTAAAATTAACGATTCAATTTTACACTATTCTCAGTTATAGTTAGATTGTATAGTTTCTCCAGAATAATTTAATTCTATCTATCTAATAATCTAATTTCTAAATCTCTTTTTTCCACAACAAATAATCAACAACAAAAGAAGATCATTGTTCTTTCTATTGAAATTAGAAAATACAATTGAATTTTGTTGTGCATACAATTGTGTTATAAAAGTCCATAAAAATTACATTTATTCCAATTATTTTTATATTCTGCATTATTCAAAAGTTACTTTCAACTTGGCCGAAACAAAAGCTTTTCATTGTTACCCGAACGAGCTACCGTAATTAATGAAAACAGGTTTTTATTCATTATGATGGTTATTCGATCGTTTGTAAAATTTGGATAAACCAGTATAATTAATATGAAGGGTAGAAAAATAGAAATGAAAATACTGGTGGAATGTTTTTTAGATATTTTTTTTTTTTTTGAAAGAGACATTGTAGAGTCAAAAAGCGATTTTCGTTACGGTGCGAAGTTGGAGGCTAGCTTTAAAATCGCCGGCAGTGAATTTTCATTACTCTCGCTCAGCACAAAGGAGAATTTATAGCATTCAGCGGAACAAAGCCTTTACAAGTATTTACATGCTCCAATTTAGCTTTTGTCTCGTACACATACACGTACACGCGTTACTAAGAATCTCTTTTAAAATCGTTATATCTCGAATGTTGCTTTTTTTTCCATACCGCTTTATTTATGTCCGTTACGAAAGATTCTTCGAGGTTTAAACGTAGCACGATTTGCAAAGAGGCTCTAAGTATTTTTCAATGTTGGTTAAAATTTATTTAAATCAGACAAATTTATTGGAATAATTTTTCGTGGAAATGTAGAGCGAGCGATTTTTTTTCTTTTCTTTTTAATCACGTATTTGTAGGTGAAAGTAAAATCTGTGTATTCCCTACAATAGCTTATCCAGCTTTCCCTGACAAACAGGGTAATTTATCGTTCCGCAATTAATTAAAACTGTGTCAGTCTCCTTAATTAGAAGTACAACAGGTCTATCTGCACCTGAAATTGGGACGTGTTTACAATTAGGACGGTCTTTAACGAAGCAGATACTTGAAAATACCAAATGTCACCTCGTTATTTCTGCTAATGTTACGATACGAAAGATCGCTATATATTAAAAATTTCTAGAAAAGATCAAACTTTCGTGTTAACAATAATTCGCATTTTCTCTTGATGCTTTGACTTAAGATTGAAGTATTATGAAAATAGATAGTATTAAATTGTTTAGGATTGTAAAAGAATAATTTAATATCACTAACTATTATCGATTAGTAATTATTCCAATTATAAACGTAAAATCGTATAGTTGGATAAGTTAGTCGTGGAAATAAACTAGCGAAAAGCATTGCCGAAGGTTGAATTGGTTAGTCGGCACTAAACAAGGAAATAAAGAGTGATTATAGCGAAAGAAAGGCGATGTGGCGCTCGAGACCCAATTATGCGTGTCGAGGCAACACGAAGAAACCGGTTCCATTTTCAGAGCCATCTGCAAGGTGACTTCTGATCAACTCCGAAGAGCTCTAGTAGTCGGGAGTTTCGACGAAATCACGTTACCCTAGAGTCTTCTCCTTTTATTGCCAATAAACTTCCGTTCTCTCTTTCTCTCTCCCTCTCTCTCTCTCTCTTTCTTGTGGCAGGAGAACCTTCCGCCAGAATAATAACGACACTGACCCTAATCTCTTCTGCCAGGTAATAAGCCCCACTACCGAAAACTTGCCTCCTTCAGGTAGATAAGGGACTCATCTTCAAATCGAAACAAAGATAATTTCTTCTTTCCTTCGATTTATTTATTTATTATTCTTAGATTACTTATCTTATTAATTCTTATAATTATGATGCAAATACATTTTTGTACAACTGATTGAGCCTCTAATAACTATAAACATTTAATTGATCATCGTAATTAATAATTAATAACTCATGATGGTTTTCTTTAGCAAACAATAATCGATAACGTAGACTTTGTAACAATTATTTATAAACGTAATTAGTTGTAACTATATTTCATTATAGTTGTAAAAATGTTTTTTTTTTTTTTCATAAGTTTTAGTTATGAATTTTGGAAATTTTTCATTAAAATGTTATTTTTGGTTAGAGGCGATATTGTATATGCCAATTGAATCGTTGCAAAATGAGAATAGCAATTGGGAGAACGTATTAAGTAATTCTGTTTCATTCGGCTACCAATTACGGTATGATTGACATTTGCCATTAATGTACACAGCTGACTTATAGTCGTTTCTATAAATAATATGATACATCATATAATAACGTATCGTTCGATCTTCGTGTGTTAATATAAAATGTATTGAGGTAAAGAGGCCGTGGCGAGAAAGATCAAGAAATTTTCACTAGTGAACAGAATAAAGTACAGTAAGTTCCAAGATCATTTATTAATTTTAGATCTTGTTACTACTTGCATTTGTCTTTCAATGTTCTCTAATATTTAACAATTACATTCGAAAACTATGATTTGAATATTAAGAATATAATATTTTACAAAATGTATTTTTTCTTCAATTAAATTAATGTTGATTGTGGAAGAAAGCTTCATCAGTGAAAAATAAGAAAATACATTTATACTTGAATCCATTTAATTATTGTTAATTATTATCTAATTATTATCATCAAATTTGATTGATTTAACATTCTCTATACATTGAATTTTATATTCTGATAAATAAATTGATTTCTGATGTTTCAAGTTTTTTTTTTTCAAAATTATCATAATTCTTGATCTAGAATTAAGCATACTTGGAACGGTTTACTCTCAGTCTCGAAGGAATGTCGTTATCTCGAATTCGCTACTAAACTCTAACACAAGATGCGTGCAAAAAAGAAAAAAGCAGATGCTGACCGAGCCAAACTGATGTGAGTCATGCTCTCCCATATACATTTCACGCAGCAAATACGCACGATTCGCGTAGCCATACATACACATATGTGTGTATCAACATGAGAGCTTCGAATCGCAGTTATTATTCGTATCCTTTCGAAATCTCGTTCTCCGAAAACGTTCAATTGGTTCCCCAAGAATTTCCCCTCTCTGGGTCCGAGTTTTATTAATGGAGCAGAGGGTCAAAGACGATCAATATGTATACTGAGTCTCCTAGAAACTAATATAAGACGCTCGTATCTCGTGTTAGCCTCCCATGGGGCTAAAGTTTTTCTGATTCGCCAAAGTTAACTTTGAAGAAAAGATCGAACGATCCAGACTAACTTTGCAAACGATCCATTCACTTCAACAATAGAGATTTATAGTAATAAAAAAGAAACGTGGTACATTATAAGTTAGTTTAGGATAAAGTAAGTGGCAGACGAAACAGTTTTCTAATTTTATTTAATTCAACGAATTTGGTAAGTTTGGAGAGTTAACTTGTAAGTGAATCGTAGAATGAGTTGGTGGAATAAATACATATTTAACTGGGAGTAAGTTGAAAGCGTCAGATGGAAACCCTTGGTAAAAGTAGCACGGTGGCTTGGGAACTGTAAGGGTCGAATATATTCCTAGGGCGCAGGTAGAAAACGGATTCTCGAGAAAGAAACTATTTCAATAAATGTGACTGGCTTTAGAAATGTAATGGAAACAGTAAATTTCAACTCTGATAGTCATAGCTATATGAATAATGCTTGGAAATCTCTCTTTTTTTTTAACTCATACGATTTCTACTTCTAATTTTCAAAATATTATATTTAACATTTAATCATAGCCTACGATTACAATCAATCAATTGCCACTAAATATAAAATAACTATCGATAATTATTATCAAATTGTTAGTTTTTTAAAAATAGTGTCAAGTACAATTGTTAACAATATTGCAATTCCCACTTTTTATTCCAATTTTTATTGAGACAAATGATAACCATCTCTAAAAATGTTTTATAAAAATTCTTATAAGTCAACCAGTGGAAGTCAGATGTCGTTCTTTCGAAAAGAGAATTTTCCAAAATTCACTCGCTGGATCCCTAAGGGAGCTTCCAAACAGTCCAGCTGTTCCGCGTTGTCGACGAGCCAAAGAGCATTTCTATCCCACAATCTCCAGTGTGCGGGACTCACGTACCTGAGTCAAATTCCACGAATACACTCTCCCTCTGTATACCATCATACACAACAGCTAGAGAGTGAATTCATGTTGAATCAGTACATATTATTTCATAGTGTAGAAGTTAGTGTATACACGAGACCATAATCGCAGCGCAACGAAACACACTGCTTTGCGCAGCAGGGAGCCACTGTCTAGAGTGGGGATATCGAGAAACAGTGCGAGAAGTGGGGATTGAAGTAGTGAAGTAAAGAGAGAGAGAGAGAGAGAGAGAGAAACTAACCAAGCAGTGGGACCCTCCGCGTGGTCTCGTGTGTGCACGATTCTTAGCGTGCACGTGTGGTCACTTATTAAAGGATTCCTCACACCAGCAGGAACATGCTTCTGTTGAGCCTTCTACAAGTTTTTCTTCTCTCTAATTGGACCTAATTGAATCTTTCTTCTCTTACTTTACACTGGTGTGTCTACTCGGGGAAAACTAGTGAAACCAGTATTTCCGTTTACCTTGAAAATTCTCGGGTAAAGATTGATAATGACTGGTAATAATCTCTCGCGATAAAGGAACCAGCTGGATGGGTAGAAAGATGACGCTTAATATCTCTTGCATCGTTATTATGTCCACACATACAGCAAACTTGTATAGATAAGAGACTATGTTAGTTTCGGTAAAGAATATTATAGTTACTATTAATGTATCGATATAATTTTAATGAGAATAATGAAACAATATTGATTTTCTTGGAAATTTATTTTAAAATTGTTGCAGTAAATAATGTAATAATTATTTACAATTTTATTTGGAAATTAATTATAGGCATTTATTATGTATTTCTTTTGCAAGTTTTTTTTCCTTCATCTAAGCATATTGTAAATAACTTGTTGCTGATTCACTGTAGAAAAGATAAATAGTCCTTCCTTTCTATAATAAAATTCATCGCGTTCTTTTGTGCGAGATCTGCGTGCGAATACCTGAGCGAACACGTATGTGTTCTCTTTTTCTGCTTGTTTTTCATCTTCCGAACGTGCAATGGAAATACTTTTGGTGGCTTTGTTATTGGAGAGGAATACCTGAGTGAATTCGAGAGTCGGATGGCAACCGTTATTGGTTTTCGTAATGTGTATTCTCACGTAGTGTTATTTCTTCTTGGTCAAATCTATATACTTTATCGAAATTTGGCAGAATATTTTTTATTCCAATTTCAAAGAAACCAATTGTTTCGAGAATAAATATCACATAAAAATATTTATACGTTATAGAATTTTGTAACGTGTTAAATCATTTATAGAATAATTATTATAATATTATTATTCTCTGTGCTTTAGAAACTATTTCAGATAAAATGAATTCCCCTAGCTCATTAACCATTATCTTCGAGCACAAAGACATTTCAAGTATTTCCTGCAGATGTTCTACGATGTTCTTGAATTCTATAGTTCCATGAATAACTTTGATCATATTAAGATTCTCCGTGGACAGATATTAATGGCTATTCGGCAGAGTCGACTTATCTCGTAGAGGTTCGGCAACTGTCTTCTAATGTCTGCTCACTAAAGGGTAAACTATTTCGAGTTTCTGGAATACGTGAAAAAAATCAGAGAAAGATTTGCCCAGGCATTCGTTCCTGTCGCACAAAAAACCTTCGTAAAACGAGTTTCATTTGTGAGTTCTGCGGTGGTCCTTTACATAAGGGAACGTGTTTCGAGCGACCCGGTGCGGCCCGACGTATAATACTACTCGAAAAAGACACTGAGTCGACGCTTTTTATTGGTATACTGCGCCAGCGCTTTTACCACCGGTTATTACCTTATTGTACGCTCGAGGATTATTTTACCCCTTTTGTCACACGCATTTCCTATTGCACTTGTTTCTTTTGAATATTTTAGCTCTACTTTTTTTTATATAATTCGATACTACTTTAACATATTATTACTGTACTACTTTAAGTAATTCTATGATTACAAATTATCAATTAAAATTTATGATTAATGGAATTTTTGGAATTTCAAAAATCAGAGTAGAAATTACTTCAATATATTTTTCGACCAGTCATAATGAAATTGTTTATCTCGATTTATAATAAGAACTTTTCAACAATATTTTGAGACTATTAATTTTTGAAGGAATTATTATTATATATAACACGTTTTTTATATTATAAATTAGTAGACACGTTTATATTGATATTCTCTTTTTAGTCGAATTTCCAAAAGTTGAAAGCAAACATTTTTTTGACACCCTGTATAGTGATTACGCGCTGCTACGGGAAACTGAATCTCACGCGGGAGACAACGATAGTGTCAATGCACTAAAAACCTCGACACGAAATTTAGCGATACGATCGAGAAACTTCTGACACGCTTTGAGAAGCAGCAATATCTAGGCGAATTGAATTCCAAATAGCGTTCAATGGATTATGGAATAGGTGGGGAAACTAACGAAATTCTTTAATGGATGTATATACAGTGGGTCAAAAAAGTATGGAAAGGTTTTACTTGTTCGGTTCATATAATTTAATATCTATGAAATATTATTTGTCGAGTATTAAATTATCGGAGAAGATTATATCTGAATTTTGTAAAACTAATTGAACGATTATTGAAATTCCAATTTATATTCCTTTTAAGCATTAACTTTAAATCTCCTTTTCACTTTAATAATTAAATCCTCCAGTAGACTAGATAATTGTTACAATAAAACGATTAAAAAATTAATAAATTTAAGAATTGTTCGATAATATAAAATCCATTGAATCTCAATCTTATAAGTTTTTCTCCAAATTTTCAAATAATCATTTTGGCAGTAACAATTGCAAAAAACATTGTAAATTTAATTCTTCGCACGTAAACAAGTCACTTTAATCTCAAAATCTCTTTGTACTTGATTCCAAAAAATTATCCAAAATGTATAGAATATTAGTTTCGACACCATTATGTAAAGGATAAAGGAAACACTTGTGCGCACGTAAGTAGGAGTTACTTAAACGCATGTTCACTTTCCACGTTGACAGAAATATAAAACACATGCAACGTGTCTCAAAGTCAGTCTCGCTATGTCCAGCGAGAAAAGCCAACTCTATAGTGTTGTTGGCGCGTTCGTTCGGGTGGGAGTAAAATCGTTGATGAATTCAAATGTTATTATCCGTTGAACGTAGTTTCTTGCGCACGGCCAGTGGCACTGTGCCGGCCGGAACAGCACGAACCACTTATCGAGCAATCTTGTTAAATAATGAACACGCCGAGCGGGTTATTGGACTCGAAGTATTGTACGGATTTGCCAAATTATGCCCTCTATACAAACCTGAGATGATTTGTGGTCTGAGTGGGTTGTAGAAAGCGTCAGAATAATCCAGACCATTTTATTATCAGCCGCAAGAAAAAAAAAAGAAGACAAAACGGAGAAATTAATCTTATTCATATTTTTTTAATATCTTTACCATTTTTTAATATTTAATATTATACAACTTGTTCTTCTCATTTCCTTCGTTCCTTATAATTACGCAGATCCATATTATACATTATTTATACGTTTATAATTGTTTATAAGTCATGATGTACATATATCTATGTATGTATAATCGTATAATGTGGTGATTGGTTTTAGAGTTTTAATCGATCAATGTCCCAACAATGAGAAATATCTCAGCCGTGTAATACTGTAAATACAGCTAGATTCGAATTAGACCCTTACATTAATGCGTTTCCGATTAAACACCGTAACAACTAAATTACTAAACCTCCTCGCTACAGCATAATTGTTAATGTCGATCAATATTATCTCGTGAATTTATAATTAAACCCTTCGCACAGTTCGATTACTACTAATTCCAGATTATACATTTAATTGGTCAAATTGCATATACACTATCCATAAATTTCCTATCTATTGTTTTTACCAAATTCAATTTCGTCGCACATACGTTTTGCTTCAAATATAGTTCTTTCAAAATTTCAGTTGAAACGCAATTAACGTTTCTCACTTAATAATCAAAGCCATTTGCAAAGACACAATTTCATTCGCAAGAGTCTAGAGAATTTTTTGCAACAATTACGAATTCTAAAACTCAAAAATAAGTCAACTACGATGAGAAAAATAAATGAACTAATTGGAGCTTGCGTGTTATTTCTTTCGATAAAAATCAATTGCAAATTACTAGGAATGTTCACCGGACATTATTATGCTATTAACGTTTTGCTTGGTAAGGATCGAGTGGTAGCTTTCTAAAACAAACCTTGGTTAGCGAAGAGATATACACATATACATGTATATGTTTCTCTGGTATCGATTGGCGAAGCAGAATAAATCATTCGCCTAACGGAGTTCTATCTACCTCGTTCACGGGATAAAATCGTGTAAAACTTTTTTCTTCACATTTTCCTGTCGAATCTTTTCTATTTCTCCTCTGCCGTTAAATAATAATAACGAAGCAAACGGGGCAACGTTTGCATTGTCATTCGCTTTTCGAGTTTGCTAACGTCCAAAACGGAGGATTATTTACGTTCTACATTCGAGTAATTAAGTGACAAATAAACACACGAGTGTATGGCTTATATAAATCCCAATCTGCGTCATAACCTTAAAATGAATATTTACTGAAATGCTAATGGCAATATAAATCACTGTTATGCCATCATTGTTTTCTAAAATCATAACTGATGCAACTGCGTTAAGGTTCGTGTATTTTTTCCAAAACACATTTTTTTTAATGTCTTATAGAGAATCGAGCAAAATATGGATATAAGAAATTAATATAAAAATAATAGAGATACGATTGATCAATGTTCTATTATCCAATGAAGGAAAAGAGTGTTATTTATGAAAGTTTCTTGAATTGTAAGTTATTCGGAAGCTTAAAAGTAGCATTATCGTGTATATGAATACATAACCTAACTGAATGACCTAACTAAACCTCATAACCTAACTAAATGAGACCCGTGTAATATAACCACGTATGTAATTTCAATACTCTGATAAAAATCTACCAAAGAACATTATGTTCGAAGGTGTCTTAACTGCATTCTTTTCTTCGAACGAACCGCAGTATCTTTTTACGGCAAATTCCTTTTCTTAAAGCAATATAAATTCTATACGTTCGATTCCCTAAAACCTAACCTAACTACCAAATACAACTTACCCTATTTAATTATACAGAAGATATTCTCCACATGGATAAAAGAAGAAAAAAAATGCTTTAAAATTATAAGAAATCTGTGTAGAGTTAATTAAGGTGATAAGTGACACCTCGAGAATACGAGTAATCTTGTCGAAACTCCCGATGAAGATCATCAACTGTAATCTCTCGTTACCGTGCGCACGTTAACGTCCTTTACTCTATCTCGTGTTCTTCCAGTGAGTCACCGCTTCTGATGGCAACATTAAAGTGGTTAGTAAAACTCATTCGGCGAATGCCAGAGTGGGAGACGCTTTCCGTGCGCCGGTGTTTGCTTCCGTTTGAGAGAAACGTTGTTTTGGTGGTGGGGGAGAGGAGAACAGCGTGATGTAGGTGAGCCATGGATGGAGAGAACCTTGAAAATGGAGGGGATGAACTTGGTGGCCCGAGGGAGAGGACAGAACTTATAAAAGGAAATGTGTGTGCGACAATAACAACAACAAAGTGTTATTAAAAATGAGAATGAAAAACTTTCACTTATTTTTAATTATTCATTGTTATTATTATTTATTATTATTATTATTATTATTATTACAATGAAATAAGTAACTTATGAAGTAAAAAATTGGAATTATTAATTGAATGAAATTAATTAATATTGTCCTCGAGATTCAATTAACGTGGAACATTATACATATTACGTATCGATAAGTCGAACTGGCTTCCACTTGTTTGGATTATTCCCGATATTAATCAAGCGGTTTTATTTCCGACATGCAATCCTACAATCCCGAATACAACATATACCACTTTACAAGATTAACATTCAACGATATCCTTGCATTCTGTCACCGAGCAAAATTATTCTTCTCGTATTTACATCAATTTTTTGCAGACGTCCCATTACTACGCCCGGTTGACCGCCACCGGCGTTATGCAGTTGCCGCGAAACACTTTTTATTTGCATATTCATAAATTCACACCAGTGCCTTTTTTCGTCGTAGAACATACTCAATAAAATTACGTAACAAAGCGTGACTCGATCGTTTTTCCTCCAAAATTCATTAATAATTATTCCTTCTATACTTTTTCCTCTTTTTTTTTTTTTATTGTTAGTTAATAAACCGAATTGTATTTCCATTAGAACGTCACCGTTCTTTTTTAAGATCCACTTTTAAAATTTAGATACGCTAAAAATGTTTATTAATTCATTCGGATATAACCGTTCCGAAAATGTATGATTTAGATGACTTTCATTGGCAGTGACACGCGTAATATGCTGATTTTAGAGCACGGATGATAGAGACTGACTTATAGAAAAATTCGTATATCAAAATGATTCGAGCTAAGATTCCAATCATTAATAGCACTGCACTGTTGCTCGTAGCGGTATTCTCTACACTGTACATAATTGGCCGGTAAGAAACAAGCGAGCAAGCCTTCGTTCATTTCATAGTCCAGCACGGCAACGCTAATTGCATAATAGACTCAATCTATTGTCCTGGTAATTGAGTATTAAGTGAAAAATGTTTTTCGTACGGTGATACGTGGAATGTGAGGTTCTTTGTATACACGTTGTATGTTGTATGTAGACGCTGGGAATACCTGTCTTGGGGACTAATGATCGTTCCAAGGTACTGTTAACCTTTCCACGGATTAGAAACGCGCTTACTTGCTGCTCTGTTTTCCGTCGGTGTACTCGCAGACTTGCTCTTGTGAGAGACTTAAAGCTCTGCAACTTTGGAACAGATTGAAGTACATATTAAACTCGTTTGGAATGTCATTCGTTAATCACTCTGTTTTCTATTTTATTTAGTAATACAATTTAAAATAGAAATCATTGTATTTAATTTTTCTTCTTAGCTACATTTTTTATGATTATTCTTAATGTTAGACATTTTACTAACATCTACTTACTTGCGAGTATGTAATACATAGAATATTCCCATTTGCGAAATTAAAAGGCCAGGGGAAGTTAGAGCAAAACAGATAAGAGTATATAGCAGCAGTTTTGAATGAGCCATATACATGTACACATACGTAGAGATAGATAGATAGATATAGAGAGAGAGAGAGAGAGAGAGAGTGTACACGTAAAAGTGTACGTTCTATTCACTGGTAGGATTCGAAGTTAAAACGTATCCTTTGTATCGATGAATAGCGCTACTTATCCAGGAGGACTGATTCACAAAATTCCTCGAAAGACCTCCTTTCTCCTCTCTCTCTCTCTCTCTCTCTCTCTCTCCCTCTTCCTATCTTCATGGAATTTCTTCTCAATATACATATAGATATAGATCTCGCTTGATCCTCGAATTGATGCGCTTCAATGAATAATACTGCCTATTTAATATTCATTGCTCATTTTTCTCTCCCATTAGAGACATTTTCCTCATTCTAATTTATTCGTTTTACCTCGTTCAGTTCTTTCCTCGCGAATTGTATGCGCAATTATGTGCTATTTACTGACCTACATCTTTTTTTCTCAACTTATTGCACATTGGCCTATTGGAAATTAATAGACGGCGCATTTAATGTGTGTTGTAATAATCGGAGCAATCTGTGAAATCCTATTTAAACAAAGTTCATTAATCAAGACACGATTCGCGTTTGTGGTATTAAACGAATCATTGTCAACTATAGCATATTTCAATGAATTTTTAATTTCAATGATTAAAATAGATTCGATTCAAGAGGCGAAGCAAAAAGATGAAAATAATTCGAGATATCTGAATATTATATTTTTAGTAATAAACGTGAAATTAATCTACTTAATATTCGCCTATTTATAAAGTTCAAAGTGTAATTGAATTGCATTTAGAAACAAAGAGAATAATGATAGAAAACTGCAAAGATTTTCAGCTTTTCAAAAGTAGATTAATAGTCTCTCTGTGGTTGTATAAAAAGTGGTCTGAGCTATTTCAGTTGTAAACTACGTTTTGTTGGGAGGTAGCGAGCTTCATTTTGGCTCTTACTACTAGTCCAATTATTTCCATTGTAAATAATCGCGGCCGACTGCGCGATCGATATCTCTCTTACTCCACTCGAAGGAAGCGGCTGTCGAATAATGAATGGAATTTCCTCGGGTTTCTCAACGAAACAGTTGCGCTACCTACCGTGAAACTTTAGAAGAAAAAAGTTCTCGTTGGTATAATTTCGCTTTTTCGGTTAATTATTCACGAAATCGTAGAAACACAATGAAACCTAAATAAATAGATTGTTCAAGAAGTGAAATAACTTTTTACAGAAAATAAGATTCGACAATTTCTGTTATCAATGATTGTTTAGATAGTTGAGGCTAGATTTCTATTTCGTAGTAGATAATTAATACAGTATAACGAGGTTATCGTGGAAAATATGATTCTATGTCAAGAAGTAATTCTATGACTATCAATTCTATCTTCTTCGCCACGAGAAACTTGATATCTGTGAGCAACTGTAAATGTCAAGCTAAGAAGAACTGACTGGTACAAATGAAACTCAAGTTATTCTTAATTTTCAGAAATTACCAATTATAATTATCTACCAATATTCTCTTACTATAAATTAAATACAATTTCTATTCTAACTTTCTTTTGATACTTCAAAAAATTCACTAATTACAATAATAATAATAAACACATCAATCGAATCTTATAATTTAACTATTACTTTAACGTTACGTTATTTACCAACGTACAACTATATACTGTTAAATAATTCTTGACTAATAGTAGAATATTTAAAGAAAATTTATTATGGGCTAAAAAATAGGTTCGAATGAAATACAGGAAAAAAAGGAGACGACACAATGGAAAGTATATATAAAAATATATAATCATATATTAAATAAATACTATTGCACAGAAAGCAATTGAAGAAGAGATTATAGTTAAAAACATGGTTAGCTGCATAAAGAATGATAGTACATTTATCCAGTAATCTTAATGGACGGAGAAAAAAAAAGGGAGCTACGAAAAATTTTTCTCGAGTAAAATCTGCTGTGGGAGAGGAAGTATGCCGCGAGCCGAAAGCCTTAGAAGCACTCGAAATACACGAGTCGGAAGAAAATGAACGCGGAGTGGAAGCTCAAAACAGATTCCAAGGGACGAATAGCAGCAGTCGGAGAAAGTGGAAAATATTTGGGACATGTAAATACTCGTTTGCAGATGTTGCGTAATATCGAGTGATGAGAATCTCGCAAAAAAATAAAGAAAACTGAACTAATATTTTGCCAATTTTTCATGCGAATAGTGCTTCGTTAAATTTTGCTTGAAAATATTACTCGTATAATTTGAAATAAAATGTTTTTTTTTTTTGCTGCACAGTTTTTACTGACAAATAAATCTTCAATCAGTTAAAGGAATGTGACATGTCAATGAAGATAGATCGAAACAGGGAGTGTGTCCGTTTTAGCTATAAATTATCTAAGAGAATTCGTTTGTTGGCTCAAGTGGTAGAATGATCGATTTAGTGGTGTTAAAAGGTATGTTGACTAGTGACAGCAGCATTCTATCTTTTGTTTCGTATTCTAGCAGTAAAAGGGTCACTCTCGAGACTCGCGATCGCTTAAAGCGTTACTCGAATGCCTCTTTTTGATTTTATATAACGCTCTGTGGTCGGCCAAAGCGAGTCTCTAATGAGGCGATCCGCTCTCGCGACTGTAATGATGCATCGTAGAACTATGAAACTTCGTTTCAGTCTAAATTCAATCGAAATTATTCACCTAAACAATTCTCATCTTTCTACTTTTTAATTTTTACAATTATAATCAGTTTTCATTAATTCACACTAATATTCAAAAATTCGAAGCTCTATTATAAGAATTATTATATAGTTTCGAAAATAATACCAGTATCATAAAAAATGTTAAAAACTCCTTCATTTTTAAGAGGCGTTCCAAATAATCTTCAATTCGAAATTAGTTCAAGTATCTTGAAATATTTTATCTTGTAGCAAAATACGAATCAAAACTATATCAAGCGAATTTAAAAATAAATTTTTTACAATTATACTCTTAATTTAAATTCAGAAAATTCAATAGAAAACAACATATAAAATAGATGGAAAATCATTTAACGATATTCGTTTGTAAAATAGCCACAATTAAATTCGTTAATACACATCGAGTGGTCGATCTATCATTCAGAAAATATCTCGCACGAGACACCTCGATTATAATGCTCCTCTCATACGACGCGTTCCGTATCGGTCAGAGTGTTAGTCTGGCAGCTAAATCTATATTTAATACTTTTGAAGAGCGCAGTGGCGATGCGCGCTGTGTGTCCGGTGGTTGGTTTCTTGGTGAGCGGTATAAAGAGAAAAGGGAGAGGAATTCACTAATGTAAGACGCAGAGGTCGTGGGCTGTGTTCGCTTCTTTACCCGATTAGCGTCCTCCTTCGCTGCTCTCGGGGAACCAGTTCCCCGAAGAGCAATTACAGAAATGAGACGGTATTTCATTTCGCAGTTAGCTTGCCCTACCTTCGAATTATAATTTCGCGTCTATTCCACCTACTCGAGAAACTTCTTTTCCCTTTATATATATATATATAATCTTTTGTCTTTCATCTAGTTTTTCCTTTTGACTCGCATCGTTTTGCTTTCTCTATCCAACTTTTCCTTCGCTACGAACACAAAATCTGTATTGTCATCGTTCTCACCCAATGGATGAATGGAATGAAGCTGCAAAGCATCGTCTATGCGCATGCGCCTGAGCGAGAGAGAGAGAGAGAGAGAGAACGACAGCAACTATACACATAGCTTGCAACATTAACGTGATTAAACTTTGCTAAATATATTTCCCGTGTAAATAATGTACATATTTTGATATTCCGTTGAATTATTTAACTTCTAAAATGAGAGATATTATTGCATATGAAACTTAATATAAGCAGTAAAAAAGAGGTTTAATATTTCTTTCGTTTTAATTAAAAATAATTGAACGTGTTGGTTGGCATTACGTTATAATACCGTAGAGGTGCACTATTTTTTCGGACATTGAATTGTTTCATTTGCGACAAGTAAAGTCGTTAATTGTCGAGGCAGATAATTTGTCACGGCGTTATTTATATTTGTATTTGCATGCACAAGCTTATATTTGTGTAAACTAAGTATTTGCGAGATGTATTAAAAACTAAAATGGTAAATAATTGCGATAAAGTTTGTAGACCGTTCTACATGTTCATATTCGTTACGCTTTCCCCGGTGGGAATATAAAAAGTATTAATAATGAATTCGATTGCTACTGGCTATAGGAAATATTGCCTCGAAATTTGGCTCGCGTATCAGGTAAATATACATAAGCACGATATATTTACACACCGTGTACTAAAGCATTTAAATATCCTGAAAATCATTATTAAATACCGATAACACTCTTCGAGTTCGTATTATTACTGGATCATTATTGCTATCTGTATTAATATCCTTTTTCCTACTGCAAATCACTGACACTGCATTCATATTATTATTATTATTATTATTAAGTATTGCTCTTATCATCAGAATTAAAATTTCGCAGAGACAAATATTACTACCCATAATTATTACGGGTTGATGAATTAAATCAAATTGTGATTTAATTTCATATTTGTCCGAATGTCGAATTTAAGCCAAAAATAATTATCCCTCGAGGATAAACAATTTAACAAATGTGTTATTGACAATTGTGATTATCTGAATTTTCAGTTATGTATAATACAATAAAATTGATCTTTGCTTTGATACTCAATCTCTATGTCGCATCAAAATAACTGACATAGGTTCAAAAGCGTCCGAAACAGCCAAAAAATTTCCATAAACTCGCCATAAACGCTCAGGGACTAACGACCCATTGAGAGTAACGAGCTCCAGGCAACAGCCACGAGACGCGCCAATACAACGCCACTGTTGAATCAGAGAAAGAGAGATCTTCCACTATTTAACCGTGAAAGGTAACGTTTCCGCCGTTAGGATGCCCAATACGATCAAAGAATAATGGATCCACACAGAGTGACGCGTCAGTTTGTCCAAACAATAGTTAACAATAATTAATTTTTATGCCAAGAAGATTAATTTGTTCATTAGCGATTATTGTATAAACATGAATCTCGATGATAAAAAAGGATTTTCCTGTTAATTAGAGCTTACTTAATTGTGCATTTGCTGTATCTATTTCAACCAGGAACGAAAGTACCACAACCTGTTTTCCAAGAAGAGACAGCCAACTCAATTTAGCAATGACGAAGTTTAAACCGTTCTTCAACAAATCCAAAATAATAGAATATTCGGTAGCCATGATATAAAATTATTTTGATTTCGAATAGATAAAGGAAAAATCAAATTTATCCTGTTATACATTTAGTGATTGCGAAAAATACATTTTTCATGAAGTAAGAATTTCAAAGTAAAACTATAAAAATAATATACCAATTATTTTGATTAATATAGTAATTCTAGTATTAAATTCCAAGTCCAATATAAGCAATTGGCGATGTCAAAAATCATTCCTAAAATAAAATACTCTCGAGGGGTAAAATATATTCGAAAAATCGACGAGTAATATGCTCATAAAGAGTTGCGAACGCAAATAATATTTGGCACTTGGTCGGTAATTGCAATGTGGTAAGTGCCATGTTGAATGTAAATAATAGAGAAGAAACGAGGGACGAAAAATTCATGCGGAATCGAGTGTGCCCCTGCGGAGAGGAAGGCGCAGAGTCGAGAGTAGGGCCGCCAGCCGGCGAGTGAGCGAGGAAACGAGCCGAAGAACGGAGAAAGAATGACTGCACGGGTCGCAAGCTGGCCAAGAACGAAATTGGAGGGAGGTAGAGCGAGTTTTGGTGGGAGACGAGAGTAAGAGGGAGTGAGAAGATGCGAGAGAAACTAAAAGAGGGGAGAGTGGAAGGGCAAAGAAGCAGTAGATGCAATTGCGATATCAATGGCAGCAGGCAATGCGGCTGTGGCAGAGAAACGAGATTAACGCTATAAATACCAGTTGGTAGGGGTAAGCCTGTCCTGCTAGGAGAAACTCTTGTCACTGACTGTACTCTTAAAACAGTGGAAATAGTTATGGCAGTGGCTCTCATTCGCCGACTACTCCTTCTCGCTTATTGATTTAATTGAAAAGGTTACTTTTCAACCTACGCCACTTCTTCTTCGTAGAATCTTTTTAACTTACCAGTTTGATTTCCTTGAATCAATTAGATGCTGATAATTATTATGATTCTTTTGATCATTTACAAATTTACATTGATTACTATAGGTAACAAGGAAAAATTATAGAAAATTATTCGAATATTTAACTAGTATGAATGAAGAGATGTAATTGAGAAGTGATTATTTTTTTTAATAATGTAAGGATCATTTTTATAATTATATAGCATGGTAAGTAAGTTTGGTAATATAGTATTTGGAATAATGATGTACTAATAATGGAGAAACATTGATGAAGAACGGTAGAAACTCAGGATTAATCCATTTTTCATGGATCGTAGGCCCGGTGCGCCCGAAAAAAGGGGGATCTCAATTATTCCCGCTCGGTGACGAGAACTTGTTTGTGGTATTTTCGAGGCTGGCTCCGAGGCTAATTGAGCGCTCTTGATTGCGAGTTTAATGTACTCTGCTCTCAAAGAGATTGGCGTTGAGGAATATTATATTCAATGCTTTTTTTTTTACCTTCCACTTTTAGAATTTGTAAACACGTATGTTACGCATGGAAAATTTAAATGCGCTTATCTTTCGTTAGAATTAGAATTTTGGAAATAGAAATTTTGAAAAAATTCGAAATTGTCAAAGCTTATTGAATTTAAAAACTAATCAAGATAAACGTGAAACTTTTCTGGCGAAGAAATATAATCTTTGGACAACTTTGATGGACAAATAAAGAATAAAGGGAAAAATCAAGATAAACGCTGACTTCATTAACTCCGGATTACGCGTTGTAATTTTTCGTTTATCTCGCATAAATCCAAAGCGTATATTTTTTTCCTCTGTTTTTCAACGAGAGTTCTGATGGAAAGGAAGCATGAGGGAGAAGAAAGTTCCGAAGTGTATTATCCATAAGCGGATAATGCCGCTTTAAAGATAGGTTATCGCTCGCTCGCTTTACCCAGCAATTAGAGTCGATGTAATCGCGCCAGAAAGTATCTTACCGAAGTAATAGCTTTAACGAAATAATACTACGTATTTCACCATTCCACAGTTTACCAGAAATAATAGATTTTAACTTTCTTGCTGAACGCTTTAAACAAACGTCAACATACTTATCACATGTATTTTTTTTTTTCCTTTTCTTCTTGCGATTGCAATATTCTTATGCTAAGAAACTCTGTAGTTTATTGTTATTAAAAAAGTTGAACTATACGCGAAGAAGCTTTGATTAAGGAGTAAAGTTCGTTCGCTTGTTTGTCGAAGACGAATTTCCCACAGAGAATTCTGATTCACTTATTTCAAACTCTATAACAATGGTTACACAAATAATCGTTGAAATAGTTCGCTTTAATCCGATTACTGAACTCGGATACTTTGTCTTTCTTTCTTGAGTCTATTAAATTGATTTGTACAGAGTTTCCGTTTTCTCGAAGTAATTCAAAATAATGAGAGAATTTATAACAATGAATAATTGGAATTGAAAAAAGTATAATGGATAATTAGAGAATTCTCCCTTGTTTCGAAATTCGATGAATACTCGGCCACTTAATATTAAGCACACTAATTACGTTTACAAACTATATATTATTATACTGTCATTTATTATAGCATTATAGATGCTATTATATTATTACGCTAGCACAAAAGCGAGGTAGCAAAATTGTTCCAAAGTGTACGCGAATTCAATATTACAGATTTTCGATATAGAATTTCTGGAAAATGAAGAATATTCGATAAAAGAATTTTATTCTCTATTTATTAACATCGTTTTTTGTAAGAATAAAAAATTACAACAATAGCAATTTATAGTTAGTTTTTAACAAAGATTTTCCTCAACATAGATTAGTTGTTTTGATATGATTAATCTATTGCATTGAAAGCGTGGCAGCTGAGAGGATGAAAAAGAAACCGTTGGCGTTCTGGTCTCGTTTATCCGCTTCCTGTTTTTTCTTGCCTGGCCTCTCATTCGCCGTAGAGTTGGTCTACGGTTGCAGAAGCGCATTGGAAGGGCCCCGGGTCCTAAGACCGTTCGGAGCGAGACGAGGAGAGATACCGAAAAAAGAAAAAAAAGAGAAAGAAAGACTTTAAGATTCTTAAAGTCTAGAGACAGTTGATATCAAAATAGACATATTGAAAAATTAATTTCTTTATGAAGTTTTAACATTGCAAAGACAAGCTTAACTTTTGTACTTGTTACATTGATTAACTTCTTGTACTTGGCCCGAGAGACAGGACTTTGTCTCTTGATATTTTATCAAGAAATAGCAGAAGAAACGTGACAGTGGCGTAAATAACATCTGTTTCACCCTGTTCCTTTCTCTGGAGGTTGCTTTGCTTCGAGAGAAAGAGGGGGAAAAAGAGAGAGTGAGAGAAGGAGATCCGTTTGACTTGAAATCGGCCGTATAAATAAAACGGAAGAGCCAATGGACAAGCTCTCGCTGCTGGCAGTGTACTCTCGCGGCTAAATAGCGAGAAAATGAGGAGTGGGGATGGCAAAACGAGCGAGGGAGACACTGTCAGACAAAGAGAGGTTATGCGAGAGTATAAGAGACACTTGGTCAGATGGCATTGCGGGAGAAAAACAGATGTAGTTTCGGTTGTGAGCGACAAAGATAGGACTCACGGTTCACCCTTCTTTTTCACTTGGCTGCTATTGGATATTCTGAATTACGATGGCAATCTTTTTCATTGCCGTGAAAGCTCTCGACTCCTCTCGCTTACTCTGGGTGAGGCATTTGCAATTCGATATGCACGACGCACACCGTTTGCGCTTCTATTAACTCTACTCGCTTCTACGGGAAGCAAAAAATGAGAAGCTTTACCGAGTGTCGACAGCTCGCTCCTCTAAATACTGGATTATATAGTTTTAAGGTAACAATAGTCGTTTCAATAATTTTCATTGTTTCGTTTTACTATTCTATTGTTTCGTACCAACAATACTTTATTCTATTTTTATTTCATACACATTGTATCCTATTATTTATATTATAACTTTGAAATTGACTTTCTTAAAATGTGATTGTACAGATCACGAATCTTTCGCATACGAGATTTTTATTTTTCATTCTTTCCAAAAATATGTGAAATTTTTATTTTTCTATTAATATCCGTAGCTCTGTTTTTCGCGTTGCTTTTTTCCCATGCTTTATTCGCCGTGATGCGATTTATTTAATACGTTTGGGTGACGGTTCTGCGTTTTTAGAAATCTCATTCATGTTTATTTATTTTAAATACAATGTTCTCTCTACTGTACAACAAAAGTGATCTCCGATATATGTATTTCGCTTTCGTGATTTTCTTGATTATTATTCTAGTAAGATATTAATTGAAACAATTAATAATAATTATTCCATGAGTGAACTGAAACCAAAAGTAAATATCTACTTTGTCTCGCGTTAAGTTCCGATTGCATTACCCATCAGATAAAAACATCTGCAGCGCACATTTCAGAGATACAATCGCGATAACTAAACTGACCAGAGTTCGTCGAGTTGATTAAGCGAGTAGTACGAAGAAACGCGCTAAGAAATTCTACCAGGGAGTGTACATACCGTGCTCACACGATTCATTTGGCCTTTTAGGTTATCTCAATTTTTTTTTCTCTCCTTCTTTCTCTCTTTCTCTCTTTCTCTCTTTCTCTCATCCTGCGTGAATAACCATTGTTTTTTTTCTACCTTCTACCGGCACCAACTTTTCAATGCATCGGCCCATTATCATTCAATTGAAGGGTATCCTTCTCCACGTGGAATATCAGAAAGAGAATTTTCGGAGGTTGAAGTTTTGACTGATCGAGAATCTTACGTGCAGTTCTCGTGAAATTTATTATGGTTACCTGTGTACTTTGGTATTGCGTGTAATTGTAGCTCTTGCCTCGAGGGAATGCTAATGCAGTTACTCTCGCGAGGTTGTTATTACCCTGCTGCGAATAGTTACGTTAGCTTAAATCTCAGAATAATAATAATCAATCGTTATCTATATTTACGAGAGATAGCGTTTGTGTTCGATGTCCAGACAAAGTTCTAATGGCGACTCAATGAATCTCGAAGCCCGAATTTTCAAATTTAATCGGTAATAATAAATAAAAACGTTTATAAAAGTTCTACAATTTCTGTAATAGATTAGTTTTACCACCATCAACATTATTATCCCAAATCGATCCGCTATAATCTCAGACAAATAAAGGAAAACTCTTTGTGGATCGCAACATTGAATATTCGGAAACATTTTATAAACCAAATATTGATTGAAATGTTTCTGACTTTTTTTTATTTCGATATTATGGACATTACAAAAAAAAGAAAACAGAGAATTATGAATGCGGTATTTATTCTACATACATATATTTTATATCTGTCGATTTAATCGTATTTTGTGCAACAATTCACCCGGAATAACGTACCAAGCGTTTTTGCAACCTTTGTAAACTGAATTTTGTAAAATTCTCGTGTTTCCTTTAAAACCTTTTTATTTCCCTTTGTCAAAATTTGTGGACTCTCATGAATGAAATTGGAATATAAATTGAATAACGTTATAAATAAATCCTGATGATAAAAAAAAAAACAGAAAAAAAAACAACAGAAGAAAGAAAAACTTTGAGAATATCTCGTTGGAATCGTATTATAGTGTAGTTTATTTTCTAATTCACAAGGTGAGATTCTTTCTGCAAAGAGAGATTGTTCACACAGTCTTCCGCTTAAAAAGCTCCTTATACGCTTGAGTTAATTAAATGCGACTTCGAAACGCAACTTGTACAATCTAATTAAGAAAATCGTCTGGCTGAAGGAACGTCAGTGTCACCTTTTTTTTTTTCCTCTTCTGTCTAACGCACATTTTGCCCGAGGGCTTTTAGTACTTACGCGTAATGACTAACTTCCACCTGTCACCATTTGTCGCTTCACGGTTTAAGTGGGTTTGCAAATCCTGCAAAAACCCTCGGCTTTTCTAATAACCTCTTGATGTATCCTACACAATGAATTACTGAGATAACAATCGAATTATTTGTAATTTCTTACTTTAAACGTTATTTCGAGTTTCTTTTAACCTTTTTTTCTATTAGCTACTTTTTTTAAAAACACTGCAACATTGTTATCTTAAAGTATAATACTTTCGTCTCTACACAGATTCATCCTACAATGTTTAATTAATTTTGCGTTAATACTAGAGGATTAACGTTGCACTCTGCTTTCGAATTCCGGAAATAATTAATGTTTAACTAGTTGGAATATTGAGTTTTCAGAACTAAATTATGGTTCCTGAGGCTGAATTATTTGTAGGGAAGAATTTCTAAAATTAATGGGATCTAAAAGTTTAACTGGTTTCAATAATAACAGAAGAAGGTATTGAAAATTGTATGAAAAATATAGATTTAGTTGAAAGGTTTATAAAGATACGTTTGGAATTTGAAATAAAATGTAACCTTAAAATTGTCTTTTTTTCGAATTCTAGGTTTTTCAAAATTCTTTCAAATCCTTCTTTACAGTTCAATGAGATTCTTTTGTCTGCTTCTTGAATACAAGTCGAAGCTTAATTGCAAGGGAAAGATTTCAAAATTCAAATTTACTCCAGAAAGTGTGTATTTATTTGAAATTTGTTTTCCTTAGTCGTTTCCGCTTCTTCTTTTTTCCTCGTTCTTATCTTTCTCGCCCTTTAACCGAGATACCAGAGTAATTGTTATCATTATCGTTCCCTTAATTACTGCCACTGCATTAAATTACACGGAAACACGCATTGTTTTAATCAACTTTACACTCTTCGCACCTTAATTACCGTTACGCAATGACGTGCAATCAGAATTTACTGTTACTTTTATTCAAAGTCAAAATCTATAAGAAACGCTTAATTGATTTAATTGTAAACAATAATTAAATCCGACTAAAAAATGAATTCATATGAATCAATAAGAGAGAGAGAGAGAGAGAGAGAGAGAGAGAAAAAGATGAAATATTTGAAATTATATTAATCGAAGTGAATTATAATATTGAATAATAAATATTCTGATATTAATAACATTATTTGATAGGTAGATCAATTTGCCTCGGCACGATAGGATTAACCAGTAAAACGAACGCAGAGAATTTAATAATCTTAACCGTTGAAAATATTCCATAATGAAATTAAGCATCAGTATTTCGCTCTCATAAACCGGCAGAGAGAACCTCTGTTATTACAAATTTCCTCGCTTGTCTCGTGTTATCCAATCTCGCGCTTCGCCCTCTCTAGCTTTATTTCGCAGTACGTCCTACGTGTACGTTATATGGTTAATAATGCTTTAGTATCAAGTTGCACTGAAGGAAATTCGTCTTGGATTCCCTTGAGCTTCTCACGGTCTTCCTCATCGCGATTATTGAAGAATATTCCTCGAGAGTAGTGGTGGCTCGAATCTCAAAGATTTCGCTTCGTTCTGAATAATACGTAGTCAAACATTTACATTTCAGACACCAAATTTCAAACGTGTATCGCATAACGAATAATTCACTATTTTATTTATACTTTTTTTCTTCCCGATATCCCAAAGATTCATATACTTTGGGAAATTATGTATTGAACAAATTTATTTCAATTCTATCGAGAGAAAATCTTGAATCTATTTTATCCCCTTTTTTTTCTTTTTATCATTTTTTACGCCTATGGAAAAATTCATTGTTGCGTTGAAACTTTGTAATAATGATGGATCTAATTCTAGTGATTTTTGTTGAATTCTAATGTATAATATTAAATAATTGGAGAGTACGTGTAACATAACCTCTATTAAGAATCTATTTACATACTTTTTTACTCTTTACGAGAACCTGCTACTTTGTAATACGATAGGTTGTACATATAACGTTGTAGAAAAATTAAAATAAACCTCGCGAAAAAAGCAAACTGCTAGCGAAACAGGATGCCGCAAAGAAATACATGCAAATGGTGTGGGCAAAAGAGGAAAACTCTAATGCATTTAATATTTAATAAATGAAGTCGAAGAGGTAGAAAGTAAGCAAAATACTAAACGAATGAAAGGTTGCAGAGAAATTTAAAAGAGGTGGAAAACCGGTTGCATCGGGTGAATTATAAGGAAAAATAGTATGCGATATATACAAAATTAATTAATTTTCTTATTCCTGTTATAAATTCTTCTTTATTACCATTATATCTGAACGTAACAAGAAAATAGAAGATATTAAATCAACTTGAAGAATTATTTGCATGAATTTATTAATTTACATAATTCATAACTAAATATATTTGAGGTTTGATCAGGTTATATGCTACAATAACGATCAATGTTGAAACAATCAGTGCAATTACCGATACATTAATAATTAATAACTAATAAATTCAATCAAATTTTAGATATGCTAATTATAATGAACCTTAATCAATAATTTAGCATTTTCAAAATTATTACAGAAAAGAAAAGATGTTATATAATCGCTTTGCACACTGAGGAATAGATTAAACCAAATGAATACCTTCGCGGAAGATAAGAATCTTTTGAATTGCAGGAAGCGAGGAAATAAAATCTAAATAAAATCGTGAGAGATGATCAGCATTATTATGCGCTTCCGGTGAGCACAGCGAAGAGTACTTTCGCTGCAGCAAGTCTCTAATTTCCTCGTAAACTTTCGAGTAGAACAGCTCACAAGGAAAGAGAGAAAAAAAGGAAGAGAGAAAAAAAAAGGGATAAAAGACCTTTGAGTAATTCTCTAACAAAGTCTCCGTTTACGAGCGAGTTCTTTCTCCCACTCTTGCTCTCGAGCATTAATCATTCTCATTATGAATTTCCTTGCGAAGAATTGACCATTTAAAAGGCGACGATCGACCTTGCTTACTCGACTTATTCGTCGACTGCCATGAAACGTTCTCAAGATCGAGCTCTGTGCTGCTCGATGCTAATTAGCCTCTATTGCCACTATTTTTGTATCGTTCGCCTTGGTGGTATGTCTTATTCTTCTCATTCTTTAATACGGTAGCTACCATGTCAGAATATATATATATATATATATGTACAGAAAGATATTTCAATGACTCCATAATTTTTCGAATCGAATTCTCTCAAGCCTATAATTTTCCATCTTTACTTCCAACTCGTATTCCCGTGGAAAAAGTTAAAGGATTCAATTTCTTGGGAATTTAAAGTTTGCAACACACTACTTTTTAATTCAGTTTTCTTTCATTTGAGTCTATTCAATTTTGTTTACTCGCTTGTTTTTACACTCAAATTTGAAATTTTTGCAATTTATTTTGCAATTTGAATTACTTCGAATAGCATAGTAGAAATTCATAGTTTATATTATTAATTGATATTTATCTTATTAATTGATCTTGTCTGTTGATTGCGACTCAATCACGAAACACAAATTATCAACTTGCCGCCGCTACGGTAATTACAGATTATTACTTCAAGAATTTACCGATTTATTTCGCAGCAATTCATGGCGGGGCGTGACGTCATTCAACTTCGATACATTCTAACAAGTGAAATTAGCTCGTTTCAACGATATCGGTCGCGCGAATGCTTCTCAATTTTAATTACAGCTCAATTGGAATATAACGATGTCACCTGATCCCGTGAACTTCCAGTTTCACTTAATTTCATAAATTCATCGACATCCTATTGACTTTTCATTCGTAATTCAATAGCTTCGTATTGTCCTCTCAATTGATAAATGACAACTCAAAAATTCCAACGTAATATTCTAAATAATTTAATTAAATCAATTATGCGAAACCACTTTATCGCTTTGTTTCAAGAAAAAAAAAAAAACAGTATCAGGTTATAATTAAAGTTATGACATTCGTTTTTCATAGATTATGAAAGCCGAGAATTCTAGGTAAAATAGTATTAATTCGTATGAGTCACAGTGTAAATTCTTATTTATCGAACTTGCACGAGTATTACGATATTTCGAACAAGACAGATGTTTGACCTCGAGTGCCTAACAGTGATAAAGGAGGAACGAGAGTTTCCTGAGTCTCGAGCGCACAGTGCCAAGAAGTATAAAATAAAGTTTGTATTACATTACAGTTAGCTCGAGGGTCACGTATTAAGCGTGTATACGCTCGTGGATCCCGGCTGCTTTATGTTTTCCCTTGGCGAGCTTTTTTTTTTCTTCCTTTCTTTTTTTCCTTTTTTATCGCCGCTCCCAGTCTGCCGCTTGTTTCTCTATCGCAATCTTTTTCTTCCTCTTTCTCCTTTTTTCCAACGCTCCCGACACCGTACATCGTTCTCTATTTCTCTAGCTATACATCGACTTACTTTATTTTACATCTCGAGAGTTAACCCTTTACTTACTTCGATTCGAAGTACAAACTCTAATCACAAATGGAACAAAGACATCGAATTATAATGGAAAATAATTCTCTTCCTGTTTTGATGAATGATTTTTTTTGTTGTACAATTCCTAAAATATTTATTGAGATTTTTATTATCAAAGTTTTGGCTTTAAGATTTCTATTAAGAATCTTTACTGTGTGGTAAACTTTTCTCTGGGAAATTTTATGAGTGCAAGAGGTTAACGTTTTGGATAATAGAGGATAAAAGTCTAGTGCAGGTCATTTTTTACTTATTCCAAAGATTAGCTTTCGGTATAACGAATTAACTTGCACTCAGAATTCGACGTTAATACTGTAGAACTATTAGAGTAGTCGGAATAATAGAATTCTTTCGAAAGTATTGGAATTCAGGTCGAATCGACGAAGCATGTAATTAATAAAAATAGAAAAACGTTGTCGATAACAAGCGTGATTACATCAGTGATTATAAATAAAAACTTATAAAAAGTCTGTTTGATTTGAATGGAAAATAAACGATATTACTTTATTATACAATATTAGAGACTTTGAAAGTATTTTATAATGGAATTAAAAACTTGGCAGTCTATTATTAAGACCTCTGACTTTGGCAAAGTTAAGTGAGTCGTTAACAATGACGTTTCACTTGTTAAATATAATTTTCATTCTAATTTAACCTAACCTATTTTTGCCACGTTTTATACACATAAAATGCATACTCCGCTCTTCACTCGTTCCAACATTTTTTTTTTTTTTGCTAACACTCAATTATAACTTTTTCCTCGTCGGTTTAATTGGTTTCCCGTGATATGAAAAACTGCATTGCAAGAGTGGAAGGTTAATGAAACATTAATGAGACTCGTTGGCTCGCGTTATAAATACAATGTATGTAATATAGGAATAATGAGACATTGCGATATCTTGCGCAAGTTGAGATATCATCGAATTTAACCAGTTGCAAACTCTATGTTCGATGCAAAAGCACTTTTAATCGGAGCTTAATTTTACAATGTTTTTACTAGAATCTGTTTGTGAAAGGGACTTTAATAGTTCATGTTTTTAATAGTTAACATTTTGATGCTGATATCAAGTATAATATATTCGTCATTTAATAACAAAAATTTGCATTTGCGATTAAAATGGAATTTAGATAAAACAAAAGATTCTTGGATTTGAATAAATTTCCGATTAATTAAAACACCTTGTGTAAAATAATACAAGTTTTAAACAGAAATGTACCTTCCTTATCTGTGACTCGAAACATAATTTGAAACAAAGTTTGTCTTAAATGGCGCTCATTCACATTCAGTTTTGAGACTTTAGTTTAACAATGAGATTACTTCAAGAGTGTTAATCAACTTCATCCAACTGTCCCAATTCTCGTTCTTGAAGCGCGTGTTTCAGAATATGTACTCTGACATTAAGTTTGACACTTATACCGTATAAATTGGATTTGAGATTATGTGTTAAGAATCAAAAAACACTCTATAAACGTCAAATTGTGTATCAAAGAAATTTCGTAAAACCAAGATTCTCTTTGTATCATATTTTCATGCTGAAATTATAATAATCTTTACAAACTTTTTCTCCCAGCTATAATAAGACTTATTAAATATTTTCAATTTTTCTTTCTACCAATATTTAAGTAAATTCAATTCTTAATTTTTTATTCGAAGTGAAAGGAACACGAGCAGAGTATTTTTTGTTGTCTGTGCATAGAAGCAGCTTTGGGAACTTTTCAAAGCAAGATTACTGTATTTAGCGTCAGGCGAAGATGGCACATTCAATATTGCAGGCAGTAATTAATAAATGAAGAGTTTGTGATCTTCTAATTGATATAACAGGCATTTACGATCTTGTCTGACAGATACTTCGTTTCGCAGTTTATTTACGACGCCAAAGGCTATCTCTGTCGCTTCCAAGAATTATTCAAAGCAACTGTGTTTTCAGCAGTGTTGCTATCGCAAACAATTGAATTTATTTGCATTCTACCAAAAAAGTCTTCCATAAATGGTATGTTCCGAGAATTAACAATTCTACAATTATTCTCGTGTGTTTTTTTTTCTTCTTTTTATTACCTTTGACCTTTATCTGGAATTTCTTTCAACATGAAATATATTATCAAGTATCACAAAATGTACAATAAATATGATAATTCTCTCCGAATACAATAAGTTTGATTTAAAATATTATTAATTAATTGATATATGATTGTATAGCTGAACCAATTAGAATAGCGTTATTTGTAGGAGAAAATGTGTGTTAAAGAGTATGTATTAAGAGACACATTTTCAATAATGTAACATTATCAGCATTAGATTTGCTTGGCACTCATCGTTCACAGTGAAACCCTGTGTGGTCGAAACATCTGCTCGTCCCTTTCCTGTTTTTTCCGATACGCCTCTCATGCTCACGTTCACACATACACATATATATATACATACACATGTATATATGCCTTGGAATTCTCTACATAGTGCATCATCGCGTTAATAGATGTCGATTCGTTAGAAAAGTTCGAAGACAAACTGAACGCAGCGCTTCTACATACATTACGTTCCATCTGGTTCTATCATTTGCCAGTTCATGCTCGAAATCTTATCGTGAGTGTTCGACGAAATATTGACTATATTAAATTGCCTCCTTTTTTCTTTAAATTAAACTCAAGCTGTTATTAGATATAAATGGATCTCAGATAATCGAAATATGATTTTCGTGGAAACATGTTACGCGTAAGTTATTAATATTTGAAGCTCGATCAAGATTGAGGTTAATTTGATGCCGAAAGCAAGACCTTGCTGATACGAGTCATTGAAACTGATTCAGTTGAGAATAAGAAATCTAAATAGAGTGAACATACTTGAATATTATTGAAATATTTGACATTTGATATTCGATACTATATATTTTATATTTTATACTTTATCTATATTTATAAAAGGGAATTTTTATGTCCAATGTCCAGATAAATTAGCTTAGCAATTTTTTTATTTAATATTTTCTGCTTAAGGCAGGAATAAAATATATGCACAGTCGAATAAAAGAAAATAATAATTGTCGTTCTAATGAAATTTCTTTTTACATTTTATATTCTTTCATGTCGGATATTGTGAATTTGATTTTCGAATATTTATTTGATAATAAGTTTTTCGTGATTTTGTTCCAGTTACTAGGCGGTGCTTGCTTTAGCCACGGGCCTTATACGTTCTACAAGGCGGTGAGGATAGGTAACGGGCGAGTATTACGTCTAGGAAGCTTCTTCCTTACGAAGCTTTGGAGCGATGCCGATCTCGTCAGCATTGGGGAGCTCCAGCTCCTTTGGATGGACAGTCGTGGACCTAACCAACCCCTTGCATCGTTACGACTCTACTTTCTACCTGAGAACACCCCGGATGGACGCAGGGACACCCACGGAGAGGTGAGTTTTCATCTTTTTTTTTCTTTCAAATTTTTTTCCTGTTTATTCCCTTCGTCCAACTAAATTCGATTCGTTTCTACACAGTTTAAATATTCACGATTTCTTTGCGACTAATATTTATACAGATACAAAGTTGCTAATTAAATAATTATTGAATTCAAAATTAAATCAAATTAAATATAAAATTCAATCTAATACAATTCTCGAAATTCTAATTATTGATACATAATTTATTATATAGCTTTTAAAGAATTATCTTTAAAATTCTTTTCTTTATACTTGAAAATATAAGAGAATATACTATAACTCGCTTGCAAATATATTATCATTGACTATTAACGTGCTACTTTGACCGTCTCACTCGGAAAGAGGGCAAAGAATTGTGCAATAATGTGAGAATAACGGTTCCTACGAAAAGAAAAATCACAAAAGGCTCGATCGTTACGTACTTCATTGTAGTATTTAACGTCCTGTTAAAGTTTATCAGGATGAATAGTGCAAAGACATGGATATCCACGGTACGCATTATAGTCTCGATAAATTTTATTCAGAGCTCTTCTGGAAACTCCTTTATTGCAACCATAATGTTGACTTAAGTATTGTGCTCGACCATAAAGTTTACGCTTGCACACCAATGAGAACTTGGCACTGGAAGGGTTAAAGTTTCCTGCGACCTCTTCCCTCTTCCCTTAACTACCAAGAAATTGACTCTCTACCTATCCTGGCGTCATATACATATGTAGAGATATAGTGAAAAGCTTTTTACTCGGTTTTCCAACAGAAATAGAAATAGAAATAGAAATATTATTATATGATTTTTCAATCATCACCCTTTGCATTTCCAATTTTTCAAACCCTTTGGTATTATTTTTATTTACAAAAGCAAAATAAATAAATAAATAAATAAATAAATAAATAAATAATAAATAAATATTCGACAATAGTTTATTAGTTTATATATAGTTTATTCATTCAAAGAACTAACGCTATACAGTCTTATTCTTAGCCTTGTTTTTAAAAAGATGTATTCCTACGTCATTGACTTTCAACTTATATTTTTTCAAAAGACGTAGTTCTGCGTTGTTGACTTTTAGCTTGAATTTTTCAAAGACATACTATTATGTCATCAGTGACGTAAGTTTGAACGTTCTGATTATTGTTTTCTTAATTTCGATCACCCCAGTTCTCCGATTTTCATTTTCGGCGTTCAGTCTGGAGATTTGGTTAGTTGAATAATAGTTTCGCAAATGGCATAGATTTCAATTGGAGAACAGAATGGAAATAGGTAGGTACAGGATCTCTAATCCAATCACGAAGCATACTAAGCAGCGCGCTACCAATTGTGGATCGGTGTTAGCGGCAATTACCTTGACCACCTTTTTCAGATAGAGAGAGAGAGATAGAGAGGAACTCGAACAAGAAACTCCAATTAACGATAGAATAATTACTTGGAGTTAATTTATGAAAATAAGTAAAAATCGACAGGATTCTTGAAACTTTGCTCTCCTTTCTTCGAGTCAAGTGATCGATCGTTGCTGATTTGAGTTTGTCCTAGAATTCTCTTTTTTTTCTCAAATTCTCTTTTTTTACTCTATTACTACCAATTTCCTTTCCAAGATCGTTGTAAATTTCGGAAGAAGCAACAGATTCAATTGTCTTATTACTAAATTCAAATTTCTATTTACTTATTCAAGTAGCAAGGAAGAATTTCTGGAGCGAACGTCAGGTTACTTTCAACGATGTTATTTATGACCATCCAGTAATTTAATTACTCGGATAACTGAAATACGTCGTATGAACGATGAACGATTTATAAGGGACGTAGAATGTGTCTGTAATTCTTAGAGATCATCTATCAAAGAATTTGTTATATTCTCGGTTGAAGTAACATTGTTTCACTGTTAAAGTAAAGAGCGAAGTGTTTCGTCAAAATTATACTCGATATTGGTATTTGATTAATGTATTGATATTTTGAATAAAGTGATTAAGGTACAATTGGACAATTAGTATTTTAAAAATTATCAATTTATTCAATTATTTATGATAATAATATTGTTGAAATGCCATTTGAAAAGTTAAATTGCTGAAATTGTTGGTAAGAAAACACTTTTAAGCTTAAAACATAGAACACGAAATACTTAAATGGATAACTTAATGCTGGAGAATATGATTTATGGTAGATGGTTCAGTGTTTGGGTGGGGGGTGGCTGTTTCTAGGTCGTTGGTTGTTCGGTTAGTTGATCGATCATCATAAATCGTCAATTCTAGAACTACACGTATGAAATTTGATTTTATCACCTATACACGGATTCATGAATTTGATTTTACCTTTATCTATCCAATATCGCAAATAAATTTCCAATATTAGTTTCCTGATGCTTTTAATAGAAATAGATATATCTTAAATATTTAACTGTTGGTAATTCTAGTGTCAATACGCAAATGCAGAGTTATATTCAGTTCTTTCGTAGAGGCTGTCGTACTTCGAAACGCGGATCGTCCAATTAAGAGGTATCGCCAGAGGGCGCTGATGTTTGCGGGCAGCATCGAACTCGATGAAAAGAGCTGTGCTCATTAGGGAAGATACGGAAATAATACTCGAAGAAGTCGTTTGGAAGGCGAGATACGCGTTGTTTGGCGCGGAAGGAAAAATAATCTTAGGGTTAACTGGACTGGCCATACCACCTCGTGATGGCAGAGAATGGTAAAGGGACCTGTCCCCTCTTGGTCGAATGGTTAGGGTAGATTTTGGGGTCGACTCGCTCTACTTTCGGAACATTGTCAATTAGACGCAACCCTACGCTCGTCATTCTCGCTGTTTACAGGCTGCTCACTCTGTTGGGGACCATGCGCCAATACCTATTCCGCGTTTTCCCCTTGCTTAGTGGAGCGTGAGGCTTAGGGTTTCGGAGGATCGTGTGTAGGATTACGCGGACAATTATTTAAAGCCTGTTTCCTCGACTCTTGCATCGCAAATAACAAATACAATTACACATTTCGAGAAGCAGAAGTGTTGCAACTTTTGGAATAGATCATAGTTCTTAACAATGGAACTGTGGATAGTTGAGATATTCCTATTTCTATCAGAAGCAGTGAAAATGATCCATTGGAATATTGTTGAGTTTTTGCAACAAACAAATTATACGACAATGTTGCATGAAGAAGAAATTTTAAAGTGACATTCAATATTTTCATATTTCTTCGTTAAATACTATTCCATTGGAAAATTGTTGAGTTTTTGCAACAAACAAATTATACGACAATGTTGCATGAAGCAGAAATTTTTAAGTGACATTCAATATTTTCATATTTCTTCGTTAAATACTATTCCATTGGGATATTGTTGAGTTTTTGCAACAAACAAATTATACGACAATGTTGCATGAAGCAGAAATTTTAAAGTAACACTGAATATTTTCACATTTCTTCGTTAAATACTATTCCATTGTAAAATTGTTGAGTTTTTGCAACAAACAAATTATACGACAATGTTGCATGAAGCAGAAATTTTAAAGTGACACTGAATATTTTCATATTTCTTCGTTAAATACTATTCCATTGGAAAATTGTTGAGTTTTTGCAACAAACAAATTATACGACAAAGTTGCATGAAGCAGAAATTTTAAAGTGACACTGAATATTTTCATATTTCTTCGTCAAATACTATTCCATTGTAAAATTCTTGAGTTTTTGCTACAAGCAAATGATACAGCAATGTTGCAATTTGAGAAGTACAATTTGAAAGTACAAAAAATGTTGCATGAACTAGGAGTTTTCGAGTGATACTGTCAAGCCTCAAAATTTTTACTCGTTTCAATAGCATGTTTATATATTTATTTTGCAAGTTGTTGCAGAATTAGCTTAACTGTTACTTTTTGCGCGTCGAATGGAAGAAGACAATGAAGGCGGGGAGCGACAAAGGTAGTAGAGTACTCGTAATCGCAATTCTCTCTTCTTTCTTCCTTTTTTCCCCTCTTTTTTCTCCTTCCCTCTTTCTCTCTCTTTCTCTCTTACTCTTTCTATCGATCCTTTCATTCTGCAGCGTGAAATTGCTTTGGCAAGCCGGTTTTTCGCCCGTAGCGCATGATGAGATTCAGTCCTGCTGTTATATGAAATATTGCCAGTTCTACCAATTTCATTATCGTGTATTTCTATTGAAATTTAATTGAAATCTTTTCCCATCGAGCAACTGCTTCATCTTAATTGTTGCGAAATATTCCCGTTCAATGCTAACTCACGACCCTATTTAAGTAGACATGGATTTCAAGTATTACGAGATGAAATATATGTATATATAATACGATTAATATAAAAGGCTGTACTGCAATTTAGTTACCACTTAAGAGTACAATCGAATAATCAAGCATTATACGACATTGAATGGGAACAGAATGAATAGAAGAAATCTCTTTCACGAGTATTCAACATTTATGACATAAATTGTGATTTAAATTGAAAAAGCGAGGATTCGTTTTAAATCGAGAAAAATGGGAAGTTTAAATTGACTATACGAATGTTGTATTGTATCGATATGTATGAAGGGTGAATTTGAAAAAAAAGAAGGATGAAATCGAAAATTCATTTAACAGTGATATTAAAATATACTTCAATTTAAAGGAAGTCTCTATTGTCATTTACACTGATACAACTATCATTTTGATAAGTATATACAATTAGTTATCGATGCTTCGTATCAAGTACCACTTATTAGAAAAAACAAACGTTATTATATTTTTTTTAAAAAAGTCAAAACGTTCTTTATTTTCTCGTAATAGTTATTTCAACGGAACTCATCATTGATGATTCTCCTGTAAAACACAAGAGACTGTAACTTTTCTTGTTATTCATTCTGTGTATACAACGCGGATAATAGAACGGTAGAATAGGAGAATCCGAGCATTTGGCTAATGGCCATTTGAACAGTGAATACTCTACTCAAATGCTCGTTTGATTTTCTTTTTTTTCCTAGGATTCGCCAGAAATTCGCGTGCTTTTTTCCTCGGTAGCCACAGGAGCGTTCGCTGCTTCCTGTCAAATGATTTCGTCGGAGGAAAAAGAAGGTGGGGGTTATTGCGATAGAACAATGTCGGCTGTAATTCGCGTGATTGATGAACCCGCCACGAATGGAAAGGTTCGATTCATCCGGGTCGCATCTCACTGGCACACAATGTTTATCCGCCAGCTGCAGACACTGACTTTAATTTATTCCTCGCTCTGCAAAAGGGCCTCTATCCTCTCTCCAATAATACCGGAAGCACGCGACACCCTCGATAAATTTCATTTTGCGCCCGCTATCTCTCTCTCTCTCTCTCTCTTTCTCCTCTGTTTATTATTCGGATTATTGCTACTGAATGCTTTCCACGTATTGAACAGATGTTCCAAAGTGAAGAACAGAAGAGGAACATTCTTGTGACTTTTGTTCAGGGTTTTTCCTGTTTTAGACCTGGGATCGGCAGTCTAAAGTACATCTCAGTATTCAAGTACAAGTAGTCGAAATGAAAATTGTACTTGAATACTTTTTGTGACCAAGTACCAGTACTTAAAATGAAATTGTACTTGAGTACTTTTTCCGATTAAGTACCAGTACTTAAAATGAAATTGTACTTGAGTACTCTTTGTGACCAAGGACCAGTACTTGAAACAAAATTGTACCTGAGTACTTTTTGTGGCCAAGTACAAGTACTTGAAACAAAATTGTACTTGAGTACTTTTTGTACACCAAGTACCAGTACTTAAAATGAAATTGTACTTGAGTACTTTTCATGTCCAAGTACCAGTACTTAAAATGAAATTGTACTTGAGTATTTTTCGTGACCAAGTAAGTACCAGTACTTAAAATGAAATTGTACTTGAGTACTTTATGTGATCAAGTACCAGTACTTGAAATGAAATTGTATTTGAGTACTTTTCGTAACCAAGTACAAGTACTTAGAATGAAATTGTACTTGAGTACTTTTCGTGATGACGTGCCAGTACTTAAAATGAAATTGTATTTGAAAGTATTAATAGAGCTGTACTCGTAAGTATGTATTTATCGTTCGAATGATCAAATTGAAATATTCACTCGAATTCATTAGCCTCCAGCCTCCCAGGTGCTGACAAATTCGTATTAAAGAGGCTCCAGAATTTAGTATGTGGCAGTTCCCAATTGCCAGGGATTATTGATGCTAGCCATGCGTAAGCGAGGTGGTAATTAGCGCATTAATCTCTCGGATAGACTTCGAGAAAATAGGCTTCCATAGATTTACATGAATTTGAATTGATTCGGAGAATTCCCAAATGGTTTCAAGGATCTTGGGTTAATGAAAAAAGAAATAATCATTATTAACAATCCTTATCCGAAATACAATACAATTTACTATCTCTAATTTTAGCATTAACATTGTCAAATTTGAAATGATTATAATCATTACATTTTGATGCTTGCATTAAGATAGAAATACATATAAATTAATAACATAAAATTGTATCTTAAGTTTGTTTAATATTCGTTAAGATTTCCATTGAATTGAGAGTAATTTGAGACTTTTCAGAAACACATTTCACGAATAAGGATTAATGACTGTTGGGTATAATTGGCTTGGTAGATTCGAATATAGCGTCAATTATGTCGGTGGAAATTATATTTGGAGTTCGAAACGCAACGTTAATCCTTGTTCCGTGCGCGCTAATATATGTATCGCATTTCGCGAAGGCAACATTTAAAACAGTGAATGTATTATTCATTGCACCATCGCTGTGATTGTACGAACGGTATTAGAACGCGTAACCTTGTCACGTTTCCGAATGTTTATTCCGACATGAATACATACATAGGTATGTAGAGTTGCACGCCTCTACCACGTTACTCTGACAATGAGCTGTGAGCTGCGTTTACATTCGAAGATAATATTCGTGCCATTTCGACCAAATTCAACTGCACCTTTTCCTCTCTCTCTCTCTCCCCTTAATCACTCTATTCTGTCCATTCAAATTATTCCTTTTAACTTATATCTTCCTGATTTACAATTATACCTCGAAATATCTCAACTTTAATTAAATATTAATATAAAATTATTAAAATCTTTTTTACAACGTTTTTAACACTTTTCCATGTTTATTCAAGCAATTATATTTTTGTATATAAATTTTTGAATAAAATCCTTGTAAAGCATAATTTTACAGTTTTCGTTTTAACAATGTTTTCTTAAATAATAATAATAAATTAAATGATTATTTGACGTCGAGATAATGTTCCTGCTCAGTTATTATGAATTTATATGTAGATTGTAGTAATTACAGTTTGGACCGCAAGCTATTGCAATTACATCTCTCGATAACCAATTTGTTTTGTTGGTCTGGTTTGCGGTAATATGGAAAATGGAGGTTGGATGCAATTACAGTAATTCCATAAACAGCAGTGTAATGGACGCCTCTTTTAAAACGTCTCAACTTATCCTGAATTCAACCTGAGCGTATTCAATGAATTTCAAATAAATATTTAATCTTATATAACGTTATATAACGTTATACAATGTCATATAACAATCTCAACGTCTTTATAGAATCAAAACACTTTTTTAAGTAGCACAGGATTAAAAACGTTCTATTTCAATCGATTAAAATAACATGAAACCTCTGTTTAGGAAACGAAAACAACATAATTCAAATTCCACATTTATCGTGGATTAATAATAAAACGTAATTTTATTACGGGACGAAGAATAATTCGATATTTCGCGCACTTAACATACACATCTCGTTTGCCAGAATCACGCTCAGTGTGGTTTCCGCCCTCTCGAGCAGTGTTTCTCTTTGTGTAAAGTCCCACAAAGCTGTGGAAGGATTGTAAACAAGATTTTTGTTTGTAGCCCACCGTTTTTGCTTTGGGTTTCCGGTTAGTTGAGCTAAATACGAAACAAAAGGAAACCAACCCCTCGTTTTCCTTCCACTGACAATTTGTGTGGGTGCCTCACAATTAGAGAAATACATACTCACTGTTTTTTTTTTAAATTTAATTTTATTAGAATCATTAGAATCATTTTTGCAACATAAAAATTATATATGAAGAAAATAAACGTGAAAATCAATATCAAATAAGATCGATGAAAACAAAATGAAAATATTTAAAGAGTAAGATATAAAATGAAAGATACAAATTGATGGATAATTATAATAATGCGTAATCAGTCCCTGGTTCTTAGAGTTAAAAAAAAATTGGATTAAAGAGAAGTCTGTTTTTTATTTTGTGCTTTTATCGGTATATACATCTTATTAACACTGGAATGGACAGGGTGACCTTTATAACGCTCAGCCCAGTTTTTGCTCTTTAGGCCTAATTGACCTAGAAAAACACAGTTACTAAACTAGCAACCCGTAAACACACACTGCCAATTTCTCAAGACCAATCAATGTAACACCGATTTTAATTATAATCTATTTTCGTTCGTCTTTCTGCGAAAATAATATGTTACGTTTGATTGAAAATCAAATGTTGATACTGTTAATGTTAAATGTTGATATTATACAATAGATTTCTAATTAAAGGTTAACTTTTGTTAATCATTTTATATTGATAAGTAATTGATTGTATCGATATTACTTTATTTGACTGTCGATAGACATAAATGGAGATAATATTATATTGTCATACGTTATATTCTTGCTTACATGGCTCCATGACAAAAGAGCAGGAATAAAGAATGAAGTAAAATCGGAAAGGGAATGGGGTAAAAAGAGCGGCATAACGTGACAGGTTTGACTGGCACCGGATATCGAATTGGCGTTAAAAGTTGGCGTGCTCTCGAGTATCGATTTGAAATAATAACAGAACGTAGCATGCCTTTTCCATTTGGGAAGGTAACCATCGGTTGTCTTGCGCGATACTCTCTAATGTGTAGTGACAGGCATTCAATGCTCTCGTACTCTCTTTCTCTTGCAAGCAGTTTGATATCATCGAGTAGCTCTGTTATTAATTACTCTAACTTATAATAAACGAATGAAGAAAAACTTGACAAATGAAATAAGATAATGAAAAATAATTGTTGGAGAATAAATAATTACTTTATTGTCATAGAAAGTACTCAAGGATAAGTTTGTTTCAAGTACCTGGTCACAAAAAGTACTCAAGTACAATTTCATTTTAAGTACTGGTACTTGGACATGAAAAGTACTCAAGTACAATTTCATTTTAAGTACTGGTACTTGGTCACAAAAAGTACTCAAGTACAATTTCATTTTAAGTACTGGTACTTAATCACAAAAAGTACTCAAGTACAATTTTGTTTCAAGTACTGGTCCTTGGTCACAAAGAGTACTCAAGTACAATTTCATTTTAAGTACTGGTACTTGGTCACAAAAAGTACTCAAGTACAATTTCATTTTAAATACTGGTACTTAATCACAAAAAGTACTCAAGTACAATTTCATTTTAAATACTGGTACTTAATCACAAAAAGTACTCAAGTACAATTTTGTTTCAAGTAACTTGTACTTGATGACAAAAAGTACTCAAGTGCAGTTTTTATTTTGGAGTATACATTGAATATAGTTCCTCTTTTTTTCCAATATAATTATAAAGAGTAGATATAAATATACGCGGATTTGAAAGCTGCATCAGTCTAGCATGGACCGAATCTCCGAGATTGGTACTGAATTCCATTGAGGTAAATTTGACGGTCATTGACACCAAGTGTCAATGCACCTGAGAAGCAACGATATCTGAATCACTCCGAATGCACTTATATTCCAATATTCGTGTTTTTGACGCGATTGCTAACCTATCACTGGCAACGTGCAGCAATATTCGCGTTTGCGAACGTTTGTCTGGATGCCGGAGGAGAGGCGTTCGTGCGAGTGCTCCATAAACGACGAGAGGGGTGACAGAGGGTGACAAAGAGAGAGAGAGAGAGAGAGAGAGGGAGAGGAAGAGTCGAGACCCAAAATTGGGTCACCCGAGTGAACTTCCACCAAGCGACAATCAATTATCTCCGCTGACTGTTTTTGCTAGTTTATGCCGACGATATTCGAAGTAATGAACCTTGTTTTTGCAATTTTTTCCCCCCCTTGGTTTACAACCTATTTCCCACATGAAATTTGAGATCCTGCTTTATGTCAGTAATGTAAAACAAAATGGCTGAATGAATAACTACAATATTTGCATACTTATCCACATATATAAATTGCAATATTAATAACAAAATAATTGTAAAATTATTAATAGTGAAATTTCGAGATTTCAAGGTGATGATTTTATTCTGTATAACTTTTGTTTTTAATAATTAATCTTCAATTACTCGTGATTCTTTGCAATTTTCACTGCGAGAGAAATATTGTGACTGAAAATTGTTATGTTGGAATATCGAATCTTGGCGCAATTTACAATATTATGGATAAATGAATTTGTAACAGTTTTATTTTATTGAACCTTAAATTGAGATTCAAGCGGAATATTTATTATGTACGTATATGTATATTAGGTTGTGCTATTTAAATTCGCGTGTCAAATGCCGAGTAGGGTTTTGATTAAGCACGCTTTTAACTTAATAACTGGTTTTAAATATGGCAGCCAAACGATGTTATCCCCTGTAAAACATTTTCAAGCAAAAGGTTAATTTACTTTTCCGAAACAGCTTCAACTTTATTTAATTCAGTGAATTTTATTGTGACAAACTCTTACTTAGCTTTTAATTCATTTAATCTTCTTTCAGTTAAAAGAGGGGAATATTAAGTTTCAAAATTTGTTATTTACGGAAATATCGCGAAAGATTTAATTAAGGTAATTAACTGTTAATTGAAATTTAATTTTAATTTGATACTAGTAAAAATATCTAGAACTACTATTTCGGTTATTTCGACAATTTTTATTTAAAATTATGCAAAACATATTCGACAGCGAAAAATTGCAACTTTGCCGATAACATTATTAAATAAATATTCGTTACTTATTAAATTTAAATTAAAAGTATAGGTGTTCGAGTGTGGCTAGGCATGATGGAAATTACGAAGATCCGTGCGAATTTCTAGTAGGACGGAAACAAAGATACATTAAAACCTGCATATTTAAAGTCAGAACGAAATGGACGGTATTGTCTGAGGGAAACATTAAATATGCATATTCCTCAACTATTTCGATGAATATACATTTTACACATGCGTATACATATACCACGTTCATACATAGGATGCAAGCATTTAATCTCTGGAAGCTGATGTGTATCTGCGCCATCGGATTGGAAAATATCTGTTGCCAAGGTAAAACTGGCATATAGTGTGTTTATTTCACATAAAATGCACGCGTTCGCACACGTTACATCCTTTGCTTCTTTTTCTCTTTCTACCTAATGCTAGAAAGATTTTACCTTCATATAGAGAAAATGTTTATATGAAATCGTTCGTTTTGTATATTCCATACAATATGATATAATATAATGATATAATAATAATAATAATAATAATAATAATAATAATAATAATAATAATAATAATAATAATTCTTCAGTACTGTTCGAAGAAAAGCGAAATAATTTTCAGGAATGTTACGTCCGTATTTTACGCAAGCAATTTTTCCACTTTAAAAATCGAGAATATTCTAGCATTCAGCTAAAATCTTAGTTTCAAGCTCAAACCGCACCCAACATAATCTCTCAGTCCTGTAAATATTCCCATGCAGCCCCTGCTGCAATGATTCATACACAGCTGCATGCAAGACGCGCTTGAGTCATACAGCTACTTCCTAGGGCTTGTCTAGGAAAATCTTAAGGGTTAGCCCCACTTTTTCCGAGAAATTAGGGCGTGCTCGACTATATAAACCACCGAAAATCCTACTCTGGGAGTTCAGTCTTTGATTCTTTCCCGAAGGGCGAAGCTCTGTCCTCCTTGTAGTAGATCGTGCTAGGCACTTTCGAAGCATTCTTCAAACCAGTACAAATCTTAGACGCTGGAATACGGGGTTATTCCGAGGAAGATCGTATTCGTTACTTTCGACCACACCAATTCGAATTACTTTGTAAATCTTAGACGTTGGAATACGGGGATATTCCGAGGGAGATCGTGCACGGCACTTTCAACCAAATCATTGCATTAGTTGCAATTATATTCTTAAGCATTCAACATACGCCGCGAGTTATATCTGTACAGACAGACGAGGAATACACAAGGTATTTTGTAACAAGCGAACACACACTAAACACGATTGTATTCTCTATTCTTTTAAATCCTTTCAATATAGTTATCTTATTTTTCGTCTCAATTACTCCTTGTTCTACATTCAATCACCACCTGTCAATAGCGAACAACACTGAAAGCGACATCGTACATAGAACCCACATTTTAGTGTAGGAATAGTTAGCCGCTCAATTATTCCTATCCGGGGTAATATAAGACTCGAGAGAGATTCGGCGCCTCCGTGGAACGCCGTCTGGTACCTCAAGCATTTACCTTTTAGCCATCCTAAACCTTTTTCCTTTCTAGGGACCTTCGAACCGACTCGGGTATAATCGGATTAATATTGTTGTGCCAATAGGTCTCATTGACTATAGCGCAGTGAGATGTGTTTGGACCTCAATTAAAAGATCTGACTATACACCTGGTAGGACGGGTCTCTGGACTGACACCCTCGCGAATCAGGGAAACAGTAGGGTAGTTTAAAGAACGATTATATAAGTAGGGCTACCTGCCTAAAGACATCGTTAGACTTGAGAGAGACTAGGCGCCTTCGTGGAACGCCGTGTGTTACCTCAAGCGGGGTCTTTCCTACCCTTAAACCACATCCTGTACCAATCAGCTTCGACCGTCAAGGAGAATCCGCCTGAAAGGTATTATTTTGCCAATAGTGCTCATTGACTATAGCGCAGTGAGATGTGTTTGGAACTTAATTAATCTCAGGCTTATTCGAATTGGCGACTGTTGATTGGGCTCGCGTATCCTTAAAGGTTTAGGAGCGAGCACACGTTTTTCCGTAACCAAACGGATGTAAAAACGGTCTCGCACGGCTAGCCCGTAACAAAACTGGTGACAGCGGTGGGATACTCAAAAATAGTGGTTTCCTTCCGAAACCGTTGAGTATTCTGTGCACATGTCCTTTTCAGTGTTACTTTCTTGAAAATCAAAGTCTCTTTCAAATCAAACTAAAATGGCTGTTGTCGAGAGTGAACTAACCGTTCTCATGAATGAGATGAGGATTAGTTCAGCAATCCAACAAGCTGCTCAGGGAGTACCGAGATTCGACGGAAAATCAGCTAACCTGAAACATTTCGTGCATCGCGTAGAAGACGGGAAATCTATACTACCCGCAACTTTAGAACAACGATACCTGACAATAGTTTTGACAAAATTAGACGGTCCCGCTAGGGAAGCTGTGGACGGAGAAAAGTTTAAGACCACTGTAGAGTTATTGCAATTTTTGAAGAAGTGTTTCGCGCCGGGACGTAGCCTGCTATCGTTTCAGGCCGAAATCGAACGTCTTCGCATAGGTCGCGAGGAAACAGTGCGCGAATACATCGACAGAACTAGACATCTGCTGCACAATACGCGCGCAGCAATTAACGAAGAATACGGAGGCAACTGCACCGAAGTGATTGCCCACAATGAAAAAGAAATCATGAATCGTTTCGTGAACGGATTGCCGACGAAATACGGGTCTCGAATAGATCCAAGCCGATTCAAGAAACTAAAGGAAGTCTTCGAGAAGGTGTTGGAGATCAACCGAAGCTGGACTAGTTGGGCTTCACGCGAAGATCGCAGCGATGGAGAATACGAGGAGTATCGTCCTCGTAGAAGCTTCGTAAGACAACGAAGTTCGTTCAGCCCGCACTGGCGCCGCAGCCCAGAGCCCCGCAACAACGATGACTCAACCAACGAAGAGGACCCTCGCGGATACACACGACCGACAGCATTTGCCCTGGACCGAGAGGGTAGGTCAACAACCCCGGGCCTTTTAAATGTACCTGACCGCCGTTACGAGCGTTCGCCTAGGAGGTCAAGTGCAGAAGGAAGGACCGATAACCACCGGATCACCCAACGCAGCTGTAAATGCACCTGCACATGCCCAGATGGCAAGCAAACTAACCGAAACCAAGCCTCGTCGAGAAGCCCAAGCCCTCGACCGAGTAGTTTTAAGAAAAATGACACGAATCATTTAAACTCCAACCGCGTTCGCTTCGCCGGCGGTCAAGCGAACGAAACACAATAAACACGCCGGAAGTTAATGACGAGAAAGAAGAAAAGAAGAAAGCAATAGTTAAGGAAGCACCAGTACCAAGGATACGTGCAAAGGTCCCGGAAGTAATCGGAGAATTCGGTGAATTCTTAATCGATGGCGGAGCTGCTGTAAACCTTATTATGCTCGAAGCCCTGGATCTTCAGAAAGCAAAGATCTATGAAGAAGAAATAGAAATCACCGGAGTAGCCTCTGTACCAATTCTCACCATAGGAACTGTATTTATACATATCAACGACATTCCAGTATTGTTTTACGCAATCAAAGGACTGACGTTACCATCTGCAATCGGACTATTGGGTAGCCCCTTCCTGCTTCAAGAAGAGGCAGAGGTTTCTTACTACCATAAAACCTTGGTGATAAGGGACAAACCCACGAGACCGATAAGATTCATCAATTACCCGAATCGTAAGGAAGAAGCAGAGGAAATCAGGAAGTTCGGCGATCTGAACAACCGCTACACAATACCTGGACGAACCTCGCAACGCATCACCGTACGTCTTGCCAACACCTCAATTCGCGAAGGTTACCTTCCGCGTATCAAGACGCACGACGATGTATTCATCGGCGAAGCAGCCGTAATAAACGACCACGGTTCTTGCCAAGTTATGGCAACAAATACCAGCGAGGAAGACATCGACTTCGAATTAGACGATCAGGACATCTTCCCGTATGATATTATCAGCTCGTCAGATGAGGAGTACCACAAACAACCACCGAGGAAAATCACCTGCATCCAAGACCGAATCAACGAAATAAAGAAACAGTTAGATTTCGGACATTTAAACAGTGAGGAACGAGAACACGTGCACAAGCTAGTGGAGGAGTTCCCAGACCGATTTTTTATACCTGGCGATAATTTGGGGAAGGTCCCGAATTTCTACCACACCATCCACACTACTGATGACATCCCGATCAACACCAGGCAGTACAGGTACCCACCAGTCCACCAAAAAGAAATCGACAATCAGGTAACCGCATTACTTAGAGAAGGGATTATAGAACCCTCGAGCTCGCCGTACAACAGTCCGCTTTGGATTGTTCCGAAGAAACCAGATGCGCAGGGTAATAGACGCTGGCGTATGGTCATCGACTACCGCGCTTTAAACGAAAAAACAGTTAGTGATAAATTCCCATTACCACAAATTACGGAAATACTAGATAGATTGGGTGGAGCCAAATATTTCTCAGTTTTTGATCTCGCGAATGGTTTCCACCAAATACCAATGAATCCAAAAGATCGGCCAAAAACAGCGTTTACGACCCCGACCGGACATTACGAATTTGCACGAATGCCATTTGGTTTAAAAAACGCGCCACCGACATTTCAGCGATTGATGAATCAGGTATTAACCGGATTGCAAGGCACTGAATTATTCGTATACCTAGACGACATTGTAGTTTATTCCTGCTCTCTAAAAGAACATGAAGTTAAAATCCGGAAACTAATGGAACGATTAAGAGAAAATGGCCTCACATTGCAAACCAGTAAATGCCAATTCTTGCGAAAAGAAGTAGCGTACCTAGGTCACATAATATCAGCAAAAGGCGTTAAACCAGATCCTCAGAAACTAAAAGCAGTAAGAGAATTTCCAGTACCGAAAACCCAAAGGAACATCCGAGAATTTTTAGGTTTAATAGGGTATTACAGACGTTTTATTGAAAACATTACAGAAAAAGCAAAACCTCTCACTCAACTATTAGGAAAAGGTACCAGATTTAGATGGGATAGCGAACACCAAAATAGTTTCGACCAACTACGCGAAGAACTCTGTAAACAACCGATTTTACAATATCCCGACTTTTCGAAACCGTTTATAATAACCACCGATGCATCAGACGTTGCAGTAGGAGCCGTACTCAGCCAAGGCGAAATAGGGAAAGATTTACCGATAGCATACGCATCGAGAACCCTAAATAAAGCAGAGCAAAACTATTCGACTACAGAGAAAGAATGCTTAGCTATGGTCTACGCGGTTCAATACTTCAGACCATATGTTTACGGGACTACGTTTACTTTAGTCACCGACCATAGACCGTTAGTTTGGTTACACTCAGTAAAGGATCCTACCTCGCGCCTGATGAAATGGAAACTTAGATTACTAGAATACGAATATAAAGTCGTTTACAAGGATGGAAAAAGTAATAAGAATGCAGACGCTCTTTCGCGTAATCCTACCAAATGCTTACCGTTAATGACTAGGGATAACGATCCAGATTTCAAAGCACAAATTCCAAAAGGCACCTCTCGGGCCGAAGGCATCGGTCAACGTATAAGGGAATTAGCTCGGGAAAAACAAAATAGGCGGAATAGATCAAATAGGTCCATAGAAATTTCAGATGACAGTGACGATAACGAGACTCCACAACGACGTAAATTTCCTTTTAACCCTTCCTATTCACCAAGTACAGAAAACCTTAGACCCGATCCGTACCCTCTGCAACCGATTCCCTCACGAAGCAACGATCCACCTGAAAACCTTATGTCCTTCGAAGAATCCACCAGTAATGCAAGCCTAGCGCCGACAGAACTTTTAGAAGATTCAGATGTTCAAAATCTTTCGAGTAGCACCGTTCGTCCACGATCACCACCTTTATTGGCCGATAATTTAGACGATACAGTAGTTTTGCCAGAACCACTCGTACCTACACAATCAGAACCGAATAATTTACTTCCTCCAGTAATATCTCAAAGAATTTCAGATTCAATTTTAGACCTCCCGGAGAACCTAATCTCTTTTGAAAGTAGTGATAGCGAGAGCGACCCGGAAACAAACAACCTTCAAATAGACACATCTGACAGCCCTTTCCTTGCTAGTAAAGCACATTTAGTACATTTCATTTCCGCCGATTGTAACCTAAATACAGCAATAATCAAATCGTTAGAAGAAATGGAATACATAGACAAAGACAGTTTATTGAAACGGAACCCCAAGAAAGGACAGATTTTAGAATCCTCAGATAACAATCAGAAAATTTTCAGTATCGTAGGGACTAAGTATTTCTTTGACCAACTAGACAAACAGGATATAGTAAACGGTTTAGAGAATCTGAAAGTAGCTTTATATAAATCTAGAATCCGCTCATTTAGAATCTCCTTAAAAGGAGATAATCACGACCACATCCCACAGGAAGAATTCACTCAATTATTGAGACAGACTTTTAAACATTCAGACGTTCACATCGCAGTTTGCACATCCGAAGTTACAATTCCGAAACCGGAAATTAGACAGAATTTAATAGAGGAAGCTCATGGTAGTTTGATAGGAGGTCACAAGGGAGTCACAAAAACTTACAAGCGTTTGCGTCCTTACTACTTCTGGCCTGAAATGAAATTGGACATACAGAACCATATTAGAAAGTGCATAAGCTGCCAACAACAGAAATTAGTTCGTGTCAAAACCAAACAACCGATGTTAATAACAGATACACCACTAGAACCTTTCGACAAAATTTCTTTAGACACAGTAGGACGATTACCAATTTCACCAAACGGAAATAAATACATATTGACGATGCAGGATAACCTAACCAAATATTGTTTAGCAGTAGCAATTCCGAACATTAGAGCAGAGACCATAGCTGAAGCATTCGCCAAAAATTTCATAGCCGTCTACGGAACACCAAAAGCAATTTTAACAGACAGAGGTACTAGTTTCATAGGGAAAATATTAACACAACTAGCTGAAATTTTTAAAATTAAGCAAGTAACCACCTCAGGTTACCGTCCGCAAACCAATGGTTCATTGGAAAGGAGCCACATAGTTTTGACAGAATACTTAAAACACTATATGAACGATTACGAAGATTGGGATGATCTTCTACCTTTTGCTATGTTCTCTTACAATACCTCAGTTCATGAAGCCACCAACTTTACTCCTTACCAATTAATCTTTGGAAGACCCGCTAGAATACCTACCGCTTTTGATAAGTATGATAATTTACCAACGTACGATGATTATGTAATAGACCTAATGAAACGCATGGACTGTATGCGGAACGAAGCAACCGATAACTTAATAGCAGCGAAACACAAATCAAAATCATATTACGACAGAAGTGCGCATCCGATAGAAATTAACGTGGGTGACTCAGTATTTGTATTAAAAGAACCTCGCCACAGCAAATTCGATCCACAATATGTGGGACCGTATGAAGTTATCAACACTACCGACCTGAATAATGTAGTACTTCAAACGCCAGAAAACAAAATTGTGATCAAACATATGGATAAACTTAAATTGGCCCATGTATAAATTTCTTTTAGCTACAGCCATCCGCTCCAGCAAAATAATTTTGTAAGTACACGCACTACACACCTACACTGCGTTCTATACACATTATACACCCCTCGTCTGTATTCTTCGCCGATTGTTGTTTAGTTTTTGAAGAGAAAACTTGCCTGCTTTTTCTTGTCGAAGCACCGCGCTCAGCGCGATGTTCAATGTAAGGGGGGAGGTGTTACGTCCGTATTTTACGCAAGCAATTTTTCCACTTTAAAAATCGAGAATATTCTAGCATTCAGCTAAAATCTTAGTTTCAAGCTCAAACCGCACCCAACATAATCTCTCAGTCCTGTAAATATTCCCATGCAGCCCCTGCTGCAATGATTCATACACAGCTGCATGCAAGACGCGCTTGAGTCATACAGCTACTTCCTAGGGCTTGTCTAGGAAAATCTTAAGGGTTAGCCCCACTTTTTCCGAGAAATTAGGGCGTGCTCGACTATATAAACCACCGAAAATCCTACTCTGGGAGTTCAGTCTTTGATTCTTTCCCGAAGGGCGAAGCTCTGTCCTCCTTGTAGTAGATCGTGCTAGGCACTTTCGAAGCATTCTTCAAACCAGTACAAATCTTAGACGCTGGAATACGGGGTTATTCCGAGGAAGATCGTATTCGTTACTTTCGACCACACCAATTCGAATTACTTTGTAAATCTTAGACGTTGGAATACGGGGATATTCCGAGGGAGATCGTGCACGGCACTTTCAACCAAATCATTGCATTAGTTGCAATTATATTCTTAAGCATTCAACATACGCCGCGAGTTATATCTGTACAGACAGACGAGGAATACACAAGGTATTTTGTAACAAGCGAACACACACTAAACACGATTGTATTCTCTATTCTTTTAAATCCTTTCAATATAGTTATCTTATTTTTCGTCTCAATTACTCCTTGTTCTACATTCAATCACCACCTGTCAATAGCGAACAACACTGAAAGCGACATCGTACATAGAACCCACATTTTAGTGTAGGAATAGTTAGCCGCTCAATTATTCCTATCCGGGGTAATATAAGACTCGAGAGAGATTCGGCGCCTCCGTGGAACGCCGTCTGGTACCTCAAGCATTTACCTTTTAGCCATCCTAAACCTTTTTCCTTTCTAGGGACCTTCGAACCGACTCGGGTATAATCGGATTAATATTGTTGTGCCAATAGGTCTCATTGACTATAGCGCAGTGAGATGTGTTTGGACCTCAATTAAAAGATCTGACTATACACCTGGTAGGACGGGTCTCTGGACTGACACCCTCGCGAATCAGGGAAACAGTAGGGTAGTTTAAAGAACGATTATATAAGTAGGGCTACCTGCCTAAAGACATCGTTAGACTTGAGAGAGACTAGGCGCCTTCGTGGAACGCCGTGTGTTACCTCAAGCGGGGTCTTTCCTACCCTTAAACCACATCCTGTACCAATCAGCTTCGACCGTCAAGGAGAATCCGCCTGAAAGGTATTATTTTGCCAATAGTGCTCATTGACTATAGCGCAGTGAGATGTGTTTGGAACTTAATTAATCTCAGGCTTATTCGAATTGGCGACTGTTGATTGGGCTCGCGTATCCTTAAAGGTTTAGGAGCGAGCACACGTTTTTCCGTAACCAAACGGATGTAAAAACGGTCTCGCACGGCTAGCCCGTAACAGGAATATTACACAAGTTAAACTAACGATGAATTGAATTATATTCTACAAATATAATTTTTATACGTGATCAGGTTCAATTGTTATCATGAATTTCGTAATCGATTAATGGAGCGTGTAAAAATCATTCCATGGTGATTGTAAAATAAAAAATAGGTTGTTTATAAAAATCTAAAAATAAACAAGAGAGTTTTTATAAATAATTTGATTATAAATTAATGTTTGTTTAAAATCAAACAATACAATTTTTCTTGTTAATTCTATAAATTCTATTTGAATGTAAATATCTTGATAATCCGCGAGCTAGAAATTAGGAACAAATCGAAATTCTTTATTCTAAAAGCTGATTACCTAACGAAGGTTGTAACGAAGGTAGTAACTTCGGGGAAGCTCCATTCCGGAGAATCTAAAACGGGAGCGAATTGAATTCTGCAATTAAATGGAAAACCGTCCGATCCTAGTGGAAGAGGTAAAAGACCCTAGATTAATTAGACGATTAGTTTTTGGAATAATGAATAACTTTTACTTTGTCTACTTAGTATTTTAACTTGTTTTACCATTGCTAGCTATTATTATCGTTCGTATTTAACGTCATCCAAAGGATTCTTGAAACAAAGAAAATCGCGTGAGGGGAAAATAGTTTGGCGGAATTTTCTTTGCCAAGAAGAAAAACAATATATACATATATATACAGAGAGAGAGAGAGCGAGAAATCTATTTTAAATGTGTTTAATTTCTCCACCTCGACGAAACTTGGATCTCGCTAAGGAAAAAAAAAAAGATGTTCGCTACAGGATTTTAATTATGAAAGGAGAGGCAAAAAAAAAAGGGAGAGAAGAAACAAAGTTTAAGCAAGCAAAACTTTCCATCCTTCTCCAGCGAGTTTCCGATTATGATTAAATATTCTCGTGGAAATAAATCTCGAATAACTTCGTTAAAGATTTCTCTTGGATATCGGGAATTCAATTAAAAGCCACTCTCGCGAATGAAAATCCTTTTTTCATCGTTTTACCTCCATGTCTCGGAAAGAATGTGTGCAGAATATTCAGCAGGTCTATTGTCTCACGTGGTATTTGATTGCGTGTTTCGCTCGTGTCTTCTCTGTGTTGTTTGTTTAAACTGCTGACATAAGTGAGTCACGATCAATAAGGCGCAGCCGGAAGTAAGCGAAGAGATATTGCATTTTTGCTTCGTTCAACACATTCTTTTTAGCTACGATTAATTTTTCGCAACGCGATATTAACTCTGGAGAAAATTTTATTAATTGTGAGAATTGAGTGAATTATTCACTTTTAATTATTACGAACAATCAAGGATATTAATCGAAAAATTCGTTGAACGAAACAACGATCTTTTGTTGGAAAATTATATTTGTTATATCTTAAATATTTTTTCATTATAAATCATATAGTAATTAAATTGTTATATTTTATTCAAGAAAACTTTTAATTGTAATTTCAAATTGAAATTCTTTAGAGAAATTTATTTGTAACAGCGTTTAATAATCAAGAGAGAAATAGTATGAAAGGGTTTAAAAATTAAATTAGATACTTTTTGGGTTAAAAAATAATATTTCCCTGTGGAACAAGTTTTAAAGAATTTCTTCATAATTCAGTGTTTAATTCACTGACCGTAAATAAGGAGAACAAGCTTTTTATTTTTGAATATTATTACACGAAATTCCACCATAAAAATAGGTTAGTTTTCTTTTTTCCAACGTTTTCCAACCATTTCCTCTCGTGTTTCTACAATTTTCGTGATGCTGATCAAAGAAGTCTCGTCGTCCAAACGAGAAAATAAGTGGAATATTCTATTTACTGTGGTAAAACTGTTATACAGATGCAATCGTTTTATTCGTGATAAGTTTGTGTGAGGTAATTTCCATGAAAAGTTCTCAACGGTTTCTGATATTGAAATTTTCTCGGGGAAAAATATCGTGACCGATTTTTCCCCTCGCACAAAAGTCTGCTACTCGAAAAAGATTCCTTTTCACGGACTCCACTCGCTCGTGCTACGCTCGTGCAAGTCTGTATTTAGTTTCCCAAGCCCTCGCGGCAATTCGCATCCTATTTATGGCACGAAAGTGGAACATAAGTAAAATATTACTGCTATTTTCGTGCGTTTATCAAACCCCTCCTACTTTTCCATACCATTTTTCTCCAAATACTGATTTTCATCCAACTCCTCTCTATCTCCTTAACTCGAATTTTTCACAAAGGAAATTGATTTGTTAAAAACAATTTTTCTTCGTGTAAATAAAACCTCTGAATTTTATCATGGCAAACAATTTTTTTAACTTAAATCTCGATTGAATCTTTAAAAGTTAATATAGTCGTGAAAAATTAAGTTTAAATAATTTAATGGTTGATTAAAACTAAACGATTTCAATTTGATTAGAAGAATACACAAATAATATTAAACAAGATGTAGAAATAATGAACTCTATTTCCATAAAGAATTTCATAATTCGATAAAAATAATTAAAAAGAATCGTATTGGTTGTAGAAATTCTTTAGGATCAATAAATTACATGGATATTTTTCTCATTTTCTCTCTGCTCGTTGCAATAACACTTTTCTCTAAGGAAGATGATTTTATTAAAGAGGTTAGGTTGTAAAAAAGAAGATTCACGATAAAAATCAAACGTAGTTCTTTGTTCGCAGTTTTATTTCAGGTCATTTTTAAATCATGGCGAAATCGATAAGAGACCCATCTCTTGGTAAAAATAAGAAGTTTTTCCCTTAGATGGAAGCTCAGTTCCGAAGAGACCTAGCTTTAACAGTGAGAGAGCGAGTTAAAGTGAGTTAAATCCAGCCTCGTAACCCCATGCGCTTCGTGTTCATCTGTCTCTTTTGCATTTCTTCGCTCTCTCTCTTTTTTTTTCTTCTTTATCTCTATCTCGTTCGAATTTCAATACCGATTTCGTTCAAACGGGACCCTTTCGTATGTACAAATTTCATCTCGACTGTCCATTCTGTCTCTGGTTGACTTTTTTTTTTCCTCAATTTATTGTAAAACTTTAGCGACAATGGTTTAAAAATCTTCTACGATATATAGCCAATCTCTTTAATTTGCAAGAATCACTTTTTCCCGCCAAAAGAGCATATTATTGTTCAAAGCACAAAGCGGAAAAGATTAATATTTGCTCAAAATAGAGTTTTAAAAATCATTCCAAATATTGGTAAACTTTTGAACCATACAAAAAGTATTCCGATGTTTGCAGTTAAATTTTTGAATACCAGAATTTTTACTGCGTTATAAAATATTATCATACGTATGAATAATAAAGTTGAAGTTTTACGTAACGTAAAATCATATTTTTGCCGAAAATGGAAATAATATAATTTAGTAGCAATTTCCATGTCAATTTATGAATTCAATGTACCAAATTCATAGTAATATTATCTTTTTATTTTACCTAAAGTTTTTCGCGTGGAAACTGCGTTAGTTTTTCGAGCGTATTTTTCAAAAAGTTGGAATTTAATTAACGAGTTCATCGAGACAAGGAAAAGAAGAAAAAGTAGAATGAAACAAGTTGGAAGAAAACGATTAAGACAGTCGTCCCCGAGCGTTAAGCGATTTGTTAATAAAGAATTGCGTTGCATTCGAGTTGTTCCTCTTTCTTTCGTGTGCGCGCGCGTTGCTTTCAGTAAAGTGAACTCAGCCTCTGTGGACTAAAGACCCAAGAACTGTTTCATAATTTATACAAATCCTAGATTACGTGCCAGAGGCTCGCTATTTGAGTGAGTATTTACTCCGTCTGGATGCTTGCTGGGAAAAGTAAAGAAACAGAAAACGTAAAGGGAAAGACGAAGAAGGAAAGGAAATAAGAAAAGCTACATAGAATTATCAAAGAAATAAGCTTTCCATGCAAAATTAACGTAGATATTATTTTCCTTTCTAACACCAGCGTACTTCTTCACGACTAACTTCGTTCTATTTTATTTCACGTGTTTTTTTTACCTTCTTTGCAGTCAACGAAGGTGTTTCTAGAAGTAATATAAATCGCTAAATAAGATCTGTTAAATCTGAATTTGAATTACGAAGTTCTAAAAAAAATGTTATTAGATCTGTGTTGAAAGATTAAACGAAATTGATTGCGAATTTCTCTTTTCCCTCGTAAATTACCGATTTTTCTTTTTTTTATTATTTATCCAGTTCTTTGCGCTCGGGGTAGCTTTTTATGCGAATAATTGCTAATTCTGGCACACTTTTAAAAGGATATTTTCGAAAGAAGGGTGTTCTATTTTTAAAATGAATTCAGGCTGTTATAAATTGCTGACTTTTATCTCAGATTTATCTCAATATAAACAAAGCGAAACACAGTTGAAAAGAAGGCTGATTAAATTGCTGATTAAAAATTTGTCTGAATTTAATGTAAAAAACCAAATATAATCAGCCTTTCAATTATTTAAGATTAATTAAAAATTCATTTAGATATTAATCAGCAAAAACTTTCATAATTACACTCCCATTCTCCAGTAAATTGATTAGTGTCATATTGAATTTCCTAAATTTACTAAAAAATCAATAAGATTAAACCAATTAAAGTAAATGATAAATTATTTGTCAAATATTATTCACAACCTTCTTTCTTTAAATATTGCATTCTTTCTGATAATACTCGAAATAGAAATAGAATTGAGTCTGAAAAATCATCGGTTTAAATTTTACATTTACCAAAGTATCCTTTCTAATTATCCCGAAATACACCTAGTGCAAGAGCGTTTACTCGGTTCGTGTTAAAGGTCACTCTCCCTGAAGCGAAGCAGAGGCTGATCGATCAGTCTCCTCTTGTCAGTCCCTCACCGTTCCCGCACCCGCGTGGTGCACATACACCTATCACTCCGCACACATCTGAAGACCCGGTTAAATATTGTATCTGCTTCCCTTCAATTGTCGAGCTCTATAGCCCCGATTATATGCTTCATTCTTCGCGATTTATAAGCAAAGCTATCGCTTCCCTATTGATCCGAGGGCGCGCGTGCGATGCATGTTTGCTTCTAAATTATTTCTTACATTAATATTTGTGCACTCGAACCATCGCCATCTAATCCCAACTCAATTAGGATTTCTCGAATAGATCGTTTCGTAAAAAATTTAAGAAGCAACAAATATCGATTTCTATTTTGTTAATTTTAAAAGTTTAATTTAACATCCTAAAAGTTATAGAACTTGTGGAAGTAATGAATTATAATAAATTTATTGTAAAATGTGTGTCATTGTATATTAAAAGATTCTTAGGATAAGGGAATTAATATCGTCAATTATTGTAAGTCAAGTATCAATGAGGAAAATGAAGAAAAGCGATGCAGTTAAATGTAATTAAAGGCTGGTTTATTAACTCGAAGAGCTAACAGCTTCATTTGCCCGCATCCTTTGTTCTTGGAAAGATGTATTACGACGTTACACGCTTTCAGTATCAATTTTCCGAAACAACGTAATACGTCAGACTTCTCAAAAATGTTATACAATGTCTATTTAAGTGGTTTATAAAACTAAAATTATTCATGAAAAATTATAATAAAGATTTTATTATATTATTAAATTGGTCAATAAATAATTCACTTTTAACTTGACTAAGCATCGTGTATAATCTGATAACGACATTAACGAAGCTATTATTATCTAATCTTTGACTTTGATCTAATACACTGTAAACACTGTTCGAAAGATATATCTTCGAAAACTGCAACAGAGAGATGGCTACGTCGCATTAGATTATCCTTTAGTAAATAGACGCGAACACACGGTGTACAATATAATAGCGGTATAATAGGGGTGAGTTTACTTTTAATTAAAGTTAGAGAGCGAACACAATTTTAGCGAACTTATGTTAAGTGAACTTCTCGCACCCGTGTTTTCGTTGCGTGTTTGTTTACTTATATTTGAAGAGTTGCTCTTAGACCATTAACAGAGGCCAACGCACTGCGAGAAACGAGTGGTTTTTATGTTGCATTTGAAACGACTCTGAATATTTCCTACATTAACTTTTTAGCCATAATTGAGGTTAGATGAATTTTTTTTTAAGAAGTATTTTATCGTCATTTTTAATTTTCATTTAATATCAATGTTATTTATTTAGAAGTGGTAGAAAAGAAATTAAAACCGAATGAGACTGTTCATTAAATTTGCATTGATAAAGCTTTCACAATGAAACAGAAATTAAGAACGTTAATTTCCGTAATTGAATTTTCTATGGAAAGCACCAACCTCCCAATCCAATTACTATAGCTTTAAAAAATTGAAATTTTCACTTTATTAATTGCTGCATCCTCGGAATTAAATTTCTACCGTCTCGAGAAAAACAAAATCGGACAAGTTGAAAAATAAACTATATGTATATATGTACATATTTCAGTGTATTTAATTTGGTCATAACAGCGATATACCGCTAGTACCAGCAGCGTCGTTGGTGGCGAAATTTTTAATTAAAATAACCTTCTGCTCCTCTCGGTGTGTAATAGTTACGGGTGAATTAAATTTTTCATCGTTACTCTCTTGTATCCAGCAAACATACACTCCAGAGGGAATATTTGAAAATTCGTCCTGAAGATATAGAATTTCAGTGACAAATATAATGAATTGATATCTACCTGTATATAGATATATATGTATGTATATAGATTCAGGAAAATTTTTCATTCGGTAACTAGCGGATAGGACTGAAAGGCTCATTCAATTTGAATTCTAAAATATCAGAGAAACCAAGAGACGTATTCATAGTTTAGTAGAATTAATAAATTGCAAAGAAAATTTATTAAATGATTCTCGACGACAATGCCCATTACGTATTGAATGATTCAAGGATTTTTTTACTTGTTTAATAATAAGAGATTCTTATTTCGTAATTATAAGGAAAAAAAATCTAAGAAACGGTTTAATATAAATTAAAGCTCTGCTCGAAATAATAGCTGAAATTGCTTTAATCATTTTTCCAATTGATTCTCGAGTTACTATATTTTATACTTAATATATAAAAAGTAAATGAAATGAGCTAAAGAATCCAAATGGAAGTTTTTAAAGTTTTACATTTAGCGATTCATTATTATCGATTGCAAAAGTTTCTGAATGTTTTCCCCCAAAAGATAGGAACTCTAACTGAATAGATTGAAACCATCAATTCAAATCTACTATTATTTTCTTGACTGTCTCTACGTGAAACGTTTACATAAGTAATCATCCTATCATTCAACGTCGATCGCTCGAAATTTATTCTCCCACGAACGAGAACACTATCATCGCAATTCCTTTCGGTCAAAAGTTTTGTTTTCCTCGGAATCAGCGTTTTCAAAGGGAAACTATCCAAGAGACTACAATTTTCCTATTTGGAATCTCGAGTGAAATACTCCAAAGATCAATGAGTTTATAGGAGAGAATCGAACGGCTCCATTGATTATTCAGGCATGATTTCTCAGCTCGTTGTACAAAGCAGCTGCGTGGAATTCTGCCTTACGCACACATCGACCAAGATACGCACAAACACGCACACACATCTATACTGATCGCAGGTGCAGAAAACTAGCACGCGTGCGTGTAACGCGTTATCAGACAATGTGCCCGGCACACACGAGCTTCATTTCGGATAATCGATGCACAACGCCACGCCACGTTGCGGGGATTTCGGGACACGGAAGCGATGAGTAATTCTCGAAATAATTTCTCTGCGTCTCTGCTCGGTTAGTCTCGAGTAGTTTGCTAATCAAATTGGAGAGGTTAGGTAAGTGGCGTCATCCGAATGTCGAGTGGCTCCATTAATTAAGCGGAATTATAAAGAAGATCTCGAATATTACTAGTTTCGGTACATTGGTATTAGTGACTCAAAATCAGTCCCAAAAAGAAGAGAAAGAGAGAAAGAGTCACACGAGTTGTATTTATCGATTAATTGCTTATGGCGAGTATACTCGTCACGAATAGAGTGCGCTATCTTGTGTGCCCGACGAATATATTCGTCGTGATTGGAATTTGAGGGAAATCAAGCTTCAATTCCATATTCCGCGTACTCCGTGTGTTGACGAGTATACTCGTCATCCTTGAATTTCTTCGACGCGGTTCAAAAGCACGCGTTTTAAAAACGGCAAAACAGTTAACCGGTTGAATTCGGTGCTACAAAGAGTGCACAATTTTATGTACTGACGAATATATTCGTCGTGCACTTCAAATTCAATCACTAACAATCAACTTTGTTGATATAAAGTTTTAATGCTATATTATACGTACTTTGTGTTTAACGAGTATACTCGTCATCGAATACACATTTTTCAAAGACGTCGAAACAGTTTAACTGGTTGATAGATAGTAAGAAGTTTGAATTGTTTAAAACAATAGATTAAATGAAGTTAAGAATTCACTTTGAGATTAGGTAATTAATGCTGAGGCAGATGAATGTTAAGTACTGTAATTGTATGAGATTACTTGGAATATGTATGTAGAAGATCGTACTATCTATGCTCGACATACATAACCACATTGATCGTGAAATATCCGTGAATACGCTTCGACTGTGTGGTACGGCTCAGAGTAGAACAATATCGCGCCGATGACAGCACGTTCCACAACGACGTTCTAATTCCGCAGTCAATATTATACAACTTGAGCCCATCTTTAAGCTAAATATACACACATATATACAATCCTCTTAAGTATTTCAGTTAACTCTTTTTCACAAAAGTTTTTAACGAGTATTTTACTTATCTTAAAACGAGGAATATATTCGATAAATTAAAGTTTGTTGCCAAACATTATTATACAATCGTATTTTTCGTTAAGAAAAAACTTACGATCTTTATTACGCAAAGAGATATTTTTATTTATTTCACATATTGAGTCATTGTTAAGTTATTAAGAGTTGTGTTTTTTTTTTTTTTTAAATGATATTAGGATTAAATATTTGTACAGAGGAGAATTTAGACAATTTAAGGCAACTGAATATTTCATTAAGTTTGAGAATTTTCTTTTATCGTAAATGACCCATTAATCACGAATCAATATTAGAATTTCTGTTGTGTCATAACAGTATGCATCAAAAAGCAAATATCGTGTGCTGCTTTAAATCCGATAGACTGCGTTCTAACCGCGTATAGCATTCATTATGGTAAACTGACAATGAGAAGTGTTAGCAAAGCTAGATCGAAAAATCAACAGTTTCCGAATACTAATGCGTGTTGGAAAACATTCACAACTTGAGTCCACTAGACACGTTGCATAAGTTAACAGACGGGGACTGGCGATTAGAGCTCACTCTGTTGCACACTAGAATTATCCACAGAATCAAGATAAACTCATTAGAAACTTTCTTTCCAGCAGCATTTCATTTCAAAATTTTATTTTAATTCCACCAAAAAATTGTTACATGCTCATTAAAAAATTCCTTCTTCTTTTTTTAATCACGATTAATATTATAAAAGATGTGCATTTATTCAAAAATTCAATTAATTACTTAATATCTATTCTATATATTTAATTAACGTTTCAATTATAAATTGAAACAAAAACTTGTTAATGATTATTGAGTTTTTAAGTCTTGTTAACGACTAATAGTTGTTCTTACAAGATTCTGTACTTTTCTTAATTCTTCTCATTTTCCTTTATTAATTTGCCTCGTTTGCTAGATTTTTATTTTCACAAGCGCAATAACTTCGACCATTAACTTTGATGTATCCTGTAGACAGGGTGAGAGGCATAGATAATATGCCAGTGGTGTCACATTTGACCGCGTAATGAATATGAATATGGTACACGTATGAATGTATGTCAAACACACCGCGATATCCACGACGCATTTAATTTGCATTTAAAGTGTCGTTGTAGAAGAAATATTCTTATGCCCTTAGAACTTACCACAGAGGTTTATTATTACAGTCTTTTATCAATAACGCAATCTACACAGGATAATAATTCGGAAAATTATAAATATGGATATCCATTTATTATTGAATCATTGAATTTACAACTTATTCATACTATTACAATGACAATAATTTACTCTATCAATTAACAAATAACATTCTCAATGGGAAAAAAAACTGAAATGTTTTACCTTTATTGAATTAAAAAAAGTCCCAATTTAGCGGTGTATTATATTTTCCTGCTGTTAAACTAAATTATCGGTAGTATAAGTTTAATTGATGCAATAATCGGTAATCGATAGAAATATTGGAATTTTTTAATTGTATTAGTTTTTAACCGAGGCTGCCGAATTAAGCAATTGACCGAAATTAATACCATTATTGCGATACTTTCACGAGTGCTCGCTAGAGGGTAAAGCATTTCGTGAAAGCGTGGTAAGACGAGACGTGCAATTAGCAAAACAATTAGTTGAAACACGTTAATTGCCCTATTCACCAGGTTTCCAGCAGAAAGCAACGTAAGAGGTGAACGAAGTACAAGATACTATTGAATCGGTTCTTTTGAAAATAATTTTGCTATAAAGATTATTAATTAAGAGTAGGTTTTCGTTTTGAAATTTGAATTTTGATCATGCGTATTAATGTTCACTGTTCTTTTGTGTTTCAGGTAAGATGCATTGACAATTGAACCGATTAATAATAATTGCTGCAGAAATTCGCCAAATAGGTAAAACTACAGCAATGATATTTAACTCTATCTTTATTTGAACTGATCGTAGATTTACAAACTATTAACCCTTATCAATTGATTCATTACTATTTTTAGTATGATTCTCGTTAGATTGTATTTCTTAATTCTTAATTCTATTAGTTCGTGCCAATATTTTAAACCAGCTATATTTAAAAAATATTAATATCCAATGAAACAAAATATAATTGAAATTTACTTTCTTGGTAAAATAGATTTTTCGTGAAATATTGTAGAACTTTGTCATTTCACATCTACTATTCACCGAAGTTTCGGAACTTGTTGCAATAAAATTGTATCGAAAATAGTTTGTATTAATTATCCGAAGTCTCACTATTTGCTGTAATTTCATGTAAAGTAAATTTCAGAATAGAATTAACCATTTGAAACCATGAATTGAAACGCGAAGGAAGGAAGAGATCGAAGTATCAAGGGGGAAAGCAAGATAATTATTCTCCCTTGATTCCGTGGATACTCTATCTCCCATTTGGAAATCGGATATTTCCTAACATTGGGCTTCCCTCGGGGTAAAAAAAACCGAAGATCGTCTCGGTAAAGAATCCACTCGATTTAATGCACCAAAACTTTCAAATAACGAGCCTGTCACTTTAATAATAATAATTTGAATACCGGTTATTGTTTCTATTGCATTAGTGCATTCACTGTTGATGTGTCCGAAGAGCTTTGTTTTCGGAAGATCTATAATGCATAACAATAATATTTGGTCTCTTGAAACAACATTAGTACAAACGAATCTACTTCCAAATCTCAGTCCAGTCCAAAGTACATCTCACTATTCAAGTACAAGTAGTCGAAAGCAAGATTGTATTCGAGTACTTTTTGCGATCAAGTACAAATAATTAGAAAATTGTACTTACAAAATTGTACTTGAGAACTTTTTGTGATAAAACATTTCCACTTGATCGCTGAAAGTATTCAAGTACAATTTTGTTTCAAGTACTTGTACTTGGTCACAAAAAGTACTCAAGTACAATTTTGTTCCAAGTACTTGTACTTGGTCACAAAAAGTATTCAAGTACAATTTTGTTTCAAGTACTTGTACTTGCTCACAAAAAGTATTCAAGTACAATTTTGTTTCAAGTACTTGTACTTGGTTACAAAAAGTATTCAAGTACAATTTTGTTTCAAGTACTTGTACTTGGTTACAAAAAGTATTCAAGTACAATTTTGTTTCAAGTACTTGTACTTGCTCACAAAAAGTATTCAAGTACAATTTTGTTTCAAGTACTTGTACTTGCTCACAAAAAGTACTCAAGTACAATTTTGTACTTGTACGAAGAATTATAAGATAGTTGTTTTCTTCGAATTTCTGATTAAATTGGACTATTTTAATACAAAGGAGAAATTTTTTGTTAGATTATACAGCACCAAATGATTCAAGTCTATTAAGAGACCTAGTTGATAAATGGCTTGTGAATGAATAGTTTCCATCGTGTCCGGCTTACCATTGAAGTGAATTCAGCAGATTTCTTGCTTTTCTTGGTCAAATATCTGATGGGGACTGTCATGCATAATACATAGCTCAAAATAGTAGGCAATCTTGCTTGACGCGAGATACGAACTTCATAACTGTCCTGTTTCCTGTGTTTTACCTCCGATTGCTTTTGGCTTTCTGCCGCCAGATAAACGCCACTTTAGTTTTCTGTTGCTCGTTCATGACTCATTTAACTACTCGTTTAATTCCACAGTTGAATTACAATTCAAGTTTGTTTTGTTTTTGAAAATCAATTTACTTCTTTTCTCATAATTAATTAGATTCGAGTAAACTAAGAAAATCAGTCAAAAATCGCTGGAAAATCCGGCAAAATAACCTTAAAACGATATTCACTCACTTAGTAGCAAAGTTAAAAATTCATGGCGAAACGTCCACGTAAAATTGTATCACCGACGCAGAGTAAGGTTTAAGTAACTAGCTTTAACTGCTCTTCTTATAATTGGGCCAGAAACAGGAGCAGGTCTTAACGAGCGAGCCACAAAGAGGAAATAAGAATAAGAACCGTCCGCGCGTGTTCTATGTACTCAGAAGGCTTCACTTTCAAATGCGTGCAGTCGGGTGTTTAACAGTTTGCTTTCTGCGCTTTAACGCGGTTTTTTTTTGTTTTTCCTTTTAAAAAGCGTTTGTTTCTCGCGATGGTTCCTCCGCACGCCTCAAATTCTCATTGCGAAGAGACCAATTTTACGAAGGTACTCACTACTTAAGTTTCACTAGTGAGTTACGTTGTAATTTACATTCAAGAATAAAATAAATAAATTTTGACTCATGAAATTCAAAGAAATCGAAAACAACTATTTAAATTCACTTGTGTTTAAAATCGAATAATTGCAACGGAACGAGATAGATTAGAATACAATACTTCAAGTAAAACAACATTATTTATTATCTTATCGAATAAAAGATTAAACAGTTTTTCTCTTGATAAAAAAATGTAAAACAATAACAGCAAAGGAGGAGAAAATGAAGAGAAATTAATAACAGTAATTGACAAACAGTTTTGGCGACAGCGTTAACAAGAGATATATAGGAAACTGTGGGAGTGCAAATGAGTCACGCGGTGCCTCGGTGTAAATGAGTCAAGAGCGAATGCAACTCTACTGCAGAAACGTGCGACATTATCATTAGGAAACGTGATTCTCCCAACGTATTCGCTCGCGCAGACCTTGTTACTCTTTTCAAGTAGAAAACTTGCTGATTCCATTATTACTCCTGTTATATTCCCATTATTACTTCTATTGCACCCAAGGAAACAAAAGCGTTCTATTATGGTCTTCCGGTTCATTGGTTATCTCCTACCTTATCTCAGACTAATTCCGCCTGATTTAATTAGCATAAATCCGAGTTGATGTTTTTCTTTAAGAAGTATTCTTCGCTTTATACTAGCAATGTTATTTTGCTATAATCGAATAATAACGCTGAATAGAATCTATTATATTTGGAAACAAAAAACTGTATTTTATATTATTATAAGCTCTTTATAATTTTATAATAATAATAATTATTAGGTTCATGTTTATCTCTGAAACTCGATACTGTTTTATGAGAAATCAGAAAAAGCCAGTCAATGGATAAATTTTTGAAAATATGTAACAATGTTGCTTTATTTGAAACAGAATATAAGGGAAATAATTATTTTCTAGATTCTTTTGAATTACAAATAATTATCGAGAATTGTTTGTACTAATATTGGAATTTATGTGACATTAACTGTAGCTACATTGCGAATCACAGACTCGGAATTATCGAATTTCGAGTTACGTATAACGTTATCTTACGAACGGACAAATGAACGAACAGCACTGTAGCCTTCTCGCATTGTAAGTGTTACTTGGACTAGAAGTGTTATTCGTAACGTCTCTCGTTAGTGTCTAAAATGTGAAACATGCGTACAACGGTAGTGCAAGAGTATTAGAACTAGAACAATTCAGACAAAGTAGAACGTACAGAAACCTACAGTCAAGAAACAAGCAAGAACAAATCACTATGCAATTCTCTCTTGAAGGGTTCATATAGCTACTTTGTTTTCCTTAAATACTATACTTAAATTTACTTTTCTTTAAATTTCAATTTTCTTTCAACCGAATCCTTATCTTTCTATTTAATGCATACAATATTTAGTTCTACGAATAGCAGTAAAACTGGCTGGTATTTAATACATACGGAATAGTAGAATATTTTTATAGTTATTCATTAAATATTATTCCATTGGAATAAATTTTATGAATCTAAAAATGAATTCAATAAATTTATCTAATAAAAGATTTCGGGTTCAGTAAACAAATTATTCAACAATGTTGCAATTTGAGAAGCATCAGCCATTTTGACTGATATTGCCATAAGTAGCCATGATATAATATTATTTTGAATTTTAATAGATAAGGGAAAAATAAAATTCACTATTATATTTAATTAAATTCACTAAAAAATGCTACGTGAAGTAGGAATTTTAAAGTGAAACTGTAAAATTGAGTCATTCTGACTGTTGTGATAGTTCTAGTGTTAATATTCATTGAGTCGACGGAACTTTTTTTTTTTACTTTACAGCTGACTGGCGAAACACGATGTACATGGGAGGGATAAGAGACCTTTTTAAATGGATTTCTAAAAAGGCTTCACATTTTAACTCGATTACTTTACTGCATGACTGCTCGACTGGTTGTTTTCTATATTGCAAGTTCTACTTGCGGTAATCTTGGTATTAATACCACATTTAATTTTGCTATAAAGATCGGAAGTAATAAAAGTTTCAACAATTTTTCATACAGTTACTTCTTAAATTTATGTTCTTCGTTCTATGTAGATTTGTATTAACAATAAGAAGTTTATCATTGCATAGAAATATTCACTTGAGAATAATACATTTTGTAAATTAGGTATTAGATAGATTATTTTGAATGAAATCACATAGATCATCATTTGCAATACTAATCTGCAAATAGATTTAAACATTTATTCGTTCGTCACGTTTCCCTCGGGGAAGTCCTGTCGATTTTTCTTCGAAATGGAGGATCATTCCTGAATTCCAATCATTGTTCCAGATAGAGTAGACATTTTTCTTACGAAAAGCCATTTCTGTAACGTCGAAATATTCCGCGATTTTATTGAAGAATATCGAACAGAATATAAAATGCAATATAAATCTAAAGGACTGTATGAATAGAGTTTCGTGGTGAGTCAAATGTTTTAAAAATGAATCCGTGCGATTTTGTAAGCAATAATAGAATTCAAAATAAAATTCAACATAAAATAACTCGAATATACTTTTATTTTTGAGTTTTTTCACTATTTGACTGAGACTGCAAAATTCATACTTATAAAAGGAAGTATTTGTACAGAACAGTGTATAAAAACAATAACAATATCAATACAGTATAGAATAATAGGTAAAATGTTTGTTATTGAATTATTGTTGATATAATTGAACAATACTACGATAGTGATCTTCATTGAGCCTATCGAATAGTCCGATAACTCGAGAGTTCGGGAACATCCGGGCGTCAAAACGCGTATGAAAATTCGCAAGCATTTTTCAACCGTTATCAAAGTTATCTCTCCACAGGATTTTGCTTTGTTTTTGCGTATCGGTGCGACAGGCAAATAAGCCGCTTTACCAAGTCATACTACACGCACGAGTACTCAAATTATTCGAACAATTTTTCGATCGTGTCTATTTACTCATAAATCAATTTACAATTAATTGTTTACAACAATCCAGCGAAGTGAAAACAATTGATTCGAAATTGATAAAAAGAAGTAAAAAATGACTTCAACCTCTAAAATATATAAGAAATATATAAATGTATAAGAATAAATCGAATAAATATAATAAGTATAGGGCGAATCGAATTTATTAAAAATTTCAATTTTTATATTAGAATTTGGAAATAGACGAATGCGAATAGATCGTTAGCGAGAACGCTTTTTGGCTGGGAATAGTTCGGCCGATCGTTGCACTAGCTGTGGTTATTATTTGTTCAATGCAATTTCCGTTGCCGAGGTAAACATGAGCGACACGACGCGACACGACGTGGAGGTGCTTGATAGATCGCCGAAAACACTGAAAAAGAAAAAAAAAATCATATGCATACAGAACAACATGGTTCGTCGGTTAACAACGGCAAATTTCCAGACTAGTCCGCGTTGACGCGCGAAATGTAAACTGTCAAATCAATTTGTAATTTATCCAAGCTTTCTCTTTAGTTTACTGTTCAGCATTATATTAATTCCAGATTTTCAAATAATTCGCAGAAATCTCCATTTGATTTGTGCCTCTATAATTCCTGTATCCAAACAAATAACACAATTAACTCAAATTACCCAAATCGAATTCAAATGATGTTTTTTTTTGCAATGATTCATATTTAACTATATGGTAATTTTAATTTCTAATTGAATACCCCGTTTCTTGATTTGAATCACAATTGTCTTATATAAAAGCGATATATCGATATATATTCAATTTTCAATTCACAATTGAAAATTCAAGTGTAAATTCAAATATGAGAATCTTAAATAATATTCTGATTCGCAAGATATTTAATGAAATTCTTAATACGACGATAATCATCGTTAATGAAGAAATCGATAATATAATCTATCCTGTTTCGCGAGTACCATCGTGATAAGCGGATGTATCAATTGAATTTCTAATTAGCTAGCGCGGATTATCTTCCTTTATTCGACGAATAAAGATGCAAACGGCCGAGAGAAACGTTGCGTCGACTCGAATCTTGGTTTTTTTTTTTTTTTTTTTTTTTTTTTGTTTGTGCACTCTACCAGAGCCTAAGAACAAGCGGACTAAAGTGCCCGAGATTAATTGACCTGCTTTAACCCTGAACTGAACTAGTACACATCTGCGAAGCCGTGCGCGGCTCGCGAAGAATATTATGTTTCGTCTGCTTCCTGTTACACCGTCAGTTTACTCGCGTGAGCACTTCGGTCTCGAGCGAACCGACTTCTCTCGATCGATGTCGACGACGAACATGCTATTTCTACTAGTTATTCTATTAGGCGATGGAATGATTTCGTGCATTTCTTTTTTTTTTATTGTAAATGCTTCTTCCGTAATTTCAATTTTTCTCTTGGAATTTGGCGAGTGATGCAAAAATGATCTTGAATGAAATTGAAATAACTGATCAATCTTAGTTATACATTTTCAATAAACATTATATTTCAATATTGTATGATATACTCAATATTATATTATATTGAAATATATTTCGATTTTTAAAATACATATATCTATTGAAAATCGAAGACTAAAAAATTTGTAGAATTAAGGTAAATTGATTGGTTGAAGTGAGCTGATCAAAATTGCGACTAGCAAAGATAGAAAGAGAGAGAGAAATAAGAAGAATACTGTGGAAAGTGTATTGCTCGAGAAAATCGTGTAATGTAGCCGTAAGCGACGATTGAAATCCATGAGAAAAAAAGATTCTTGTCCCCATCCCACGGCTATTATCGAGCAGCCGCTTGGTTCGCGATATAATCACGATACGGCAATAAATAAAGCCAAACCGTAATCCAATCCTACTCTACGTTCTGAGAGCGATTCGATTGCTTCTTCTCTCTCTCTCTCTCTCTCTTTCTCACACACTAAAATCTCTTTGAGATGCTGAGAGATCTCAGTTTTCAACATTTAATTATATCGACCAATAAATTAAGCTGCCTGTGTTTTAAATACATCGATTTATGAAACCATTAGAATCTCGTTGGAAACTTTACTAAACGCTCTCTCGATCTCTTATAATGACTATAGTCTCATTAATTGATTCCAACTTGTCACTTTTCACCACCATTTTTTCCCTTTAAAATTGTGGATTATAATTTTGCAAATTTACCTCGATAAATACACTTTACATCTGATTCTAACAACTCTTAAAGCAATTTTCCAACTTGGGATACTTCTTTGTGGATAAACAGTTTGAATAAAGAAGCTTTATTCTTATAATAAACGGATTATAAATGATACAAAAGAAATAGTCTGAAAATTATTAACATTAGTTATTAATCTAACCATCCTTTTCTAAATTGCTTTATTATTACTATATTATTTGGAATAAAAATCTTTGGATAATACGCTTTGTTAAACTATGTATTAATATTCTGTCAAATATTTCCTCTGGGATCTTCTATGCGCGTGGAGAATATCTACATATCGTAACACGTGTATTTCTATGTATTTACGATCCTGAAGCAATTTCGTATGAAATGCTATCGTATATAAATGTCATGTACATTACAGCGAAAGCAAATTGCATTTTTTAACATGATACATTCGAGAGAGAGAGAGAAAAAAGAAAAGTTGCTAACCAGTTATTTCATGTATGATATGCGATATAAGTGTAATTTAATATTTCAATACAATTATAATTCCCTTATTTTACTTGGTATATACAGCTATCAATTAGCGAAGCATTTGTATTTGTCCCTCCAATTAATTATTTCACGAATTCATGCAAGAAGATTATAGCTGAACTAATTATGCACAGTAATAAATTTAACATCAACTATGATCATAATAATAATAATAATAATCAGAAATTATCTTGTTATTGGAAACTAATAGTATTTGGACGTTACACGCATATTTAAATTGAATATTCAATTACTCGAAGTTTCACCAATTCCCAAATTAAAGAGAAAGAAATCTTGTTAGTGATTTATTACAATTTCTGCTACAGTTTTCCAGTTTCTTATCAATTCGATAGCGTCAATCCATTAAATAGAATGTTTTCTTTTATTTTACTGAATTCTTTTCAATTTCTATCGAAATTGTAATTTTAATGTTGCAGCGCTTTTAGTACAGTTTTTAGTTTCGTTCTATTGTCCACGTCATCGAAATATTTCTCGCGTTAAATATGAGATTGAAATAAAATTTTATCTCACTGAAAGTAATATTCGCTCGGAAAATCCATTTTTCTCGCTGAATACAATTTCCTTCACAGACGGAGAATGACATTTGCAATTCTATTAAATAGATTCAATTTCGTGGTTTCTTCGTTAAATGATACGATATTATAATTCGAGGAAATGAATTTGATTATTATCGATCACAAAGCCAAATCGAATTGTTACTTTAACTATTAACATTGTTACTTCAAAATTGTATAGTTGCATATTAGGAAATTCTTATCGAATTTTCTCCTAACTGTCCTATTAACTAACAGAATTATTTACACAACTTTGATAATTTTATTAACGCGTTATATTATGCTTTGTCGTGTTACAGGTAAGTTCAAACGGGAAATGATTCTACTGCGAACGACCCTAACGCCACTATTAAGAAACCGCGTTCCAAAGATTTACAAAACAGCAAATTAATGGTAAGACATCAGTTACTACCAGAATAATTACCGTTGCGTGTTCCGAGGTACTGTTTCGTGACCTGGCGTATAGAAGACTAAATTGTCGTCCATATAAAAGAGTCCAGCATTTTATCCAATATTAATACGGTACGCGTAGTTTTATAATAAAAATAGATTGACGCGCTCGTGTAATTCGTATACATGCATCTATATAATACGATCTACATAAATTTGCAAAAGTATTTCACTGGTAATAAAACAGGTGCCTCGACTTTCACACAATTATTTAACTTTCCAATTCATACTTATCAAAATATATTCTTCCGAAATTCAACATTCCAAAAAATATGTATTACGATCTAAAAAAAATCTAAAAAATCCTAAACAAAAAATAATTAACTTATTTAAGCCAGTCAATTGAAATAAAACACGCGTTATACCTGTCACAAAACTTCTATTTCAAGGTCCGATATCCTCGTTATATTTACTAATTAATTAAATTGAAATAGACGCAGGGATTTCAATGAAGCATAAACCTAAAAAAAAAAAAATCCTCTCGAGTATGACTAGACCAATGTTGCAGACGTGGCACGTTGATTAATTACGCGCAACTGCGCCAAGTAAATTCGTTGGATTGACCAAATAAAAGCAGAAATTCCGGGTGAGTTCTCCCTCTCTCTTTCTCTCCCATCCTTCCCTCCCATCCTTCCCTCCCACCACTCATCCCTCCATTCTCTGTCTCTTACTCATACGTAAAGAGATACAGACAGACAAACGCCCCCCGTTTATTGGCATCTAGTGGGCATTAGGCATTCGAGTGGATTTATGCGAATGCAGTGAGCGTGTTTGCGGCTTGTTACTCTGCTCCCTGGTCTCCCCTCCACTTCCACCTGTGTTGCGCCCCCCTCTCCGCCGTCAAACTCCCACCCGTTGCGTTGCTGCGACCAGTGGCACTCACCGGATAATGCGGAACCCCCCTTGAAAATGCAAACCGATCAACTGGCAGCTGTTATGGAAAATTTAGCTGTCTAATGGAATGTGGTTATGCGAGCACCGAATCAGTCGAGAGATAGAAGTACACCTCCTGCATTAACACCTTTCTTTATTCCGTCCGATCCGTTTAATTTATAATGATTGTGTATTCCTATTTGTTATTATTGTTCCTGTTAAATCGATTGAAGGTTAAAGGAAATAACTCGGAATTCGTGACATTGGGAAAGGGAGGTTTTTTGTAATTGGTCGTTATGATTGAAGATTAAACAGTAATTTATTGTTTTAACTTTTAAAAAGGAAGAATTAACATTAGATTATACGTTAGTAGAAATTAGATCAATTTTTATCGATACGATTATTTCTACTCCGGAAAATAAACAAGTTTTCGATGCCCTCTATTAAGTTAATAATTATTTCTAATAATTAAATCGATGAATTAAATTCTATTTAATACTGATTATTTTTGGTTTTAAATGTATCAAGCCTGATAGATTATCATCTTTGCAAAAAACATATATATATACAGGGTGAGTCAGTGACCTTGCACCAAACTGAAACCACGTATTTTGGGGGTCAATAGAAGCCTAAAAGTCCCGGAACACAAAGTTGAAATCTCAACCCTTTCGGAATTACAGGGGGTTGAAGTTTCAAGTTTTAAAAAATCATATCTTCCTACGGGATAATGCTAGCGTCACGGGTCTTTTTCTAGAATATGTGGGAGGGCCGGAGCTATGTGAAAAAAAATAGAAATCATTTAAAAATTATTATTAAGTCGCATTATTATTGATTTTATTGCACTTTTTCGATGAAGCAGCAACATTTTCAGGTACGAAAAAAATCACAGTCATTCTGTGATGCACCAAAAAAAATATCGCGTTGTGAAAAGTTTAAAATTTTAAGAAATGTGGCCAGGATAAATTATTTAAAGTTTTCCGCTAGCGATTCTCAATCCCGGGTTTACGGCTGCATGTGTCACTGCGGCGGTAGAAGGCTCGAAGTCGGCTCGGGTGTCTGTTTGCCTAGGTCAGTTAGGCCCAGCTTATCTCGAGGGCCTGCTACCGAACACCGCAGTGCGAGAGAGAGGGTGAGTGAGAGTGAGAGAGAGAAAAAAGGGTCAGGTTGATGAACTCTACAATGCTGCCATAAACCTGGGATTGAGAATCGCTAGCGGAAAACTTTAAATAATTTATCCTGGCCACATTTCTTAAAATTTTAAACTTTTCACAACGCGATATTTTTTTTGGTGCATCACAGAATGACTGTGATTTTTTTCGTACCTGAAAATGTTGCTCCTTCATCGAAAAAGTGCAATAAAATCAATAATAATGCGACTTAATAATAATTTTTAAATGATTTCTATTTTTTTTCACATAGCTCCGGCCCTCCCACATATTCTAGAAAAAGACCCGTGACGCTAGCATTATCCCGTAGGAAGATATGATTTTTTAAAACTTGAAACTTCAACCCCCTGTAATTCCGAAAGGGTTGAGATTTCAACTTTGTGTTCCCGGGCTTTTATGCTTCTATTGACCCCTAAAATACGTGGTTTCAGTTTGGTGCAAGGTCACTGACTCACCCTGTATATATATATCAATATTGGTTTATTCAAACATTATTTAAATAGTATAATTACTTTCAATATTATCCTATTTTATTTAAGATAATATATTACTAATTATCCGCTATTCTCCGAATAATTAGTTTTTGTTCCATAGAGAATCTCCACGAACAAAGGGTTAATCGGAAACTTCCGGTTCATTTTGGCGAAGAATAACTAATGTATTACTCGCACATTGTTTGTATAGGCGGGTAGATATATCGCTGTATTGTTTGTAGAGCCATAAACTATATGCATATGGTCACAGGGATCAAACGTGTATACATTACTTTGCGCATCATGTTTTAGTCTCGTTTCTATAACAAGCGGTACATATACGGTATCGTATCACTCGTAGCACTGCGCACCTGTGCAGAGTCAGTATTTATCCTTGAGAGGTTTAGTGAGCAAGCAGTTATAATGTCTGCAGTGTTCTTATCATTTACGGGAAATTGACATTTCTCGAAAATTATTGATATTAATAATATATCAAATATTGCGAAATGACAATTTCTTTTCATAATTTGGAGATTTTTTATTTTAAACAAAAATCGTAACAAATTTTTGTATCCAATGGATGAAACATTTTTCTCTTTCAGATTTGCAATCTCCTAAATTAAATTAATCACGGCGATTACAAATTAAATGATTCATTTCTGAGTTTCACGAATTATTATGTTTATAATTAAAATGTTTATAAAAGTTTCATTTATCTCGAAATATGTTGCGCGCAGCAGATAGCTCGATCCTTCTTTTTCCAAAAAGTAAACAAATCAATTCTGTTTATTAAACTAGCGATTCTTTTTGAAAATCATCGATTCTAAAGTATCAATTCTTTTGAGTCGAATCGCCCATTCCTTAATCTTGCGAGACGAGTTTACACTGTTGATGAATTTCGGGGAAAGTGAAGTGGAGAACTGCAAATTCGAGGTGTTACTACATATGTGTCGCGCGGGTCAATAGGGACAGAGTAAAAGAGAGAGAAAGAGAGAGAGAGAGAGAGAGGAAGAAGAAGAAAAGAGTTTAGAAAGTAGTGTAGAGTGAGTGCCACTGGGCCAAGAGATGTTTTAAGGGTGACACGAAGTAAAGCAGTAGAGAGGGTGCATGAACAGAGGAATATAGAGACTGGAAATGTGTAAAGAAGAGAGCGGAATGTTTGTACAGGGTGTCTCGCATAATAATTCACACGAATACTTTATCTTTAAAAAGCTTGCAAATAGATAAAAATGTCAAAGTTAAGCACATGTTCTTACGATAAATTGTTGATACTTGATAGTTCATATTATTCTATCAATAATTTATAAAATAATATATTTTACCTATATGTTTATTATCCTCAAATAATTTATTATAAACACGCACAATATTTTCAGTTTTGTCATAAAATAGGATCTTGTCTTTCAACTGTATTCCTTATTTTTAACTCACCCTGTATATTCATAGTCGTAAGTGTAAACGTAAGTCTGAGCAGCGCATGGTAGGGTCAGTGTTATTGGTTTTTGTTGCGCATGTCTGCTACCGACGCCGATCTAGGAAATTATTAGCTAAGTTTAAGCGACCAGAAGTGAGACGGATTATGAGAATGCTAAATAAGACAAGAGGGAGCAGAAATAAGAAAACGATAGAAATAGAGGTGATACAATTAAGAAAAAGTGATTTAGGATAAAATTCATTTGACTTAAAACGCGAAATATCGAGACGAAATATTTAATCGAACTCTTTTATAATGTATAAATTTTACACAGGAAAATTTTCATTTGTCGGCATCGAGCCCGTTTCCGAAAAATAATTGAATCGAAAGACCGATACACTACGAGTAATATGTGCCCAATACGATTAAATTCTTCGAATGCAATATTGGCTGCATCAAAATAATTGGTATGGCAATTTCATAACTTTTTTTTTTTTTTTTATTTTCCCCACCCCCACGAGAAATTCAACCTCTCAATATCCAATTTATTCATTATTTATACATTTGGTTCATATATCGCGGGCACCTGGACGCAGAGGGTATTGCGCGCCCGATAAATTCGAGGTTTTGAATCGCGATGGAACCCATCAAATTTATGGATTTCGAAATTTCAATACCTGCTGCCGGCGTGTACGCTTATTTTCTCGGAAATGTGTGTGCAGCGGCGTCGTTGAAAAATTGTCCGAATAAAACAGAGTTGGATCGAAGATCCTTTTTTTTTTTTTTTTCATTTTTCGTCGTGTGAATTTCGCATATAAACTGTAGCAATTTTTCAAATGATTCTCTCTGAAAATATCTCACGTTGCCCTTTGAAATTTTGTTCGTCAAATTTGGCTAATATTTATAAAGTAACACAATGGAAATTCATAAACAAGTCTCTTTTGATTTTTGTTTTACTACTATAATGGTTCATTCACTGAATTTGTGCAGAAGAACTACCCCAAGGTTTTTTTTATTCAATTATGTAATATATTATATTTAATTATACAATAATTTCACATTTGGTTCACACGGGCAGAATTTTTTTATTACACAGATTAGTAATAAGAGATTTTATAAGAGATATTATTACGCGAACACGATTCCTTAAGAAATAATTGTCTTATATTATTGTTTGTAGGAAACAAGCTTCTGGAAAAATAGAAAATAATATATAATATACTAAGAGAATCACTAACAATCACTTAACAGTATAAAGTTAATATAATATATAAATTACCAGAAGGGACAAGTGGATATACGAGATACTGTTTGTCGTGAATATAGCAATAATGTAACGCAGCCTGTCGAATGACGCAGCTCTCATCAATATTATAGAAACCTCGTTGGAATTATTGTTTTAACTGGGAAATTAGTGTAGACTAGATGGGATGAATATTGCTTCACTATGCAAATATATGTCTCATGCGTATTAACGTGCACAATATCCTCATATCTACACGTATAATTACGCATACAAATAACGTATTGTTTAACATACACATAGAATCTTTTAAATATTTCATTATATTTTCAAATTATATCATTTTCAAAAGAGAACACTTTATAAACATAAAATCTTTCCAAGCACCAAACTCGTATAACCTCAATAAAATTATCCACTTTTGTTTCCTATTGCCAATTATTCCGCTAACCTCAAAAGTACTCGAACCTAACCTAAAAACAATTTGAGTTCAAAAAGGATAACACGTTAGATTCACCGCATTTTAGCACGCATTGGAAATCCTATAAAGTTTCGCACAAAAGCGTTGGTAGACGCGTGCGCTTAACAATCAAAATAATTAAATGCTACTCTTGCACGCGTTCGTTAACTGTTAATTACAGGAGCGACAACAAGGTAACGTTTGTGATTTGAATCTACGCCGCGTTTACTATGATTTTTCGCGTCCGAACTGTGTACCGAACCGAGCTGTGTTTACCAAGCAATAGAGATTCATTGATTTACTGACTGTTAGTTACTCGAACGCTACCGTAGTGGAAACAACTCTGGTGTCAGATACACACATATAGATATATTGTATATATATACATATATATACATGTATATGTACAGAATACGTGACTACGTCGGTGTATAACGTATACTATAAATAGAGTTCACCTTTTACTATGAAATGGATCCGAACGATAGTGGAGCCTATTTACCAAGAGATACTTGTAAATTTATTAACAGTTAATTACGCTATACTAAGCGCTTATGGGCCTTAAGCGTAGCCTGTATTAGATACCCTGTACACGAAATGTGTGTACACACCAAGCACTACGTCATTGATTACTAGATACTAGGATCCCATTGGTTTATTGGTCAGCGGCTAGGGAAATTAACGTTAAGTCCTGTCGTGTCCAAAATGATCCTTCTATTCGTCAATAAGTTATCAATGTAATTTGCTTATCCAAAATTCAATAGAGTTTCAGAAGAAAATATTTCGGATACTACTTTTTAAATAATTAATACCTTTGCAACTCGAATGAAATAATATTTATATCTTTATCGAAGAAAGAAAATAAGTTATTTTTATAGATCTCATATAAATCGAATACGAATCGATATAACTGAAAGAATTTCACAATAATATTGACAGGGACAATATTGTTCATTTGTATCACGTACTTCGGGAGAATGAGGTAAAGTTAGAACACGACAAGATTGCACCACCTTACTCGACTTTTTTCTTTCCAGGTTAGCTATCTAAAGTGACAATGAACCCCGTGAGGTTTCTGTATGACAGTTACACAAGTTTGATGATAACGGAGTGTTGATCATATTACTGCTTACAAGTTAGTTAGGATATTTCTCTTGTTACGTTAACGACATTAACATTCGGTTTGAGTACGTGGTATATATCTGGAATATTATTGGCACTGGTAACAAATTTGTATTTGATGATCAGAGAAATCTCGTTATTTTACTATCAGCCAATCGGCGACGCGATAATGATGAAATGTTTGCGAGTGTAGTTGGTAGATGATTCTCTCACAGCCAGTTGCGATATTGTGGTTCGTGTATCGATTCGGCATGATTTCAATCAGATAAAGTTCTAGGTATTACGCATTAATTGGGTAAACATTATTAGCTGAGTGTACCCGTTATGTTCTCGAGAGCTACACCAGCATATTTTTATGATGTGAATTTCATTCCAAGTTTGCCTGTTTCGATATACATATATATATATATATTGTAAACGTTTGGCATTTCGCGAGATTTTATCTCGTATACTAATGAATTTGACGCGAGTAAATTGGGAGAAACAGTTATTGATTGATACACAGGAAATGCAATATAATTATACAGGTTGTTCAAGAAACTTATAAGTTAAAACTTATAATTTACACAAAGGGGTAGTTTTCTGTTATTGATGTTAACTTAATTTTCTTAAATTCGACTAGCTACTTTTCTTTGTGATATTCTGGAAGCTGAGACCAAGACGAATTCAACGAGCTGTGTGAAAAGGTACTTGGGGGTAGTTCATCCCCCGGAGGTTGCAAATGTTTACCGTTAAATATTAACAAAACTATGAGGTTTAGAGAAAACTTTATACAACCAAAGATAAACTGTTTTATCGAGACTATTATGTTCCGGTAATAGATGTTTAAAAAAATAAATAATTTTATGTTTTTGTTTAAACAATAATGTTGTTTTTCAGAGCGAATTGAAATATCCTCCTGTACAGTTACAATGATAATAATTAGAATATGCCGAGTTTTCAGTTTTATCATTTTTTTCTTTTCTCACCGATCTTCCGATAGGTGCAGGGATCTGGTTGGCTGTATCGTACACACGGTACGCATTCCGCGACGTGTCGGTCCGATACTTGCGGCAAATGCTTAAGGCGCGTGTAGAGTGTACACGTGTGTTAGGAACGCGATTGTGTGCGTGTTTACCTGACTCACGACACCCATGAGCTAGGTTTACTTGACTGTGGCATTTGTGGTGGGGGTCAGTTTCACGTTCGCTTCCGCTCACCGCTTATTTTCCTCGAAAATAGACCACCTTACACCTACCTATCCTATAGAATCCCTTGGAAAACCCAGCTAAAACTTCGTTCTCTCTCAATTACACTCTATCACATATTTTTCATTTTCACAAAATTCTTCCATCCTGTTTCAGGAATTCTAATTATATCAACGGACTATGAATTGTTGCTGCAGGATTTCCAAAATTATATTTACTGAAATAAAGGAAAATAATATTTTTTGTCTTAACACAAAACACAATGACAAACTTGCTTCTCTATAAGTTTTACTTTTTATTGTTTAAAAGCTTGCAATTTCTTTTTGAGTACATTTCAACAAATACAATTGTTTATTCAACTTTTTGAAATGACAAGAGAATTGAAACCTCGCATGTTTTATAACTGTTAGTCTAGAGTCTAGAATAAAGCGATTTGCTCGAGGGAATTTTCATGCAGTTGTTCAGTAATAAGAGTAAATCGTGTATTTCCGGGTATTGTGTTGGGAGTATGAGTTCCGTATAATTGTAGGATCGCAAGATCTCTAAGCTTATACACGTGTATTAACCTGTTTCTCAATAAGTTGTGTTATTTTATTGAACTGATAGATAATTATTTCTAACGGTACAGATATTCTCCTTATAGGCAATACCATTACTTACTGTACACATATAGTACACACATATGTACCCACTAGACACAATTTATTAATATTCTCCAATTACGCTTTAGAGAATTGCAATTAAAAGTTATAGGTAATTCAACAATTTACATCGTTATAACTAACAATAAGTAATGGTACTTTTTATTACCTGTATAATAGTACAAAAAAAACTATTCATTAATTTGCAAGTCTCTGTATTGTCGAAATAAAAAGAAAAAAGTGAAAAAATAACTATACATAGATCATAGTAGCAGTGGTATTTAATTTATTTAATTTCATCCGTCAGAGATCTCTATCGTAAAATTTTAATTGAAGGAATCACTGGCTAGTCAAGTTACTAAACCAGTAAAGTCACTCGTTGACGTCAACATCGAATACGAGTTAACAACGTGATCGTTAACACGCAACCCACGTTTAAAGTAGACACGCACCAAACATTTATTCTTCTTTATTGCATAGTACCCAAAGACTCGTTTACAAAATCATCCCGATAAAATGCGGTTGAAGCTTTTCATTAAACGATTGCAGCATCTATCCGACGAAACATTTATAACAGGTGGCTAATAATTTGAAAGTAAATTCAAGATTAAAGAAAGAACGAATTAGAAATACAAATTAACGATATCTTTGAAACTTGACATTATTAAATTGTGATCTTTTTATAAATGATACAAATATTTGAATAATCATTGAGAAAAATGATTATTGAAATAAGTAACCGAAGAATGATTGGCTCAGGCTAGCATGAATTTTTCCTATGACAAGTTTGCTACAGGGCCACAATGAAAGTAAGAATTGATCGGGAAGAGCGAGCCAATTTATGTGACCATCCACTAGGAACATGTGTGTAGATATCTCTTTACATGGTATGTGTTCGTGTGTGGATATATCTGTGTGCGTGTATGTCCGTTGAGTAAAACGATTTTATGTTACGGTGCAGAGAGTCGCCTATTCAGCTTGGCTGCAGAGTCAGAGCCATCTTTCTTGGCTCTACTTGGCCTTTATGGGCCCTCCTCGTCCAGCACGCTCATTCGCGTTGCTTTTACATCGGCGTTGCGACCCGTAATTGAATATTTGACGAGCACCGAAAGAATCTGAACCGCACTCTCGAGGTCACTGTGAAAAGTGCGTGGATTCCCTGCCTCTTCTTATATCTTCCAATAACAAACTCATCTATGGGCCATTCACCAATCTTCCGTGTGCTCTTTCTACCATCGTTGTTTTCAGCGTGTTTTTTAAAAAATGGCAAAAAATGGCAAAAAATGGCAAGTTTATTTGAAACTTGCCATATCAAAAACAATTGTATTAATTATTTCAATTAGCTGGTTTTATATTTGTGATTAAACTAAAGAAATCCTTCTTAATCGCTTCATTCACAATTCGTTTGATCGTGAAAACTTTATTTGCAATTAAACAAAATTGGAGAAAATCTGCAGAGACTGTAAAAAAAACAAGTTTTCTTCTAGGAGTAAAAAGAAAGAAAACTCCTGATAAGAATTTCAGTGGCAATATGAAAAATCCGAGACGCAAAAAAAAGCTACCTAAATTCTGAAGGAAAAAGGTGTAGGTTGTAGAATCGTTTCATCAGCAAGGAAAAATCAAGCGAAACAAACATGCGACAGAGGGTCGAATTTCCAACGGCACTCACCTCAGTTAGAATAACAGTCAAGATTGAGTCGGCAAATTGTAATACGAGCACGATTACCTTTTTCATGAAAGAAACGACTCACAGACCCGTCTCAAACTTCCAAAGGCAATTTATTTAATGAACACGCGCAACTTCCGTAGGATTCCACTTTCAATTACCCTTTTTGCCAGCACTACCCCCTCTACTTCTATCCTACCCCAACCCATTCCAGCGCTTCACTCCCACCAGATGGCGTTACACAAAACATTTCACCTCGAGAGTTTTGAGCGGTCGCTCGAAAACCCGTGAAATAAACAATACAGATGAAAATAGTTAACGAAATTCATTAGGTTAATATTTCATTTCTTCCGCAATAATTAATTTTCTACTATTTTTTTCTTATTTTACTTATAATTTCTTTTCTTCGCTTCATTTTTTCTTATTCCTTCAGTTTTACTGTTTTAGAGAATTTAGATTAATCTTGAGAGTCATTAGAGAGATAATAAAAAGAACCAGATAACTTATTAGAGATTTCAAGTTGATCCTAGTATCGTTGAAACGAAACAATTTACGAGAAGTAATGAACAGATCTATTTTATTTATGTTTCCATAAAATCAGAGTATTATTTTTATTATTCTTACAAAAGTTTCCGAAAATATCTTTGATAGTATCGTCAAATTCGTAAATCTTTATCGAAAATCAATACGAAGTTAACGATAATTATAGTAGTTGAAAACTAACATCGTCATTTCTATTTTCATCCAGTTACCTTAACCACATCGTGAAACATCGTATATATTTGTAAAACAGTTTCACAAGCTGGAAAATACCTATTACGACTGTTTTCAATTTGAGATAAACATCAATTTGTCGAGGAGTCGCAATTTTGTCTGGTACTGTACATTACGTGTTTAGTCTGTATAGTCCGGTTGGAATTGGATAATTCTAATACAGGGAGTCGCACTCTGGTAGTTGGATTCTATGTGTAAGTAACCTTTGACCAACTCTGCAACACTGTATGGACTCTCTCCCCACCAATGAAAAGGATTCTTCCCTCCCCACTCTTGGTACTCGATTCCCCCCTCCCACTCCTCAATTCCCACTCTACAAAATAGTAGTTTGCTCTCGGTTCCGCCGCAGTAGCTCTGTCAACTCTATCCTTCTCGCTTGTTGCATCTCACTCTTACTTCTATTCTCCTCTTCGTTGGTCTCTCGCCATTGATCCCAGTACTCTTGCTAGTTTCTCTCGCTTGCACGCTCATTCTCGACGCTTTTGACGTTTCTCCTTTCTTTTCGCGATCCCCCACCCCACTCTTCCCCCCCCCCCCCCCTCCTCCTTTCCCTCTAGGCTTCCCGTTCTCCTTCCATTAAAGCTGCTTTCGCGTAAAACCCACCGAAAATATTGGACTTGATTTATGTCGGTAGAAATTAATTTGCACGAGAGTCGGGCGAATTCTCTGCGCCAACAAAATCAATGGAATCTTGTGGATCTTGATAAATATAAAATTGCAAAGATCTCAATGAATCGAAATATAATGTTTCTCCTTTATCGTTTATCTTTCGAGGTCTAATTCTTTTGTTTAATTTTATTGTTTTTCTATCTCTCTTGTTTCCCCAACTATTTTACTTCTTCCATTTGCTATCATCATTAATTTCAATTGGAATATCAAATTTGTTAGTAATTCGTTGATCGAACGAAATTCAATGAATTGAATCCAACGATGCTCGAAATTGTAAATTATCATGAAAATATATTAATACTATTTGAAAAATTTTCGAAATATAAAACTACCATCGAACGAGAAATTTTTGATTAAATTTTATTTTTCTCTTGGGCAGCGTATAATTATAATCTCTCGCTTTTAATTAAATTCTGTAACATAAAGTGGAGTTATATTTTCGAACAGAGTTTTCATTTTTCAGGATATTCAGCTAAAAATACAGGAAGAGTATTAAAATCAATATCGAACTATTTCGCTCGTTGAATTCGTATCGACAACATCGTGCTCATACATTTCAAGTACTTCGAGTTCTATATTTAACGACGAGGATTTTTTTTTATGATAAATAAAAGATGTATTAAGCTGTGGCAGCCTGCTATTTTTAATCTCGTTCGATGCATCGATATACAATATATATATCCAGAATTCACGAAGAATTTTTTCAACCTGTGCTCTCGTTCGATTCTATCAAGCTTTAATCCTTTAATGTTTTTGAGTGAAATATAAGTGAAGATACAATCTAAGTCTTCAATTATAGATATTTCATTCGTGCTGTGTTATACTGAATTATTGGCCTCTCGAGTATCGGAAATCGTACCGACTCTCATATACGTATATACAAAATTTATTATCAAAGAGAGTAGTAGATACGAGAAAAAAAGCTCTGCTTTCGTAGTTATTTTTTCTCTAGTTTTTTTCTTCTCTCTAGTTTTTCCCCCCCATCAAAGTAACCAAACTCGAATATTGAAAAGGAATAAACTGATAAATCCAAATAATGTAATTAGATGGAAATTGATGATTTTTATATATTTTTAAATTCCACAATATTAATAAAATTGGAAAATAAGGAAGATTGAAATGAGGTACGTTAAATGTCTAATATTCTGGTTAAGAAATAATAATGCAAAACTTGGCATAAAAGTGAATAGGAATTTTAAAATGCTTTTCAAGCTCTTTAGCTACCCACCAAACTGATGGAAAGCGCTGTATAATCAAGGTGCGTTGAAAAATTCACTATAAGAATAAGTGATTTGCTGTTTGCGTTTTCCTCATATGAAATTTAAGTAGGACATTTGCGAGAGACTTTTTCCGAGATTATTTTCCATTCCCATTCTGTCTTTATAATTTACTTACCTCACTTTTTCCACATTTCCTTCAACACTTATATCAACATAACTCTAAATGAAACATTATTCTATCTTCTTATTTGAAGTCTCTAATTCTTAACTTATCTTCTCTTTCTAAATTTAATAACACAAATTTTGAATCAGTTAACCTTAAACTATAAAATATATGGTAAATTAAAAAAAAAATAGCTTTGAATTTGTTACTTAATTACGTTATCAAATATTTTTAAAATAAATATTTGACAAATGTAAACGTGTTAGACAATTGTGTCAATTGTTTCCGACACATAAATGGGAACAAGTTGCAATATTGCTAATAATAACGAGTCTCAGGTGTTTAATTCACTTTAAAATTAAAACGTTGTGTTTCGAAGCAGTAAATCCGTGGTATAACACAGTTTATGGTCGACTTTTCTTCCCCAGGCACAGATATATATATTGTGTATAGCTATATTGTATGTATATGTGTAGATATATACACGTGCAATACTTCTTCTACTGGAAGCTAAGCGCTTTAAGCCTCAATTTATCCCCCTTCACCCTTCCTCTGTCCGCTACGAATCGATATTTCGCAAAACCGTCCAATCGGCTGTCGTAAGATCGTCAAACATACTGGAACAAATCAGCCAATTTCACTTAACAATATTGGATTTGAAAGAAAGTTTCTTATAAGCATTAAATTTGATGTATTTAATAAAAATGAAAATCATTGAACTTGATATTTCGAATATGTGTCATAAATATTCATTGAAACAGTAAGTAAAAACGATTAAGGACTAATAATAATTACAGACTGAATAAGAATCATTTGATGATAAATCAAAAACTTTTAAATCTGAAATTCGATATTTATTATTATAAGTCGTTTCATTTTTCTTTTTGCGAAACTAGCTAAACGGAGAAAGATAGTTTCTAATCATCGAATTCTATGTTGAATATTGCACGAAGGACTTTTAGTGTTAAGCTGAACAATTCGTATAAGGGTCATGTGGGAGCAGGGTTTAGAACAGCTGTAGATCATCAAATATTCACATCGTTCGCAAGAGGATATTTGAACGGAATTCACAGTTTAGTAGAAGGAACGAATCAGACTGACAAGGATCAGGAGAACATCCTTCTACTTCGCTTGTCAGTGAAAGAGTATTAAATAAAAAATATGAGGGTAAATATCGTAAATGATAATATAGAGATTTTATAACTTTGAAAAATATTGTTGGACATAAAATGTCCCCTATTTTTATACATACATAACTTCTCAGATTCATGTTTTTTTTTGCGCTTGAAATATTCAGTTGAATATCGAGACCCTAAAATACCCTAAATTTATAAAATATTCGAAAAGTGTTAGAAAATCATTTTTATAAAAATGTTTCCTCTGATCATGAATTATTATTAATTATGTAGATTAATTATGTTTGATTGATTAAGCATTAAGTGTATCATATATCTACAAAATACAACTGTAGTTATTTTTTATTGAGTACTTAGATTTTTATTGATTCAATTATCGCACAGATATATCGTCAAAAGTTTCTGTATAAATATAGAAGAATATATAGACAAAATGTTAAGAAATAAATGTCGATTTATTAACGGAGAAAATCTTCTTTGAAACGATATGGCTTTGCGGTAAATCCACAAGCGAGAATGATTACTAGCGACGAGGCGTAGGGAGTATGATAAGAGATTCTGATGGTCTCTATTAATACTGACGCCTATCTCGTCCCCTCTTTGGCATCGCCCTCATCGACTGACTCCCCCACTTTCTCCTCCAATGCAATGTCAATTTACTTAATACGATATCCACGAGGATATTATATAATATTTTGCGGTTCAATGAAAATTCTATACTCTCTGCTTACTTCTTGATTCATTCATGTAAGAGTGCGATACTATACACATGTATTTTCTAAATACACTGTGAATTTGTGTTCAACGTGAAACAAGAAGAAATTTATGCACCTGAATGTCTCATTATTTTGAGGAAGATGAAAATACACTATATTGGAAATAATTTCACCACAATGTGAGTACTTTATTTTTTGAATGAGTTCATTGTTAAGTAACATTGCATTAAGTGTAGACGAATGTTTTCTTCTTGAATAATAATTGTTTAAGAATAATTAAGAATAATTGAATAATTGATTTTTGAGAATAGCTTAAACTTGAAATATCTTTTGCGAACGTGATGAGTAATTATTTTAATTGCAATTATATGTAATGAATTGGTGAACACTATTAGATACTCAACTTTTGTAATGTCTTTATTAAATAAAGTAACTCTTATTAACGTAAAGGGTAATATTGAAAGTGGGTATCGATATTCGTTAACGATTTACACTCGACATAGAAATTAATATTCTTTTCGTTAAATAAGAATAGTATCAGCTTTTAGAGAGGGAACCAAAGAGCGGGAAAACAGAATGGGAGAGGTGGAAATGGTTGAGACGCTGGTTTCTCGACAATTTCAATCCCTGAATTTACATATTATTTGGCCCCAGTCCCGTGGTTACGATCTGTTTGATCTGTTTGAGTAGTTTATAGACAGCACTTCAACTCGTTCTCGGCAAAATTACTAATTCAGCAAATTTCAATTTGCTTCTACTCGCTAATAAACATTGCTTTTTAGAAGTTCTTTTTTTCTTAACATTTCAACTGTGAGAACTTTTAACTTCACTTTGCTTTTCTTAATATAACTTAACTTAATTTGGCTTAACTCAATGTAACTTAATTAACTTAACTTAATGGATACTTAATAAGAACATGTTCCTTATTTTTTCCCAGTTTATTTCCTTTATACTTATTGTAATTATTATTTTCTCATTTAATCCAATAATCCCTAATTATGTTGAAAAGCAGATTTCCTATTTCGAGGAAAATCCCATTTTTTTCAACCGCGGTGCATTGTAACTAACAAGGGGGCGCGATATGATTCGTAATCAATCATTATGAGACTCACAAAAGCGTAAAGCTTCAAAGAGGAATTGCAAAGATAATTCTCGTACGTCGCGAGATCAGAACGAATCCTGGAAATAGAGGATTCAAGAGATGAAGCGAGTCTGTATTTAGATTGAAATTCCTTTGTGAGCTGGATATTCATTTATCGAAGAATTTATCCGAGAAAGATATAAATATCAGTGGAGAATCGACTTCAAAGAAGTCACTATGTTACGTGAACAAATGACGAGTTCGATGCATAGTAATATATTTCATTCTTCTGAAATACTCGGAAGAACAGAACGAAAACACATCGGTGCTTCTTTTAATAATATTTCGATTCTACACAGTAACTCTGATTTTTCCCTTTCAGAATACTACATACGTACTTCTAGGAATTATCTCGGTAGTTCTCAAACGTTTTTTTTTTTCTTTCTTTACAATAACTGGCTAAGTAAATTCTTTCTCATGTTTCGATTGAAACCAGAGGAAATGAAAAAGTTTATTTAGAAATAATAGTAAAATGTTAATTGCTTCGAAAATCAATCCTAATTCAGAAAGGAAGTTAATTGCGATGAATTATGGTTGCAATTAATATCGATTAATAGCAATTAATAATAAGTCCCATTAATATTGTTGGAACCAAAATTCTTGTTACCAATTTTCATTGTTTGCGAATTGAATTTATTTTTCACTAAAAGTTGGCAAAATTCAAAATTCGATTTAAATAAATAATACGAGAGATGTTTTGTTCGATAATACAAAAGTATTAATATTTTTTCGCAAGACAGAAACCGACGTAAGCGAAATTTGAGGAAATTTGAGTTGCAACGCTTGCGAAATTATTTCCCAGTGATTCATGCAAAGCTAGCCAGTCTCATTACCGCGAAATTGGTTTCGATGCGCATCAAAATTTTCCAAAGCTGTTTGCAGAAATAACTGGCACACGAAACTCGCGAAAGCGCATTTTGTTATAATAATCAACTACAAAGGAATCGATATGCCTGTGGGGGCCAAAGGATCGTAATTTCATTCGCATTAAATTCGTTTGTTCCTTCTCCTGGTCCTCTTTATTTAATGCACTAGTTTCCGTTTGACCTCATTTAGCTCACTCAAAATGCAAAAACAACCACGCGGAATAATCGAGTGATCGCAGGAAATTTAAAATCCAAAAATAAATCGAAACTACTCGGTGAATTATTTTATTTGACAAGATTAATGTTTATTAAAATATTATTATTTCAATTAACTCAACATCTCGTTAATTTCTTAATTGTATCACACTTTACTGTTTTACTTCTATAATTCAATTATCCAGATTCTTCTTATTCCATTAATCTCATAAAAACGTTTTTATTGAAACTCTTTTGTCTGCAAAATATCAACAAAGTTGATAATAAAATCGTAACCTTAAATTGAAGCTATTTGAAAAAAAGTATCCTGCTAGAATTTTATGATGAAAAAATATGTATTAGAGAATTCGAAGAAATCTACTAAAGTACATTTAACTGATAACAGTAATCTATCGATCGTATCTATAACTTCGAATTTGAACCCAACTTGAAAAGTTTGTTACAATTTATCGCAGCAGTTTGGAACTTCATGTTTGACTTATTGCTTACGGGATTCGGTCAGAAAATTGAACCATATTTCAGTGTACAGGAAACTCTGTCAAAATAGAATTCGTAAAGCGTTTTCCTACGTAAAGGGATTCTTTATGAAAATTGAAAATCCACCGTGTCGAATGTTCATCCAAATATCAATTTTTATAGTAATCAAAGAATAATATATTTATAATTTAAAAGAAAATTCTTCTACTTCGATCTATTTATATTCAAATCTTGATGGATAGAATTTCTGTAGGGGTTGCTTTCTGTGAAAAAAATTCTATTGTCTCTTAAAAGGTTTCCTTGTATCAGATTAGAGGTTTATAGTAGATGGGGTGCGTATAGCACACGAATGTTATCTTACAGAGAACTCTTTACCCATTCAGAAACTTATAGTCTTTACAGCTAATAATTTCGCAAATTAGTTAAATGATTTCTTCAAAACGTAAAAGTTTAGCCAAAAAAGAAAATATTTCGTTCGCATTGGACAAAAGGAAATAGAATTAATTAGAAATTAATTTAAATTAAATGAAATTGATTAGAAAAGGGAAGAAATTTTTTTATAGACAATTCTGATGTGTTTAGTGGATAACGTGATAGAAGTTTGCACACTGTACAGCATTCTCCAGTGAACTTCTTACCAGCAGTCTTCGTGCTAAAGACAAAGGACTTTCAAGATGGGAAACTGAGACTCGAAATGAAACTTTGTCAAGAGAAATATGTATCGTATTACGATATACTTGTGTAATTAAGTGAAGAGTAAAAGAGCTTTTTCAGTGTTATGTGAAACTTAACGTAACGCGGAAATTTATTGAAATTTTTGCATACAATTTGTATCAATTTTATTTTGCAATTATTCGTAATATATTTTAGATTCTAAAACTAGAGATAGGGTGAAAATTAACAAACGTTTTTATTTTCCATTATTTTTCTCATAATTAATCACCTTCTGATCTTTTAAAATAATTAAAGTAATTAAAGTAATTACTTACTCCTCTGAAGAATATTCATGACTGAAATAGAAAATTGTTTTTCATAAAACTGCAAATTATGTAGAGAAAATATTTCAAGCTAGTTATTTCGAGCCCTTCAAAGATAATTCTCCAGTTAATTAATTCGAAAAATGCTGTTTTTGCAGTTTATGATTAGAAATGACGATATTAGGATGTTGTTTTATGACTTTAACCTTGGTTCGTTGAGCATTACCCACTGGTTCCATATTTACACAGATACAAGATAAAGTGGAAAGACCTGTGTTTTATAAACATAAAAAATGTATAACTCACTATCGTAAAACACTATGAGTTAATCAATTCGTTTCCGTGCACTGACGCGGGGCGACGGTTTAATTAATTTATTTATCATGCGAACTCCCATCAAATTAAGTTTACTACACCATTATTGAGCGTCCATTAAAGCCACAAGTAATTGCATAATTAACCAATTACTCTTCTCCATTATGCTATTGGTATTCGATTATGAATTAAAACTCAGGCCAATTCGAATAAATAGTTTCGAACAATTTCGACAATTATTAAGTCCATCTAAAATTATTTTGATTTTCAATCGGTAAAGAAAAAATGAAATTCGCTATATTATACCTTTAGCAATTGCTACAAAAGTCATTACACGATTTTGGAATAAAATGATACACAAAGTAGAAGTTTTAAAATGAAACTGTAAAACCAGTCAGTTTGATTGTATATGATAGTTCTAGTGTCAATACGAGGCAAAGAATATTCTACCGAAAATACTCCAACAATTTTTGGATAGAAAATGTTATTTCAAGGATTTCTAGTAAATCGAATGTGGCATCGAAAGCTGTTGTAGTAATGCCATCCTACATTATTCAATTACCGGCATTCTGGGAGTACCAGGTGCTTTAGGGCGGGGGAAGGAGGAGGGGAGGGGGGGGGGGGGGCTGAGGATCGATAGACCTCTTGAATGTAACAAACGCTCTGGAGTTCTCCACTCTTATCGTTTACATAGTGACATTACTTCCGGCGCAGTATACCGCCTCCTAGTTGACGTAATATGCTAATTTTCACAAAGTGGACAGAAATTCATTGGGAAATCAGCAAACATAATTATACATATATCATTTGGAGAAATATAATGAATTGTTCGATATAAATGTTTTATTGGAACTTTTTTATTCTTTGTTTATACGTACGATAGAAACTTGATATATAACGCAAACGTAAAATTGAACGAGATAATATTGAACTTTGTATCTTATGCTTACTCGATTTATCAGTCAGTTGTTATTATAACTATTTGTGTTAATTGATTTAACGGTCTCTTGCTAATATATTTCCTTTAATCAGCGTCAATATTGATAATCGATTTTGTAAAAAAAGAAGAAAAAAAGAAGAAAAAGGAGATAATGGTGTTACGTGAACTGAACTCGTTTGCGTTTCTTTCGTAGTGTTGGGAAAAAGCGAAGACCGATCGTTATTATTACAGATCCTTTGTGTCATTAGAGTCCTTTATTGCGTAGGTTCTTTTGATTTATTTACGCAGAGTCAGAGTTAATCATCGAGGAATGTCTTTGTGTTTTATAACGAAGAGGATGAATTTAATCCTCGATAAATCGATTACTGTTTCTCTGATTGTAAGTTAGAAAATAAATTCGATTTGGAGCGTTTAATAAAATAGCGATTAACGTCGAATCCTAACGAATTGCAAATGTATTTGTCGTAATTGGTATTTAGTAATATTGGCTAATTTTAGTCATTTGTTAGTAATGCTTCTTTTTAACATATTGTTAAAAATCAACATTCAACTTATATTCATTGGTTAACAATAATGTTTACAATTCAATTTGTTACCAGTTTTTTGTTTTGTGCCAGTTTTTAACTATTTGTGTAATATCGAGGTTTTGTCATTTCAAAGTTACATTGAATCACACACAATCCTCAGAATTATCTATCAACAAAGTAGCAAGCTCTCTCTCTCTCTCTCTCTCTCTCTCTCTCTCTCTCTCTCTCTCTCTCTCTCTCTCTCTCACCGAAACAGATTCAGAGAGAGAATGTGAGATAGTAAGCAAGTGGAAATGTGTGTAACAGAGGAACAGAGTAGGAGCAAAGTTTCCCTGGTGGCCCTCTATCCGAAATTTCCCTCGAAATAAACCAGTAGCAGAGCGAGTCGCCGTATTCTAAGTGCTTTATTCTCGTGAAAATTAATTACGTCGGACTTGACAGATAATTTCGACAAGCGACACTCTCTGCTCTGCTGTTTCAGTTTTCTCTTCCTCGAGTGCCGAATACTCACAGCGGAAGCTTTCATAATAACTCTATACGTCTCTTTATCTTGATTGATTATACGATTCCTCTCTGCTATTGTCAAAAAGTGTCAATCACGCGAAAACAACTAACATCCAAATTTGTGAAAAGTATTTAATAACCACAAGATGAAACAGTTAAACGAAACAATTATTATCAAGCAAATTGGTATCCAATTATTAATTTTTAATCATTCACGTTCAATTCCAGTTAGTTCTAATTTTTAATCGATAATAATCTTACAAATGTTTATTTTCCAAATTACGGCGTAAACTTTTAATCGATTGTTTATTAAAAATTAAAGATTTATTAAAAATTCATGACATTTATACATGTTTCACTTATCATTGGTTTTATGTCGATTGTTGTTTTATTATTTATTTAAACAAAATATTACATAATTATTATTATATTATTTATTTAAATAAAAGTTTCTTTTATAAGTATAGAAGAAGAGGGAGATGAAGTATTGCGAGATATGTATTATGAAATTGATGGAGGAGGGAGAGAGGGGGGAGACTACTAAAACGTACTTATTTTAGTGGATCCTTCGATCTCGTGAAATAATATTCTCGAGTGGTAATAACTGTAGAACCTCAGCTGCGATAACATCAGCCTCGCTTTATTCGCCGTTATTCAATTAAAAGGGAGGAGGTGGAGGTGAAAGAGGAAGAGGAGGAAGAGGCGCAAGGCACGAGGCGCGAGAGATCGATAATTCGAGGAGTCACATTGGCGGAGCGCGTTGCACCGTTTTGATAAGGAGATAATTGCATCATAATAACGTCACTTTATCAGACCAGCTTTGGAACACTGCTATTGCGACGTTAGATTCGATTAAAGTCATTCGATCTTTTTTTTTCTCCTTTTGATCTATTATCCATAAATCACAATGAATCTGGAAAATGTGATTCTCCACAAAATCTTTTTTAAGTTTCTAACCAACTATATCATCGCGTATTCAAATTCAAACTTATGCAATTGAAAAAAGTTTCTTTTTTACCAGAGTGAAAAACTTGGTTTCGATAGATATAAATAATCATAATCATAACTTGAATATCGTGATCCTCGAGTTTTGTCACTTCTGAACTGTCAGAGTAATATTTGTAATTCGAAAGTGTTTGTAATTGAAATTGTAAGGAATTTATTCTGTGACCTAAATTCAGCTGTCTCGCTAACTAGCTAGTATTAATTAAACATCAAAGAATAAGTGGTTTCTTATTCTATTTTCGACTTTATTTCCATTTCTGTTAATATTCTCAATTCATTTTTATTACAATTATTACCAACCAGGTTCTAAAACATTAAATCGTCAAAAGAGTTATTTATAAAAAAAGTCTATGACTTTTCATAGCAATTAAACTTGACGGATGATGGATAGATAAATAGAACCTTCTAATTACTTTGCCTCTAACTTAGCAATAGGTAATCACGTTTAAATAGAATTTTCCTTAAAACGACGAAATTTGAGAGAAAATCTTCCACCTGTAACATTCATACGAGTCGAGACATCCTTGAGAGTAACAAGCATAGTCTGAAATTAGTCAGTGCTCGTTGCTAAATATGCAATGCTACTCGTCAATTTATGACAATTAGTATTTCCTTAGAAATAGTTGATCAATTAGCTAGAATAATGTGGTAATTAACCGCGTTACTTAAACGTCGCTATTATTATTGCAGTATTATGAACAGCATTGTGAACTGGAATTAAACGATGAAATGTACGAGGCTTCCAATAATAACAGTGTATTACGCTCTTGAGTCGACTGCATTCGAGATCCTCAGGAAAAGATTCACTAGTTTCTCCAAGACGAAGTTAGCTTCTTCATCCTTTTTTACTCTATCTTCCAAGAAAATTCTTTCTTAATACTATCATCTTACATTAACTTATTACTACTATTTTTAAATAAATAATGTTTCTTTACTTTTCTTAACTTTACACTTCAATGGGTTTAATTTAAGATTCTGACCTCAAAACAGGCACTTTTTTGGAAAAACAATTTTGGTATATTGTTTCACCTGTTTCAATATATTGCACAGTAATAAATTATGATGTATTGATTCGATAAAAATGTATCTTGATGTATTAATAGATTCGATCCTATATGAATTATCTGATCGAATTAAATTATTATTTAATACTTTAGATAATTTAAAAGATTAATAGTTGTCGTTGATATTGTAAATTTCATTTACTCTTAGCTTCAATTTCTCAAAGTCAAATAACTGTTCTACGATCGAAAAATCATTAGTTTGATTAATGAACATGAAATTACATGAAATTAGTTCTATAATTAAATAGTAGTTTTTCTCGGTAATAGTTTTATTAGTTACAAAGTTATATCAATGTTCCTGGAACTTTCTCGCGTGAAGTGTTTTTCGAGTGACTGATGAAAAAACACATCGAGATATAAAACTAAGAACTTCGTGAGAAGTGTCACTTATCGTGTTTCACCAAGGGAACCAGTCGTGCCTTACTCGTACATCTGATAATATGTAACTACTACTCGGCAAATCGTTCGAAAGTCGAAAGAAAGATAACTGCAGAATTGGTTGCTTTTATCGACTTGTAGCATTCGCGAGGTTCAAGGCAACTCGAGGGACATGCATCATAACGTGTCGGAGAATGTATTTCACAAATAGCTCAATGGATTCGAGCTTTTATTATGAATTTTATATCCTCGAGTTTCTCTAACTTTCTTTCTCTCTTTTGCGAATAAAATCCAACTGAAAAACTAACTAAAATATTCTCAATTGTTAAGATTTGAGAAATTGGAGAAACAGGACAATTAAAGTTTTTATTCAATTTAAAAACTTAATTTAAAATACACATTTGGTATTTAGTACAACTCGATGAATAAAACCGTGTTACATAATATCAGATTATTTTTTATATTATTCTTATAAATGTATAATTTTATTATAAATATATTAACAAGCAAATGATGTTTTACATAATTACCTTACCTCAACTTTTACAGATAAATCCCGATATCTATTGCATTTTGCGGTTGAATAGTTTACAATGGAAATAGTTTCAGTTTTAGAGTTACGTAACATCAATGAAATCTGCGCAGTGGGCTTTGTGTAACAGGTACATAAAACACGAATGGGGATCCTCAAATGTAATAGCAGAGGAAAATAATAGATAGAGCCGTCAGAAACTACAGATAAAAAAAGCCATAGGCGTAATATTGTTACGATGATTTGAAGGAGACAAGAATTTATCGAACACTAACTAAATGTGAAAATTACCAGAAATAGTATAAATATACTGAATCTATACTAAATTTCAATTCTTGATTTATAAAACATTGGATACAAAATATTGTGATATGCAAAATCATTTGGTTACTGATAAATTAATAAATTCAATTGAGAAATAAATTATATTATTGACGAATTTAAATATTTTTATTAAGAACTTTAAAGATGATATTCTTATATTTTATTCATAACTTGACTGTACCATACAGTGTTTTTTAATATAATGACTAATATTAGAATTTTAATATAGTTCATCGTAACAGATTCTATCATTTTATAGTTGGTGTAACATTCACACATAGTTCTAAGTGTTACGTGTCATTCTAAGAATAATTTTTCAGGTGACTGTGCAATCGATAAGATTACCTAACTTTTGTACGTCCTTATATTCTTTAGCCACGCGTATTTATTACTATTGAATAGAATGTAAAGGTTTCAGTGGTAACGTAATCACATTACATACTTGTTTGTTTCGTTTCGCAGCTGTAAATCTCGTGGAAAGAGAAAGGAATTGTTCTATTAAGTCACGGTATAATTAAGAGAACTGTTTTCCCGTAGAATCATAATTATTGCATTCAGAAAATTTCTTATAATAAAGAGAATAAAATTAAGAAAGTAAATATTATTTCAAATTGTTTAAATTATCTCAGTATTTTATATTTCCAAGCATTCTATTCTTCATCCATTTAATCGCTAACTGATTCTGTTGAACGCACGTGTGCACTAATATGCATTGCGAAAACTTTGAATTATTGATATAATTTAATCTAAAATTCGATACAGTAAATTATTGGAGTTTAATATACTATCTTGAATAATTCACTCAAATTTAACAATGTCGAAATAATGCCAATAAAATTGTAATCTGTTCAGGATTTCATAATAATTATCCCTGTTAATAAAATATTAACGTCAAATGATTTTCAAACTCTAATTATTAAAGAAATATTTTCTATTTCTGAAACATTTTTGTCTCTCAAAACTATTGTCCTAAGCATTGCATTCATTTTACACTCAAATTGGCTAATGATATTAATAATAAAAAATCACAATTATCAGATAGACATATTTTACTATATTACAATTATTTTTTATGTATTAATCAATTTAATTATTTTTTATATTCTAAATGCTAAGGTCAAGACGAATTAATCGACCCATTACAAGGGTGATCAGGGGTAGTTCACCCCCCGGGGGTTGTAAATTTTCCCTCTTGAATATCTCGCAAACAATTAGATACAGAGACATCATTTGACATCCACAAATTTGTAATATTGCAATTGTTTATGCATTCTTCTATAAACAATTATGTTTCTTCATAACGGATCGAATCCATTTTAATAATAATAATAAATAACAATCGGGTTTATAAAAAAAATTGATACACTTTTACTATTCATTTCACTTTTATTCGCAATTTTTGTTGTACATTTAAAAGATGTAGAAAAATAGAAAGATTTGCGAGGATGTGTTTTAATTGTTTGTATAGTTGTATACATACATATGCCGAAAGGCCAAGAACTGGGAAGGATTTACGCCAATGGGAACTCCAGTGCTGTGTCGTCCATTAAGAGTCGCCTTGTCTGGCCTCGGTGAGGCGCGGACAAAAACCAGAAAACGTAAAAGGCACGCCACTCGTTCGAAACCAGTTCACGCTCCGAGCGGGGGAAGCTCTGCATGAGAAAAATAGATTGTTGGCCCAAAGGAAAAAACGAGCCGTAATCCGATTACCCTGGGCTCCGATAATTAACGCGATTATTACAATACGACCTTTCGTTGGCTTCTGCCTCTAATGAATTCTGTGGCTACCAGTTTAATGGACTGATCTTCCAATCAACGTTTTTACAGTTTTCAACTATATACATTGTCGTACTTGTAACGACTATGAACAACTTTTTCATCCGGAAGAACATAATACTTATCTTCTCATCATATTTCAATGACTCAATAGATACATTTTTCCAAATTTCTTTTATTTCTATTATTATCGCTAATATCTAATTATTTCTCTAGTAATAATTCGTTTATTCAATATTTCATCCTACTGCTGCTTTATTCTGTTATTAATTAATCCGCTGAATTAAGTTACACTATTTTGTACTTCAAATACAATATAATAATTATTGTAATTATAGTACAATAATTTTATGTAACTATTTTTTGAGCAATAGAAATAATAGTGAAATTTAGAAATTTTCAATTATTCAGGATGACGAATAAAGAAGTTTGTATTTTAGCGAGTAATATTGTTTAATATTGAGTAAGGATTCTTGTTTAAAGCCAGCTCTTGATTTCTTAGTATTTGCTTCGTATTCCCCTGTCAACAGGCTAGCTTATTACTCGCGAGAAATAAAGCTTTGCTAAATGTATAAGCAGCAAGGAGAAAACCTGTTCCTGTTTATTAGCGTCTGTACGATAACGAGGAAAGCAAATTAGAATTCCACGGTAGTATACTGGTATGTACTCCGTTCTAAAATAAAGACTATGTTTATAACGTGGATATAACTTTGTTAGCAAATACCAAAATGGTAGTACAACACTTTCTCACGTTTTCCTCAATTCTAGAATTTAATTATGAGAAATCAAAAAATAATAGTAAAATAATATCTAAATAAATTGATTATGGGAAATTATTTGAAAATTTGCTATTATTCGGTATCTGGATTTTCATAGAGAATTTATGATCATTTAGAGTAAAATGGAAATTTCGTTGCAAGCTAATTATAACTTATGACTTTAGATTCAACATCTACAATGACTCGCATTAATATTCGCAGAATGCAATATCTGAATAGAGAGATATCCAGGAAATTATTCCTATGAACTGAAATTAATATTGTAGCTAATTACAGTTATAATTACAATGGTAATTAGACGCATTAAAATTGAAGTATAATTAATAGGAAATTGATATTAGTACTAAAATGACTCGAGTACAGAGTAATTTATAATAATTAATTGTATTTGTATTACACAAATTACTATACGTACAATTATAAAGTTATTATAAAGAAACGACAAAATTTGAGTCATTTTGAATTTTTTGCATTACATCCAAACAAACAGGAGCAACTTTTAAATCAACACAATTTAAACGTACAGTCCTCGCTAGAGAGGCGAGAGAGAAAATGAACAGGAGCAAAGAACAACTGGGTTGGAATCAAAGGCAAACAGCAACGAATCGAGAGAAATTTTATTACACACGCCAATAAAAAGTCACGCGTACGTATGATCTTCTCGCGAGTGGACCGGGTCGAGATCGAATCGAACAGGATTTCAATGGACTATTCTTCACCTGTATTGGTTGTTTTCTTTGTCGTCACGCTGCAGTGAGAACTAGCCGGCTGCTAGTGGACTGAGCAATCGATATACATATATATACATATGTATGTATACACAGCACACATGTCACACCCTCAGAATAAAGTGTTTTTGAAAATGCAATAAAAATAATTGTATATAAGTAAATATTTGATTTTTTCGAAATTACAAAGATTCCTTCAATATTACTAATTATATTACAATATAATCTTATAAATAATAAATGATCAATTTCATTCGATATATCGAATTTTGAAAAACTAATACCAAATTTCTTATTATTGTCAAAATTATACGAAAACTCGATGTTGGCCAGTTTTTGGGGTCTTCTGTACCATTATAAATTGGAGCTAATCAAAGATGCAAAAATTATGACTATAAAGTGCGACGACAATAGTCAAATCAAACGTCATGAAAGTCCGAGACAAATCGATAACAGAGTGCTAGTTTTGAAGTCACCGCGAAAGCAAATCTTCCTTGTGGTGGGGGTGAGAGTCGGGCCAGCGCATAGAACAACTGAAAGTAAGTTCGCACAGTTGATAGTAATAGTTTCCGCAATATGGCACTCTGGCTCTGAACAGCAAAGTTTTGACGACAAAACTATTTGACACAGTATAAGAGAAGCATGCGCGCGCGCGCGAGCCCAACGATCGTGCCACCAAGTTTATAATTATCGAGGGCACTGTTTGATAAGTGATGTTGTTACCACATGCAACGAAAACAATGCCAGCATTCGTGTTAATGGGAAACAAAGGACATTTGCAAAATCAATTAATATTTCATGACTAGAAATATAGATTGAAATTTGCAGAGTAAATTACGTAATTATTAATTGTATGAAAATATCATTTTACTGTTATCATGTTTCTATTGTAATCCATTTCATATAATACTGTAAAGTACTATTATAAAAGCTAGTTATTGTTATAGTTCCGTATTGCTAAAAACTAACAGTCGAAATTGATTTTTTTTTTCGACCGTTTTACTTATTGAGATAAATTTCAAGTTATTAGTTTTATACTATATTGAATAGTATATGGTTGTTGGAAAGGCAATTTAGTTGTATAGTTGCGATAGAAGATAACAAGCCGGGGCAAAGTGGAATTTTAACTGCCAATTACCAAGAGAAGAACACTTCTAATCCAGTTTTATGCAAGAAAAGGTAGTTTCATATTTTGAGAGTTGCCGACTATGAAACTTTGCTCTAATAATAGTATCTGTTTATGTCCTCGGATGTATACTACATAGAGGCTGGTACGCCGAAGGATCCATTTCCAGGAGAATTTTTCACCGTAATAAATTCGAGACTACGCGTTCTGCATTTCAATACGGGCGAAACGAACGTAATATTAATCTTCCTTACTTTAATAAACAAACATTGACTTTTATTACGCTCTAAAGTAGTTTAAAGAAAAATTCTAATATTTTTGGTAAGATATTATTTGTTATTTGTTGAATAATGTAAAAAAAGTCTGACGAAAGAATCTTGTTTCGGAAGTTTCGTACAAAGTGAAAAATAAGACGACTAGTTTTCAATGAGAATCAAACCAAGATCAAATATCACTTGAGCCGAAACCCATGAAAATCTGCTTTATTGGAGTTCTATTTCCGTTGGCATGATCCTACGCCATTGCGCTCTCCCGGGTCGAGTTTTCTCAGAGGGTAAATAAACCCGGGTTGACACTACTTCCAAAGTATCCCTAAGTCTTCATTGACCCATGAATGCTTCATCTTTACACGCTCTTTCTGATTCTCCCTTTTATCAGAATCCACACTTATCAGATTCATCTGAATCTTGAGAAAATACGTTTCTATCATGATTTTATTTACTCCTTCTCTATAAGCTATCTCTTCCTTAGAATTTCAGATTCTCCCAATTCCAATAGGAAACCTAGATAATTCAATCTCACTGCAATTCTAATCCTTTTAAGAAATTTGTGTCAATTTATGTCAATTTCTCACTCGTCGAAGCGGAATTAGATTATAAATTAAATCTCATTCAAATTACAACCACTATAACTATAAAATAATATTAAGCAACATTAGCAGGCTGCTCTCAAATACTATGAATACCATATTACTATCCTACATCATAGAAAAAAAAACAATCGATTTTTAAACAATTCAGATTTTAAATTGTATGATACATTGTTGAAAATTTGAAACTAAAAATTATTTTCCATTTTATTTATCAGCAAAGACCTTAATAACTAAGAATATTATGAAATTATTACGTCAGATTTGATTTTTACGTTCCCTCGTATTTATAATTTAATTTAGAATCAATTATGTCCCAAAATTATTGCTCCCAATATTCTATCAACAATTGACTATTTCCACAATAATTATTTGTTCTAGCAATATATAGTGTGTAAAGTTGCAAGCTAAATATATTATATATAGTTCTATCGCATTTAAAGTAATTATTAATCATAACGAATATTAAAGATCGAAAGGAAAGGACAAGTTACAAATTATATCCTGTTTCTCTTGAACGTTTCTCCTTCGGAAACACAGCATAATAGTATAATGCATGTATCTAATGTGGCAACGCAAACACATCTACATATACCCTACGTGTATTATCCAAAGCTTGAGTTGGGAGTACGACGCGTTTCCATGGTAACCCATTCCTCCTATCATCCCCCACTCTCTCGACTCTGCGGTTCTCACACCCCCTGACTTCTTTCCTCACAGTCTCTCGGCCCTTCCATCTGCTTGTCCTTGTTTCTCCAAGCGCACCACTGGCGTATACGGTATTTTCTTTTCGGCCTTTAGAGAAGTAATACCAGAGAACTTTTCTCGACACACCCAAAGTTAAACTCCATCGAATACCATGTTACCCTACCATCCTTGAATTTAATCCCTGAAAAGCAACAGAATTTTCCTTCTTCTTTTTTTCCCCATATTCAATTTTACTTCTTTACACAATTTAAATCCTTTCATTGATATTTGAATTCAAATTTATACTTCTGGATCTTAAGATGTTCTTTTAGTTTATTTCAGTTTTTGTCTGTTCTTTTTTGGTTTTTAATTGGCAATATTATTTACAGGGAATATTTTGAATTTGCAAATGTTTGTATACTTTTAGGTTTTGCTTTCTTTGAAGTCAATTTTCCGAAAGCATAACTTTGTTAGTTATTAATAATGGTATTAATTATTTTAGTGAAGTATAGGAATAATTATGATTCATAAAATTCGCTTGTAAGCACTTATTCATGTTCCTTTTCAAGCCAATTTTCAGTGACTGCGAATTCACGACGTATCGCGTGGGTGGAAAGCGCCCCATGCTATCGTAATCAATCATGTCTGTTTATGACTTCTCGTAGTTATGGGGCTCTAAAGCTACACACAGCATAACATTTAAGATACCTTGTGGAACAAAGGAAAAATGATATTTGAATATTTGTGTACAATATCTGTCTAATTGTGATAAATATTACTTGAATTTATTTTTATCTCAATCATACAACTTTTGAGATAAGTATCTAACTACTTCAATTCAATTACTATAATAGACTTATAAACTCATTCAATTCCATTGATCATTAAGTTAAAATGTCTTGGAAACTTTGACGACTATTAATCTTCCAATTCTACCATTTAAGTAGTTCTACTAATAACTATAGTACAGTATCAATTTTCTTTTTATTATTATTTTCTTTCAAAAGGAAGCCTTGTGCTATAAGTTATGAATATTGATTCGAATAATCAAGGAATATTTTTAAATAGCAGTGTAATTATCCGTTCATTATAATTATTGTTGGAATTGTAGTTTAGATAAAAGAAATGGTTGTAGAGAGAAAATTTGAAGTGTCTTGAATAGAAAATATATAGTAAGGCGTATATACGAGCCACGTGGCACGTAACACGTTATATACGTTACTGAAAACCGTCTCTAGTTCGGAACATCTTCCTCTCCCTCTTCGTGCAGCACATGTTTTCCCTTTCCATCTTTCCTCTTACCGAAAACATCTCCTTCTGTTCCTACTCGATCTCTCTCGACGTTCGGTCCGTTCCTCGCTTCTTCTTCCTCTCTTTCCAGCTCGCTTTTGTCACGGAAAAGAACTATGCATTCGACTCTCGAGCGTGAAAGCAACTTTTTTCACGCTCCTGAATTCCCACTGCGAGGGCCACCGGGGTGATTCTGCTTATTTTTTCCCTCCCCCTCTCTCTCTCCTTTACGACCTCACCCGTAGCTTCGTCTCGTTTCCAAGTCTTTTTTTGTGCGCGCGATGAGACGATAATGACTCGAGGGATGATCTTTTGACAGTGCTACATATTGCACATTTCGCTGCCGGTTCGAGTGATACTTATTAGTTAATCGATTTGCATCATTAGCGTATAATTATGTATAAATAATAATTCGTTTATAACTTTATAAAATAATGTTTCGTTCTTATTCTTTTGTTTTATCTTTTTGCCTTTTTCCTGCAGAATTGCCGATTTTAGAGAGAAATTCAATTATATCCATAATACTAATCGATGTCAATTTCGCGATTCCCTGGTAATTGCGTTAAAGTAACGCAATAATGTTTACAGAGTGTAGACCTGTATTTTTTTTTTACCGGGTTTTAGTGTATTTTAATATAATCTCTTTTAAACAGTGCATAGTCGAAAGTTCTTCGAGAATTTCATTCACCGAATATTATCACTCTACTTATTGTTGTATATGTTATTTGTGGAGTTTTCGATATTACATCGATCTTCTGCGCAATTCTCGTTTTACTGTTTCTCCACATCTCTTAGAATTTATGAGACACAAACGACGAGCAGTCGCGTGTAGTTGCTTCCTATAGAAGCTAAAGAAAATAGTAAAAAAATAACAGCTTATAATTGTATTCACTATAAAGTCATGCGAAATTGTTTCAATTTGAAATTATTTGATTAATAAGCTGAAGAAAAGATGAAAATGATAAAAAGTTTGTATATTGTATATTGAAGACTATTAAATTTTTAAATAGTGGTCTCACGATGAGTAGAAATAATAAAAGACAAGAAACGCTCCAATTAAGTAATGGTAATTAATTACCGTTAGAAGTGGAACGTAGAACTGTAAATAATTCTAAAAAATCGTTAACAGTGAACGAGCAATAAAAGTGGGAATAAATAACTGTTGCCAGAGAAACAGCATCCGGATTGGTATTACGATAATCACTTGCAGATGTGTATTGACTTGTAAGAAATACATGCGTGTCACGCAATCCGATTCTAATGACGCATCCTTTTTTTTCTGTTTTAGGTATGATTCATTTCGATTTATCGACACCGTCTGTTTTTAATTCACAAATACCCTTAGAGAACGACTTGGTAAGAATATATTAAAAACATTATTATCGATTATTCATGAATTTAATCAATTTCGAAATTTAATTACTTCCGATATCATTTTTCTTATTATTCGCACAGTTCAAGACCAAATAATGTATCACTTATTTTCTCTGAATCGAACGAGACCACGAACCATGGCGATCCATGCAGCCGTTCCATAGATATGAATTTTGCTCTTGAATTTTTGTTTTTTTCCAAAAATCCTATTTCTAGGAGAGCATTCATTTTCGCAAGATACGTTCAGCGCGCCGCCTAGCATCAAATATGCGCGACCCACGTTTTGGTCTCTGATTTTTCTTCGTAAAACGCTCGCCTCACCATCTACCGTTAAAAAATGGTACTTTCACGTATCATATCAAAAGAGACGGTAGCGCCTCACGGCAACTGTACGTACTATATGAAATAACAAGGATTGAAATCTAAACGAACTATAAGACAAATTTGAAGCATCCCAAGCTTTCTTGGATCAGTGTAGACTGTATAATCGAAATTCCACTGGTATTTTAGTAATATGGTGGCATGCACAGTAATAAATAACTGTTGTCACGTTAATCAGTATACTAGCGATCTCGGAAAGCCTGTCCAGAAAACTTGAGGACTCAGGGACGCTGGGAACGCTTTTGATCAGTGAGTGTGGCTTCCTTCTTGAAGCCTATCAGTAAGACGATCTTTTCTGCCTCTCCACAGGGCGAAGGGTGCCGTTGTCGGGCGCTAATTAAATCGAGTAGACTCGACTGCATGCTATCGACGAGAATATTCTTGAAAATCGAATTAATTTTAGATGAGATTTTAGAGAGGTTTGATGCGAAATTGAATTTTCAATTTTGCTCAATTGGAAAGCAATTCTAGATTTACGAAGCGTAAAGTACGATAATTGAACCTTCGTTACCTTTTACAAAATTTCGAAATTTTTCTACTTAATAAATTATCGTCAATTTATTGCCATCTTTTATAAGATGTATTATGAAATTTTCTTGCATGGTATCGTATCTTACATAGTTGAAATTTGAATAAGATTCGAAAGTATTTCTACTTTGAATAGTTGAATAGAAGGGATTGAATATTTCTCAAGAGCATTGTTAAATACCGGTTGAAAGTTATGTGGTAGAATATTCTATATTACGAAAGTTCTTGCAATACCTTGCAAGCACCGAGAAACTTAAATAATACTTCAGAGAAACTTTGTTTTTCTTAATATAAGTCAATCTACCTAACTGAAGAATCTTGAATTCAGATCTAATGCTTTATGTATAAGTTACAATTGAATTGAACAGTTCATTTATTCAACATTTTCAATCCTAATTTTGTTCAAGTTCCATTCATGTCCACCACGTTTTTCATCAAATGATTTATTTGTTTTTAATGTTTAATATTAAAAAAAACACTTTTCTTCCAAATTCTGACACTTTGATACTCATTTCAAATACAAGAATTTTTATTCATTTACTTTCTACTGGCGTAATTTTCAAGACAAACAAATGGAATTCTTCGCATCATTCTCATAATTCCCACTCAAATATCGTGATTTTTTACTTGTCCGCCTTTTTTTATTGCGAGATCGCGAGATACGTATATATATACCTATTATATGTATATATGTCACTGATTATGAAAGTGACCTAAATCAAGTATTTGTTCATTTTGAGATTATTTCGGATTATGGTAATGCAAAGAATGCAATTTAAAACAACTATGCCTCATTTTTGTCAACTTCTCAACTTGGGTAATGTTATAGTAACGATTATATACAATGTGTGTGTATGTGTATATCACACGAAAGCTTTTGCGTAACAGGCACAAGTCAGTTGACGTCGGTTTCAATTTTCAGAATTCGTGTTCAACAGATATATACAGCCTGTAATTCCCAGTTAAAGATCTGCGATCGTTTTGCCCGATAACATTAAGTGCGCATGAATCACTCCTATCAAATAACGGTATATGTAATACGTGTAAGTACATGCATACATATGTATGTATACTGATTTGATGAATTCTCCAATCTATTTGCCAGGATCGTTTACTATTAATATCAGCCGGTGGATCAATTTTTGAAAATTGTGATCTCAACTAATTATGGTAACATGAGTTGTCAGTTTTCGATCATTAATACTTTCAAGTTATTAAGAGTATTAAACAAAACGAATAAACGTCAGACGAAAATATTGATTAAAATAATTAAAAAATTTTGTAAAATTCGATAATTTCATGTTACTGGAAAATTCCAATATTTCAGAACCACGATGGAATCCAAAAAGAATTCAATTAGCTTTATTTATTTAGAGCTTAATACACAGCTTGGTATTATTTCAAAAACCGTAAATGCTTTATAAAAAATTGTAAAAGTGATTTAAATATTTTTCCATGGCACCCTGAAATGGCGCTCGCGGCTGGAATGTAATAAAGTTTAACGCAATGAGTGAGTGGCTCGGTGCAGTATCCATTTATAAACGCATACGTGAAAAGTAATAAACCAACGACTGGTATACAATTCCAATGGATTTTTTGAGAGTTAAATTTTCGCTTTTAAAAGGAAATTAAGCTTCAATGCAACTATATTAGTGTTAGAGATCGAAGTCCTTATATTGCTGTTGATAGTAATATTATATATATATAGAAAAAATGAAAAATTCTGTTGCAAAAGAGAATTTTGCCAAAAAAAAATAACTCGTAATAAATTTCCGTGATGTTGATAGATCGACACGTGTGACCTTGACAAGAACGTGTCCAAGTCGATAATGAAGTCGTGAACTTCCGGTTGACTGATACGCTTATGAAGTTTATGTTGATTCGAATCTGTGATTGATAGTCTTCCCGTAATTCAAGTTTCGAAGTTAAATCTGAAAGATCTTCATCTTGGAAAATTTCCTGAGTCAATGTACCGAAAGTCGAAGAAAGTTATCGTTGCAATTAGAATTTCCTGCAAAAGCAATTTCGTCGAATGCGTAATGTAAAAGCTGTGTTTCAACAGTTTCATGAAGTTTCAAATGTAATTAGCTTTAATTAGTACAGTTCCTAATTAAATCTGCTTTTTAGTGGTATCAATGAAAGAGGCCATTCGTTCGACTACAATTTTAATGCCTACTTATCACGCAAAGTACCAAGTATAATTAAAAGAACAATGTAGATGCGTTACTACTAAATCACTATAATATATTTCCAACGATTATTACAACTATATAATATCTACTATGTGTGCAATAGTTATTATAGTTGTATCTTTAAAATTATGTAACGAAGGAAACACCAACGATCCGTCTGTCAGAGGTTACATAACCTCAACATTCTATACGTACAAACTTAGCTGTATTATGATCCCAGTATCCTACATAACCTCTGTCCAGACTACCGAATGAGGTCAAAGCGAGTTACCCAGCTTCGTGTGCGCTCGGATCAACCTGCAAAATAAGTAATATTCGCAAAGTAAGCGTTTTATAAGAAAAACCATTGAAAAATGTAAATTCAGAAATATATTTAATATAAATATTCGCACATAATATATTTGCATCTATCTATCTCAATATATTATTTACGATTAAGTAGAGAAAATCGGATATGTACACTAAGCAGTAAATATTCAGTGCAATGAAATAGTGTGTGTAGACACATCTGAATACATATGCATTGTATATTGAATATAGGAAAATAAATTGAATCCTACAGCGATACGTTTATTTCGTGAAAATACTGATTTCTGTCTGCTGGTGGAATTGTACCAGCACTCTGTCATTGTGACAGGTTATATAGTTGGTGTATATACATATAAGAAAAAGGGGAATGGGGGTGGGGGAGGGCAGGTAGAGGGAGGGGAGGAACCAAGGGAACGCGGAGAATGATATTTATTAACCTTCTCGGTAATTGTCGAGAGAGACACAACTCGAAATGGGGGCAAAGCGAATGGAATGCGCAGGTGCAAATATTGGTGGAACGTCCAATTCTCGGAGAAAAAAAAGAGGAAGAGGGACAGAGAGATTGCGGTTAGTAAAGCGGAATTTGAGCAATAACGATAGATCAAGCGAGTGAATGAATTTCCTGAGTGACCAATACTGGGTATATTTTCATTTTCCTGTTATAGCAAATGAATTTCTAACAAAATCTTACTAGCAATTTTTTTTCTTTGAAACGAAGAATTATTTTTCTTACAGTTTTAGTAACGAAGAAGATCGTTTACGTTTTACTGTTAACCAACCGATTTTTCCATTTTTAAGGATTTTAAGGCGAATCTTCCGTTACTAGTTGATTCGTTAAATATTTTTATAATTGTGATATTAATAATTCCATGTGATCGTCTTAGTTAACGTTTTATCCAAATTATTAAGAAGAAGTGCCACTGAAAATATGCTGAATAAATAGGAATAATTTAGCAGTTGCATCAGTTGACAGAAAGATACTACGTATATACCGTAGAATATTCCCCTGTTCCGCAGGTAGAATAAGTAACCAACAACCGAGAGAATTTTGCTGGTAGAGTATTACGTATGGACCGCCGCAAATTAATTGCGCGAGCGCGCGAGAGAGGAGCGGTGGAGGAGGTAAAATAGTAGTGACAACGAAATGGAGAGAGAGAGAGGGAGAAAGAGAGATAGTGGGAGAAGTAAGGGGATTGGAGTGGGGGAAGTTAGTAGTGGGAGAGACGGAGAAGTTAGAGGGAGGTTAGAGAGAGGCAAAGGAGGAAGACAGAGACAAAGTAGGGTCTCGAATTTCATGTAGCCACGTAATTCACGTTAATTGGTATTCAGAGGGGTTACCCGTTGTGTAGTGTGTCTTTTGAAAACAAGCTGGATCTATCCCATCGAGAGGCAACACCCCTTAAACCTGGCCCTCTACTGTCTCTTCTCTTTCCCTACCCTAACCTCTTCTCTTTTCTTTTCCTTTACAACCTTAGTCCTTGCGTTTCTTCACCCCATCCTATCCTAACCCTACCAGATATCCTCCGCCAACCAGATTTCGTCGAGAAAAATCGCTTTGCGTATTCTATCTACAAGTGGAAAAACTTTCGCCAGATTTCTTAAATACTTTTGTCATACGTAGTACATATTTGGACTCTTTGCAGTAATTTGGAAACATTGGAAAGGAATTGAATTTGAAAAATAGTGAATTATTCATCGAGAAGATTGCAAGTAGCAGAGAGTAAATTGGCATTTTGTGCAAAGTTAAACTTTGAAAATAAGTCCACTGTTTAACTGATATTCGGATGAAATAATGCTGCTCGATGTATTTAGGAATTGTAGTTTTAATGTGAAACGAAGATTATTTTATTTAATTAGGAACTATATTTGAAAATAATTTAATTGAACTGTATTAATAAGTGATTAAGTTGTGGAATGTAATATTAACAAGTCGTTTATAATGAATGTATAAAATTGAAGGAATGTTATTCTGTGTGTATTTTTCAGAAATGAGGTTATATTATTCTTATTCCGAGAATTATAATATAATGAATTAAATTGTACATTTTACAATTTTCCCCTTTGGTGGTGTAATACGAAAATTTTCCGCATAATACTGACCTCGGTAGAGAGCTGTTTTTATGTCGGCCAACTGTCATAAAATCATTTATTATCCAAGGTAGTAGAAAAATATCCTCTCAGCGTTAAATTTGAATATTTTCTCGATAAATGAATTTCCGATTTTTCGCAGATTAATCTAGCAACCAACACGATTTTAAATTTCGAGCTGCATGCTTCGAGCAAAATGCAAAATTATTGCCGCAGAGATTAAAGTTGTTGCTTTTTGAAAAAGTAGGATGGAATAACACGAGTGTTTTTTCACTGAAAGATTATTTTAGAGAATATTTTTAATTGAAATTAATTAGGTGAGAAAACATTTACCTTTATTCGGCCCAATACTCATTATGTTTCGTTATTTGTTAATCTCCTTTTCTGGCAATGCGCAACTCACAGCTCGCCGAATTAAATATCAAGCGATTATTTATCCGCACATCGTTCTTATCGAAGCTTTCCAAAAATTCGCAATTTTTCCTCGCGCGCACACACCGCCGATTTATTAAATACGAATTATTGGCGTGCGCGAGCAATAATTCCGCTCCCGGCTGTTTTTCGAGCAAACACACACACACACACACACACACACACACACACACACACACAGAGAGAGAATTCGTCCTGCGCCTATTATCGATGCGCGCGCTTGGCGCACAATTAAAAATGTAATTCGATCAAATTGCAATGCCATCGCTAATTGCGCCTGCGGTTGAATTATGTAATTTCCCGTGAAATCGGTTTACTCGACTGTGTCGTTTCCAACGGAGTTATTCTCATTATTTTAGCTCTACCAAAATGATAATTTCTCCTTTTTAACGTATGAGTACTAAAAAAGATATTTTCTACTGTCGCTCGTTATTGATAATTCTATCGATAATAAATGTTTGATTCGATGGCTTTTAGTAGGATTCAATGAAACACAAGACACAAAGTGACAATTTTCTCTCATAATATTTTATACAACTGTACAAGAGTCAATATTAATTATTTTAGTTATACAGGTATACAGCGATATTTCTATATAGTTGTATAGTTGTATAATTGTATAGTTGTATAATTGTATAGTTGTATAATTGTATAGTTGCATGGTTGTATAGTTGTGTGGTTGTACATATACTCTAATATAATTTACATATTACATTCCATGATTACGTAATTGAACTAAAGATAATACTGTGTGCGCTGCAATCCCAGCATAGTTGCGAATTTTGCATTGCATTTTGCACACCCTCGTGGCTAATGAGTTTCTTTCCACGGAAAAAATGTTTTTCTCCAAATTCTCTCAACGGTTATAATTATTATTTCGCGTCGGAATCGTTATAGAGTAAAACCACGAAAATTCGGCAGCGATAATGAAAATTCAAATTCTACGGACGACGCAAGCTTTCCGATGCTTTATTCAGACGGTTCCGGTGAAAACATCGATCGAACATTCTACAGTGGAACAATGTTTCTGATTGATATATAGTTGAATTGGTTTCCTCGAGTTGCATAATGAAGCTACTGGCAAATATTTGCTTTCTCTCTTCGAAGCAGAGGAAACGAAGAGTGAATTAAATGAAAAGGAAGTGAGAGAGATTGAATTTATCACTCTGATGCATAATAAACATTTTCTTCTGGCAATAAAAACGTTAGTAAAACTAAATTTTACATTGAGTTATTTAAATAATTCCAGTGAAATTTTTAAATACTTAAATATTAATCGAAGATTAATTTATCAATTAATTTTCTCGCATATTAAACCGATGCAATTTACGAGAAATTTTCTTTCCGGATTATTCGGGAAAGGTTCAGGGATTAGATAAATATTCTACGGTAGAAATCAACACTAAAAATGGAAATTTCCATCGTGGACCGGTCTCTCTTTTTTTTTTTGCGACGAACTCGTCGCTTAATTTTACTCTTATATTAGCTCTTGCCGAGATTAATTTTTCTCTAATGAAATCCACCGGGCACTGTGAATGGAGATCATTAAACTAGCGTCGGATAAGCAGATTGACTGGAGTTGGAAATTGAAGATAATAAGTGAAATGAAGTAAAACGAAGCAAAATGAAGCATGCTTCCTGGTTCAGATTTAATATACACGATTAATATGTCTCTTCCTGTATTCCGGAAAGAAAATCCTGACGAACTATGACGATGATTATAACTGTCCCAGAAGATTTTTTCATTTATTCCAATAAATATCAATTAACTAAACCCATTAATAATGTCCCTCGCTGTATTAAAAATTGTTCAAAATACATATATGCAAAATTTTACGCTTAATCAAAGAAGATTCTATACCTGAAAATTGAACTATCTATTTAATTACAAAAGCTATGTCTACAAAATTTCATTTTTACCTCGGAAACAGAGTTTTTTTGCAAAGATTGGGAAACAGAGCTGTGATCAAACAACGGAGAAAAGCTATTGGCATTGGTAGCGAGTAGACGCTGATTCGCGAATACCGAAATAAAAGGTGCGTTTACTGGTGAATTCGACCTCCGGGGAGTGATAATTTTTCGCAGCGCTGTATTTATTGAAAAAAAAAGGGGAAAAAAAGCCGTAGAATATTCCATTTAGAGTAAACTGTCGAGTTGAGCTTTGCAATCAGTCTGTTAGTAAAGCTGACTACAAGATTATTCCAAATTTGAATAAATTGAACTTAATCTTTCGAAAGTTCCTTCAATATTTTCTTTTACGATTGAACATACATTTTCTTTTCTTTGCGACATGCAACAAATAATTTTCGAATATTATTTTATATTAGTCGTTCGATTTATATTATAAATTCTATTTGCATTAATTCATCAACTTTATTTGTCAAATTTTGAGGACAATTATGCAACATTGAAAATAATAATACTTACCACTATTTAAATGGAATTTAAATGAAACAATATTACTATATTTTTTCAAGAAAAGTGAAATTTTGAAGAGAATCGTTTTATTTCACTAGAAGTTTCAATTTCGTATTTATACAGTAGACAAGATGGCACGAGCTATGCTTTAAAGTTGTTGTTAAAATCAGTGAGTAAAAGTGAAGTTACTGTGTCCATTAAGAGGTGGCGTTGACCGCGTCATTAATTCGTCGATTAATCGAGTACAAAAGAGAAGAAGAAGAAGAAGAAAAAGTAGACGACTATATTCTTGTAAAGGTTAACTGTACAAAGATAACATTTAAATTTTTAGCTCTCACAAATCTTCCTTTTTCGACACTAATATTAAGCTACATTGATTCGTTCCCATTAAATCATTCTTATAATCAGTTTGAAAGATCCAATGGAAAAGACTAGAGCAAGTTATCGTATTAAATATTAAATTCCATTTGCATTTACGTGATTCACTACTGCAACGGAGAGACTTTCGCGAGACGAGAAGAGACTCGAGTTTGGAACGAGTAGTTAAATACGTTCTGTTTCCAATGTTTCGCCATAATTTCTAGTTTAGCAAAGTTAATTTCGCGCATCGTTAACGATTGCGTTAAAATAGCTTATTATAGAATGCGAAAACAGTTTCACGACTGAAAGTATCAAGCCTGGATTAATAAGCAGGATTCGTGTAATACCTAAAAACATGGAAATATCGTTTCTAAAGTCCTTGTGTTGATTTTTCGTATTCGTTATTTTTCGTGAAAAGCAATTATTTAATAGGAGAATATTAATTTATTATTCGCAAACTACGAACTAAATTAATACTGTACTGTACTATATAATATACTATATATGATACATTTTTTTGTATAAAATTAGTTTGAGAAAAAATTGGTTATAAACCGTGTGAAATTGTAGAATTTCGAGTTTTAGTTGGTGGTTCGTTTGACGTCCAATCACATCATTTATCAGGAAACCAATCACCAGAGTTGCATTAGGTTAAATACGTCCGTGAGGTTTAATTAATGCATTCATTGTGTCCTCGTTGCTGTATCGATCTTCTCGTCAAATCTAATTTCAGATTAACATTAAGCTGCACATTGCAAATCGACCGATTGTTCGTGAAAAGATAATTCCGATTACTGTTGGATTTTACAAAGCTACCAACTATCTACTATTAACTATTAACGATTAATTATTATTAATCGTCGATCTAAACTTTTAGTGAACATTAATATTTGACTTGACTTGTAGCTTGAATTATTAATACTTCGCAAAGCAAACTGCTTCAACTAAGTAAGTCAACTGATTTATTTAAAAGTTCGAGTTTCCTAAGAAGAATCAAAGATGATGTTGTGTCTTATGTAAATAAGTTGAAAATATTAATGATTCGATTTTCTTACCAGTGAATTAAAATTTGAAATAAATACAATTTTACATCGGAAAATAATTGAACTGCGTAAATTGGAATTTACACTTTGAGTTTATCTCTTCTAGTTTAAAAGATATTTAACAAAATCTGATTTTACTTTGATCTGCACATCGTATAAATTTAACGATTTTTAAAATTAACCAAAATATTCCCCATTCGTTATAATCATTATCTCATCCTGTATAATATGATGACACGAATTTCTCTGTGGGTTTTTCTACCAACCGCGTTCTCGTTGCCAACATTGAATTCAGCATTGAAGCGAAATTTCAAACGAACACAAAAGGTTTTGCTCTCTCAATACGGTTAGTATCGTAATTAATCCGAGAGTAGATTTCAAAGTGGCTCGTTTATTCGCGGTGTACGCGAGAGCAAAGAGGGATTTTATGTGGGCGTTGCGCGTACGCTCTTTGATATAGTACTTAAAGGTGAGCCGTGAATTTTTGTTATCACACGATTCCTTCGAAATACGAGAATTACATTAGTTTCGTATCTATCGTTGTAAAATTTATTGTGTCATAGTCATATTACGAGATACGCAACCTCACAGAATATTTTCACAAAAGTAGCTCACAAGACAACAAGAAAAAACTTAAACTAAACGTTGTTTTAACTAGACAATATATTTAATTGATTTATAATTGTATAAAATGAAATTAATTTTTATATTTTCTCAAACTATCATATTTTTCTCTATTCTCCTTTTTGACCATTCAATTAAATCTTCCATTATTAATTTCCTTATGATTATCTTCCTAATTATTTACATCGTATAATTATTTTCAATTTTCGCCTCTTTTGATCGAAATTCTAAAGATATCAATATTGTTTTTTTCCTTCCTATTATGAAATAATAAGCAAAGTATGTGCATAACTAAATTCGAACAACACATCTTCAATTTTTAACTTCAAGATTTCCTTTAGTACACGATTTGCCAACTTGATGGATTTGAAGACGTCGAAAGAGTTACTTTTACATCAGATGTATCCGTAAACTTGGATATTTCAATCGATCAAACGGAACTAACTTTTCGAAGTTTCTTCAAATAGAAACTTCACGTACCAGAAAATACATAATATGCAAAGTTTCTTGTTTCTCTCCATCTATTCTCGTATTCACTTTTTCATTACTTTTATTCAATTATGATGTTTAAATATAATCTTTCGATATATCACGTGATTACCTCACGTACGTATAAGAGAATACACTAGAAACTCGATTATTCAAACGTATTATTTTCTTGGAGAATTTTCACTACCTCTCTTTTGAATGAAAATAGTTCAACAAATGGAAATTTTGGAATAAAATTCTAGTAATTCCAGTGTGTTTATTGGTATTTGAATGAATGAAATTCTACTGTAAATCCAATTCGCGAGTGAGTTCCAAGTGAATTGGAACAAGTTCGGCTTTTATTACGAGTAGGATACTCGAGTCTCTCGCGTTTTCAGAGGGCGCTAACGTGAATTTAACGCGAATCCAACGCACCGGCCAAGTCTTAATCCGCGGAAAGTCATGTGTACATAATTTACGATGGAAATGAAAATTCTCCGAAATAAAATTCTCATTCGAGCGTGTTTCTAAGCGACTCTTGCAAAGTTTTCAAAAATCTGATTGCAAATTCCACAAGTTTGCATGAGTAATACTTGTAGTTAACGAGTGTATTAACTGTGTTTGACGAGTATACTCGTCAACGCTTAATTCATGCAACGCAATTTAGATATTTATTCTCCAAAAACGTCAAAACAATTAACGTGTTAATATCGTTATTCATCCAGTGAAATCCTATTGTGACATCTAATTATTAATTAATTATTACGTTTTGCTATTATGCTCGTTATTATTATTCGAACCGCAGAGTTATAACGAAGCAATTTATCGATGAAGCCTGACGTGGAATTGAATAGTGGATTATTTAATTTATTTATCCTTCGGCTTCTCTCCTCTCCCGAAGCTTCAATAACCAGCAGCAACTGTTCATATTTTATTCCCAAATTAAATTCTTCAATAAATATAACGCATATCTTGGAAAATCGTAATATCGAAATTCCTTTTTCGAACATTTCAACAATGGACGAATAAAATATGAACTTTCATTTCCCAATAAAATTCACATTACCTTATATTACTTTTTTACATTCCAATAAAACGTATTCAATATTTCTGTTTCTTCTTCGAAATTGAATTTTTTCACTATAATTCTACTATAATTTGAATTGAGTTCGTTCACTTCTTTTCCCCAAAAATTTCTTGCAAATGGAGATGAAAATATTCCATTGTTTCTCGAATAACAATGTTGCAATTATTTATGTAAAAGTGAAAATTCTTTGAAAAGTTATTTCGTTGAAAATGAATTAAAATTTTTAATGGTTTTAAGATATAATTAACAATATAGTATTTATAGTAGCACCTTCATGTACTGATTTTTGTTAACGCGAAGAGCGGAAGTTTATAGGAGTGCATCCCGTAACAAGGTTTTCAAGGGTGCGCCTGTTGGCGAATACTAATTAATCGATTTCAACGAGGTTGTTCCGTCGAGAGAGATAGAGTTTTAGTTTGGCTCTTTCTTATCCAGTACTAGCAGTATCTGCACGACGTTGTCCGTGACGAAGCTCAGAAAATTGAGTAAATTATTGTACACGTTAAACGCACAAAAGAAATTTCATTGGAACGACAATTATTTCTTTCTTTTAAGACTGATTATGGTTCATTAAATATAGTAGTGTAAATACTTTTGTGTAACTATAATACTATAGTTATTAATTTGTTCATTTCACATTCACATATTAATGTTGAATCTTATTTTTGTTTCAGGTAAGACACGTTTATAGTTGAACAGAACTAAGATTGCTCCTTCAGAATTCAGTTGATCAGGTAAAACAGAAACAGCAGTATTTCATTGTATCTTTAATTGAACAATCGTGAAACTTTCAAATTACTCGATTGGTGTGGAAATAATAGGACCAGAATGAATGTAATAAAATATTCACGACATAAATCGAAGTATAAAAAGTATACATATTGAAAAATCATTAGCGAAGATGAAAAACTGTATTCCTTGCAATATCTGGAAAATTGGAATCCTTAGAAAAAGACACGGTAAGCAAAGTCCTTGCTGAATTCGCAAACTCGAGTCAAGATATTCCAATTTTGCAAATGGCGTTCGTATGCCGGAGGATCAATAAAATTTTTCTCATCATAAACGTTTTAGTTGCCACGTTGTAAACTGAAAGATGAAAAAAAAAGAAAGAAAAAGAAAATAAAAAGAGAAAAGTTGTAAAAAAAAAGTTGGATGGCTTAGATTAATCAAAGAAGATTAGAATCCGGAGGACGCGATATTATTGCGAAATCGTGGCGGAATTTTCGACGTTGAAACGAACAAAATTTCATAGCACTTTATTCGCGAAGTCTTGCGAAAATTGTCTGCTTGTGCGAAAATTCTCGAGGAAAATTGTATGCTCGCACAAAGCGTGCCGACACCGAATGAAAATTGAGTTTCCGAAATCGCGCGTCGACGCGATGGCCCAATAGAAAATGTCAGTTGCAATGTTGATTCGGAAATTAAAGAGGATTCCTATTTGCGCGGGTGCTTCGCGACACTGCTTTGTGATTTGATGCTCTTTCTCTTTTTGCAACTTGACTGTATTGGATCCAAATTATTAAAAACTAGCAGTATACGCATGGAGTTACCCCTGGCAAAAAGCTTGAAAAATTGAATAAATTAATATATGTTAAATCCTCAAAAGAAATTTCATTAGAACGACAATAATTATTTCTTTTATCCGACGATAAAAGTCCGACAATAACGATACTAACTGTAAAAACTTTGGCTAAAAAAACACTGAATATTAAATAAAAAAATTACTAAGTTAAATTTGAAAATTCAAACTTTGAGGCCAATTATATTTCAATAGCCCTTTTTTCGAAATACAATTCGGCAGGAATATATTTTTAAAATATAGTAGAAATTACTTATGATATTTTATATATATATATATATATATACAGTGTTATAGTAATTTACTTCGCGAACTATAAAATGACGCAATTACAAAGTTCTATTATCCGGAACATTTTCAATCGAACCCACTCGGTCAATGTTGAAAGTAAAGAACAGTCTATTTCACAATGTATATCGCTCCAAGTCATGTAGCTGTACAATCAAAAAAGTTTTATTATCCAGCGAATTTTTAATCGAATGCTTTGCATAAGGATAAAAGGATAAAAGTGAATTACACGTAAAACGTATAATTGCAGGGTAAATTCTCTCTGCAAACAGCGTGTAATGCGACACAAGTAAATTAGCTTCTCGTTTCAACCTTGTATCGATTTTCATCCTATCTCCCGATCGAACGAAGTTAAATAAACATACCATACTGATTCTATTTACATACTGTGCATAAATACACACTGAATTTCTTGAATCGTATTTCATTTTCCTTTTTCTCTTTTTACAGTAGTCAAAGATTTTTCTATTTGTTCTTAAATGGTGATAATATTATAAAATCCAAGTTTTTCTAAAATTTCCATAAACGAAAGCTATTGACAAGAGTTATGAATCATCGAAAACTTATGCACTGTAAATCCTGCGAGATAAAAACAAAAGCAAAGAAAGATAAATTGAACTGGTTAGAAAGTGTAATGCATCGATTTGCTACATGTAACATTAGTTTGAACTTGCGATAAAGTATAATGCGATAACGATAGGCAGCACCAGTGATAAATTTAGTTGGATGCGATAACATCAAGTACACGCAAGTCACAGTGAAGCAAGCTCGAATGACTTATTGTTTTTCTGACTAAAAGTTATTCATTTAACATTATTTGCAATTTAAAGAAACTGATGAAGCGTAAAGAAATAATTACTTGTTTGCGATAATGCCGTCTTTGAGGGAAATTAATCATTGTAATTAACGATGGAAATGTATCAACTGCAGCTCTAATATTAAATGCGATTAATCAAAAGATATGTACATCTAGTTCGGCTCAAATATTAGCTAATATGCATACGTAATATTCATTGGAATAGTGCTTGAATAAACACCAATTTGCAGTTGATACAGGCTTTAAATAAATTACAAATAGATTAAAGAACAAAAAACACTTGCTAATGAACTTTTTATCTCTCTTGTTAAAATAGCCTTATATAAAGCCCGGTTGAGTGAAATTTTTATTCACCTAAAATAAAGAGTCAATTCAGCGTATTCTGCTTGAACTTTTTCTTATTTGCATAAGTGGCGCTGTATAATAAGGGTATTAACATGTAAATAAATGCATGGGGGGATACATTCTGATTCTGGTTACTATAATAATATACATATAGAATAGCTCTGCACAGTTTTGTCGTACTTTAGCATATGTACACCGTAATAACGAGACTGTATTTACAGTATCTCGCTTGCTTTTCGAATACATACTTATACCGAGTCGATTAAAATTGATCTAATATTCATACGTCCGGCTATGTAACATTAATATTAACGTTGGTATTAACTAGGAATGAATAACCCAAGCTATATCCCACTATTCAAGTACAAGTACTTGAAACAAAATTGTACTTGAATACTTTTTGTCATCAAGTATGAGTACTTAGAAATGAAATCGCACTTGAGTACTTGTACTTGATTTCAGAAAGTACTCAAGTACAAGTACTCGAAAACAAAATTATACTTGAATACTTTTCCCGATCAAGTACAAGTACTTATAAATGAAATTGCACTTGAGTACTTGTACTTGATTTCAGAAAGTACTCAAGTACAAGTACTCGAAAACAAAATTATACTTGAATACTTTTCCCGATCAAGTACAAGTACTTAGAAATGAAATTGCAATCCCAAAAAGTACTCAAGTACTCAAGTACTTTTTATGATCAAGTACTCAAGGGCAATTTCATTTCTCAGTACTTGTAGTTGATCACAAAAAGTACTCAAGTACTCAAGTACTTTTCATTCAATCAAGTACAAGTACTCAAGTACAATTTCATTTCTAAGTACTTAAGTACTTGATCGGAAAAAGTACTCAAGTATAATTTTGTTTTCGAATACTTGTACTTGAATAGTGAGATTAACATTGCAATTCACATTAGAACATTAGAATTCATATTAAAAGTAATATGAACAATATGAACAAGATTTCGTTGAGTAAGAAATAGTTGAATTAAAATAGAGAAAAAATAGTCACCCGGTACGTGTCGTTCTAAGCTTATGGAGTCACTGTGTACGTGTCGTGAATGATGATATTGACCCACATGCATACATTACAGCCGAGTGGTTTGGAAACCTTTAAAATAACGTTATTTTTGGATAATCGCTTCCAATTACGCGATAAACACTCTATCTTTGATACAGTGTCTCAGACAATATATTTCATATAAAATTATTTCTACAAACTATATTTAGTTGAATTATTTTCTTCTGCTTTGACATGGTATTTATTGATCAGGATCAAATCGAATGTTAGAAATACATACTTATCGTTATTTGTTTCTTGCATTTTTAATTAATTATTATAGCCTCAATAGCAATAAATAAAAGAAAAATTGAGTTGTTCGTTGACACTTATTAAGCTGATATTGGAAAAGAATTAAAATTTATCGTTTAAAAACGATAACAGTGACATTATTTTTTAAACAGTTAAATGAATAATGAATATTGCGAGAATCAAGAAACAAATGGCGTTTGTGGTTACGAAAACGTAGAGATATTAAGTGAATTTTAAAAATAAGGTGAACAAAGGTTTCTTTGACCTTGCGTAAGCGAACATCGAATTTCCGCATTCCCTTGCGGTTTATATTCGTTTACGCATCGCAGTGTCGTAATCGAATTGACTATTAACTGATGCGACTGGTTTTTCTGGAGAAAGGGAACGATAAATTCAAATTATTGAGCGACAAGCCATGGCTCTGAAATACGCTTGATTTATTACCGACGTGCTTCTCCCTGATTTACATTATTCGACGAGGATAATTGAATGCTTCGCTTGGTAAATACCTGCAACTATTGAGACCAAGAAGAAACCTCGCGAATCTCTAATGTCATTAATAATAAATATTGATCGCAATACAATGAATATTCCGGATAATACAATCCTCGATTATTAATTTTCAAATAAAAATCAATTATAAAATACGAACTATAGCAGCATAGGAAATTGTGTTAATTCAAATAATTACTGTACTAATAAATAATAAAATCAATAAACAATACTTGAATGGTGGTAAAAGTTTTTAGGGAAATACATATTATGAGCAAGAAATAATTAGAACACAATACTTGAAAAACGTTTTTCAAGTGAAAATTATTATAGTAGATTCATTTGTGAGGAGAAGTCACTTTCCCAAGCGTCGAATGGAATTTCTGAAATTTCAATTTTCATCGATAAGTTTAGCCGCGCAAAGTTACAAGCCGAGCGGAAACCCATTTACGTTCACAGTAGTCGACAGTTTAAATTTGCTGGAGTTGTTACTCACTGCTTATTCAAGCCACAATTCCTCTCTTGTTTATAGCATCTGTTGTATTTTCATTACACTCGATGAAACACGAGAATTTCGTATACTCTTTTTTTTTCATCTCATCTATCATCGCCCTCGCGTTCTGACAATGATTCTCTTTATTTCAACTTTGTCAGAGTAATAATAGGAGCAAGATTTTCTCTTTAATTACGTTGTTAACTCATTTCCTTCAAAAATCATTCGAGCAGCTCAGATAACGTATTACGTTGACAAACACAGGGACGATTAGTGGGACGTTATGCGCCAATGGTGATACAGGCAAACCTGCAGTCTGTTTAAACACATTGGCGTGCTACTTGAAATTTTCGATTTTTCGTCAGTTTTGCTCCTTGAGTATCTTCCTGAATCTTGAAACGACTGTTTTCGTGTAAAATTCCTTTTTAGAAATTAAAAAGACATTTTTATCGATTTTTAGTCATCGAAATTATTTTGGATGAGTAAGAATGGCAGTGATCAATTTTTCTGGTCGAGTTAACTCACTTGTGTGAGCTCCTTTTTAGTCGGATAAAGCGAAAATAGAATTAGACAGGTTTTAATGGTAGCGAAGACCTTGGACGGTGAGGAAACAATCGAGCGGCAAACTTAATTCGAAGGATTCTCTCACTCGAGGGCAACTGAGTCTATTAAGAAATCTCTAATTCTCTACTATTATTTCTTACACGAAATTCCATCAAAAACCATCGAAATATCCAAGATAATCGATTAAAACAAATTTTCCAATCTCAATATTTCCCCCAGTTTTTCTTCTTTTTTCATCAACGTAAAATTCAATATAATAAAGCAAATAGTTCTTCACTTAAAAAAAATCCAATATCGAGAAGAAAAGATAATAATAACGAATAGTCGAGTAAAGGAAAATATTTTTTCGCCTGAAAATTTAATCTGTCCACCATCAATTTCGATCAATTGATTCTTTCGTGTCGATTTAGTGATTCCAATACTTTGTTTGATGAACTTTGGAATTTTCACCTCGGGGTTTTTTCTTTGTTAAAAGAAAAATCGTTAAATTCGTTACTGAGATAAAAGTGAATATTTTGTAAAATTGTGGTAGCCACCGATACATACGCCACTGTACCGTCCTTGGCAGTTCTCGGCTCGCGGGAAATGTATTGTCAGAGAGCTCTTCACTCAATCCGTTAAGCGTAGGACTATAGTTTCTCGGCTCTCTGGAAGAGCAGGGTTTCACAATAATAGGAAAAAAGGTGACCCTTGCTATTCAGACCCAAAGCGGTTATTTCTTACTATAATTCAATAGCGGCTTGTATTTTGATAACGTTATTATTCCAGTCGACGGAAGGGCTGTACCTACCACGATTCTTCCCCTCTCTCTATCTCTCTCTTTTTTCTCACTGATTCTCTTACTCCTTCAATTTTTCACTTGCCCCTTTTTTCCCAAGAAATTCTACACTGGCCTAAATTATTTACTTTATGGACTTGTATTCTTACGTAAAACGCGCTAAAACTCAAAAATTGTGAAATTTTACCCATCTCTGAAACTCGTTCAGAAAAATATTTCTAATTCGATCGATCAAATTTATTTGGTTACAGTTATAATTTCGTCAATGAAAAATTATTTAATAGAATTTGCAATAGTGTTTTGGAGTTAAACGATATTAATATAAGTATTGAATTATGGCTAATAAGGTTTCTTATATTTCTATCTAAATAATTAAAATTAAAATAAAGAAAAGCTGGAGTTTGTTTTATGAGGAAAGTAAAGTAATATAATGTTGAAAAAGACAGTTTTTCATTTTTCTTGGAAAAATTCTGCTTTTCTGAGTCATATCAGTTTTTAGCTGCGAAGCGTGTTTTAGACCGTTATGAGGACATTTCTGACGAAGCAAGTGCAACAATCGTAATGGCTGGCGAATTGGCAAGAACCTGGAGGACGCTTCGTGCTCGCTGACAAACGCCTGGCGATCGATAATGATAATACTAATGGCAAGCCAAGTTTCAATGGAACGAAATTCCCGAATACAAATAAAAGAAGCATATTTTTTTTCACTATTGTACCTCCATTTTGTACATACAAATTTGCCAGAGAATATTGTGACAGGTTATTTCTCATTACAGTGTGCTTCAAAGTCGAAAATAATTCGTGCCGGAAGTTTCGAGGAGGCGGGGGGCGTACCCTGCTTTTTAATTTATTAATTGGATTTGTTCGCAGAGAACTGCTTATATTCGCTTGGTAGAAATTTCATGTTTAAATCAATTGTCGTTTCCTTATCGAGCTACAAATCGTATTTAACGAAATTTCGGTGAATATGGGCTACCAGTGATTAAACGAAATCCGTCAACATATATTCTTTCTCCATTTTACGAAACAAGTTTTCTAATCACAATTAATTGTGATTATATAATTATCGGTTAATTTAAATTGTTTCACTCATTTGATATATTATTTCTGTTTAATTTCTTATTTTTCTCAATATCGTACGAATTATGAACTGTATACAATTATCAGTTTTCTGATTTAAAAACTCTGAGCTATTCGAGCGAAAAAGAAGAAACAGTAAAAGTATATTTTATTGGAAGAGAAAGAGTTACGTTGAAATTGTGGACTTGGAAGTAGATGGTAGAAATACATTTGTGTTACGGACGCCAGCTGTAGGCATGTGTAAAGCACCAAAGAGAGCACCTATTGGCAAGTCTCACAAAGACACACACACACACACACACACACACATAGCACTTTGCCGTGTTTTCCTTGGCGCGCATTCAATCTGCTGAAAAAGTGCTTACACAGTACTTACTGTTTCCACCAATCAAAAGAAAGAAATCCACTTAAAACTGGAAATCTAGAAAAAAAAAAAACTCGTCGACCAATAAGAAAGTTTACTCCCCGAGTGCGCTCGGACCAGTAAGAAAATTGTGGAAGTTCCGCGAAGCAGAAGCAATCCGTGCACCGTACTGCCAATAATAATAATAATAATAATAATAATAATAACAGTTTCTCGTTCGAATGAATAATATCGAAAAGCAAACTCTAAGAATTGAACTGCAGAATAATTGCCAAGTAAAACTGACAATCACTTAAATTTCAATTATTATATTAAATAATAATATTCTAAAATAATAAGAAAAATATGAAAAATTGTAACAATTTCTATTTTAATTAACTCTTATAATGAAATATTTCTTAAAAGAATTATTTCTAACCTATTCTTTCCAAATCTACGTATTAACGGTCTAAAACATAACCTCCAATTTCCTATGTACCACTTAAACTACGTTGATCAAATGTCGTTAATTTAATCGAACGACGTCACGCCAATAGTTGGCGACACTGATTCTCAACTGGCGTATTTATGTGTATGTGCGTGTGTATGTGTGTGTGCATGCGTTTGCATTATTAATTTAGTTATCGTTGCGCTCGTTGGCAGCGCGAAAGAGCGATAGTGGCAGGGAACTGTAGGGATAGTGGTGGGGGAAAAGGCTTTGGTTCTGAATCGATTCTACTGTATAAACACACGCCACTCACACAAGGGGTCAGTGTAGTCGCGCGAGCTTCTGGCACCGCGTAAGCTCACGGTTTAACTGAAGCCGCACTGATTAGCAAGAGCCTCTTTCGAAAAGGACTTTCAGCGAACTCGCAATTTTGCACAGTATACTTAATAATATCTTCTGCGAAGCGAACTTTACGCTTCTTAGCATTTGCTGAATCAGAAAAGAGGTGGCACGGTGGGAGGGATAGGTCATGGAATGGTGCAGGTGTCCGTTATTAAGCTGCTTTAATCGCAGAGATTCGAAAAGTCGAATTAGCAATCTGCTTCTCGTTGTTTTCGTAATTGTTATGCTCGTCGTATGACAAAATCAAAGTGGTTTTTCTATACCGACACGGATTAATTGATTTTAATAATAATCTTTCGAATACAAAGAAATATTGGATAGAATTTTTTTACTGTAACATATTTGAATGTTTTAATAAATATTGTAATAGATTTATAAAGTTGATTGCTAATTGCTGTATCTTTCACGTTTCTTTGCAATTTACTATAAGAATATTTCACTTCAACAATTTATCTGCCCCGCAAATCGTTGCCAAGAACTTTTGACAAAGATACGTCAGCCTTCAGTGGCACTTGGCCCTCATAAAACTTCGGTTTTATGACGCATACGTGACTTAAAGTATCCCATCTTGAATATTACAACTTCAAAGTGGCAAACAACTGTAAACTAGCCTACCACAAAAACCTCTTTATTAATTTACTATACATAATATATTCTTTTTCTTAAGTAGCAATTTTCCTTTCGTTTTCTAATAAACAAATGAATACATTAATAACTAAAAAATTGTTAATTCAAGTATTTGAATTCTTTTAATATTTCTCATTACTCTTTGGTCGTTGGATTTCTCTTAATTTGTTTAACGAGTTTATTGAAAATATTATACACTAGCCAGTTAACTTGTCGAAATAAATCCGAGCATCTAATTTAAGAGATATTATACAGTCCACGTATTTGAAAACTATCTTAAGTTGGAATATTTACGTTCTAACTATATTACGGGCTTTCATTATTGCCAGAATAGCTGGATTTAACCCAGAAACTTGTTCACCACGGTCGATCGATAATATTGTTTGCTCCATATTGCCATCTCCCGTTTTCTGGAAGCATTCTTTTTATTACGCTTCGGACTTAAATGGAATTCTCATAATTTGGTATGTTGCATTGAAATGAAAAGAGAACACTACTATTATAACTATACGACTATACAATTAAATCATCGAAAGAACTACTTCGTTATATTTTCTTAGAATTGAAACAGATTTTTTTTCATGTCACTGCATTCGGTTGTGAAAGGGTTATTAGGAAGAAACGAAATCTCTTTTATCATTGTCGATTTTTCTTGAGTGACGAGTGCTTCGGCATTAAAAGAGGTAAAATCCCAGAGGTGCTTAACTCTCTGTAGTATCTTCAAACGACGAGGTTTCCGTAAATGGCTGGTCATTGTGACTTTAAAATGACTTACAGTGTTATTTATCTTCCATTGTCTATTATGCTCTTCGGGCCATTCTATTGTTTGACTCTGTCTCTCTCTCTCTCTCTCTCTCTTTCTCTCTTCTCCCGTTATAATCGTGCACAATAATTATCCTTTACAAACTGGACAAAACCCACCGGAAATTTGTTGCTACTCGTTGTTTACGATCTCAAAAATTACCACAATTTTCTCTGGCTCTATTTGCTTCCGATCGACGTTTTCCATCGTTTAAATTGATTAGTAATGCTAATGAGTCCCGATAAAATCATTATTATCATTATTATGATTCTCATTAATGTTGAGTGTTTATCTCAACGAACGCGATCTCGACGAAATATTCATTAATTGAATTAATTCAATATTGATTTATCATTTGTTCCATGAACCGAGTGAATATTCTTTGATTACTGTTCTTAATTTAAGATTTTTCTCATTTCTCCAAAAGTCGATCTTAATTGTTCTAATTTTAATGAACGATCGGCTAATAAGAAAATGTGCAATAAGTGTTTGGTAATTATATTTTCAATTTAATGGAAATTACCGTGTACTTCTCGTTTCTTCGAATTGACTCGAATTTCAGTGTTGTAATGAGAAAGTAGTCAGATCAGGGTAAACAAATGGTAGTGGATAGGTCTGGGTCACGCAATCCTGGTATAATTAATCGTGTAGGCTTTCAGGGTATTTAAATAGAAACCCGAGTGCCGCGCTGTTGAAAGTAGGTGAACGTTTACTTCAAGTATTTATAGTTTTTTTTTTTTCTTTTTTCTTCCTACCATATAGTTCCGAAGGGAACTCTGCTTGTGTACACGACAATTACAGAGTATCATAAAGAAGTTCACGCGTTTCGCAATCCCAACTTTTAAATTTAAATTAGAGAGCAACAATTAACAATTTGTTAACTCTTTTCTAGACTCAAATGGCTAACGGTTTATTAATGATTGACCTACGGATTTAGGGTGGATTTTTTTTTCACCAACGATAGCTGTGGTTTCAATGCTGCTCAAAAGCATGAAAAACCCATCAAAGTGAAAAGTTACATTTTTTATGGATATTTTTGGTAAAGAGAAAAAGTTGGAATTTTTTGCGAAATTGTATTTTGGAACTCGGTTACTGATTCAGTCTGCTGTGGAACTATCAGAAAAAATTAGAAACGAGAAAAAAAGTTTAGTAAAATACTGAGAAGAATTATTATTAAGAAATGATTGAAAAACATTTTAAAAGTTATTATAAAAACATTAAAGAATTATTAATCAAAAAATTGTCAGGATTTTTAGATTCAAATTTTAAGATTCAGATTTTCAGGAGATAATAATTCATCTTTAATAATTCACGATTCAATAAAACCATATTTCTACCCACCTAATACATAAATCAATATAATTAATTAATTATTATTCGTTCTATAAATTTCCACATTCTGAATATCCTGTTTGCACCGCATTGCATATAATTATATTTAAAATAAATCACACCGAGAATAACATGATATTCCACCGGTTAGAATTAAAATATAACACTGTGTGTAATTTTGACTCCCTGAGGGGAAAGGGTTCATTTAATCGAAATTATAAGAAACATATTTTAATCGTAATACGAACCGACATAGATCCATAGGAAATAGTTAGTACGTAGTGTTTTAATGTTCTAGTACCAATCCTCGCTTTTAAAATACTCGAAACGCCTCTAAAGAATTTGCCAGACATGTAATTTTCGTATGAACCCGCAGTGTGTGTAATAATGCACTGGAATAATTTCACTTAAATAAAGCCTGTTTGAAAATGCTTGTGGACGAAGATGTGGAGAGGATAATGAGGAAAATTTGTACGTATGGTATTAATACCAACTTCATTGTGAAATAATTCTCGTATGTTACCTACTAGAGAATTTAATTACGTAGAAAAAATTTTGTGGTGTAACACTCTTGGTAAATGTTTTCCAATTAAGTCTGTTAAAATTTTTCTAGTTTTCCCTTTTTTTTTTAACTTCTGCAAGCTACTTTTTATTCTGTTTTATTGATCTGACGAGTCGTTAGTATCCAATTAGTTAACTCGTAAATACTTTATACCGTTTTACAATTACAGAGAAAATACAATCTTCTTTATCGATCTCTTCGATTTCCAACAAAATTACAATCTTCTGAAAAGTTAATTGTTTTTAAAAATCAAATATGTCCAACTAATAATTCCTCTATATTTATATAAGATATTATATCTATAGTTTATAATCACAAAATATTCAGCTTAATCGATTTTTCCCCCTTAAAGAAGGGGGTCAACTTTTTTGTTGACAGTTAATTTAAATAGTTAATTCAATCCTAAATCATGAACTTAATTAAATATAGTAATTAAGGATTAACTTCTGATGCGATTGAATATGAATGTGTGTTTTTGATCAAAAGGAGTAAGAAATATTTCAGATTCTGATTAATTCCAGAAGCAATTCAATTACCTCTTGTATCAAACGATTTTGTAAGTTGCGTACATGTAGACAGATCAGAGGGGAAAGTTAGTTGAAGTTATGAAACGGCAATAAGATTATAAGTTAAATATCAAGAGTGAGATGCAGCCTTGAAACGAAGGTTTCAAAGCAAACGGAGATTTCACGCTTTCCTCTATACATACATACATATATATGGATATGTATATGTAGGTATATTCGTAATTCGTAATTTACGTTTATCGTTCTGCATTCAGAATTATATATTATACATTTTCTCTTTCATCCACGAATTCTACTTAAATGCGCGCCACGGTTCATTAAGGCTTCGCATTAAGTAACTCTGCTAATTTATACCATCCGGAAGAATTTGCGAATCGTTGACTTTAACGACTGCGATAAATTTGTTTAACTTGATTATTCCTTTAATTTGTTTCTGACTAGTTTCGCACGGTAGATTGACGCTTCTATCGATCAATGTAATTTCGACTCGTTCGAGTTGAGCTCGAGAGCTTCTGTTTGCTTCGGCGAAACTCGGCCGAGCTTCCATCTCTATAGATGTCGCTCATTTACCGAGTTGATTAATTCTGTAAAACGAGAGGTTGGAGGTTTTTTTTTTGTTTTATAATTGATATAATCTCGACTTGGTTAAAAAAATGTGAAAGTGACTGGAGAGAATTTAATCCCGTACTTAATAAGGTAGTTTTCTTTAGGAATATAATAATTGCGTAATCAATATAAAATAATTTACCCATTACATATATATAAAAATATCTAAAACAATATACGCGAGGATAAAATTATATTGATTAATTAATTGCCAATAATAGTAGTATTTTGAACTACTATTATTAGCTTCCAAAAAATATGTTTTTGTACATATCGCGTCTTGTCAAATAAATTACAATCAATTTTTTGCATTAAGTCAATTAATATAATATTATATTTAATTAGTGGAAATTCTAGAAATTGTCATTTTCAGACATAATTAACCACCACGAATGTTTCCGATTATTGCATGATTTTCTACTTTTGTTATTAAAAAAAAGATAAGTCATCAATTTCGAAGTTAAGATTCATTCGCAAGATAGAAACACTTTAGGAATGTAACTTAAGCTTGTACGTGTAAGCAAGAGACTCGAAGCAGATATTTCAAATTGCCGTAAGAAATATAAATAATGCGCGTGGCATTGTGATCACGACGGTAAACACTGGCGTGCCAGTAAATCTGCTGTCACCGTGGTATAGTCCAGTGCAAAATTCTTCCGCGAGGCAAATAAATGAATCTACCAATCTTATACTTATAAAAGAGACTGTTTGTGTCTGCGATGTCCAGATACATTTTTTTATTTAACATTTACTATTTTTTTTTTGCCTGAGTTTGCACTCAAAGTATAATTGCGAATCTATGATTGCAAATGGTACAATAGCATAATTGCATAGAATGTACTATACAAAGTGACAAGTCGTTGATCAATTCAACGTTAATCATTGTAAGAAATGCAAGTTAACTTGTCAGATTTTTTTTCAGTTACGAAGAAACTTATTGAGAAATGAAAATAAAATAAAAAAAAGGCAATTAGTGTCTAAGAGGAAAATTAATAAGTTACAGTATCACGCGAGTAACGGGCAAACATTGCGTGGGGCGTTATCGCAAGCCATTATCGCAAAAACTTGGCAAGAATACAGGTCGCGTTACTCATTATCGCGATGATGATATCAGCATCGTCTTTGAATCGATTACCCCTCACTTTGCACTGTTCAACCAAAATTATAATCGCTTCGTTCAATTGATCTTATATATTCTTTATTTACAAGCTTTCGTTTCTGCAATTTGTTACTTAGAAACGTTCTGGTTATAATAACGATTAACGCTTTACGTAAGAATTTGTAATCAATGGCTGTCTTTATTTTGATTCGGTAAATGAATTATATTACACAGAATTGTTCTCTTTGATAATTGTTGGAATTATAGTTAGAATGAAACTTTAGAAATCACGTGAAATTTAACTTAAACTTAAAACTTTAAGTTATATAGTTGTATAGTTGTAATAGTAACTTTAACGTTTCGGTGAAATATATATTTCTTAATATATTTATTTGCAAATGCGAAATACACAGATTTTCTGAAAACGTTCTACCAAGAAATTCTGAATCGAAAAATACCACAAGGTACTTAACCCTGTTTTCTTTCTAGCTCACCGTCCTCTGGAGCATAATACACTACTCTTTGATCTCAAAATTATTCCTCGGTTAGAAATACGGTAAATACTGTAAATACCATTTCAAACAATATTAATTTCGAGCTGACGGAAACGAGTGTACAGAGAATTTTTAGATTACTTAACGATTTCTTTTTAAAAGGATTCTCATTCTAGCAAAACTCACCCCGTTCAATATTATAGCAGTCCAGTTTTAAGCGCTTTTTTTCCCTTGCAATTTATTTCTCGCTATTTCCAACAAACTGAATGCGAAAATACATTTACGTTTCTCGACTGAGATCTCGTTTCAAAGATTAATTTCAATCAACCAGTTTGTTACTGTGTATCGCAATCTCAGTTAAAAAATCATTTTTATTCTTTTCGTTATATTATAATCGTTTTATATCTTTGACAATTATGTCAGTAGAAACCAATAGTCGAAATTCATATATTTAAAGAGATTGTGAGAACTTTGATAATTTGAATAAGAAAGTGATTTTTTGTTATTGAATATTCGAAATGATATATACGCGAATATTTGTATAAATTTTACTTACGTATTAATCCAATATCTTATCGATCTGAGTCGATAATAATTTATGATACAGTGAGTGATGTGATTCTCGTTATCAGCGGAATTAGATTAACGCAGAAATAACTTCCAGTAGCACTCGAAATCTATAAATACATTATGAACGCATCGCTGACGAGTAAAGTGATTGTTTTTCTTTTCGCTATATCAATTATACTGACTTTGCAAAAAGAAAATTATTATTGCTACAGTTTTTACTTTTTTTCTTTTTATTTTGTACAATTATTCGGTATACAAAAGTACATATTTATAAATGGTAATTTATATTTTGATTTAGCTCGATGTATAAAAAGCAGAATAATTTAACAGAAGTGTTGCTCAAGCGATAAGCTTCCAACAAAATTATAATTTATTCTAGCTCGTGGAATCTATTACTAAATGAATTTCATAATTCTCTTTCGCAAAGGGAGTTTTCCTCATAAATTCTTTTGACGGATAGTCCTTTAAGATAGGGGAAATTTTGCGCAGCTCGTTCGATGTCGTTATCCGAATATTTTCTTCTAAGGGCCACGTGACTCGAGAAGAGCACTAGCAGGGCACAACCTCCTCGAAATGGCACTGAGAACTTTATAATTTGGTGGAAATAAGTAAATCGATATATCTTGCAGTGAAATTCACTTGGATTCCCTCGTGTTTTTAATCCTCATTGACTCATCGTTTTTCGTCTAAATTTGAATTCGTTGAATGAACGAAGATAGAAAATCTGACTTCGACTAAACTTGGTGTGTTCTCTCTACGTTTATTCGATGTTTGCGCCAACTGAAGATAAAATTCTTTTCAGAATCTATACAGAGCGTTTAACATTCAATTTTAGCATTATTCTAATTTATCGTGATTTACGTGTTAATCACACGAATCATCATCATCAAGACTCTTGAGTAAATAAATAGTATTTTATTAGAATTCGTATTTCAATAATTTCTTTTGCGGATTTAATAACTCGTTTCGGAATCAAATTGCGAGTAAGGTAAAAAAAACCCTAATTCTGTCAGGTTACCATAATCCAAAGGAATCTTTACAAGTTTCTGGAAATTGAACCGGTAGATGGAGTTAGTTGTTGCGTCGTTAAACGGTTTTAGTTTCTGTGTATTTTGATAGTAGTAGCGTAACAAGTCAGTTGTTTCCACAGTGGACTAAGTAAGTGACTTAGTCTACTGTTAAAATCCACATAAACTTTGTCTAACAACAAAACAATAAACTCCGTCTAACAACGGTTCAATTTCCCTAAGATTACTTTAGATTATCTTAACGTTAATCAATCAAAAACTCATCTTGTTTTACGTTACGTAACTTTGGACATAGAGTTTAAAACGAAATGACTCAATGTTTCGCAAACGAATAACAATGTAAATAAATTATTTAACATATAATTGAATATAAATAATAGAAATAAATTTTGTTTATAAAACTTTTTCTCGCGTCTAATACTTTCTGAGATATTCGAGGGGAAAATTTACAACCCCCAGAGGGTAAACTACCCCTGATCATCTTTTGTCATAACTCATTGAATTCGACTTGATCTCATCATTCAGAATATCGTAGAAAAAAATAGGAAACCACGTTTATAATTAAAAACCACCACTTAAATTTCTTTATATCTTTACTCGTTTCTGAAACATTGCATCATTCCATTTTAAATCAGACATACTGTATGTTGTAGATACCCGAGTATCCGAGTCTAGCTCGAGAAATTGTATTTTCATTTCTGTAACTCGCCCGAGGGAAAAATTTATCAATTACCACTCGGCGTCGAGCACGGCGCGAAACGATCGAAGAATTGCTCTCTGAAAAACTGTCAAATGTAGCGAGGCCATTCGTTCAGAGGCTTCGGGAAATCCGAAAAAAAGCGCTCGCAGTAGGAAGTATTAAACTCGCAAATCGAGCGAAATTCGCGAGACCGTTGAAATTCGAGTTTGCGAGAAGGGTGAAGAGGGTGTATGTAGTTTATCTTCGGTTTTGTTACGAGTCCAGAGGCTCTGGCGTGTTGTACGATCGATTGGTATTCACCAATCTAAATGGATCCATGAGAGCATTATCAACCTCGCGACTAATTTCGATCACCTCCGGGCAACCGAACTACGCTCTACTGTCACTCAATTGTCGCTTAATCTTGCTACGCTTAAACCGGTTAATATTAATCTTCGTATGATACGTCGGATTCTTCTAATTCTACGCCAATGACGACTGTCGATAGACGATAGCACGAAATATTGCAATATTATCGATTTTTATTTATAATTAGTTAATAAGTAATTGATTTTCGAGTTTCAGAGGATTCAATAAAGTAGAAAATCGAACCTAAAGATTCTTTTCCTCGAAATGAGATAGATCAAGAATTATTTACATTCCCTGGTTTTTGTTTCTTTAAACAGAACTAATTGTTAAGAAACGATGGAAACGATGATTAGTTTGATGTGATAATCAGAAATCTGATATCATTGACTCAGTGTCAGTAGAAATTTCGATGGTCCATTGACAGAACAAAGAAAATAGATTTTTGAATTTATAGCTACTTAGGTCCATAAATTCCAACGTGTTGCTACTTTGACATTCGAACCGGGATAAAAAACGGGTTCGAAGAATTCGAAGATTCATTTTCAAAACACATTTCACTCGTTCATTTTCTACCAAGTGTCTGACAGTTCCGTTGCTTTCTGCTCGAATATTGTTCACTCGGCTTCTATTGAACTTTTTTTTTTTGCAACATAGTTAAATTCGAATATTTTTCACGATAAAGAACGTTTCTCCAAAAAAATCTGTCCGATTGTCCATTTTCGTTGTCACTCACTTTCACCTACCAGCTTGATATTTTCTCCCTGAAAATTCTTTTGTCGGACAAAATTACTCCGTCGTGCGTAGACTTTCGCAGAAACGAAAATCACATTTTGCATCAGAAAAATTCAACCGCAATTACGGAGGAAATCAAGCTGAGTAATAAATTTCCAATTTGCGAAAAACAGTTTGATCTGCTGAAAGCAACAATAATGAATAATGTGTGCTATTTTGTTGCATTTTTCGACTATCGTTCGAATTTGATATCACTTTAAGAATTCGGAGTGATTAAATATAAATGAGAATAGTTTGTAATATAAGTTGAAAATTTAATTTAGTTTAATTAAGTCGATCCTTCGATGTTATGATTCTCGAATAATCCAGTAACCGTTGAATCAGAATTTATAAAAATTCTGGAATTTTGACTAATTAAACATTACGGAACTCTAATTTGTAATTTAATTCCACAATTTAATTCTGACTTAATTAAAGGTATCAATTTCTTCCATGATTCTCGAATATCCACTAATTATCGCAATCATACATTCTACAATGTTGAATTCAAGATTAATTGCGAAATGTATTTTCATTAATAACATATTGCATCGTTTATTTATGAATTCAGTTAATTTATACAACGGAATAATTGCAATTTGCAGTCACGTAAAATGTAGCATCAGAAGAAATGTAATTTTTAAAAATTGAAACATAATCACAAATTCAATTCTTCTTTTCTTTTATTAAAGCAATAAATTGTAATTAAATTCAAAAATAGTTGCTTCATTCTCTTGAGAGACATATTTTGTTGAGCTGTGCAACTTTTTACTTGCTATTCAGTTCGCTATGAGAAGAATTAAATTCAAACAGCTCGCAAGCTTTCTGAATGTTCACGTTCGACGAATACGTCAGCGACGTCAGCGATCGTTTTATCACTGTCACGCGTAATTGCTCGCTCGCCAACTCTCATCTCTTCTTCTCTCATTCTCCCACATGGACATATTTTCCCTGTGTATGTCTGCAAACTCCATTGGATAAAGATTGATCTAGCTTGTTCAAACTAACAGTTTTGCCTGTTCAAAACAATGTGGAATACTAAACATACAAACGAAATCCAATAGTTTCTGATTCTATGTTTCTCTATAAGTGTTCTGCTATCGTAAAGTGAGAGTTCAAGAAGATCGCGAGTTTATTTTCGCAAAGAATAAAATACATTATAAATAGCAAACAAATGAAAAGATTCATTCAAATTGAAACACTAAATATAATACTAAAAAGAAATATTTCTTTTGCAACAAAGAGTTTTACAAGATTAAAAATTTCTCTTTTTTATTCTCAACGTAATCAACCAAAATAAATAAGTTTGAAAATCAACTTGTTAGTTATAATTTAAAAGAGAAATTATTAGGGTGCAAATACAAGACTTTGGTTAATGATTACAAATCCTGAATAATAGAAATAACAGATTAAGAGTTTAAAATATTTTAATGTATTAAGACACAGAATAAAGAACTCAAGTAGAACACTACGACTATGTAAGATTTATCCATATAACAGCATTGTAACACTACCGCTTCAAGGTTGAAACATTATCGCTTATGTAACAATTGTCCGCATAATTTCGCGAGATCATTGTTGATGTCGGAGTAAACATGCGGAATCCTCAATGTGTGTGTGTGTGTGTGTGTGTGTATACATATGTATACTCTTCCTTTGAGATATACAAAAGTCTGAACTCATCATTTATCTCACCATTTAATTACATAATCAACTTTGTTCTCAACTGTCTTTGCGCTAATGTTGCAGTTTATATATTATACGCAAAATATGCAACAGGTAACCAGTTTTACTAATTCTATTTTTTTCCAACATTGCAGTTTCTGGAAGTTATAAATTCTTTAAGCAGGTAATAAAAATAAATAGGAAATCTATTAAAAACTATTTTACTATCAGTCACAACGTAACATATTCACATATTTTGAAATACTAATTCTAACTTGTTCAATGCTTTCGCAATTAAATTTAGGCAATTCAATTCGTTCAATTTAATACGACATCTTTCTACGACATTCTAGATCAATTTTAGAGTTTAATCTATATCGCACTCGGTTATAACATAAACGTACGTTATTAAAAAACTGACCTTTCCAAGTTTCCAAAAATAGCTCGCATACGCGAACCGTATCGTTTTCTATAGGCTGAAATAAAAGACACGATAAAACGAAGCGTTAACATTTCTAAAGTACGAAAGGTCAATTTTACTGTCTTTGTATGTATAAGTTCTTCGAACTACGTATCTAAACAAGACTAAATTCAAATTATCAAATAGAGACCTTCAAATTCTTTTTTTACAACTATATTCAATGATTTATAGTAAACACTATTTTTATTAGTATTTAACGTAGTCAATGTTCCATACAATTTCCGCGCAACACGAGAGTGAAGCTAGAAAATTTCACGTTGAAAAGGAAGGCTTTGCTTTACGCAGAGAACTGCGAAACTACTTTGTACAGTATGAATTAATCTTAAGGTTTGTGAGAGTGTAACAGTGCGACACCTGTAAACTGTAGTATGTAGCAGCGTGGTGGCAGCAGCGTACCGGAAACGGGAGAGCGCGAGTTATCAGCATTAGTCTTCTTCTTCTAGAAACTTCTTCTTTTTTTCCCCCCCTTTTTCTTCTTCTTCTACCACTTTCAAAAGACTTTTATATCCACCTAGTCTTCTACAAGAGCAGAATTCCAGGATGTTTCTTCGAAAGCTTTAACCTATCGAGCGAACGATGCAACTGTCACATAAAACTATGTTTCATTCAACTAAGGATTTCCCTCTCAATACAATTTCACCAGTTACAAGTACTTTGTTAACGACAAACTCTTTTAATAATACTTTAGCAAACGTTTTTAATAGCTTTTTTTAACTTTGCTTAAACAATCTTTCTGGATAAAACAATTTTTACTATTATTCATTTTACTTTTTCGAACTTCACTATATCTTCAACTTTCTTCTTTTACGTTAGTTCTTTTACGTTTCTTCAAAATTGAGACTAGTGGATTTTATTGTGTAAATATTAAGAGTAAACCTTCAACGAGAATATACTTAATTAACATCAGCCTAACAAAGTATAATTATTATCTTCAAGAACAATTGTTTGCTTTTATCGAAAAGTATAATTTCTTTTTGTATATTTACCATAATGTTATTTGAGCAATCAGAATTATCTATCACAATTTATACAAGTCATTTGTAAAAGTGATTATTTGCTGGTAAGAAACGTTACAATTACAGTAAGGGTAATTACCGTTAGAAGTGAAACGTAGAACTGTAGATAATTCTAACAAAACGGTTGCAGTCAACGACCATTAAAAATGCGAATAAATAGCTGTTGCAGGAGAAACAACATCCGGATTGGTATCACGATAATCACTTGCAAATAGCTATTGGCTAGGAAGTGCATTCGCGTCACGCAACCCGATACTAATGACGGGTTCCTTTTTTATTCTGTTTCAGGTATGATTCATTTCGATTTATCGACATCGTCTCTTTCTAACTGACAAATTCCATTAGAGGAAGACTTGGTAAGAATAGATATTTATTAACAACGTTTTCTGTACAAGTTGCAACAAATTCTCAAATTGAATCTGGTTTCATAAATAAATAAATAAATAAATAAATAAATAAATAAATAAATAAATAAATAAATAATAATATGGTAAGAAAATATGCAAAATATAAAAATGCATTAATATCAAGAAAATTGTTTGTATTAATTGTTTAAGGTTTTCTGAATTAACAAAGGTAAATTAAATGAATAATAGTTACTATAAGAATTTTTCTATAATAACTATTCTTTCTACAAAAGTAGAATATGAAAATTTGAGCATACGGTAGTCTTTTATTATCCAAAAGTAAGGGATTAATAAATTAATCTAATCCCTTGACAATTTAATTGTCCGTCACAAGTAATAAGTACTTAATGCGGTAACTGCTTCGCTGACTCATTGTCGACTGCGTGACTCGCGGAAAAACATATACATACATGCATACATACATACATACTATAGATATATGTGCATACATAGATATACGCAGTGCATATATCTCTCCCTTGAATAACTGCAGAAAGAGAAATCGCTTATTGTCTGACACTCTATTCAACGGGTTTTCCTGTATCTCTTTCACATGATTAGTTCCTTTTAATCTACTCTGCACACCCAATCCACCTCGATTTATCGAGACTGAGATACTCGCTAGGAACATGCGATTCTCGGATTGATTTCACTTCACGCCTACTATTGTTATAAAACGAAAAAAAATACTGCAAATTCATTTTATAATTTTATTACCCATATTTCTGGTCTTTTGAACAATTCGTTCTAAAACTATTATTGGTAATATTCTTTATAAAAATAGCATCCAATTCACCATTGTTTTCACTATAAACATCTTACAGTTATAGTTCGAAGATCTCAAGGTCATTAATATAATATTTTTTATCGGGATATAATTTGTTTTTTAATAATCAGTTGTATGGTACGGTTGCTCAATAGGTGGAATAATTGATCGGATTTACTGTGATTTACAGGTTTAATCGAATTGTGGAAGTGTATAGTCGTTATAGTTAGAGGCATCGTATTTATATAATTGTTCAATTAACGTATTGCTCAAGGTAATTAATAGTTGAAAATTAAAACGAAGTGAAGTAACCGCGTTTATATAATTTTAAAGGTCACCGGGTATATTAATGTATACTTGACTCGAGACAAAGCAGCTGAACAATTATCAAAGTATTTGCGAGGATAAAAAGTATACATTCCAATGTTATATAAATCATGAGTCAAGCAAGAGATTTATTACTATTAATAAAGAATATAATTAAAATGAATATAGTAGATTATTACGTTTTCTTTTACTTGGAAAGATGACCACATTCCTTGTTAAGTCACCTAATAAATGCTTTTGGAAAGTTTCAAAATTTCAAGATAATTATACTTTCAATTACAAGTTTTGACGAGTCCTGGAATTAGTAACCAATTATGGAAAGTTCCTCTACTGTGAACTTTCATATTTGCCTGCAATTGTTTCCAGACAGCTGAGTCTCGAGAAGCCTCTACAATAAGTTTAACATAATAGTCAGAGTTTCTGTGCGTTAATAATGATAACGGAACACTATTTAACATTGTCCAACAGTTCATAGTTATCTGTCTTTGACAAAGTAGAATTCAAGTAATGAACGAAACTAACTCAATAGCAATTCTAAGCTTCTCACGAATTTTTAATCATTAATTCGCAAACTGTTGCAAATCTGCAAGAAATAAATTTTGAAATTAATTTGAAGATTGAATTAAAAATACAAAATCTAAACGTTGAGATTTATTCGATTTTACTATTTTTATCATTTTCACATCATAGGAAAGAAATAGTTTCAAATGCAAAAGAATTCAATAGAAAAAAATAGCATCGATTAAATTATCGAAGTAGCACTTCTCAAGAATTTTCTTATTCGAAATACATACATATATGTTAATTTGTTTCTCTCGAATTATATAAAATACTATTTTTAAGAATCTTTCATTTTGGTAACTGTGTTACATACTTTTAGCACACAGTGTACTAACCAGTCGCGATTCCGCGAATCCATGCTGTATTGTGTGTGTGTGTATACCTACACATTTTGTACATCCTTAAAGCGGAAAAGATTAACAGGCAAGAACAGGCAATAAGCATATTGAATTCAATGCATCGAGCCATGTTTTCTTCCATCTCATTCTCTCTTGCCTCTTTCTTCATTCTTCGTTGCAAGTACATTCCCCTACAAAACGATTCAACCATTTTCGATCATTATCAAATAGTTCAATCCAATAACTATTAATTCAGTTCAACTGAAATAATCAGTTTTTCAATTCTTACAAAATATTAAAACTCTCATTTCGCTAATAATTCCAATTAAGTTTACTATTTATTCGTTGCAATAATTTACTTTAGATCATTAAATTCTTTATTTTTATTATTGTTAATTTACGTCATTAATTTCTTACGAATTTGAAAGTAGATCTCAGTTTATACCTAAAACTTATTTATTTATTTATAAGTAAATATTAAATTACAATTTTAGGTTTTATATTCCAGCCTGTAATTAATTAACAATATCTATTTAGTTCTATATGTTTTATCAGGAAATATTTTCGCAACGTTAATTCAATTATAATATTATTCGCGAATTCGTATACTTTTGTTGCGATCTGTACCCATTGGATCGTATGAAATCATCTCGTCATTCTTCTGGTAGTAAAGTTTATTGGTGTACCTTATTGCCACATTCCTTGACTGTAATCTGTGAATCAGCTTTGACATAAAGCAATCAACTTATACATACCACCGATCTGACAAGTTCACGTGCTTACACCATGTAGGAAAATTTAATATACACACGTCTATAGGATACAGTGTAAATCGAAACATAGAATCTCACGTCTAAAGAAACTACTGGGTTTAATTCTAAAACAGTAGCAAATGAGTTTTAAGTTTCATAGGCGTTTACTTGAAAATAATAGTAAAAAGTTGAAGTTATACTTTTTAATATGTTATAATTAAATATTTTAATTGATTGTGTAAGATGTCGAGTTTATACATTTTTAATTGAATCTTAATAATAAAAGAGATTATTTCTGGTTCTATAAATCTTTGAATAGCAATGTTTTTTTATATTAATGTGATTAACCGAGTTTAGTGGCAGAGTTTCATTAGTGATATCGATAGAAATAAAATTCTTCGAAAGTTTGGTCGTAGCGTTGAAATTTCAAAGAGCCGCAATTTTTTCTGATAACGAAAATTACTGTTCCCTTAATAAATGGAGGAGTGCTCTGAAGAGAAATTAAAATGTATTCTGTTCAGGAACTGCATACCAAATACCTGTACCAAGAGAAACTTCTGTATGCACGATATTTAATGATCCTGCATGGAAATGCGAGCCAGCTCGAAACGCGAGATTCTTATTCTACAACGGCTTCTATATTGAATATACTCAATATTTTTCTTTCGAATTAAAATCGATAATATTCTTCTTTGACATTGTTTTTTTTGCACTTTTCCAGTGTGTAACACGAGAATCACAAAATACACGTCTTTTCGAAACACGTAAGAATGGATTGTTAATTCTTTGTTTAATTGAAATATGTAAAATAGAACTTCGAATGATCAATTATTTTTATTTCATAGTATCAAGCTATAGTTTGTTCTTGTTAGAGGACACGCGATAAAAAATTAATTCGCAAAAGTATTCGATTCTGAATATAAATAATAAATGTGTAATCTCCAGAGAATAAAATTGCGAAAGAAACTCGAAAATACAATTCTAAAGAGAACGAATAGAAAAACGTCAAAGTGAGACTTTGAATAGTAAAGAGAAGTCTCGGAAATCTTTTTTGAAATGTCTGCGTAAAACGAGGATATGTTGAAACATTCTTCCTCTTTTACTTTGTACAGAGAAAATAAAAAGTAGTATAATAAGAATTGCTTTCATTTAAAGTAACAGTGAAAATCTCGTTCCAATTCCAAAGGACTTCTCTTGATTCCCTACTTTGATCGAACTTACTCCTGAATTCAGTGAATACGATCCACTCTTAAATTGAGTTTCTACAAAACCATCACATTTCTAATTTTCCTTCTCTATTTCCTACTCTGACTCTTCCAAACTCTAAGATTAATGTAAATATTACAAATAAAGAAATTTTCCATCACGAGTTTTCAATGAGAATTACAAATAATTCCATAAAAAACGCGTTTAAATTATTTCTACTAGATGTAAAATTCAGAGAGATACATTGCAAACGTTGAAAAAAGTTTCATCTAATTTTCTAGTACTAACAGAATTCAACAATGTAAAGTTTTATAATGCGAGCTTTTCCGACCTTATTTGACCATTTCATTAAAACCGTTATACATATAAATGTATATTTGCAATCCCGTAAGCATAAAATTCCACTCTTATAAATTGTTAATTCATACATTCGAAAAGAATGGAATATAAAATTTAATATTATAAAGACACACTTTTTCAAAAGTTAGGTTAAAATTTCAAAAGGTCTCATACGTAATAACCGAATACCGTAACCTGTTATCCAATTAATTAACTTCAACTCTGGTAATCCTCTATTAACTTTAAAAGGTTTTCGCAATCGGATTAAATCGAGAAACACTGGCCCATAAACACCTACATCAATTCTGACCGAATATAACCTAGCCTAACCTGAGGACAAGCTAACCTAACCTAACCTAACCTAACTTAACAGACCCTATTCCCGTGAGAAGGATCAGAGAAGAGTATAAAGAGACAGAGCGCAAAAAAGCGAAAAGGAGAAAATAGAGAAGAAGAGAAACGCCGTGGGATTGGAATTTCACAGAAACATTATTATCATTTCGAATTACGCGAGAAGACCAATTGGATTTGCTGGTAATGTACTCGCATAATTTCTCGATGTTTCGTGACCCCATCTCTGGTTAACTGTGACATGTACATTTATGACATTCATGATCTTTTCTCATTTTCTACCACAAATAAACGTCGTGAATATTTAATAAATTATTCCTTCTATCTATCCAATTATACACTAACCTTCTCTGCATTACGTTCTTATCGCGAAGATGCAACACGATGGGAGAGAATACGCCAAGCGATAACGAGGTTTGCATTCACTGCTTGATAGTCGGGATACGTCTGAATTAACGGGGAACTAATAACCAAATGTTCCGGGTTCGGAGCGAGATTATCGTCTGATTTATCGTACGTTGCATTTCGAGGACTTTGGTATATTTCCCTCGAAACGTTCTTTGATTTTCTCTCTATTATACATATTTATGTATCTTGCACAAAAAACACTTTCTACATTTATCTTCTATTTATTGTATTTATATTTCTTTTCCCACCATCTTTGCTCTCAATGATATTTTAAGTAAAAGAGGAATATTTTTGTTTAACATAATTTTACAATTCTATGCTGTAACTAAATAATATTCTAATTTTTCTAGAATATTTTCAGATTTTTGTTTCACAATTTTATTCCTTCCTACTGCAAATTGACAGTGATGACACCATCGTTAACTTTTGTTTCTCAAATCTTGTGTGTTTTACGATTTGCTCTAGCCAAGTTAAATCCAAGGAGCGAAGTCAAACTCTGCTGGAACTGCGAGAAGAAGTTTGCGGTACTGGTAACTCTTGTAAGAAAGTGAACTGCATTAAGATATCGTTTCCTCCAATCGATTTTCCTAAAAACTCGCGAGAATTGTTGAACCGTTCAATTGAGACGATCTTACAAGAAGCAAACAAATCACAACCGGATTTTTAATTAAATTTTTTAACTACTCAATATGAACATAATAAAAAAAAAATGTCTAATGAAAATAGTTTGATAATTTCTCCCGTAAAAATTATCATAAACTTAACGTATTAAATGGATTAATGGATGCAAGTACTAACAAGTTACATCTTAATTAAAAATATTCAATGCAAACGATAGTTTTCATTAATGTACAAATAGCAATAAAATTAGTTTGCAATTAGTCATAAATTGATTTACGAGGAAATCAAATAATTTCTGTTAAATTCTCTGGCAAATATTCCTGAATCTAGACGATTCCCGAATGAAATAATTCAGAGTAGTAGTGAAATGGGACACTCGTGCTTTGAATCTACAGTTTACTTATCTTCAGGAAACGTCTATAGGTGAATGTCTAATAGTTCCATGAATACGAGGACATTGTAACTACCGAGAGTATATCCACCATATATATATTATCAGGTTTATTGCTCTTGGCACGTAGTTACTTACTCGGTAGGTAGGAAAAATGCCTGACTTCTGGCCACTAGTCGCGCAACATTAAACTACTCCTTATTTCCGTTTCTCAGTCGTCTTTGAGATCAGTGAGCGCATAACTTCTCTCGTTAGCCTATGATACCACGCATCAAGATGTTCCACATTCTTTATGGATCTCTTATTACGAGTCTCTTATTTCTGAGAATTAAGAAATTCAATTGGAATTAATCGTTATCGTCGCCAAAGTTGCATTAGATTATTTTTGAGGTTAGGTTTAGAACTTTTTGCAAGATATGTTCGCTGCGCCCTCTAGTATCAAATATGGCGCTCGCCACGCCATCTACCGTTGAAAAATGGTACTTCTATGTATCATAACCAAAGACGCGGTAGCGTCTCACGCCAACTATACACACTGAATGAAGAAAAATAATTGAAATCTAAAAAAACACAATCCATTTAGTTAAGGTTATGGTATTAAGATATTTACTTACATTACATTATAAATGTATTGTTTTTTTGGGGGGGGGGGGGGGGGGGGGGAATTTTATTGGCAGCACTATCGAGTGATCGGAATAAGAAGTTAATGAACCAAACCGAACGTAGTCGTTGCCTCTTAATTGAAACGACACCTACACACACCGTGATTGCAGAGGTATTAATCGAGTGCGCGCGTCAGCTTAGTCGAAAGTTAATCATGAGTAAGTGCGCTGAGCATTTCCCGAGTTATATTCTCCAGCTTGCAGATACGGGGAAGTTTCGAACGAGGATGGCTAGAAGCATTATAATAAATCTCTCTCTGGTATCCTCTCCATCTTGTTTATCTCTTGACATTTAATCGTAAGCTGACTGGAATACAAGCCGGACTTGGCTGCCTCTTTCTTTCTTTTCACAATTTTTCCTCACTGTTTACTCTCCATTCCATTTTCCCCTCTTTCGACTTTTTTTTTAAAAAAAACGAATATTCGAAGAAAAATAAAACCTCGAAATTCTGGATTTTTCCACGTGAATTTAAATTTCCTAGCTATCTTGTCGGCAAGAGTATTGAGCTTGGAAATTAAATAAGAATTTTGAATTAAAATTATTGCTTTATCTTCGTTTTATTTCTTTTCTTATTTTTCTTCATAAGAGAATCTTATCTTCATATTTTCTCTTTTCTATTATTTTCTATTTATCTTTATTTCGATATTGGCACATTGATGAAAATACTGATTAAATGATACAGCAACTTTTTATTCCCAGGATTGCATTAGAAACAGTTGGAAACGAGAAAGCAATCAGGGAAGTTTTAATTCTCGATTCTATTGTTAGAGTTTGACCTATTGCACGATTTGGAAAGTAGACAAGCACATGTGTGAATAGGATAGGATAGTTGCATATATTGAATTGGAACTCATAGTGGGGATAGCAATCGACCTTAATTGGAGGGTGGCTAACGACTCGCCTCCACGAAACCATTATCTTTATAATATTAATCCTGTTAATAAATCTTTATACCTTGCAGTATTATTAAAACAATATTACTATACAGAGTAGTATAATAACTATTAACTATAACTGTATTTAACTTCGTTAAATACAACACTTATTGTTAAGTATCTAATATGCAGTTATTAAATATTAATTGAGAAAGTAATTAAGAAAAGTATTCCAATAACAGGATAAAATATTATAGTTTTATAATATTATAATGAAATTTCTAAAACATCTGTTTCTAATGACACTTACTTGTTAGTCATTTTTTTAGCTGCTCCAATGACGAAACTGGATTTCTCTCTTTCAACGTTGCTCTTTGAATTCGAGCAGCCAGGGAAAAAAGGAAAACAGTCGAGTAGTGTAGATTCGAAAGGATTTTTCAGTTAATTTAAAGGCGCCATTAGAGAAACAGGTTTAATCCAGTGATCAAAGACTATGAATGGCCAGCGCTGCAGTTGGCAACGGGGTTAGAGAGCAGCCAGGTCAAATCGGTAATCCGTTTAACTCGCAAAAAAATGTGTCTACCCTTTTCGAGTCAAATAACAATTCTTTCATTTTTATCCTCTTTCTCTTTTTATCTATTCAATCTCTACATTCCAATCTTCTTTTTTTTCTTTTCGCATTTATTAAATTTTTTATACAACATTCCGGTTTATTAAATCTTTTGTCTCTTCATTTTTATTGTATTTATATTCTAAGTAATTCTTTTTTTATATTTTTCTTGCAGCCCCTAATTTTTTTCTATCTTTAGTTTCATTTTATTTGGGTTTATTAATAGAGGAATGGGTAGAGTTTCGAATCGTTTTGATCGACAAGTTGTAAAGCAGGAAAGAGCCATTAGCTTCAATCGAAAAGGTCTCATTAAATAGAGTGTTGCTTCATTCGAAAACAATTCCTTTTAATCCACTCTTCTGTTTTATATTGCGTTATACAGTTAAATTTGCATTTATATTGGCCCATTAGAATATGTTAATGTGCACTAGATTTTATATTGTATGGGAGAATTTTAGACTTGCCAAGAGTGGATCAGCAGAATTATTCTTTCCTTCTGAACTACTTCCATCGAATAAATCTACTGAATTTTTAAAGCAAAACTTCTCTCGGTTTTAATCCTCTTTGACTTTCCGAGGATATTTTTCAATCCGTATACTATCCAATTCTATATCGATCGATTAAATTCAATGAAATTATTCTTTTCGAAATATCTCCTCGATATTGATCAAATTATCTGACTTCTATATTTTTATTTCAAATACATATTGTATATTATATTTTAAAAAGAAATTTCATTTGATTCAACTGAATTTGAAATTGAAGAAAGAAACAATCCAGTTTTTCTCGGGCGATTAATTCTTTTGATTTGTATAAAAGGTATTGTAAAAAAAAATTAATTTTAAATGAGTTGACTTAAGTTTAACGAGTGAAACTTTTTTTCTATTTCAAGTTCACCTTATCCAAGAAATTTAATAAACTCCGTACGAAGGACTCGAGAATTCGAGAATTCATTTCCATAATGACTAAATTCATTGGTTACAGTGACAGAGAGCGAGAGAGAGGGAGAAAGAGAAGGAATGAGAGAGAAAGAGTGGGAAGGGGCAAACGACGAAGACAAAGCGCTACGCTGGAACTGACGGCTCCAATCTCACGGACATATTAATCGGACATATTAACTTAATTGGCCGCATAGTCAGCTCTTCTCTCTTCCTCCCCCTTCTCTGTCTCTATATTTGTGGATCAATAACAGTTCGCTTTCCTGTCAGCAAAATTCTCGGTACAGGGATTATACAAAAATCGAAATGTCCACTAATGAGACTTTAATTAGATACCAATTCAATGACTTCTAATCAATCGATTAGTATTCTTCATTCTAATATATTTATGTCACTACTGTATATTATTATATTGTATCGTATCAAAAATAAAGAGTTTTATTTCACGAAAAAAGAAAACAAATTTATACAGCAATAATGCAAAAATTGAATTTTTTGCGAATTGAAACAGTAGTTTTCGATAAGATATTTTGGGTACTTTACTGTTTCAGTTTATTAAAGCCACCGTTAACACGTTTTACACACAAATACTGGGAAATTGCAAAGGATATTTATTATCAGGCTTCTCGTAACATTTAATGAGTTTATTATTGAGATTTTCGTCGCTGGGGCAGTTTCATTAGTGTTCGAGTCACGCACTTCGAAATTCTCTCTCTCTCTCTCTCTCTCTCTCTCTCTGTGTTTTACAAAGGGTGGACAAGATAAACTGTTACAAGCGGTTTACTCTGAAATTACAAAAGATCCTTGTTTCGTCATTCTTTCTCCTAAATTAAGTCATTCGAAGCAATTAGTTTTTTATTATATTAACTACTGTAATATCATTGAAATATAGCAGATCATAAATTAACTATCTTTATAACAAACTTCATCTAATTTTGTGACCTAACCTTTGATACTATAGTATGATTCCATTTAACGAGAATTATTTAAACGTTAACAAATTCGTCTAATTTTGGATTTGAATAAAGCGAAAAATCCATTTCTTATTAACTTCAATATTTTTGTTTAATACAATTCTATTACCTTCCAGAGATTTAAATGAAAGAAGAACGAATTCAAAATGTTTAGTAGTGTTTTTTAAACCACCCGGTATGTTTATATATATATATATATGTATACCAGAGCGCAACACCGATTTGCATTGTATTTATTCGCTGGTTTTCTACGATAGAGAATTGTATGCGTTATAACAGACTTCGTTATTCAGTGATCATAAGACAGGAAGAAACTATATATCTAGGGAAAACTGTTCAGCAACACTATTACTGTTCATTTGAATTTTAAATTATGAGAAATATTACTTTTATAGTATTTTGTTAATTTAGCTATATATTATTCTTATAAAACATAGAATTAAAACAGAAGACATTAAGGAAATACGTTCTATGGTGGAACAAAGTAATTTAAAACCTCAGTGCAGTTGGCAGAGTGGAAAACACTATTGATTTTGTTTTGACTTTACTTTCAAAACTACCATAAAATATGAAAGGTGGAACTTGGTAAATAGGATGGCGCAAGTTTTCCCTGGTTATCGCAGGCACTGTTTTCTCTAAAGTATGGTGAGTGTAATTTTATTGCAGGCACTGTGTTTATAAGTTTTATGTACATATCGACCACTTTTTGTAGGATACGCACATATTAGTTAGTTGATGTTTTCAAGCTTCTAAATGCAAAAATATTTGTTAATACAATATACAACATGCAATAATGCTGATTTCAATATTTTTCAGTTATTCTTTAACAATTTTCCTGTGTTGCATTACGATGAAACTAATAATAAATTCAGAACGACGTTGCTAATTATCACTGTGGAATAATGTTGATTGTTAGTTGAACGAAGCAGACCAAATTTAATAATGAATATTTTTCAAAAAATTCTATCAGTATTTCGTTGTATTGTTAGCAAGTTAATATTTCTTTCAGACCAAAAGAAGATATCTATATTAAAAAAAGAAGAAAAAATACGAATTTCGCAAAAGAACTATAATTGAGACGAGTAATAACGTTTAATTTCGCTACGAAAAATCTGATTTTATAATCAGTCGCTTCTTAAACGGATTCTTCTTGAAAGAAAAAATAAAAAAAAGGGAAGAAAGTCGTGGATGGCCCGATATTGAAGCTTACAAATACTCAGCGTTCTCGAAATGAAATTTGAACTTCGTAACGAGTTACCCTCGCAGATCAATATCTCGAGAAAGCTTTTTATCGTTGAAAGCCGTAATAAAATATTGCCTTCCCAGGAGGGGATTCTTTGACTTGATTAAATTTGTAAAGCTGCTTTTATTACCTCGCTTCCAGTGCGATTAATGTTTTCCTAGTTAGCGTGATAATACTATTTTCTCCAAGATAATTCCAAGTTCCTAAATACGAATAACAGTTTCCCACTTTTACGACTGCCAATAGACAAAGTGATATGCGCTAACGTACTTTTTCAAATAAGAGTTTGTAAATGAAATTAGCTTTTCAGATTTCATAAATGAAGAATTTCTTTTGATTGATTTTGATTGAAATGAATTGATCTTTTGATTGAAATGAAGAATTTCAAATGAATTATCTTATAATATGATACAGTGCGATGTATCACAAATGAGAAAACACCATGTACAGGGTGATTCACATGAAAGGTAATTTTTCAAATATGATGTTAAAAAATTGCCATTCACATTTGCCTGACACAGTGTTGACACAGATTGAAAGCTCTGATTGTGAGACTGATGCAAAACTAACGTCGATCTTCTGTAAAGTCAATTTTTTTACAGATTTGAAATTCAGAACAAAGTTGATAACAAACAAGAAATATATAACTGTCAATTACAACTATCACAATATCCGCCAAGAAATTAGTGTAAATTTCTAAGATTGTTTTATTATAAATATTAAAAGAAAAGTTGAAATAATTTTTACTCTTCAATTCTTTATGAGTAATACAAAGTAAAATGAAATGCTTTCGAAAGATTCTTTGATTTTGTTCGACTCGATATTCGTTTACTGTTAAACGTAGGACACCTTGTATAATGAGAACTTAAGTGGCAGCCACTGCACGCTATTCACCCAGTGGCATTGTACGCCGAAAATAAGGCCAAAGAACTTACTGGGTGCGCGAAGAAAAAGTGGTAGTAGTAGAAGCAACAAGGAGAGAGGAAACGTAACAAAAGTCAAACTGAATGGGGTCAGAATTTTTCCGAGAGTCCCAGCAGAATTAAAAATGTTGCTGATGCTTTCCTCTTGCCTCAGAGATTTTCTGAAAGGTTCGTCGAGTAATTAGGTCGAGAGTGCTGCATCGTCGATAAAGAGTTAAAAATCCACGAATGCATCCTCTCCCCCTCTTCCCACTTTTGCATTCCTGTTTCTTTGTACTCAATAATGCAACATAATGCGTTAAAAGACTCGTTTTTCTCCTTTTCCTTCTTCTTCTACTTCTTTTATCTTCCAAACTAATTCTTTCACAATCAGTTTGGAACTTCGGTTGAACAGTCCTCAACATTGGAACACTTAAGTGAGCTTTAAATACACGATTAAACATTAAAACATTTGCCTAAAAGCAAATAAGATAATAATAATAATAATTTAACATTAATTTGATCAAATTTGTGTAAATGAAATGTTGAAGCTATTCACGTGAATTTTAAACAATTTTATTATATTATTAATATAATAAATTATTATGAACTAATAAACTATTGATTAGTTTTATCTAATTTCCTTTGTATCATCATTTCTTTCATTAACATTGTAATTTTAACATTGACACATATTAAACATATCGATAAAGTTGATTTAAACTTGTTGTTTCGTTCTCTCTATTATAACGATTCGAAGTGAAACCTTAACAATAAATATGAGCCGGTTGAAGCGAGGAGCAGTCAGTCAGAACTCGGATGATTCCATTCAGTGAAACCGTCTTCTTCGGACTGGAAAAAAGTCGACTAAGCAGAAGGTCTGATTATAAAGCTCCTGCATTCAGAAAGTACTTACTATGACTCCAGGGGATGTTGTTGGCAATTTTCACGACGGGGTTGAAAAAGATGAAAAACTTTCGGAATTCCACAGTTTCCTGTCTTTTTTTCTTATATATTATTTATTCCTCGAAAAGTAGTTTCATACTTTTTCACTATTTGCAAAAGAAGCTGATTGTTTCGATATTACAAACAAATTATAAAGTATTCACTCCATTCTCCGCTTCCATTAAAACAAAATAATATATTCTTTGTGATTAATTATTTTAATTCTTTTTTAATTATTTCGTTAATTAATCCTGCCTGATTATATAGGAATTTTATGATACTGTCGACTATGTGTTTGAACACTTCGACGATCAACATCATGGATACCTTTAATTCAATGTATAGTATATCAGTGGTGGGAGAAATTGTTTCGAAAGCTTCATAATTTTAATTAGCACGCTTATATCCTCGAGGCGTGATTTCAAGCGTATTTTCGTTATACCCAAGCGCAATTGGTTTCGGTCGCATATTAATAGCACATTAAAATTATCCGTACAAGCGAAAAATCCCTCGAAATCGGCCACTTCCACTTGACTCCCCCGCAAATGCTAATGAACAATCCTTCGGGTTTTTAATTCATTTTTATACCTCTGTTTTGATATGAATTTTCCGCGCTGATTGCTTCACCGTATTCATGCTCGCCTGCACTTCAAACGGTAATTCTCCAGGAAAATAGACTTGGACGACAACGACGAAAAATTAATTGAAGAGACTGGATTAATCTTGCGAATGTTTCTGGGTATCCCACTGATTTTGTCCTGATTCAATTGATTTCCAAACTTCGAACACTTAATAACTCGAGTTATCTATTCTTTTTCTATATTTAAGTGTTTTTTTTCTTCCTTTAAACACAATATTTTATAAAGTAATAAACTCAAATTGTACATTAATCAATTTCCGTTATTAATGTTTCAGGTAAGACGCATTTTTATTTAATCGAGACCAAGTACTGCCAACAATCAGTGACCCAAAATACTCGGGTAAGCTTCGAAGGAAACTGATACTGAAGTTATAAAACAATCGCTGCTTTTTTTAAAATAATAAAACTAAATAATTGAGAGAAATATATATAAATAGTTCTGTTAATTATTGACTGTTTTTAGATAATGATAATAATTGCCACAACTACTTATAATGAGTATTTATTATTAGAGATTAAATAAAAATTGACTGCATAGTTATGTTTCAATTTAATTCACCATCGACAAAGTTTCGTTCCTCGAAATGGACAGTATCGCCGTAAGTTTTTAGCAAAAGGGGGATAAAACTTTTGGACTAGTCAGTGTTCAGAGGTTCGTGAAACTTTAGCGAATGTATTAAGTTGCCAGTTGGAACAATGACAAAATCGAAAGGCACTCTTCTACTTCTACGATTTCTCCTCCTACTTTTCTTATAATATTCGCTCTTTTCTTGCATGCTACCAACTTCTTTTCTATTAGCTACTTTCTTCGTATACACTTTGGTAGCTACTTTTCGAACAGTTTTAGCTACAACTAGCTATACTAGTGTTACAATACTTAATACACTTAATACACTTCTTTTTCTAAATATAAATAATAAATGATATTTACAACTTTAACTGTCTAAATGGAACAGATCGAAATTAACAAATCAATTTGTAAAGGTAAATTATTCGTGAATTTAGGAACTTAATGATTTAAAGATTTGAAAATAAATACACTTTGTAGAAATTAATGCCTGACCTCAAACTCTTTCGCTTTTATTATACGTATGTATATGTCATTCTCTACAGTATATTGAAGGTACCACATTCTGCTCTGTACGAGTATTGATTTCGTGGTCCTTTGAAACCTTGGATGAAGATTGGCTTCATTTCCTTTGGAGCTTTAATTGCCTCTTACTAGAATAGCCTGTTTCTACACTGCTATTCACTGTTTTCAAAAAAGTAAACACCTGCAAAACCCCTGTTTCTAATCAGTATACTTACCTGTGACGATTAAGAAACATATATATATTCATAATGCATTTTCTTTCGATCGATTACAAACCAATGTTTTTCGATACTTACGATAAATATCGATCAACTTTCTACAAACTATAATTACAGTTGATTTTTTTTTATAAAATAACAGCATCGCAAGAAATATTTTCTCACGAGAACGTAATTCAGAAAAGCAATGAGATATAACAATTGAACAGAAATATGAGGAAATGAATTCTAAAAAATTTGAGAAACGAAAAAATAGTGAAGAATGAAAAAAATGAAAAGGTCTTTCGCTTGTTGGATGTTAAGGATTGAAAAATCGACTGGGCACATTTGACTAATGGCATGTTACTGTCCTATATTATGGAGTAGGTTCAAAATATAGGTCAGCGAAGCTCTAATACTGCTGTGTCAAACAAGAACTATGCCAGCCAGATGGCTACTTTTCAGTATAGAATTATGCTGTTCTCTCGCAATGCTGTATTTCAAAGACCAAAACATAACAGGCTGTTTATTGTTGGCCAGATACTTTTACCAAAAAAATCTAGAACATATATTAATTTAACTAACGAGAAAGTGAATAAAGAATACGTGAATTCAATAAAGATAAATATTTTTCAATTTCGTTCGGCAACGCAACATAGTGCAATCAAGCAGAGAGGAAAACATCGAAACCATAAAATATATACGTATACCATTTATAGAGAAATCGACGGACAAGTAAAACAATTGTGTCAAACTAAAGCAACAGAGTAAAGGAAATCCAATTTAAAATAGGAAACTGTGTTCGATCAATTGGTTCCTATATTTACCGGATGTGTTTTATGAGAATTCAAAGGTACAGCTGAACTGTACAAATGGTCAAAAAACAAGATTAATTTCAAATATTGATTAATTCGAATAATTAGTGTACAGTTTTGTAATTATTTCAATTAAAACGCGTAACAAGAAACCATGTAAAAAAGAAATTACTGGCAATTTGCAATTACTTCTCATTATTTGTAAATTTATTTTTATTGTTGTTGTCCTTGTTTTTGTTGCTGCGTTTGACGTTGTTGTTTCCGTTGTTTTTGTTTTTCTTGTTGTTAGAATTCTTATTATTTCTAAAAATTGCAAATATGAAACCTCACCGAGTTCATAGAACTAAAGAACGAATAGAAATTAAAAACGCTATCCTTCAATTCGACTCGTAGTTCTCGACAGCAATTATTGCCAGTCATTCTAGATAAGTACAACTAGAAGTATATTTTTTTAAGCTCGATTCATCCCCGGTCCGTTGTGATTTCGTAGCTCACCATCAATCTTATCATCGTACACTTGTATTTCCGAAATGTAATTTTCTCTCGCGGTGGGAAAAGTTCAATTATTGAGGCTTATAACGCATCATCAATCAGAGGACGTCAATAATAATTCAACAAGTAAGAATATGCCTTTACACAAAACTCCTGGCGCACGCACACGAGATTTCGTGTCAATCAATATTTTATCGCTAAACATGCTTAATTTTCATTCTTCTTCGTTAACATATTCTATACATTGAAATAAGAGAAAAATAATCTTATTTTCGTTAATTAGATCTTTTTATTTTTATTTTTCTTCCTAGTTGAGTAACACGTGAACAAAGCTTTTACTGGAAAAACTGATAAACCTTGTTCATATATGCACTAGAGAGCAAGGAGAAAAAATAATACGTATTGTTTCGCGATAATTATCCAGTATTCAGTAAAATACACTGAAAGCCTTTAGTAGGTCGCTTCACTGAATTGTGTGGAAAATAGAACGGGCCAACACAAATAACGTTAATTGCTGTTTAATATTGGAGGTTCAACCGATCGTGCATTAACCTCCCCCTTGCACTCTGTTGTATAAATAACTCTGTTTCGAATGAAATAGACTGCATAAATAGTCAAATTGTGTTCTCTCTGATCTCTGTCATTCTCTTGCATCTATGTGTTTGCATTGCATCTGTGCGATGAATTATCCAATTGCATTTCTAACATATGTATATGTATGTTGAAATACGTGAAAACCGTTAATGTGGAATCAAAGAACGACAAATTGCGAATATTTCTTTTCCGAAAAGATTTTATAATAGTATTATATCTACATGAAATATTATAACAGAATTGAAAATAGAGTATTTTTATTGAAAATAATAACTCGTGGTTAATTTATTCACTATAGCTTATTGTACTATATATGCTATATTCTAAAAATATTATTAACAATTCTATTTATTTCCTTACCGAAGTGTAATTTATAATTGGTTTCGTAATAAATGCAGTCTAAAGGGAAATTCAATTTTGAAACTAACGTACGTCGAGGATATATATTTCCATGGTATCGCTCGTGCGAGAGAATAGAATGTATGATGCAACTTGATACATACGAGACAATGAATTAGAGAATTCTCTGTAGGTCATAACTTACAACTTTCTCTCACATTGAACTCCTAATGTAGTAAAGTATGTATATAAAGGTTTCGACAAATCGACATTCACCGAACTTTCGTCACGTGAAACTGGTTCGACGTTGAAATGCTTTCGAAAAGTTGAATTGCTTTGGAAAATCAGTTCTTTTTGGTTGTTTGATTACTTCCCAATGACTTCGGAAAATAACGCAAAATTATTTTTCAAATTTATGACATTCTTTAACGAATATTTTCAATTTTATAATTAAAAACGCTTTGATTATTCATTTTGATTACTCAATGAAAATCTGTTTCGAGGACATCAAATAAAAATCAGTTTCTTTCTAATTTAATATTTCATTATTATTTTGATTATTTGTACCGCAGTGAGTTTGAACTGAAACGAAATTATATTCAACAGTGTTTTGATATTTTTGTTATAGAAAACTTTTTATTCTATACGAAGCTTTTTTGATGGTTGTTGCCTGTTATCCCTCCGCCGACGCAAACGCAGGAAAAAAGCGGCCATTTAACCTGTTTGTCGAAAAATCTCTCAGCATATTTTACGCGTCAAGAAATTCCTGTGCTGGCTGCGGCAATTGTTCTTTGTTCGTTGAATTTTTTAGAAACGGTTGCACGCGATCCTGTGACCGAAAACGCGGAATTTCTTTCAAAATGGAAATTATTTGAAATAACTTTGTGCACAGTTGTCAGTGTATTCTTTTGTATGTTCTCCAGTGAATGGTAATATTTTACAATTGAACATGGACCATTGATTCAATTACACATATTTAATGAATTCTGAGTGTATTTATTCGATTCACTCCTTATTAAAATAATGATAGATAGCTAATTGTAGAAGAAAAAATTGTCATATATAACTTGTCATTATTCTACTTTTTTTAAAAAATACAATTTTATAATTAATATAGTAACGAAATAGTAACGATAAACAATATATTTTTGAAGATAAAAAATGGACAGTTTGAAAATGAAAGCACTAATTTTTAGTTGTAACAGATAAGAATATGATGTTTTGCGAGTCACTGGGTACATTATCACCCTTATCGGGCGCATTAGTAAACTTTTGGTCGGGGGGGAGAGAAAATAACGTGAGTTTACCCCGTCATCGTTCTTTATGATCTACAGGCGTAGTGGCTTTGCGACGCGGAAGAATCTCGTTACGGCGAACTTCAAGGGAAGTAGACTCTTTTACTTCGCTAGGAAGGGATTTGCAAAAAGAAAACAGACCAGCATTCTCTTTGAAGGGGGAGAGGAAAAACAGCTAGTATGTCCAGACACTAGTTTATCGTAACTGGATACCATAGCTATAAACTTCTCCGGATTCATCAGTTAGAAACTTATCAACTTATATCCTCGGTGTTTTATCTATTTTATGCGCGACTCGTTCTGAAAAACTTGGAATGATAAAGCTTTTCTTCTCTCTTCTTTAGAATACTCATAAAAAGTGTAATTTTTCACTTCATTTAACGCATCATTAAAACTGGAATTATGGAGAATTGATACATTTCTATTTCCACCAAAATCAGTTGAAATTACTGTTCTTTAAAAAATACTTAATAATAGAATTCAATTAAGAATGGAAATAACAAAGTAAATTGAATGAACTAAGTAAAAATGGATTTAAGTTTGAACTGTTTATTCTTAATTTTAAATTTTAATGAAGTGTTTTAATTTCGATGAAAGTAATAGTTAGTGTTTTTGTTAGCTTAACATCCCAGTGTCTCGAAATGAAACTGGAAGTTGGAAATACGAATTGGTTTACTGATTCTAGAAAGCTAACTCAAACTTTGATACCCCACCTACGTAAATACCTTGGAACTAATGTCAATAATCTGCTGTGTGTTTGTTCTTGCGCAACATTCATGTGTACGATACGAGCAATTCTCGGTCTTATTTACGACTATCATACATCCTCCAACCAGAAATGCAATTCTATCTTTATTAGAAATCCACAGATCCCTATAATTCAATTTCATATACTATATAGTATATACTATTTATTATACACTATTTACTATTATAATATTTACTATACATCGTATAGTCATGTTCTTTATCTGCAACCATTAGTTGCATCCTGATTTTTTTAATCGTCCAATTCAAATATATGTGTTGAAATTTCAATTAAATTTCAAGTTGACGTGTATCAGGAGAATTAATTTAAATTTGCGAAATTTATTTATAGAAATTTATAGAAGCTGGGTATATAACTCTGATAATTGAATTATGAAATTTATATATTGGTGGAAAAATAATTGACAAGATAATAATCAGAAATGTTTATATGCAAATATTCATGGTGTAATAAGCATCTTATTCATTCCAGCAAATTTGCTTGATTAGCATCTTGTTGCCTAACGACACATTGTAGATCGTCAAAGTTTAATTAATATCAATAATTCCAACATAATTTGAACTTCTTTTTCCAATCGGATTGATATTTGTTTTGCATAGCCAATTGGCAAAGGTGTACAATACGCGAAACATGTTACATTCGAGCGTAATATTCGCAATTTTCCGAGTGCGCAAATAAACCTTCATTACTTTACATGCATTCGGCTCGTTAATGAGTTTTGTGTCGGTGGAAATCACTGGAACGAGTGATTGCGAAGTCTCGGTCGTCGTATTGACATTTACGACGAAGTATTGAACGATTCAATGAAATTATTGCTGGTTTAATATATTGCAATTATTGGAAATTTTACTCGAGGAAATATTTAACGTGAGTTTTTATTCCTTGTCATGCTGCAATTCGATTAGCGAGTATAAAAGGACGCTAATTAACAAATTGCATGACGTTGGCCATATTGACATACAACAAAAATTAATCAATATTCAATTTCAACAATTTCTTAACGGAGCAAATAATCGATTAGAGATATCGATATTCGTAATATTATAATTATAGATTCTAATATACAATCGATTAAAATATTAGCGATATTAACAATCTGTGTATTAAATTACAATAAATGTAACAAGAATTATCTTGTTATGATACGGTACTTAAAGTTCCAGGAAAAATATCAAGATATCGAATATAATTATAATGAGCGAACTACAAGAATATGACAAAATAAATTAGAATCCATTGACAGGCTTTTGTTACGTGTTTCCGTTCAGTGAGATAATGAAAAAAGGGAGAATTATGTGCTTACGTAACATTGTGGTCTCGACAGATCCGGGAAATTGTTTTCAGCTCGTGCACGATTAATCGTAAAACCCGCGTCATTAGATAATAGGTTATTCATTAGAGTGATCAAGAGAGAGATAGAGAGAGAGAGAGAGATAGAGGGGGCCAGACATGGGCCAACATAATTGCCAGTTATACATAACCAGGTTGGAAGATAAAATAGGTCCGATAATAGTAACAGAACAGTGTCCCACCTCCACGACGATCAATAACGTAACGAGGCGTATAGTGAACACGTTACTTGGGAAACATATTGAAATCTGACTATGAATATCAAAGTCAGATTTACGTCAATGTAAACGGAAGATACTTATTGTGAGTTAGAGATAAGATAACAGAGCCTTGATTACAAAATAACATAATTGAAAAATTGAGATTCTCTGATTGGTTTTCGAATCCATCGAAGTATATTTTCAGAATTACACTAGTAAAGAGACACTCGTTAGAATTGATATCTTTTATTCAAAGTGTCCAAGACTTGAACAAGGAAACTTTATTATTGTATTCTCTGTATCCGAATAAGAAATAAATATTCTGTAAACTAATATATGAGAAGATTTTTGATAAACTTAGATAGTAATATTTTCTAAATCAAATGAAAATTAGATCGATTCATAAATATTTTCGTTCATTCCTTTTCTTAAAATAACAATAATGAATAATTATGCTTAAAAGAGTTTTTCATCGAGAATACGATATGTTGATACGAGAAACAATGAATTAGAGATATTTTCATTTTATTGTCTTCCTGAATCTCGTTTCACTGCTACTGTTTTCAAAATCGACTTTATTGTCGGTGCTTTTATTGATTGGGATGTGTAGTTCGGTTAAATTGGCCGATATCGGTTCATTGACACCTGTGGAGGCTGTGTCGTAGAATCCTCCGGCAATTACGTAGTCGACATTGATTACAACTGTGATTTCTATCAGTCGAGTCGATTGAATTAACAAACATTGACAAAAGATCTCTAGTATTAATAATTACAATCTACGTAATTAATTTGTTAAGAAGAAAGATCGAACAAATGCGAATATTAATGAATCTGTTCTTAACTTCAACGAACATATTAACAATTGAATTTCTTGAAAAATTTATCAGTTGATGAAAAATAAAACTGAAACATTGTTTATTACTAAAGAATATTAACTATAATACTTATACTATAATTTTTATATTATACTATAATTGTACTATACTACGAGAAGTTAAGAGTACCAACTTGAAATTTTCACGTTAATTTACGTAATTCGGTTTTCCTCTTTGGAATTGTAACTAGAGCACATTTCGCAGAAAATATTTACGTTCCTAGTTAAGAAGGAATTACTACTGGTAGGTAGCGCGCTTGTGAGTTTTATTGCGGAGCGGATATTAAGTTTCGGATTATACCGTCCTACCGTAGAAATTCGTTTCTTTTATATTACTTTAGTTACTTTGACGGAAACGTGCGCTTCCACGTTCCTTGCATTACCTTCTTTAAAACGATATTTATCTTCGAAGTTTTTCCTTTCAAGAAACTTTCTCGCGAAACTCTGTTTCGTTCATTACCAGTAATCGATTTTCTACTGAATTGGCATTATTGCGCGGAAGACCTTGATTTAATAACGAAACCTGTCACACTTATTTTTTGTTTCTTGTTTTTTTTTTTTCTTTCTTTGCTTCAAGTATAATTATCCCGGAAAATAATTGAAAAATGATCAATAGCCAAGATGAAAATTTCTTATTGTTGTAAATATTTTAAATGTACATTGCGACAAATAAAATGAAATGTGCTGGAAAAATTTAATTATAGTATAAATAATAATGGAGCAGTAAGTGAAATAATGTTTTTAATATTATACCGATATTCTACTGTGTTAAATGATACATATACATGTATATTATTGTATATTATCCCTTGAGCGGACATCATAAACCCGAAACACTGTAACGTAGAACACTATAATTGGATTTTGTTTCCCTTTGATGTGACTTCCAATTTACCAACCACGCTCTCGCGTAAGTTCTCTAACAGAAACAAAGGAAAACGCGCAGCAATGCGATTTAGTGCTAAATGCGACATCTCAAATCTGGTTACCAAACATTTTGAGGTTCTCGCATTTTGTGCAACAAAGTCTTAGAGTTCACTATGAACATTTCTCTCAATATAGTGATTTAGTTAATCAGTTACTATAAATAATTGTGAGTCATACATAAAAATAGTTAAGTACGATAAATTTATTCTAACCAGTAAGAAAGAAACAACTAAAATAGTACAAAAAAAGATTCAGAAGAATGTTCAATTGAAAATAAAATTCTTATCTAAAAATATTATCATTGAAAAGAGTTTTATGAAAAAAGGGTCTATTCTGTGAGCACGATCTTCTATAAAAGATGTATTTTCTGTGTCTCACTCTTAATCATGATTAAGGAAGGTCAAACGAATCGCAAGGAAAAAAATTGCACAAAGTGTCTATCTCATTGGAAATATATGCGCTTTGGAGACTCATTCGATAAATTCCGGCAAGTTACAAGCGGTGAAGTTAAATCACGCAGAAGAGATATATACGTCGCTTCTAGCTGTATTCTATTTCGCTTCCCGTGCACACTATACAGTGATGCAATATTTTATCGTCCAGCCAGTCGCCAGAGAAAAGAAACCTGGTACCTAGCACATTTTATGCGAGTCTCAACCTTTGCATTTTACCCTCCTACTACTACCACTCGCCAATAGTAAAGCTTTATGACTTGAAATCCTCATTTTTTTTTTCTTCCTTCAATATTATTCATTGACTTACCCCCCTAGAGCTTCCGTTGCACTAATTTCGTAGAAGAGTGAAAACTTACGGAATTAAGTTTTACTTTAGATTAAGTCAAAATTGGCTTTTACTTATCTTCTAAGTTTTAATCAATTTTTAATCTTCTTAATCAGCTTTTAATCTAAATATAGTTATTTCTTCAGGTGAAAATAGGAAGAGAGAGATTCTTTTGTTGATTAAAGTAGAACTAGTCTTTTTAATAAAGATTAACTTCTTAAAGCTATTTTCTTGTTGTATAATAGTAAGTACAATGTTACAGATACAATAATACAAAGATACTTCGAAGAAATAAAATTCTTTGGTTGAATATAAAGTTACAATTTTTCTTTATAAATTGTTATAAAATTTCGTTGCAAATATAATTGCACAATTGTAGTTTAATAAATTTTAAAGGAAAGGATTAAATGTAAGAGGAATTAGGAGAGAGTTTTTTTTACATAATTAGAGATAATTAGATTCAAGTTACATGAGAATTTCCGTAACCTTCGTCGAAATTGTCGAGCGTTTTCCTAGTAATTCAAGCATCGCTTTGTCGTGCTTGACACTATGAATTATGTTCGTTGGGGAAACATTATTCCTACTAAAATCTAGTTCTCGATGAAGTTATTCTCTCACTTGTACTGAATTTCAGAGGCTCATGCAAATATGGATTTTAATATTCATAAAATCCCTCGACACTTCACTCTTTTATTCTGTACATGTACCTATTCTACTGTTTCACACGTGTTTCGCATAACTTTTGCTTGGTTCAAATAAAACTCTCAATATTATCTAATAATAATTAATCTCTTATGACTTTCCTTTTATCGTATCAATCATTAAAAATACGATAAACATATTTTATTATAATCTGCCGAATGGAATAATTCAAACAATTTATTCATACTTTTCTTTAATTTTCACAAAACACTAAACTTGAATTAAAAAATACAAAATTGAATGAGCCACTTAACTCCTTCAGAGATAATAGAATTATTTATCATAGAATTGTCATTTTTGAGTTGAATTTATCTCGATTATCCGATAGATATAACTATAATGTAATTACATTATTAAAGATTTCGTTTGATTCAAAGAGGAATAATATAGAAATAATTGAGCATATATTTCGTATATCTGTCGAAGATCGGTGAGTTAAAATGTGAACATCATTAAACTAATTTCAGGAGTAGTATTTCCGGATTAATAGTTTGAAACGGTTTATTCGAGCGGAAGCATCGCTCGATATATCCGTAATCCAGTTATTCGAAACAATTGACTGTGTGTAGACTGTAGCGCGAAGGGAGATATATATGTATGTATGTATGTTTCGTGTGTGTATGTGAGTGGTGCTGCGAGGAGGACTGCGCCTATCCGTATAATCCTCAACAACGGGGAACACGCATGTTGGTCACGACACACGAAGCTGCTATTATTCTGGATAATCACCCACATCGTCTGCTGGTCTAATTGAAACGCTAAGAAAACAAGCCTACGATAAACACATGTCTAATTGGAACGTTCATCCTATTTTTCTTTGATTTTTCATCAACGTGATCTACGTTAACACTAAAACCACCGATCGTCATAATTAACAACTAATAATATACGTGATATTTGTTTTTAATAAACAATTATTCAAAATGTTTACAATTACAAAAATGTAATGTTAATAATTTTGAGGAAGATTTTCTAAAATTATCCGTCATTCGAACGGATTATTATTGTTAATAATAATCCATTTATTGGATATTATTGTTAATAATAATCCATTTGTTAATACATGTATTATATAATAATACATTTAGAAATGAAGAGATATGGTTAAAGTAGAATTTATTACTTAATAATGAAGAATCTGCAGAGATTGAAATTTGATAATAATTCGTCTAATAATTTAACTTGAAATTGTATAACTATAAGCAACGGGCGTTTCTAAATTCAACAGCTTTTCCCTCGCGAGTAATCCTTTGCAGAATAAGTTGAAGGTCTTGTGTAACTTACTGTTGCGTTTTGCGAGTTTTCTTAGCAAACTGTTGAACCGAAACTCTTTTCTCTTATTTTCGAGTGGTCTCTTATTGTGAGACTGCTGCTTGCACGGGCTGCTTTTCGCAAAATACAAGGGGTAGCAGGAAGAAAAATCGTCGGAAGAGCAGTAATACTTGGGTAAAAAGTTTCTATGAAACAACGAGGTTTCGAGAGCCCTGAGAAACTCGGTTATGAAACTACATAATTAAACGGAAATTTAGCGTTTCCATTAACATCTAATAGACAGGCAAAATTACAAAATTCAATTATCTGTATAAAATCTATATAAAATGATATACAATATGTATAATATTTGCAGAGTTCGTATTGTCGTTACACGTACACTTATAATTATTTTGTGCAATGGTTGTTATTTCATGTTGTTTTACACAAAGATTTGTGGAATAAAATATTTTTAATATTTCCTGTTTATTTTAATCAGTGGTGGAATGTGAATTGCTGGGAATTTCTTAATTAGAAACTGAGATGTAATTCAAAGATAGATCGGTTTACTTACTATAGGATTCTAAAGAATTCAGGGTTTCAAGAATTCTGGTATAATTATGACATCCCATTTCCCTTCTGATTAATTATGACAATTAATTAATGGAAGCGCAATGATTGCGTCAGAAACTCGTATAATTAACGTTAATGGTGTTTGCGATAGTGAATCGTTGTGCTGATAAGTTGAACATTGAGAACGATGGAGTTCTTTGTTTCTTCTTAAGTAGTAATACTGTTATTCAAATTTATCGTATTTGTTATCTACTTTGTTGAATAATGAAATATTTAAGTCAAAATTAATTAACTCTCTTATCTTTAATAAAAGAATTATTTTTGTCTGATGGAATACTTGAAAATGTCAACGAAAAAATATTAAACTTAAAAATCTTTGTGGCAATATCCTTGAAAGGATTCGAGTAAACGAAATCGTCCTTGACGTTAATTGTACTTGCAGTGGTAGTCAAATGCTTTCTTCCATTAACTTTCTTATCCATTTTTACTCTTTGTCGCTTATATCAATTTTCCCTCGAAATAAGAATAATAATGATTCCTCGAGAAAAATAGAAATATTAACGGACTGTAATGAATGATGAACGAAAATAAGAATCAAAAAAAGAAGCTAATTCTACGATGACGAAGGCTCGAATTAGCGCGCAGTTAAATCACCGCAAATGAGCTCGAAAATTTCATTCCAACCAAGTGGATTTCTGAAAGCAAATAACTCGACGCTCTTACGACTTTGCAATGGCACCGTCAGGGACAAAGCCCACCCGGAATAAAAATACGTAATTGCGAATGGAAGAGTCTCTGCAGCATTTTCTACGCGCGCGTGGAAACCTTTGTTGATGAGCATTTACATTTTTCACTTGGCTCCTGCGAAATGTATCCCGGACTGCAAAAGTCGTCGCAAAGAATCCTGTACATCTTTTTTTTCTTCCAATGGTTCCTTCAAACGAAAATGATAACAAGTGGCATAATATGTGCGTGCTATCTCTCTCTGCATGAATCTTCTTTCAGTTGTTAATGTATAATTCAACTAGAAAACAATTATAAAACAGTTGTAATTTTTCAAAATGTTCCATCTGGGCAAAGTATTCTTTATTTCGTATTTTCATCTTCTCAAAAATAAGAAATTAAATAATAAAGAGAAAAAAAAGAGAAAAATCGTCGAAAAATAATATAGTTGATGAGAAAATATTTATTCGTGTTACAGTGAAATAATAAACAAATAAACAATGGGAAGGTAAAAATTGAATACACCGGTTGTACTATTAATTACAAAGATATTATTTTAATTGAAATAACCAATAGAAAGTGAGCCGAGCTGCAATATTGAGGTTAGGTTCATGCTCAGAAATCACATTTATCCAAACCAACCACCGTTTATTTGTTTCCGGATAATTAGTGCGAATTGGAAAAATTATTTCAATGCAACGGCAGTTTCATTTGGTGATGTGGAATCACGAAAAATGGGTCGCTGAGTGAAAAGAGAGCGAAAAAGAGAGAGAGAGAGAGATCGTGCAATATACGGTAAAACAAGAGCTCGTACACTTCGATTCGGCGGAGCAGATGGCGCTAGCTCTGCGTGTTGGTAAAATTGAATTTTATTAGAGAGCGATATGTATCGGATTTCGGACGAAAATCCTATATCTCGAATCGCCTCCCTTTTAGCTTGGCTTTTACACAAATCCTTTCTATAAATAGAGCGAAAGCTTTACAAGAGCGGCTGAAATATTGAGTTATTTTGAAGTAGATCTGTGTCGTGTATCTTCTATATATTCGCACTTCTGTACATGAAACAATGGACATAGAGAATTATCTATCTAATTTTCTAATGCGTTATATCCAACACATTTTTATACCAAATCTGATCTTCATTTTGCCAAGAATGTTTAGGATCTAATATTTCGAATTGGAACATTCCTATAATTCATAAAATTTTTGCTAGAAATTCGAATGAAAAAGATTTGAAAAAAAATATTACGTCATCAACTTGTTTATTGAATAAAATCTACATGTATATATCACTCTTTTTATTATTATTGGATTTATATATTATTCAGTGAAATGCAACATTGTGTTTGTAAAAAGATCAGCTAAAATTGGTAAAATTGATAAGAAAATGGTAAACGCTTTTTTATTCATACTTCAGACCTTTTGTTTCGTGGAGATGATTTTCTTAGACGTCAAGAAGAATGTATTACTGAAATGGCGTCGTTCGCAATCAAGGACAATGTGAGCATTCTCTGGAAACGAAGAAAGAGAGAAAGCGAGAGGTAGAGAAAACCAGGAATAGATTGCAAACGGTTACACTGGAAATATTGACGGATGTTATGTCGCTCGTAAAAGCTCCGATACGAGGCATTAAATCACTTTTGAAATGAAGTTACGCGAATCTGCCGGAATCCTCAGTTTTATTGGCGTTATTAAATATTTCACGGTGGGGAATAAATCGGGATTAGAGTTTCTTGGTTGAGAGAGACAAATGAAATTGGAACAAAAGCTTCTCTTCCACTCTTTATATTGCTCGTGTAAAACAATACACGATAGATCATAATCAGTAGCACAATAATTTCTTCTGATTAATCTATCATCAATAAAAGATTCAACAGAGAAATTTGCTGACATATTTAAAATACAAATGGATTTATATTCACTTATAGCATAATTCCTTGCATTTTATATATATTTTATACATATATTAAGATATATTTGAGCACTTTTTTGTGACCAAGTACAAGCAATAACTATTATTAACTCAAAATGACTAATCATTTTATTAACTGATTAGACAGAATAACTTAATTAGCGAAATGATTACTTTTTCATATCACAGCTCATTTGGATCGTGATTAAAAATTGTAGTCGAAGAAAATGATAAATGACGTACAGAAAAATAGAACAAAGTTGAAATATTTCATGCGCGGTACCTCTTGACCGTGTCCTGACGGTTTGCTCTAGCAAAGTGTTTAATATGAGTGGGGCGAGTGCACCTCGATTTATGGAAGCTTTTTGCGCGGGAAATATTCGTTCCGTGAAATTGGAAAGGATGTTACGTGCACGTTAATCTGATATAAATATGTGGTTTATAAGCGAATAAATTTCTATCAACAGAAATTTGTTCAACGTCTACCAGTTATAATTATAATGTATATTTAATAACTGATACTAAGCACCGATATGAATATATATATTAGGCTACATAGTATCGAGTTTGAAAAATATTTTAAAAAGTATAATATATATAAGTTTTAATAGCAAATTTCGGATTCTACATTTTTTTGCAATTTATTGAAAACCTCGCCATTTTATTTTCATTTAATTTTCTAAAGTTACAATTGCAAAACATGTACGAAAATATTCTTTCATTCTATAAACAAATTCTTAGAGTGAAACTTGAAGTATAAAATATAGTATATCGTATAATTAAATTTATATTTAAGTTCATTTTTAATTGCAATATTTCTATCGACGTACTATTTGCATAAACGAAACAAATTTCGAAATTCATGTTTTACAAGCGAAATAATGCTTTTGGTTTATACATTTCTCTCAGATTCCATCAATTTCATGCTATTTCGTTGATTAAACATTGCAATTTACTCGGCATACGGGAAAAGCTGCTTTCAGCATTCTAAAACAGCTTTTACTTCGAATGATTTCAATGTTCTCTCGACATATAACAATTCACTCTTTGAACGGTTATAAATCATCGTCCCATTGAAATACAGTTTTAAATGACAGATTTTCGCGTGAATGTCTCAGTGGATAAAATTAGAAAATTAAAAATTCGAAGTTGACATTTTATGAAAATGAACAAAATCACTAAAATAACGAACTTAATATTTTCTCTACAATATTATACTCGAGTCTCGAGCGTTACAGGAATGAAATGTTGAAACCATTTTGCGAGAGAAACATAAAACCGTAATGGGATGGAGAAATGTGAGGAAACTGTGAAAACGTAAATTGCATTTTATCCGAAATATTCTCTCTCAGCAGCGAAATAAATAAAAATAGTGCTTCATTATTTCGAGATAAAAACACAAAAAGATGCGAATGTTAATAAATTTAATTAATTTTAATTGATCCATAAACTAATTGAATTTTTTTCAAATTAAATAATTTTAAAATTAAACGCCAATCGTTGAAAGAACAAAATATTAACAGAGAATTAAAAAGAGTTTTTTATGCGATTGATATTATTTTTATTGACATAATAGTTAATTACAAATTCTTAAGCTTTTCGTATTGATTTTTTCCTCCCTTATAAACACAAAAAGTCAAGCTCATCGGTTTTTACGCTCGGCAATTTAATTACTCTTGTTCCAACGTTCCATTTATTTTTTGTATGTTTAATTAAAACTGGGAGATAAATTATTTTCCAGGAATCTTTTTGAAGCTGAATGAAACATTTTATATATAAAAGACAGAATTTTATTACGGATCCAAGATAGAATTTTTTTCCTATCTTCTAAATGTCTGTCTTCCTTTATTTATTTTAATAGCTGTTTTTTTTTTTGCCTGTTACAGGTATGTTTCAACAATATTTAATCCTGAGCGCGTGTAACTTAACAAGAGGTATTTCACTCGGTTCTCTAATTAAGGTCCTTTAAGGTAAGTTCCGTTAAAGTAATTAGAGTGACTTCTGACGTGTATTAAGTAATTGTAATTACTCTCCTGCGTAAGTGGGTTGCTACAATTAAATTGGTCATTTAATAGATTTTTAATAACTCACAAACAATTGGATATATATTTTTATTTCTTATTTTTTCTTATTAATTCTGACTACATAATTGCGTTCGTTGTCCCGTGTACCATAAATGGTACACGGTGCAACAATTATACCAAACAAGCTAGTTACTTATGGATCGATGATGTAATAGAATATTGTATGATAATATATCAATCTTAAATCCAAACATAAAATGGCTGGATGAACAAATTGGGCAAAAATAGTTTGGCACGGAACGCGTTAAATACCGAAGAAAGTTTATACGTGGATACATTTTGAAGCGAGAAAAATTCACGTGACTTTCATTTTCCTCGGTGGTATTATGTCTTCTGTTATCTCGCGCTTCGATCGCGGTAGCGCATCGCTTCATTTACTCGGAAGATTTATGCGCCCTCTGGACCAACTACCAACTAGGGGTTTTCATTTCTTTCTCTTTTTTTTCAAAAGTGATACCAAGTATGTTCTGACAGAGTTTTGCACCAGTCGTGGAGAATATTTCCAAATTAATTTTCATTTTAATAATCTCTATATCAGAGGAACGTAAACCCTTGAATTTTGCATTAACACACATTTTTGAATTTCATATATTTCATGTGTTACGGGCTAGCCGTGCGAGACCGTTTTTACATCCGTTTGGTTACGGGAAAAACGTGTGCTCGCTCCTAAACCCTTAAGGATACGCGAGCCCAATCAACAGTCGCCAATTCGAATAAGCCTGAGATTAATTAAGTTCCAAACACATCTCACTGCGCTGGTGTCAATGAGCACTATTGGCAAAATAATACCTTTCAGGCAGATTCTCCTTAACGGTCGAAGCTGATTGATACAGGAATTGGATCAGGTTAGGAAAAACACAGCTTGAGGTACCACCAGGCTACGCAAAGCGCCGAGTCTCTCTCAAGTCTAACGTGCTTTTAGGCAGGTAGCCCTACTTATATAAACGTTCTTTAAACTATCCAATTGTTCCCTGATTCGCGAGGGTGTCAGTCCGGAGGCCAGTTCTACCTGATGTATAGTCAGATCTTTAATTGAGGTCCAAACACATCTCACTGCGCTAATGTCAATGAGACCTATTGGCACAAAAATACTAATCTGATAATACCCAGGTCGATTCGAAGGTCCCCAGAAAGGTAAAAGGTTTAGGATGGCTAAAGGTAAAAGCTTGGGGTACCACCAGGCTACGCAAGGCGCCAAGTCTCTCCCAAGAGTTATATTACCCCGGATAGGAATAATTGAGCGGCTAACTATTCCTACACTAAATGTGGGTTCTATGTACGATGTCGCTTTCAGTGTTGTTCGCTATTGACAGGTGGTGATTGACTGTAGAACAAGGAGTAATTGAGACGAAAAATAAGATAACTATATTGAAAGGATTTAAAAGAATAGAGAATACAATCGTGTTTAGTGTGTGTTCGCTTGTTACAAAATACCTTGTGTATTCCTCGTCTGTCTGTACAGATATAACTCGCGGCGTATGTTGAATGCTTAAGAATATAATTGCAACTAATGCAATGATTTGGTTGAAAGTGCCGTGCACGATCTCCCTCGGAATATCCCCGTATTCCAATGTCTAATTCTTATAAAGAGATTCGAATAATTTGGTCGAAAGTAACTAATACGATCTTCCTCGGAATAACCCCGTATTCCAACGTCTGAGATTTGAAATGGTTTGAGGAATGCTTCGAAAGTGCCTAGCACGATCTACTACAAGGAGGACAGAGCTTCGCCCTTCGGGAAAGAATCAAAGACTGAGCTCCGGAGAGAACTAATTCTAATAAACGCACTAATGCGTAAAGATTGGTCGAAAGTAACGTGTACGATCTTCCTCGGAGTAACCCCGTACTCCAACGTCTACGGTTTATAAACGTTTGATATGCTTCGAAAGTGCCTAACACGATCTACTACAAGAAGACAGAGCTTCGGAGAGAACTAGCGCGGTCGATCCCCGGAAGGGCAGAGCTTCGCCCTTCGGAAGATCAAGCTACTAAATACTCTGATGGGTAAGGTTACTGGTGGTTTATATACTTGAGACCAACGCTAGTTTGGGGTAAAAAGTGGGGTAAAACCTTCGGATTCTCCTAGACAAGCCCTAGGATGTGGCCGTATGACTCAAGCGCGTCTTGAGTGCAGCTGTGTATGAATCACTACAGTAGGGGCTGCATGGTAATGTTTACAGGACTGAGAGATTATGTTGGGTGCGGTTTGAGCTTGAAACTAAGATTTTAGCTGAATGCTAGAATATTCTCGATTTTTAAAGTGGAAAAATTGCTTGCGTAAAATACGGACGTAACACATGATTACTCAATTCCCAAAATTATATTCCATAATTATTAGTAATTTCTCAATAATTGTAGTATTATAATTGTTAATATTTGCAATAAAAATTTGCTATCAAATTATAAATAATCAGTACTAATCAATGTTTTCATAAGGATTTTACAATTATACAAATTGAAATAGAAGTTGAAAATATAGAATATTATTTTCTTATTTATAATATTATATTGATAACAATTGCAAATAATTGTAAGAGTATTTAATCGTAACCACGTGGTTAATGGTATTATCAGTAGAAATTGTATGCAGAACGGTCCTTCGTCTGACTGAATTGGAGTAAACCATCCTCTGCGTAGTTTAGTATCTGCTTGACAGTCGACGTGCTAATTCCATTTAAGCCTTTGTACCTCTACTGACAAGTATTCCTATCCAAGCAACGGCTTCAGAAACATTTGTACTTCTAGTTGATTCTGTTATAATCTTTATTAACAGTTTCTCATTATAAATTGTATTTAATTTGAAATTTCTATTCATGTTTTTAATTTTAATAATATTAATTTTAATATACTTGTATATTTTAACATCATCTTCTTCCTTCTTTCTTTAGAATTAAAGAAAGATAAACAAAAGAATAATGAATGTTCTGCTAATAATTCATTTTATATGAGTTGGATTTCGTTTCAAAAAAAACCACCCGAGAGAGTAGTTGGTAGCATGTAATTCATAATAGCGAAATAACGTTACTGTCGGACGTTTACAGCTGGTATATATATATGTATGCAGTGGAGACATAAAAATCCTGAGAAAGCGCTCACGGCCATTACATTTGTCCACCAGCTGAAATAGTATACCACTCTGATGTAACTTCATATTGCGGCTATCTCATTATCCCCGTGGTCGGAACTAACCCAATGGAACCTGCAAAATGAAGCTTCACCAGAGAGAAAACAGAAAAACGTAACCTCTTCCTGCACGTGAACAAGAAAGAGCACCGTTTGTTTCTCGTGCTACAATTTTCCCAAATCCAATCATTCTAAATATACAGCACACATCGTTAAAAATACGAAATGAGTTATTACAATTATTTTATTCAATTAATTCATAAAGTCATTTTATTACAATAGGAATACTGATTTTTTTCTGAATCTTATGAGGTCAAAACCATGCCAATTTTTTTTCGCCAAAAATGCCATTTCTACAAGGGCATTCATTTTCGCAAGATACGTTCGCCGCGCCGTCTAGTATCAAATATGCGCAACTCACATTTTGGTCACTGATTTCTCTTCGTAAGGCGCTCGCCTCCCCATCTACCGTTAAAAAATGGCACTTCCATGTATCATAACCAAAAACGCGTTAGCGCCTCACGCCAACTATACATACTATACAAAAAGGACTATACATACTATAAAAAAATGGATTGATATTCACAATAACACAATACATATATTTAATATATTCTAAAAAATTGTGCGCCAACTCTTAAATTGTTAACAGTGATTAAACTGTTGAGATATTACATTACGTTATAAGTGTATTGTGTTTTTTGGTTAGGATTTATACAGCAGTGATTTAGAGAGAAAAAAAAGAAAAAAAAACATAGGAAAATCAACATACATTCCACCGGGATGACACGAATGTCGGGAACACAGTGTCATCGAGTTCTTTGACTGAGTTGGACGGGCAAAACTATTTGATCGAATCAATTATTGTGCGTTGATTGCATTTTCGGTAAATGGCACATTCGTTGGGTAGTGGGATCGAACGAGGGGTTAGGACAAAGGCTTCGATGCACGCTCGTAAAAGCGATTCATCGTCCACGTCTCTCATTTCTGAATTTGACATATGCCGAGGTCTATGTCATCGCATGCTAACTGTCTATGTACATAATCGATTCACCTACACAGTGTTCGATGAAAAATCTTACAATAACCTCTTTTACTCCTTTCCCGCCAATTTTCGTCTCTTATTTATTATATTGAAAATTTTGATTCTTTTTTCTTCCTTTATCTCTTTTTGTTACAAATCGATCCAATGTTTCCGCTAGTTTTGAAATACTTAAATTTCAGATGCTTGAAATATTCAATCGAAAATAATATTTCAATTTAAGATGATTTCTGCAATTATTATAATTGAACTCTTCAAAAAACAGATCTGTGTTTGAAATGAATCTTTTTAAATATAAAGAAACTCTGCATAATAGAGGTTAAATAATTTTTTTCACACCGATTAAATAAACGTTATTGAAGGTTATATTTCGAATGAATTATAAATTAAGAGATTTTTATTCGAACTAATCCGATAGAAAGAAAATTCTTGTTCCTAATACATCCGTCGACGTGAATCATTTTCATGCTAGACACCCTGTACGTAGATCAGCTTCTCTTTATACATACAATATAGTAGAAGCCAAGCTGGATAATCTCTTTTTGCATCACGCATACCGCAAGAAGAGTACAGAGTTTATTGGAATATCCACTGGCAGCGATGACAATGCCGCTGAAATGTCGCAGTGAAATTCTTCTCTCGTTTAGAAAAACCTGTCATACTGACAAACAAAGCTGTCATTAATAAAGTCTCAACTACCATTTCGATAAAACACCATGCAAATAATCCTTTTGTGCATTATTTGAAATTCTATCGTATACAATATACAATATACCAATTCGGTAATTTATAATTTAATAATAAAAATTAATTACGTATTTAAATAACAAATTAATATTATAATTCAAATATACATATGAAATATATTTTTAGTTTTATTATTCATGTACAATTATGTGCTTCTAATACCAATTAAAATATTTTTCAAACTTTTACAATTTCTCGAATAGAAAATGATGTTACTTTTTGAAAAACAGCTCTTACTTACCGATACTTTCACTGATTTCGTTATCCTCATTGCGCGGCAAAATTAAGTGTAACTCGGAGAAAAAGCGAACCAGTCAGTTAATAACGGAACATCGTGCACGCTGTAAAAAAAAACAAAAATAGGGGGAAAAAAGTGCAACAGCATGATTTCGCTAACTTGGCCGAACAAAGGAAAAAAATCGCGAGAGATGGAGAGAGAGAGAGAGAGAAAGAGACAAACATTGGAAGCAAACATTGCATCAAGAGTGAGAGAGGACTATAGAGTCAGGAATAATTGCAACAGACGTAGAAACACGAAATACGATTTAGCCAAGCGCTGCAAAACCACCGCGGACCAGTGAAGTTTTTTCAGCAGTTTGCGCGGCCGCACCGTTGAAACTTTCATGGCATATCCCCGAAGTGTTTTCTCCCGTTTCGCACAGAGTGTTCCGCGAGAATTTTACTAGGCGACGCGCTTCTGTTTTTGAGGATAAAAAACTCTGTGAGCTTCAATATTATCGCTTTTGAATAAACAGAATAGATTGTTCGATACAACAGAAATAACAGTTTCTTTTTTTTTATATAAACCGTAATCATGTTTTTTTCGATATTCAAGATGATAATTTTGATGATTTAATATTCCCTCCAAGTATTAAGATATTATATCATTTCTTAATAGTTATTTGAAAATTGTGATTGATGCGAGAATTTCACTTTGATCGTGATACTCGTGAACTTATATTCAGATTCGCATTGAGTTACGTTCCCATTATCGTATCGGCTGACATTGAACGAAACGGATAATTAAATTCGCGAAGATACACCATACTGGCCATTAAGGCGAGGCTTAATTGCTTATAAGGAGTGTAATTTATGCAAGAAGAACAGTCCGGTTAGCAGAGTTATCGATACCATTTCCAACGCTTCGTTCAGCTCGTTAACAAACTTGGATCAGAACGATTCATTTTATAAAGTTCAATAAAAAAAAAAAAACAAAATACAACCTAAACGTGTTACATCAACGATTGAGCAATTTAAGAGAATTCAAGTATATTTTCCTTACAATCTTGTAAAATGATTAATTCATCGATAGACAAATTAATTATATCTCACCCTCGTTTAAATGGAATAGTGATTATGATTCTAATCACTAAAATAACGAATCACTAAAATCACTAATCACTAAAATAAAATGATGAAATAAATTCTATTGAAAACAGTTTTTTTCTTTCCCTCGAAGAACAATTGAATTCAAAAAAGAAATTCTATTAAAACTTGTTTTACTTTATTCTACAGTAATCTTTGACTTTGAATTTCGAAAAATTAACAATTTTCCCAGCCGAGAAACCTTAAGAATACAAATCAAGCCAACAATTTCCAAAAGAATTTCTACTGCATAACAGGCGAGTGGGAGGTGATAGAAAGAAATGGAAATAGAAAGAGAGAGAGAGAGAGAGAGAGAAAGTAGGATAATGTTTAAAAGGCAAAGAGGCCATAGTAGCCATTGACCACGAAAGGGTTAATGACAACTGGGAAGCCATGAAGCCACGTTGGATGTCCGCAGTGGTGGCGATAGCATCGTCGATATTGGCAATGCTTCGAGTTAACCCGATAAACAGGTTTGCGCACGTCCAAGCGGATCGTTAAGGCACCATTGAAATCTGTATCCCATTGTTATCCCTCGCTGCCGATGTATCCTTCCATCGATCCTCTACTGTGCCGCGTGCTCTGCATTCGACCCCCTTCCCCCCCTTTCGCTCGCATATTATCTCGCCTGACCCCCCCCCCCCCCCCCCCCCACCAAACCAATTTTCAATTCGCAAAACACCGCGAAACTCGTTTATTTTTTTCCCAATAATTCACTCCCTGATGTTAATCAACCGAATATACAGATGCTCCTACATTTATAGCTTTACGTTATTCTTGTGAAAAATGCAAAATATCGCGTAGGATTTCATTTGAATTTATTCTTAATCTTAATCTTGTCTTAGTCTTTCTTAAACTCGTAATTATAATTGAATTTAATTATTGATCTCTGAAATGATGGAAGGTATTAACAGTTTTGTTAAAAGTTTTATTGGTGGAATTTGTGACTGATATTAATTATGAATTTGAGTATATTAAATTTTCGAGATAATAGGTAAGATTAGAAATTGGAACTCTTTCGTATTTAATTTACTGTTAATCTAATTTAATATTGAATTAAGTTTTGATTTATTCAGTTTGATTTATATTCTAAAGTAGGAGCTGCTCTTTTACTCGCTCGCTTTCTTTTCATCTGATTCATGTTTTCCAATCAGCTTACGTTTCAGTGCCTTGCAATTTATTCCGCTTACCCTCGGTATACTTATTTCACTATTCGCTCTCTCGTATATTACTATACTGTGAAACGTTTACTGGCGGATCAATAAAAATATTCTTCAATTACTGATACACCTCTATTTCTTTTTTATCACACTGCACTTTATTTTTTACTCATGTACTTCTCAATTCTAAATTAATATTTAAATTGATTTTTGTAACATTTTACTTTATTCTCTATTTCTCTACAAATCTTGTTTTCAAACTATACAGTTGTTTCATTATAATTTTGCTTCTTGCGCATTCCAATAAGGTTGATAAAAGAATTACAATTATAAACTTTTGATTAATTTGAAGTTTCTCAATTAACAAGAGAAATATTTGAGAATTCGGGGAGAAGCAATTTTGGGGATTATTGAAGCTATTATCGAAGCGAATTCGACCGATGGAAATCTTGATTAGCTAGTTAATGGGTTAGAGTAGTTCATTAATTAGTCGGAGTAGTTTGTTGTTAATCAAGTCAAGTCAAATGGAATCGTTCTAAAACTGATCGAAATACGAGCGAATATATAATACTATAATGAATTTTTGTCTAAGTGCAGTTGGATAATTGGATGCTTTAATTAATGGAACATTTTGCCGGTAATACTATTGTATGCCATGCGAATTTACTCCGGGAACGCAATCGAGTGAAATCACCAGCTATAATTAGTAGAAATCACATTAAATAGAAATGTAGTCCATTGGCAAATGAATTGAAAATATAGGAGTCTCTTCTTCATCCATCTGTTATCTCTTTTATTTCATCGACCACTCTTCGTCAAGTATATCTAATATTTCTGTAAATATGTTATTTTCAATTTTTGTTTAATAAGAAATAATCTAAAAAATAAACTTATAATATATTGTAAAGAAAAAGCCTTGCGTTTATTTTAAAAATACATATATTCTTCTGAAATTGTCAATTTTACTATTAATTGTTATTTAGCTAGTTTTAATTTTTACTGGTAAAATTCACGTGGAAATATTCAATAATAACAAATTTAGCAACAGGAGTATCATAAATTGTAGAATGGACGTCGTCGGTACTCTAAGCTCTCGTGGCAACAACGCTCTGCTCCAAAATTGCACGGTTATATCAGATTAGCTTGAAATTGGATTATTGTCCATTCGAAACCTCTGAAAGCGCGTCGAGCTTTCAGTAAAATTGCCCAATGACATCTCGACGGCCTAATAAAACAGCAGTTGCTTTATCTCGAACACGAAACCAATTTGCTCCCAGGAATTATTTCTTTCGTTACTTTCATTTCTTTCATTTCTCCTGTTTCAAAGATTCTAATAAAAAAAATCTACTCGAACAATCTTTACTGAAGAAAGATTCTTTTTCAATTATTTCCTAATAGATTCTTTCAAATCAATCAACTAGTATCTTAACCTTTTATTGAGAATATTGTTTAGAAGAATAAGATAAATTATCTCGAAATAAAAATTGAAAAATTATCGTAGAGTTTTATCGAAACTAGGTTCGATTGATTTATGACAAAAAAATGATGAAAGATTGAAGCATGCTGTGCTACCAGGAAGATATAGTATATTGAACGTTTCACCGAGAAAAGTAAACATAATTTGATCGAAAGTTTGATCTGGTCATAGCGTGTTATGAATATTGAGATGTCGTTTGACGCTTGTTCGATTTTCCCCCGAGAATTTAATATCGACTTCAATCTGTATAAATCTACAGCTTCTATCGGACTAATCAAACTATCAATCGTCAGTAAATTGCTTCAAAATTATTGGATAAATGTTGTTTCGAACTGGAAGATAAAACTTTCGAAAAATCCATTAAGTTACTTTCAATTATTATAAACAATAGGACTGAGTTTATTGATAACCTAACGATATTGATGATTGGATTATTATTGTAAATTGTTCTTGTACCTGTTATTGAAAGCTGAAGCACAGAATTTAATCAAATCAATACTGTTTAATGCTTGATTTAGGACGAATAGTGTATATATCTGTGAGATTCACAGTGACAGCAGATTGAAATGTCCAATTAATCGAACGGAGTTCCTTGAATCCCTGGAAACTCGAATATCGAAGTTTAATTCGAGGTTCAATAAATTATTCCACTGCATTAGTGTGATACTCTGCTCGAGTGAATACTAAAATTCCTAAGGATTAATCTGTATCTACGTTTCCCAACGACTGAAATAATTCATTTTCATTCATCGTATTACCTTATTTTAACATATTTTTGCCTCAATTTTCCAATATTGTCATTTCACATTTTCAATTTATCGTTTAATTTCGGAATCTTTAAATACAAATCTCAATTTAATCGTTAATACAAAATTGCATAAGATCGTTGCAGTGAATTTGAAAGAGATTTATTTTAGTGAAAGTGTTGTTTTTTGTTTTTTACATTTGTCGAGGATTCGATTTGAGTCAAAACAAATCAGTGGATAAATCTGAGAAAATCGAAGTTTCCTGCCTTAAGAATATATCCACGCTGAAAAACGTTAACGTAAGCTCATAAATGGTGATAAGCAGGCTATATTGCCTCCTAAAGCAGCAATATATTGCCCTGGCTTTATTAGAAATCGATAAAACATTTTTCAGCTCTGATTTTATAGAGGAAATCGCCTGCTGCTCTTTATCAGATTTCTCGCGTTTAGCGGTAAATTTCGCCCTGTGAGTTGAAAGCAGCAGATTTCCAAGGCATTGTTTACCATGGATAAAATTGACGTTGGAAAATTCCCAATAAATTGATTTTACTTCCTCTAATCTTCTTAACCATCAAAATTTCCATCTATGTACTACTATTTGTAACCAAAGATATATAATAACGCTTTGACTCTTCTTCAAACTATATCGTTTGAATCGGATAATTATTTAAAAATATCATTACCGATTAATCGTAACCGACAGTTTTAAAATTTCCACAAAGATCTGCAATTGATTTCAAACTAACAATACTGTCATTGTTAATATAACATTGATACCAATTTCTCTAAAATTATTCTCTATATTGAAATTGTATTTAAATAATTTTAATTTTCCAATGGGAAATATTTTTCCAATTGTATTCTCCTTCTCTATCTTTTCTCTCAAATTAAATCCTTTATTTTACGTTACCCAATAATTCTACGAGACGCTTTCGAAACCAAGTGTATTTTAAATGCAATAACATTGCGAGTGACATTAAATGCCATGCAGATCAATATTCGCATTAGCCTCCAGCCTCGTTTCCAACCGTGCTTTCCGGCCATTCCCACTGGTCTGGCCAGGTATAAAATAAATCCACAAGTATAATGCCATTATTATCCCTTCGAAAATAGGTTTTACGCGAATAAATTGCTTGATTGCCTTCAAAACGGCTCGTACTTAAATCCTCTTCCTTTCGCTTTATTGCACACCTCGAAATTCTTATTATTCACTCCAAATTATCTCCGCGAATGAAAACCCTATTCTTTTTTTTATTTATGATCAACGCCATTACTGGATTATTGCAGATTTTTCTGAATATAAATTCGATTTCTTCTATAAAAGTTTATTGGAAAATTATTGCAACATATTGTAAGAAATTATAAGCAATTATAAAGGGAATTTCGATAACCATAGAAGAATTTTTGATCCAACACAATGCAACTATATTCGCAACTATATTTCCATCAGTTACAATAATTCTTTCAGCCGAAGGCTATAAAGCACGTATTCAATATAATGTAAAAAGGAATTGATGCGATCGTAATACGCGATTTGCAAGCGCACACGCAACTGTTTTCGATCGAAGATTGTTGGGATGCCTGTTTTGCCAGGCACCGAACAATATTTACATTTCATTCTTCGCGAGGTCGACGGCAAGAACGGTGCTTCCGCGCAAATATTTAACGAGTCAAGTAAGTTTGCTTGCATTTTTTAAGCAGCCTTACCTGGTAACCGTTTCAATCATTATAAGAGATTCAACCACCCCCATCCTGTTGAATATCTTTCAAGCTTTTCAATATTTCCACTGAACGCGATATTATAATAACGATATCAATGTTACATTGATTATATTCATGAGTAAACAATATACATATCATATATATGACATATATGACATATATATGACATATTGTCATATATATGACAAAATCGAACTCTATTCTAAATATCCCAAAATTGTAGATTAAAAATCACTGGTTTTAGCATTTATTTAATAGTTAATTTAAAAACAGTCGAATTTCGCAATATAGTATATTTCGCAAGAATTTTGCATGGATTACCCGGTATATTCTGAATGAACACCATCACGTAATGCACTCTGGTTCTACCTCTCTCTCTCTCTCTCTCTCTCTCTTGCTCTCATTCTCTCGCTTCTCCATGTTTATCTCTATCTTTTAATCTGGCTTCATTCGCTCTTTTCATCTTGATTACCTGTTTCACGTGCACTCGTGTGTAGCGTGCACTCTCAATTCGGACACGTGTTTCATTTAAATATTTCTGTTCGAGACTGACCTGCCGTCGTCGCCCATTTACCGAGAATCAATGTTTCGATTGGCGGAATCGTCCAAACCGAAACTGCTTGAAAGCGCGATCGGATTGAATGGCCAAGTTAACAGAATCCTCGTCGTACTCTTCCCATTACTGAGTATTCCGTTCGTAAAACTAAAAATCTATTAATGAATGCAACTTCAAAAAAAAATTCAACCGAAAACATAGTCTACATAGAAATTCACTTTTTTCTTTTATTTTAATGCGAACAATTCATACGAATGTTTTTCTAGTCTTTTTTTAAGCATTATCGTAATGTGATTCGTAAATTTTGTGCAATTTTGAATAAAAGATACGTGTATTAACGTACGAAAGCTAAATGGAAATTAAATTATTTGAATCATTCAATCCTGGAAAATGAAATTACAATGATCTTTTTGAATTCCACTTTGCTTTGTTACAATTTCCATGAAATTTTCGTTGAATGCTTTTGTAAGCTTAAATATCTTTTATGTCAAACATTACAAATAAATAAAAAGCCTGTTGAAATGCAAAATATTTTCCCATCTACAACGCGTCAAAGTAAATTTATTGGGAAATGCAGTTACTGAATTTCTTTTAAAACTCGCAACTATGTTCGGCTCTGCATTCGAAGTAGAAGTAGAAAATAAATAACTTTGTTTCGAAGCAATCAAGGTGTGAAATTGAAACACGTCATTCGCAATATTCTGCTGCTTTTTCCTCAAAATCAAAAATATACATTGGTGTTAACGCGTGAACAAAATCTTTTACGTTTCTATTCCTTTTGCAATTTTGTTATATCTCAACATTTACTTAATTAACGTTTTGCAATTAACTCTGTTGGAGGAAAAGCTGTAATTCGAAACAAAATTACTGAGAGTTTCATACTTTTTAACAAATTGCAAAAACTTCTGACGAGAAATCTGTGAACAACTTTTTAACTGAGTTTAAAACTGACTTGTTAAAGTTTCGTAAGTTATTTTCAACGCAAGTCCAACGGAATTAGGACAATAAAATGACTTTAGAATTGTGACGTAACAATTCTTTGATAAAAAAGATACAATGTACCTTCCTTTCGCCTTAGTTGATGGCAGTGATTTACATTTTTGAAAGTAATTCAAATAATTAATTGGATTCTAAAGCAATATTCAGCCAAATAGAAATTTCTACCGATTTATTACTAATTATAAACTAATTATACGCTTAATCGAAGCTATTCCGTGACACTACATGCCACTGTGACAGAAATGGCACATTTGCCTGCGAAAATTAATATACATTAGACGCGATAGTGCTCTAACATAATCGTTATTCAACGATTAATTAATAAGGTTGAATTGGAACGATGTCAATTACTCAAGCCATCAAATGGAATGTGACTAATCGATTAAATGCACAATATTCAATTAAATATTATACTATACTATATTGTATCGATTGGAACGCTAGTTACAAATTAAATACCAGGAGCTAAATAAAAAAAGTAAATGTTCTAAAAAATAATCAATTTTTAAAATTGACAGAAAAACCCAGTAGAATGTAAAATAATTATTGTTACACAACTATTGCAGTTGATAAACAGTTTAATATTTGTTTATCATTTTTATCTGGGAAATTCGAAAGCAATTTTATATAAGTGTTCTATATAATAGAACACTTTAGTAATCAACACTATAAACTGTAAACAAATTTTGAATTTCCCTCGGTAAATTTAGTTTCGAATACTATTCAAACTGTAGCAACAATTCAAAAGCATAATATATTAATCGTAAGTATACTAACTGTGTACCTAACCCCTCAAATGTGGCGTCAATTTATAATTTCGTTTGTAACAACACAGGCGAGTTGCGGAATGCTATTTTGATCGAGTTCCCTTCTCATAGAATTTTCAAATCGAAGAGAACACCACACTCCGGCCCGTATACACAATACATATAGTCTAATTAGCTACGTGCGTATAATCACTTTGCAACTGGTTCCCAATGGCCAGTGGCGCCCTCTGTACTAATCAAAAGAGAAAACCAGCTCGGTGGAACGTTGGAACACGTGTCAATAGCAGGTTCATTGGAACCGATAATAACGTTCGCGATTAATTATGAATGTAGATCCTGCTGAGTCGATTCTAATGATAATTTGCGATGTACACACACATATAGACGACTGAGGTAACAAAATTCAGAATATTAAATGTGCAATTTATTCTGTGTTGCATTTCGTATTTTGATATAATAATAAACAAATGATATGTGAACAGAAGATATATGAAATTTAATTTACCAATATTTTCTGTTTCATTTCGAATTTATTATTATTTCGCGAGTTTTTTCGCACAGTACGTATCTGTTTGCAATTTTGCATAAACAAAATTGGTTTTGCGAGCTTTCGAAGATTTGATGGTTTTGTAATTAAGCTTAATATCGTAGCATAATTAAATTCAAGTCCTGGGAATTACGTAGGAATGTGCCGTCACCATAGTCGGATGCTTTTACACGTGCAATTCCATCGAACGAAGGGACAAGGTTACAAGCATCTCGTCGTAACGGCACCTAGAACCTAATTTGCGCTGAGGTAATTGGGATTCTTCAAGCCAGAAATGCATTCCTATCACAACGTGTATCATGTATCTATCAGTGGTAATCAACACCATTACCTTGGTCAAAACACTTACATACAATAGTAAACAAAACTGTTTCTTTTGTTTATAAAATACGTGATGTAGCGTTAAAGTTTACAAAAAATCTTAATTTTCTATCCACAGACGGAGTATTTATCCGAAATTCCTAAAAATGTTCAAAATAATCCTCTAACGAATAATAATAAAAGTCGAAGGCCCAATTTTGAAATTTAACTTAGTAATTATTTATTTAATATTTATCGTTTTTTAGTAGATAATACTGTAATAAAATAAATAAAAGTTAGCTTTATCAGTGACAAAAGCCCGGTCTAGAAAGCGGCCCCAGCATCAGCAGCATAAAAATGTAGTAAGGGATAGAAGAAGAGTCAGAGGTATTTGAAGCGATAGCGAAAAACGTAGGAGGGATCAAATCCCACGGTAAGCAGAGCTTAAGTCAAACGAAGAGCGGAAACCGTGGAAAGAAGGATCGAAGAAGTACGGTGTCTTTACGTCGATATAAAGTCAATGGTAGAGAAAAAGATGATAGAACTCGTATGTTAGGAGAGAGGAAGAGAAGAAAAATGTTTGAACGAGCGTATCCGGTCGTTGCCACGTCTATATGTATACTGCTCCTTCACTTGTTTTGTCTTTCTCCCACCTAACACACTCCCAGTGGAGGCGGAAGGGAGGGGGGCACTTCTCTCGCACGTAGAATCCATTCGCACACTTTGGACGCAGCCGGGAAAGCTGCAACACTCGCGAAATCTTTCCTTAGTTGCTTCTTTCTACCTACCTTCGGTCACGGGGTTAATTGACGCTGCTGAGGGTCGTTGGAATCCAGCTGTGGATTTTTCCCAACGATTAGATTCTTTACTTATAATTTGTAGAAAAACACTATCCGCGGAAAATAACGCGCTACGCATTCCATAATAATTTCCCCTTTTTTTTCAATACTTACAAAAATTGGAAATTGAATCTTAAAAATCTTAAATCACATTCAGGATAAAAATAAAGTTTAAATACAAGTTAATCAATTTTTTTTTTTTTACTTTGTAATTTAGGGAATGGTATCTGTATTCTTTTGTAAGTTCCTAGGTATATAATTTCTATATATGTTTTTTTACATATTGCAAATGAATTAAACCTGGTTATGGGACGAGTACGAAACAAACTCTCAGCGTCAATTCACTCGAGAAACGTTATATCCTGTCGCTCGAGGTAAAAACCTGTCGCTTTTTCGCATTTCATTTCAGCCTCGCACACGATTATTGCGTAGGAAGGCGAACTTGCGCGTTTCGATTGTGAATCGTGGCACAAAATTTCTGTTTGCATTTACGTACAACGTAGTTACCACCAAATACATACTCTGCTACTGCTGGAGCCAGAATATACGTTGCATAGATGTACAGGGTGAGGCAATAATTATGTCGAGCGAGAATATTTTCGTGAATTTTAAAAATAACTGTTTAGAGCAAAGTTGAATGATTCAGAGAGGTTTTGAGTTATTAATTGTTTAAAAGAATAAATGATAAAATATTAATTTTTTAAACATTTCCTTGCTGTGTCTGACAATTTTGTTCAAATAATTTAATTTTGGTTCGAGACAGTTCTCTGTAAAGCTTATGATTTTGTTAGTATTTAAATGCAAAAATTTGCAACTTTTGTGGTAATTCGTTGAACTTGCCTCGACGTTAGTTTTCAAAATATCGGCAAAAATGTAAATGGATCCATTTAAGAAACATTAAGTTAACATTAATAACTAATAACCACCCCATCTTGAAAATTGATGAAAATATTTCCGTTTGACGTAATTATTGCCTCACCCTGTATATATATATCGATTTCTATGGATCAACAATTTGTGTTTGTAGCCTGCCGCCATTGAAGTTCGGATTTACTCTTCGACTCTTTTCATTTCCCCCCGAAAGTGGTAGCGAAAATTCAAGCAAAATCCATTCTGCTTTCCATCCGCGAACGGGAATATTTTTATTAAATTGCGCCTCGATAATTGAGTCACAAATCGAGTCCCTCTCACCATCACAAAAGGAAAAAAAACTCCGTAATCGAAATGTTCTCGCTGTGGAAATTTAATGAGGTTGAGATTTCATTTGGCCGAATAGAATGAACGAGGAATCCGATTGCGTTTGAGTTGCTTTTAAGCTTTGAATTATTCCTGTATTATTTGTCGCTTTATTCGATTCACTCTGTTGGAGAGAAGTTATAAGGCTCCTATTCACTATATTTCAATGAAATACGTGAGATATTTAAATTACAATTCATGCATATTGCAATTACCTTCAGTTTCCAAATACAACTTTAATTATTTATCTCGAATTTAATCCACAGTGAATTTTCCAATTCCTCATAAAGTTACATACTGTTTTTTTTTTTTCTTTTCAAAAATCTATCTATTTAATAAATGAATATCTTGGAAACTTAATATACCAATTGAAATAATTATAAATCATTAGATTTACGAACCTAATGTTAAATTACAAAATAAAAATTCTTAATTTTAATAATTACCATATCCTTGATTCCTTCGAATTCAAAAATCACAGATACAATATTTTTACGAGCTGTCATGTTTCCTTCCTCCCCTAATAATGGTAACAGCTATAATTTGCATAATTCAAACACAAAGCTAACGTCAGGGTGATAAATTAGTAACGGGAGTATCAAACGCAGATATAGCGTCATCGATTAATTATTAATCCAGATCCCATTCGGCCAATTATAATGGTAATGTAGGAATAATAGTTGCCAGAATCCCGAGAATATTACGTCGCCCGTCGCCCAGCTCGAAATGACGATCTAATTTCGCCCCAGTCGTCTTTTATCACGACTCTGTAGCCACGAGATGTCCTTCGCCAAAGCAAAATTACTTGCCAGGTCTAATGTTCTTGCTGGGTTTAATTTCCGCCCGCCTCCCGTAACACTACCCTGCCGTGCAATTTCACTATCCTCTCATCCCTTCTCTTACTAACCCCCCCCCCCCCCCCCTCCCCCACTCCACTGGGGTTCTATCTGATCCGTGGCTCACCATTTGAATACCTTAGTTAGTTCAACGGAAAGGTTCGACTATTGTCCCCCCATCTGTTATCTGCTCTGAGAATTGAATTTCTAAAATATTACAATCCTGTTCTATTTTTTATCGATATAAATGTATCGAAAGAATTTCCATACCTGGAATAATTTTTCTTGCATTCCGATTAACTAGATTGAAGTTAAGATAAATAGAATATAATTTGCAGCTAAATAAAAATATTTACGAGAACAAATTTACGTGATTGATTTGGAATTCTATAATTATTGGATAATATTAATTAGAGAGGGGAAAGAACGATTTACAATAGTCAGTTGTAATTTCTTAGAATCAAATAATTTTTCGTTCTTAAAGTATTTATAATACCTTGAAAGGAAGAAAATAATTGAACAGAGATCCAGTAAACTCGTAATGGAAATATCGTTAAGTTATAATAGTGTTTGACTCGTAAACAAAATGTCGAGAGTGCTTCAGCATGCTTCGTCGCGATAGTTTCTTTTATTCTTTTGCTTTCGTGGACCTTTCCGCAGTATTGTTCCACTTTGCATCATTCTACCCCTTTGACCATGCTCCTGCAGTTCCTCTTTTTGCTTCAATACCATTCTCCTCTTTTCCTTCATTGTTTCTTCTATTCGTTCGCCAGAAGGTCTTTTCACCCCCACTCTTCCCGTCGTTCTCCTTCCATTCTCACTTTAGTACCATGAATTGCCGTCAGTTGTCGCTGTTTATTCCGCTAATCTGCTCTCTTCCAACTTTGTCACTTTGATTGCTACTTACTTGCAACCCCTTTTCTTCCCTTTTTCTCTTCTTCCAATACTAATGGAGTTCTTTATTTTAAGTGAATTGTTTTTAATAAATAGGACTAATAAATTATACATTTTTTCATGACCTACTCATTGTTTATAATACCTTTTGTTAGTATAATACCTCTAGATATTTGATATAAATATTTTACAGTGGTGTTGTTTTTTATTTTGTATCTGCTAATTTGAATCAGACAGTGGAATCAACTTTTATGTATATGGAAAATGGTGATATTAATTACAATACAATTGATAAAAATCAAGTGGTTTTTGAGAAAAATCTTTGAAAATGGCATTTTGGATATCCTCTAAATTTTCAAAAAAGAATTTTTTTCTTTTTGACACTTAGTTAATTTACATTTGTATAATTCTTGTTTATATTCGGTAACAATTGCTAATCTATGATCTTGAGGGATCTCGATCGATTTCTATCTGAAACATGATTCTTCGCGAACTAGACAATTCACGTGGCGCAACTGTTTCACTAAACCCATGCGCGCTGGTGGTTGTTTAGTTGCGGTTCGTAGGTTGTGAAACGGACATTCGCATCGTTCGCTTGGTGAACCGCGCGCATGTGTGGCTAATCCGGAACCTGACTAACTTACACGATGTTGGTCTGTATACCAGACTAGTATGCGTGTGTGTATGTGTGTATGTAAAGCTCAAATGCTTGTGGATGGACAAATCTGTAATCAATTGTAATCTTGTGGCGATTTACAATCCTAGAGTAAACTCTATGATTTTCATAAAGAAATAAATATAAACGTAACTGAATTAATTAACATTTTTGAAGAATTTGCATAATTCAATAAGAAAAGTGAAATAAATAAATCTAATGATGATTTGTATAATTATGCTATTCCTGATAACAATATTTTGAAATATATAAGAATTTTTGTTTAATCATCATTTGATACAATAATTCAGTTATTTATTAATAATACGTATTTATTCGTCTAATTTTTAAGCAAATTAAGTTTTAAAAGAGTTTAAAATGAAACGTTGTGGAGAAGTTGCTTTTTCTCATTCCAAACCATAAACCAGATATAAATCGGATGTACCAGTTTTACAACCAGAAGTTAAATACCATTTTCTCTGAGGAATTACGTTTAGTCTTTGCACCAACCACTTTGTCGCTAGTTGAATCATGGACAAAATACACGGCGCGCTTAATCCGTAAAGGCTACTTATTTCATCTAATGAAAAAGCTTAAATTAATACTCTCCAAGCGTTGAACGATAAAAACACGAGACTTAAAAGTTCGTCTCGCTTATGACCGACAAAGTTTTTCTTCCAGCTTGAATCTGATAGTACACACGTACTTCACGAGAGAAACTGGACCCACGTTCCCTTTAACTTTAACCAGTTAAGGTACTTGCCCCTCAGTTTATCCTCTCACTTAACCGCAATCTACAATAATAAAAACAAATCTTCTTCAAATTACAACTTTAACATTCCAAATACTTTTCGACACAAAAATTGTTGTTTTCGACACAATATTGCTTAAAAAAACTAATGGATTTAGAATTTCCCAGTTGATTGAAATTATTCAATACAATTTTATCAACCAAACAATATTCTCTTGCAGCAAAAAATGTCCCTGATACAATTTAAGAGATTGAACTAAAAAAAAAAGTTATTCTATCAAACGTCTACAGATATGTTGTATTGCACCCTCTACGACGCAAAAACATTTACGATCATACAGGTTCAATTTAATTACATCTATGTACGCAAAACGTCAGGATGCAGTGAAACATAGCGAAACGCAAAGCTTGCTTGTTAGCCATAAACCGAGGGAATTTGATTCTGCCTGTAGAACGCAGTTTCCAAGTTTCGAGAGCGAGAGAGTTGGGTTAGCAGTAGTGGGGAACGAGGAGGAGTGGGGGAGGGAGGGTCAATTGCGGTTTCCCTCGATAGATTCGTCGCATGGAACTGAGTAGTACAGTTGCAACGTGGCCCGATCGAATCCATTTCGATCCTAATTGCACATTATGAGGCCTTGTGCATTTGTCACTCGCTCGATGGGAATTATTTGATCACTTGGATAATCTTGCACGGTTAATTGAATAGGAAAATAAATGTTGATATCTTAAACTAACCGATGAGATGTGGTGTAATTGAATAATGAGAGGGATAGTAATGGTAATAATAATAATTTATTTTTGTAAACTAATAGTAAGTATCTTTTGATAGGAGAGATAAAGAAGAATCGAAAAGTGAAATATGATCGGCTTATAGTTGAAAATAATATTGGTGGATTTAAGGGAATTAATTATTTTTATAGAGAAATATGAGATGAAGGATAATTTGTTTATCTTTATTTAAGTCGTCAATTCAGTTTTCAGCCGTTTTTCATTTTATGTTGAATTATTATAATGAACTTATACGACTGGTTGGCAAATTTGGTTGAAACTATGCCTTCGGCGATTTGCTTGAAATTCTCAAGCGTAAGCGTGTCCGTTGAATCCAACTGCGAATATGGATATTAAAGGATTATAACGGTATCAGAGAAAATTGAATATTAAGACAGTTGATAATTATAATTGCGAAATTACTGATATGCAATTAATAATAGTAGTAATTTATATTGGTATATTCATTACATTTTTTACTAATAACTTACATGTCATGATATATACATATATGTATATGTATATTATAAATTATTAGTGGTGTGCCATTTCCCAGGTTGGTGAAAAAATGAGATCTGCCATGTTATAAAACATTTTTATTAGACGAAGGTAATAGTCGCGTAAATCAAAACTAGCGATTGAAGGAAATTCATGGGGACTCTGCATCACTGTCGAAGACACAATTTATTTCTGGATAAATCAATTGAAATTTCAATCGAACCGCTGTCGATTCAAAACCTTCGTTTAAATCAGATTTCTTGAAACTCATGATTCTTGATACTTTTGATATTCTAATTGAAGATGAAAATCTTTAATTCCATATCAGGGAACGTAAATTATAGAAAATGATTAATTATTCTAATATTACTCGATTAATAATAAATTTCATTATTATAAGAATAACATGTATAAGAAGTAAATAGTTTATTAGAGTTCGGTTTCCGTTATAGTAAGAAGTACTTTCCTTCGGAGTCTAAACTTGGCTCTAATCGAATCGAATTAAACTCACAGACTGCTTTATTCAGCCCTTTAACCGTGAACATTCTGTTCTCCGCTTCGGGTTACCGAGCAGTTTCGTGGGGAGTTGAGCCAATTAAATTGTATACATTTTCATAAATTTCATTGAATATAATATATTTTCTCCTAGACTATGGATCTTCCCATATAAATGTACCACAGAAATAAACTAAATATTGCAGATTCATAATATAATATTTATTCAGAACATACAAAATATGAAATCTGTTAATTATAAACACAAATAGTATTATACAATAATATAGATATTTGATCAAAATAATAAAGATGAATGGTAATAATTTAAAAATGATAATCAATTAAGGTACAGTAATAATATATAAAATAGATAAATTCACAATAGTAAATAATTTGAAGTCGTAGAATTTTTGTTAATCGAAAAAGTTTCTTTATTTTATTAAGACATATTAATTAACATTTCTACCAGAGGTAGAAATTCACTGAACAATAAGAATAAGTTTTTTTCTTTTTAACAGTGTTGAGACGGGATTTCGACCGACAGGAAAATCATGGCGGACATTCTAGTGAAATCCCCCGCTAATACTCGCCAGTTCGAAATTCCCAAAGTAGTTCAGAGTTTCCCTGCCGCGATAACTTGCCAGTTAAGCTGCGCAATTACAAATTCGCAGGAACAACGAAACTCCCTATCGAGAAACATCAGCTATTTTATGTGTTTCTCCAACAAATTCGTTGGTGTGCTTTAGAAATCGAGAGGATATTTCTTATATTAAAACACTAACTATCGTAAATTATACTTTAAATAACTGATATTCAAATTTTAATTATGAAACACTAATTAACATGTGTTCGTTTAATCAAATAATAATTCGTCAATATCAATTTTCAATTTATATATTACTTCTGTTTTACGATTTCTTCGTAATTGCTTGAAATTTCAATGTTAAACAAAATTCGACTTTTTTATCATCGAAATTTTTATGAAATAACAAATATCGTTAGCACACAATTTTCACTCGAATTTCAATAAGAACATTTTCTTTCTTCTTACCTTCTTCTATTCTTACTTATTTGTGGAATATATCGACCAATCCAATTTTCTTCCCCCACTTCGTTCGCTTGTTCCCACTCCAAATAACACTTCCCGTGGGAGGCAAATCATTCATACTGAAATATTCTCGTCGAAAGCCCAAGCTTCTTCACAAAAATCGTTTCGCGTTCTCTACAATGCGTTTCAAGAACGACGAGAGACATTTATAATACGAATGTTAATTTGCAAGAAAACAATCACACACTTAATTATAATTATATTATATTTTTGACTGTAGTCGTCGAACGTACGTGAACAAAAGACAACTGTTCTATTAAAAAAGAAAAAACTTATCCAGTTGAAGCTGAAGAATATTATATTTGTTTAAAGAGGTAAAACATACAATAAAATCATTACACTAAATTGAAAATATTTTTATCCGAAGTTTCATTACAATTAAATAACCCAGGTTTGTAACGATATTTATGGCTTTTCTAATGACAGGTTAGCCACTCCAGACTCAATAGTGGTGTTTGTTAATGCAGCTAGACGACTGCGAAGTTGTTCATTCTCGTTTTGCAAGTATGTAATTTGGGTTCGTAAGCGGTCTAGCTCTAGTGACAAGCTCGTATCGTTTGAGCCAGACGCAGTTGGCTCCTCATCCTACATACAAAGCAAACTATCAATTTCAGCATTCACCTACCATGGACTCGTAAGAGTGGATAGTAACAATTAAAAATCACTTAATATTTTCAACCTAAATATTTCCATTACATTTATTCTAAAAGATCAATCACCATCCAATGTCATTATGTAGTGTATTGTAATTTGATTAGTTAAATGTAACTTTAAAGTTTATATAGCTTTCCATTACAGGATTGCTGTTCAACCATTTTCGAAAATAAAAACTATACTCACCACGGGTGTATCCTCAGTGATATTTCTTTCTTGATCAGGGATTACATAATCTCGCAAGAATTGCAAATGTTCAAAATAAAATGTCTTTGGTCTCTTACCACGTAGCTCTTGGAAGAAATCGCTTTTCAAATCGAGCTTAAATTTTTTGATGTAATTTCTCACCGATAGATCGTTAGCGTCTGGGTCCTTACGCTTTAAGTATGGTATTAAATCTCTATAAGCCGCTTTTTCGGCTTCACTACTTTGGTTCCAGAGAACTGGATGATCTTGACATTTCTTAATAAAAATAATCCAATACTCCATGTCACTTTCCATTTGTTTTGTGGACACGGCCTTACCAGCTGGCATATTTTCTAATGCTTTTCCTCTCACTGCTAGAACGAAACTACGCTGACTATGCGCTTCTCGATTGGTCTAAGTATCACGCTAATCGTTTATAGATAGTAGTTATCAGTTTTCCGACTTCCTGGCGAATGCAGAAAGTCGCAGAAACAATCTATAATGCAGAAACAATCTATAACCAAGCATATAACGCAAGTTCTGCACTATTTTGCGATGATTCGAACTCTCTTGAAATCATAAAATAGAGAATTACGTGTACTGCACGATGCAAGCGAAAGCAGCAAAAATATCAAGTTGAGATCGATATTGGTTTACTGAGAAATTCAATTCTTTTATCGTATGGGGAATATACGCGTTTGCAGATAAAGAGAAGCCGATTTTTCATAAATAGTATATCTGAGATAAACATCGAAAGGATTATGAGATATGAAATTGACAAGGCCAATATCTGTTGCACCTTCGTATCGAGTAAAGAGTAAAATAATTCGAATTATTGAATTAGTCGTTATTGGTTAGTATTGGGTTTCGCCACCAGAGGGCAGTGCGAGTGATCGACGTGGCGTGTAGTTTATGCCACAGAGGGCGCGATCGGCGGAAAACGATTGCATCGAGAAAGCGAGTTTTTGGATGATGCAATAATAACAGTAATAAGTAGCGAATAATACTTTTATTCTGTATATCACACTCGTTGGAATGGGACTTACCTTCTTTTCTATAGCGATATTTTACAAGCCCTAAAAATGGCAAAACGATTAAAAGCATGTAAACTGTTGCAAAAATTCAACAATATTCCAATGTAATAGTATTTAATGAATAAATATGAAAATATTCTATTATTGGGTATTTTTTAAAGACCACTAATTTTTATTGTGTTTGATAGAAATAAATATGTTATATCAGTATTTCTAATATTAAGTACATTTAATAATAAACCTAAGTCTCTATTCGCAACGGAGCCACCTTGAGATACTTCATACAGTATACCCACAAGAGAAACTAGCCCCACAGCTACCAGATAATATTTCAGATTAGTTCTAACCGCGGTGCTATATCCACCAGATTAACTAACGATAAAGCGAGCTCTGCTTCTGACGTCGCAGCTGCGTGCAAATCTTTGGAAAGGAACCAGCTGACCCAATTGCGGGCGAAATACTATTCCAAAGATCAATTATTCCCTGGACCGTTTCGTCGACTAATGACCCAATTAAATAATAATTCATACATTATGTATAATCGTAATATTATTCCAAAGTAAAGGAATTTCTATGTTTCATGTAACACGGTACAAACTTCTACCACTTACTCGCTCTTACTCTGAATTCTTCAAAAGTCCTTCTACAACGTCCACCCTTCACGAAAGTGTCAAACGTTCTTTGCTTAAAAAAGTGAAAGAAGTAAAAAGGGTTAGAAATATTCGAGAAAATATATTCGTCGTATCGACGGTAAAATCCAACAGCTTTGTTTCAATTGAATGCAGCAAGCAAAAGGGATGAAGAAGAAAGAAAGAAAAAAAGAAAGAAAAAATAAAAAATAGAAAAAAGATATTACTGGTTCTAGGAAGTTCAGCCGCCAACTAACGACGCGACGCGAATCTCTCACGGTGTAATTAAAGTTCCTTTCGCTGTGGCTGAATGTCCTTTTATATGTAAAGCGAGTCAATTAGAATATCAAACGTGACTTGAAAGAAGTGCACGCGCCGCTTGTAGTAAAACAGCTGAACGTCGACCTCCCCTAATCGCATCTTTTTCTCTCTTTCTCTCTTTCTCTCTCTTTCTTGCTCTCTAAAGCACGTTCTCCACCTTTACAGAGACTTGTAAAGTAATATCCATTAGGAACTGTTGCTCTCGCAGATTTTTCGTACCCCCTGAATTGTAGCTTTATACGGATACGTACAAAATTGCAATAAAATTCAACTGGCATTAAATCATATTTTTCTACTTAAATTGAATTTCGAATAAACAAAAGCTAGATTGTATCAAAGTAAAGGATAAAATCAAACGTTCCCTCCATTAACCACAAAACAGGATCAATTAACCTTGCAAATAATTCGTTTATAAATAATCGTATTAATGCAAATAGTCGATTCAGTAATAATCTTTAATTCAGTTTAAAAATTCATGAAGTTTAATTATGCTTGTCATGTTTCACTAACACAGTGACTTAACTTAATACAAGAAAAAATTGAGTTTCGAATAACATGAAAAATAGTAGGAAATAAACTCTATTAAATAATTTAATTTGTGTTTAACGTAGAAGGTTAATTAAAATACTAGTTTTATATTACGCTTCGTATTAAATAATGAATACTAAAAGCGTGTTGTTATATCGTTATGCGAAAATTCGCTTTATCAGAAACATGAAAATTGGCTAATGCTTTTGTATCCCTATTTAATGCGGATAACACTGGCTTCGCTCTATCGCACTGCCGAAAGAATTTGATGGGAAATTTCTATCATAATTACTCGGGCGAATAAACAAGATTACGGTGGAAAAAAATTCGATGGATAGAAATAGGTGATTATCGTCCGATGGAATATACCACATACATATTGTTTATCTTAACTAAAAACGGTATAATAACCATTAAATTTCGTGTAACTATGTAAACCTAACATTCAATTTTTTTGCAACATTTTTAAAATAATTATTATTAAAATATTATAACGTTATTAACAGTAGATTTGTACTAATAAGATAACATAATTAATAATTCGTTTTTAAATAAATTATTTTTTCTTTTAGATCAATTCAATATTTCCTAATTTCTAATATAACTATAGTAACGTTGTTTTTGTGAATAATTATTTCGCAAAGCTTGAGTCAACTATAACTATTAATAATTGGTCGTGTTTAAGACGTCTCGTGACAGTTTATCGATAGTTTTCCATTAAAATTTGGAAATATATCTACTCTCAAAATAGCGTAGTATACTGTCAATAGCCAAACAATTTGAAGCTTCGCCAATGGAGAGACTTACCTCTTCGAACAAGACAACTATTCATTAGCCATAAACTATCGTATTTGCTCCAATAACTAGAAACTACATTTCAGTGCATCGTGTAAGTCTATTAGCACTAAGGGAAAGCCATTAGCAATCTTAGTTGTTTGACAAGACTTCTAAGCCTCTTACAGTTTGTGAAACATACAAAAACATATCAATCTTTTTTTCCCACTTTTTCATATAAAATAATAAATAATTATTATAATTAATTTCATTGTGAGAAAGAAAAAGAAAAAATGCAAATGTAAATTAATTAATTATAATTATGTTATAATTGTTTATTATTTATTACTTGTTGTTTATTATTGTTTAATAAATTTCTGGTGCGTTATATCGATCGATGTAGCTCGCCGAGTTGCAATATGTACATACTCATAGCTCGCGGTTATTACACGCAAATGAGTTACTCCAAATAATGAGAAAATGCCTTCCTTGCTCTGGTATTGTAAGAGAATGCAGGTAACAGAGATGTACGCGGTGTTTCCTTTGAACCGCGAAATCACGGTACTCCGTATGTACTGGTTGTAATTAACTAAATGGGAGCTGATGGCTGTTTAAATTTGAATACCCGATTTCTGATTACATAACAGTACATAGTGCCATTTGGTAGCTTGACCATCGTACAACAAAATTAACCTAGAGTTATGCGTAAATACCTTTACAGATACTGGATTGTGTTTCGAGTTAATCATATGTTGATACAGAGATAACTACTAATGAGCTGATAATGAATATTATACTTTAACAATATTATAATCCCGAATATTTTTTTAATTATAAATAACGTAAGAAATTATATTAAATTCATTTAGAATTGACTTCTTGATTTAATCTTCTTTTTCTTATTCTTAATATTTAATTTTTAATTATAAGAGTATAAGGTCAACTGAATTAATTCCTAAATATTTCATTATTTAATTATGCTTTAATGAAATACTTTATTATTAGCCAAATTGTGTTTATAATTTCCTTTTGCTAAAAAGTTCGACCTGTTTAAAAATTGAAGGAAAGCGTTAAAGTTCTGTGTCAGGGATTATAATGACTCTATTCGAAGTAACATGATTGTAGAATCACCGATGCAAATCAAGGTTGATGGAGAAGTAATGTATGCTTATTAAATTCTGTTTATTTCGTCTGCTCGTTTGGCCATAATAAAAGACCAAGGGAATAACTCGACGTTTTTTGGCATGTGCAATTCAAACTCGAGTATTCACAGAGACGATAAGACAAGCTTTAAAAGAAGATGGCGCTGTGTAGCAGTCCGGAGCGAAGGTGGACGAAGTTGCAGTAAAATAAATTATGCAAAATACTTTCCTCCGTTGGAATATGAAATCGTAGCGTATAAGGTTCAGTCACACGAAGCGGAAAGATTCACTTCTACACTTGGAATAACATATATCCCTTCACATTGCACAGCTTTCGAGAAAACCAAACCTCGATTCGAGTCCGTTTCATGTAACATAACCTCTTTCATAACCTCTACCCTCAAAAGATATTTAATCCCGAGCACGGAAAATTGACACAGATTTACATTTAAGTCAAATCCTTATGATTTTTATACATGCGTCGAGCGCAGAGATGTGTAGATTAACTGTTTACGCTTAATTAACCCCACGACTTTAGTGAATCTGGAAAAAAGCTTCGCTTTGGAATTCCCATCTTTCAAACGAAAATCGACGAATGTGTTAAATAACACGCTTCTAGATTTTTCGAGTTTGAGTCAAATTGGGAAAATAGATATTTGTATCTTTCGAATTCGATCAAAATTAATAGAATTTTCTCAATGCTTGTTTAAAAATATCTTTCAGTTTTGAAGACACAATGCAATAGCTATAATTATATTCCATATATATAATAAATTCACTATAAATCGATTGCTTAAAAATATCAAAATATTACTATAACTTGTATGTATATCACTATAATACTATATTACTATAAATTTACAAATCGAATTAGAAATCGAATGAAAGTAGATTGGGCGAAGGTCAAATGATGAAATTCGATAAGAATGAGATAAAATCGTTGAATGTGAAAGACTTTCCATGGAAATTGCTTCGTGTAGCAGGGACTGATGGAGGAAACAACCAGTCACGATGGAATATAAACGGATTACATGTCTCGAATGCATCTCTTTCACCCCCCACCCTTCCATCGCTTTTCTCCCCGTCGTGTCATACCCACCCTACGCCTTATTCACGATACAATCGAAGCATTTCTTCTTTCTTAAATATCGTTGTTCAATCGTACAACAACTTTTCCCCGGATTTATTCATTTTAGGGATTCGATATCTTTGAATATTATTATAGGCTGATTTCTTAACTAATATAATTAAAATACAAGTAACAAATATAATTAGGAAATGAAATTAACAAGTTTTTTGAAAGAATGTTAGTATGTCAACTTGTTTTGTGTTATTGAAATAAGTTGATTGTAAAAAATATTTAAATTACTCAGGATTAATTTGATTCCTGATGAATATTTATTTCGATATTTTTTTCGCTAATAATTTTGTTTACCCAATCTTTAAACCGATAGGTACTACATTATTTAATCTGTATTAAAATCTCTCCCTGCTTTGTATAGTCTGCTTTAGGTTGGATTTTTTTAACTTTCTTTGAAGGTCTCATATTGGAGCAGCTCCGCATAAAAGTTGCGTAACGATTTTCGCCGGAAATTTCTATGTAAAAGCCTCGTTCATTTACATTTCAGGCTAAATTCATTTTTCATGAATAATTTTCTTGTTTTTTGCATAACGTCCTTGTTCCCCATTCGTTTTTATTTACTCAACGAGAAAAACATTCTTGATTCAAGAAACTCTGTTCTTTAAGGGGATTATTCTCGTAACGTGATACTCTTACAATAACCTAACTTTTTTTACCATAATCCTAATTAACATAATATATAAATAATACACAGGAATCTCACAATCAGACTTCTTCAAATCTATTACTCTTCTATTTCAAATTCTTTTCATCCAGAACTAAATATAATCACATGAAAAATTTAAAAATCTTTTTCTTTCAATAATAATTTATAATTCCAACACCTTTATGAAAGAAAATTTGGATTATTTTCCATAAAGAAAACATCAGAGATAAATTTATATGATTAAAGTTTAACATCATCACCGTCTTTGTACACGAGGCATCTCTCAAGTATTTCTTTTGAAACATTTCAATGTTGACGATAAATTAAGACTGCCAAAAAGAATCCCACGGACTTCGTCTACTCCATCAAAGTTTCTCGATGGGGCCGAGTGATCTCGTCCCCCAATTTCGGCTGGAATTCTCCAAGAACACTCGTTGCACCCTTCAAGTAATTGGGTCGAGCATCGATACGCGGATATAAGTTATTTTTACGAGGCGAATTTTTCTCCTACTTTCTCTCCCCCACCTCCCCCACCTCCCTCCCCCCGTTCACCACGACGAAATAGGCCGCGATAAAAGGGAAAGATTTCGTCTCATTTCAACCATCAGCTTCGCGACTTTGCTGTCCCTCTTTATTTTTCACTCCTCCACTCCTTTTTTTTCTTTTTTTTTTCCTCCAGTTTTCCTGCTGCCACAGTGTGAGCTTTCAGCTCGGATCAATACCAAGTCCGCGAGAGCACTACCCCAATACAGCCTAAATCAGATTAGCGAAATGTTGGTCAATCCTTGTAAATAGTTTTTTGGCAAATTTCAATCGAAACTCTTGCCAGACACTCATTGATCACTCAGGTTCTCCTCGTGTATTATAATATATATAAAAGTCTTAATCAATGTTGAATATTTTGCATAATTATAATTCAAATACTCCTTTATTTGTGTCAGATAAGATTCCCTGATATTTTGTGGTACAACATTAGTTAGGTAAGTTAAGTTTGCATGAAGAGAAAACATTATAAATTTTACCATTATTCTTTTTCAAAAATCTGCTGCTATACATTGATCAATCGTTTATAATAGTAGTCAGAAAATAGAACTTAACGGAAGGAGATAAAAGAAACTTAACATGTTTTGCTTACGATATTAATATTACAATTTAGAAGAAGATAAGAGTTTGTAAATTTATGAAATTGAAATTTCGCAGGAAAATAATGTTTTTAAATTATTCTACGCGTTAAATAAATATTAATTCGCGATAGAATTCTAAATTTAAGCAAAATACGTAAGAATGAAGATGCAATTTGAAATAATAAATCATAAAAAGGATTTAAAACCAGGATTATCTTGTAGCAATTTATTTAAGATAGAATTCTTCGTTTCTCTCGTATCCAACCAGGTAGATAATATTGCCAGATTCAGCGGAAATTCTCCGTCGATCTGATTACAAATTTCAAGGCAGTATCGAATTCCGTTCGATCCCAGTGTCATATCTGCATGACTGCAGTAAGCTTTGACTGTTACACTCCTATGTCACTCTATGCATCCTTCCTCGTCCCCCACTCTCCGCTCAACCGTCCTGCAGCCCCCCTCCCCCCTCCCTCTCCCTTCTCCCTCTCCTCTTCAGATTCTCGCATTAGATTCGCGATATAAGCACCCGAGTCATGTACTTGGTACAATAGCTACCAAAAGTTCCTCGAAGGCAGGATTTCACTCATTCGAAGATTCGCATTTAATTTTTTTTTTAATCGTCAACTTGTACGTAGAAAATTTTTACAAATGATGCTATGAAGTAGGAAATTGATTTCCTCTGGAAAATAAATTGAAAAGGCTTAAATAATATTTTTGAAAGTACTATTTTGATTTCCCGATAAAATATATATATATATATATTTCTGAAATATAAAAGATTATTTGAAGCTTTCAAAATTCTATATTTTAAATTTTAAATTTACATATGTATAGTTATATTATTTTATTTCTCTAATTCTTTACACGTATAGTGTAATTTAGCCAATGCGATATGAATTCTTTCCGATTACAGATGTGTAAAAGTGAAAATACGAAACAGTGACGTTATGAAGTATATATATAAAAAAAAAAATAGGATTTCTAATATGCGCGATTGTTGTATAATATTTAAATAGTATTTCGCTTTGTTTTATTCGTGGTGTATAGAATTGTTGTATAAAATAAACAGTGGCTTAGAGAATCGGATGAAAATTGAGGTCGACAAATACTTATGGAATACATTATACATACGCGCCCGTAGATATGGTTCAACACATCCCCCTTGCGACCGCAATTTTAACATCCACGCAGATACAACACACACCCTCTGTTAACTCAGTTTCTCTATCCTACTATATACCGAACCCCATTCTCTCGAAGTTTGAATTTCATGAGATTATTCCAAGGAATTCATCCCGACTAATTATCCGTGATTGTGTGCTCAGTGCTACGTGATAATGTTTCCTCGAAATACTCGAGATTTCTATCATTTTGAATTGCGGAGACAGTTCAATTGTGCTGTCGAGAAAATTCAATTTACCTGAGAATCGAGTCGACTTTCAAATTGTATGTTAAGTGACGTCTAATTTCAAATTATACTTTTACCAATCTTTATTAGATTAATCTGTAAGAAAAAAATCTTTGGAATACAGTTATATCTATTATCGTATTAATTTGTTTTTATGTAACAAGCGATCTGCTTAGGATAATCATCATTAATTTCTGAAGTGGCATCCTAATCCTGTCAGAGTGATTTGGGGAGTACAGTAGGCAGCCAGTCTCTATTGGAAGCTTCGATCATTGCGAGCCAGCTGTGTTTGGTGCAAGGCTGGCCGCATAATCGGTTCCACGTGTGGAAGTGCTTGCATCGTGTATCCTGTCTCACACGGTCACAATTACTCACTCACTCATTGTCAGTACTCTCCCTCTATCTCTTTGTTTTTCCCATTTACGAGTTTCCAAACAATTCAATTGGCGTTTATTTATTTCTCCGATTTATCAAGATTGTCAATTCGTTGATTCGTGACTATAAAATTCGCCATGAGACAAACAATTTCCATTGTTCTATCGAAAAAAGGATTTTTCAGAAACGAGAAATTCGCTTTACATAATTATAGCTTCTATTATCGATAAAAACTATAGCTGAAAGAACTAGGAGTAAAGAATACAATTATAATGATCTTTCTTTATTTACAATGTCTGATATTAAAAACCGCAACATTGAAATCACTGTACAAAGAAAAAAACATAATAAATAATTTAACATTTCCAAGAAGACTGTATTATTCCTAATATCTGTCACTATGTTCCATTAGTCAGTCGCGGTTTGACCTAGAGTCGTTAGCGCCCTCTATATCCGAAGTGATTTGCTAGTCCATTACTGCTCACACGGAAACCGAGCGAGGAGACACGCGTATGTAGACATATACATAGAGATAAGTATATGTATGTATGTATGTATATAGCGAAAGCAAGGAGTATAGAGAGAGAGAGAGAGAGAGAGGATGGAAATCGCGAGAGTAGAATGTCGATGAAGCGAGAAGCGTTTTGCTCACGTGGTGCTCTACTGGACCTTTTCCATCGACTGCCCTTACAGGATAGCAAGAGCCCTATTTATCAGAGTAATTCTCAATAAACTGACCGCTTCCCCTGTCCCTTGCTTACTCATGAAGTAATAAAGTGAATTTACTTCAATCTACGGACTCCTTAGTTCAGCAGCTAAAACCTCTCTTCTTCTTCTTCTTCTTCTTCTTCTTCCTTTCTTTTTCTCATTTTATTGCTCCTACGTCGGTACCCCCCTCCCTACTTCTATCACTATCCTATCTACTACGAGCCAACCTCCCACTCCTTCTCCTCCCCACTCTCTGATCTTTTTCCTCGACTGCGAATAAAAGGCTAACTTCCTGAATCAGTTTCGCTTGCCTCTTATTTTCTCGCTCGGTTAGAGGAAAGGGAAGATTGACCTCGGAATAAGGTGTGTGAACTGATTTGTTTCTCTCCGAACTCCCGGCTACCGTTGATCGCTTCGTGGCACGGTTCCCAATGTACTCAAAGAGATAAATTAATTTGGTTCTAGAAATGAGTTTATTTCGTTTCTATATTCTTTATATTTATAATATTTCTATTGATAATTATGAGTTTTAAGTTGGAAAATTTTTAATACAACGAATCGTAATACTTCGATTTGTTATAATGAAATATTTTTGTATCATAGATCATAGATCAATTGTGACTGTTTTGGTTACTAGAAAAATTGGAAATTATAGTTGACAATTTTTCTCGAATAATCTTTATCAGTAACGTATTTTTGTTGAATTTTCTTCCTCTCTTCTTGCTTTATTCTGTTGGTGATATTGTCTTATCCGATTCTAAAATTGATCTGAAAGTTGAAATTATGGACTTGGAAAGTTAAATCCTAAAGAACGAGGTCACAAATGATTTATTTCGCTTTGCATCTTTATTTCGTTTCTCCGTGGAACATTTCTCACCTTGCTGATATCGATTCCATGTTTTACTAAATTGAAACCGTAGAAGGATAGAGATATACAGTATTAATAATACCGTGCATTCAGACTGATGAAATATTGCATCGGTACTCTTCGCGAGTTTAACCGAAGAATTTCTGAATGCTACATAATATAACAAACTATACTCTACATTTTTCTACGATTATTCTAAATTCTGATATTTGCGAATGTGTTGCTTTTAAAACACATAACGTATCTCTACGAATTTAGTATAATTAACAAACGTTTCAAGTACATTTTATTCAATAATAATTTAATTGAGAATTATATTTGAGTTATATAGTTATTATTAAACTTTAATACTATTTCATTATCAAATTCACTTTTAATACTAATACGAAACATGAAATATCTGTGGGTAGTTGATCGATGTTTTTCCTCATTTTCATTCACTTTACGTAATTCCCATTATTCTTGCTGTTTTACTCGCCCTAAAAGTAGCGTATTTAACGAAATTACCGGAGGAAGACATTGTTCAACACTACGTTATAGTTCCTCATTTCGGTAAAAGCACGATTCAACTCTCTGGTCGTATTATAATTCTAAAATTCCGCTTGCGGAGAGTAAAACCAGTCGGTTATCCGAGTTCCCGAGGGTTCGTGTGCGCTCACAATGGAGGGAGGAGCAGAGAATAACTCACTCCATTCTTCACTCTAAGTAGATTCTCTTGACTCTCGGGCAACAGCTTCAGGATATATATGTGGGATTTGACTTCAGAATTGGAATTGACTCTTTCAGAGTGAAAAGAGTATTACATATACAATACACACAGATACATATAACGAATCAGGATAAATTTTGATATATCATGGGATTAGAATTTTCAATGTTTTATAAATTCAAGAGAACAGTTTCTTTCTTATAAATTCAAGCGTTAAACGATTTCGATGATTAAATTCCAACTATAGAAATTATATTAAATAAAATAAATATGTATAAACAGAATATAATTTCCAATTCCAAAATACATATATTTTTCTACCTTTCGATTAATTCAAGTTTATACAATTTTTTGTACAATTTGCATTATTTCAAAATTCAAAAAGTCGTAAAGAAAAACGCTAAGCATTTTTATATTTATATCGAAGATGCTTCTTCGAAAGAAGAATTACAGTGGATTTTAACGATTGGCAATCACGTGGATTTGAAATCCGACGAATTAAAGCGAGACGTAGTCGGTTACAATAATTTGAGGGAATTATTGGTTTAGTCAGCATTGCGAATTAATGTGGCCGTTATCGAGTTATTAAGATGCCTTTTAAGCGACGCTTCTACAAACTCGTACCTGTTATTAGGGCATTAACAATGAAACAATCCAGTAATTGAAGCCCGCAGATTATTTGAGTGCCAGGTATTAATAGATTATGGATCACTCGAGGATAATAGGATCATCTATTAATCCATGAAGCTAATGCGCATGTAATTTCGATGACGATCAGGCTTCTCATCCTTTTCGAATAAATATAACCTAATGTAATGGCAAACTATATTTCCCTAGAGATTGTTAATGAAGGTCGTATACAAGTTTGATACTTCGACTAGTTCGAGTAATTATCGATTCGATTCGAATTTATTGCGCTAATTCGACCAGAACGATACAGGATCATAAATAATCCCTTTGCGACTCCTAATTATTTTCATTATACTAAATATTTCTCCTGGTGATTTAGAATACATCAATATGCTTATTTTAAAGGATAAAGAAATAAAACTTCTCACGAATTAAGTCTTAATATTGACAATTGAATACATTTTTTTTATTATTAAAACTAAAACATTTGGTAAATATGCGATTTATTAAATATCGAATATTAAAAATTTCAATTGAACAATCATTTTTAATAGAAATCAAGGAATAAAATTTATATGTATTGTAAAGAATTCTTCTGATTTACCGAAGAAAAAAAAACCCTCTTAGGTGGATATATTTGACCCGCAGGAGACTTTTGGTTACAAATAAAATCAGTATTTTGTCGCATGACAGAAAACCCGAAAAGCCTTTATATGGCACAGAAGCGAGTGGAATTCGAATCGGTCTTCTTAAAGCAATCGGAAGGGTATACATATCGATTGCTTTCTCCAGTGTACAGTGTGTACAAGTACATACTCCGACGAAGCGAGCATATCGTACTTATTGATTGGCTTTGCATGCATAATGCACACGGAGATATCCATATTCGCCGAGAGCTCGAGAAAATCGTATGTTTCAAGAGAGTCGCAAACAAGTGTCGATAGACACGAGAATGACATTGATCTTGTCAAGTTCAATTTTCACAAAGACAATACTTTTTTTTTTACTCTAAAGATAATAATTTGACACGAAGACAAAAATTTACTATGTATTATTTTAATCAATTATCATTACAATTCTATTGTTTCATTAATAACTTTTTTTATACAATTGCTTGAGATATATCTCACGCGAAGATTGTGGATATTAGAGAGAAAAAAAATATTGTAAAACAGCTTAAAGTGTTTTCTTTAAAAGTTACAGTGAATAGCGCGAGCCTCAAAGCTACTCGAGTCGTTTTGTATTTGTCAATATCATCCTTGGGCTTTAGACTTCCTCTTGCTATTCGAAAACTTTCAAAACAATTGAAACGTACAACACTTCTTTCGAGACGTCGAAAGTTTTAAAGACACCCGAGTTACCAGGATTTTCGAAACATCAGAAGTTTTCTGATCTTAGGGATATACATGTACTTTGGCGCATAGTAACTTCGTACAATGCTGTATTTTCCTACAATTTTCAAATAGGGTAGATTCGATTCACATTTTTGTTTCGAATATCGCGAAATTATTGTTGTTTCTCAATATTGTGAACAAGTATAACGATACGTATAATAAATAATAATCAATATGCAAGATTAACGCAACATTCGAAAAACAGTATTCTGAATTCTCAACGAATTAGGAATGTGAGAAATTTAAGACTACTATAGTCAAGTTCACTTTAAAGCTTCTCTGACGACAACAGTTCAAGTAATCGTTCCACTGCAGTAACCTGGATTACAGCATTGAGAGTTTATTACCCAAGCCACAAGCAACGTAGATAGAGTGCACAGCTTACCTTGAGGATTAGACTACGAATACAAGCATGATAATGCGATAATTTTCCAGCAAACACGATTCAATGGTGTAAAAAGCATATTAGATTATGTGTCCTAATTTCTTGCTTCGAATGACGAGGCTCGTTTATCTGTATACGCGTTAAACAGTCTCAAATTATTGATTGACTGATCAACTTATTCATTCAACTGTATTTAAAAAATAATCAATTAAAAATTGAATTATATTTTCTATGTAAAAGCTGAAACGAATCAGAATTATCCTAACATTGATTCCCAAATCATCAAAAGTATAAATTCAGAGTTATTTAATAATAAAAAAACACCTTTTCAATATTGACTTCGAACAAGACATTTTCAATATTCTGAGAAAAACTGAGAAATTTATAAGTCTGTGAAAAAAATTTCGCGAATTGGATATATTAGATTCCAAGAGAAGTACAAAGTTTCTTCAAATTACACGTGGAAACTAACTTACGTTGCAGTACTTGGAATTGCGAACTTAGTTCGCAGCGTTTGGCATGAAGGTTTTCCGTGTTAATGGTTCACGTTTCAGTGCTCTTTACCAACGTTTTGTGTGTCCTTGCAATATTGGAAATAAAAGTGTTAAATTTTCTTGCCTTTAAACTTGGTAATCAACATACTATATACGTTTAATTTAACTATAGACATGAGTTAGAATTTCATTCTGATAATTTTCTTTTAAAACGATATTGATTTATTTTCAATAACATCGATGGAATTTTTATTAAAAATGAAAATGTTGTAAGTTCAAGCATAATTTTATAGTTTAACTTGATTTGTACGCGTTTCATCTTTCAATTTTCATTTTCTTCATCTTCAAAAGTCTCAATTGAGAACCACTGTATCCAGCAGGTTGACTCCACTTTTCTCTCTTCTTCTACGAAACTGATACACAGTGCAAAGCGCAACATGCTATACGTTACGCGAAACGAACTATCTCTCAGCCAATCGACGTTTACTTAATTAATTGAGTCGTCCAAGCAAATAATTGGAAATGCAACGAGATACGTATTAAATTCTGTAGCTAGAACCTATATAACCGGAAATTCGTAAAATCAATGATGACTATCATGAGTAATACTGGACCGTTTTAATCATTGGATTAACGAACATATAGTAAACAGTTTAATTAGAAAGTGATGCGAGTTCATAACGCTTCAATTTCATCTTATATGTATTTATGTATTAGAGCATACGTGTATTTTGATTCAATTATAAAACAAAATAATTATTAATGTAGCCTAAAATACATGAAATAGCTTAAGCCAATCAATTGTACGTTAATAAAATATTAAAATTCCAATTGACCGAGCAATAATTTCTTTTGCACAAAGGAATTCGCTTTTAAAACATTTCAAAGTTCCCGCAAAGGTTGGCAGGACTGGTGATCAAAGTGGTGCCCTCTGTTGGAGTTTTTTTACCGCGAAAAAAGAATCGTTACGGAATTAATAGCTCACAGAGCACCAGTAGTAGATCTCTCGTTTCTTTTGTTCACTGATTCGACTTAAAGGGTTCTATTTGTTCTGACCACTTTTGCTCAGTGGCTACCAGTTATACCAGTGGTCTCACCTTCTTAATTGAGCCTTATCGTTCGCAACGCTGCGATGTGTATAACGTTCGCGGGCTTATGTTCCCTATAGTTGCAATTTGCCTGTAATTAGAATGAGCATTGCGAGCTAACGGGATTACCCGAAGCTTTTGTGACCGAACAAGTTACTTCCAATTGTCGTATTCTTTGCCCAGTAGACGAAGTTAGACCTTTTAAATACCTAGCATCACGTGTATCGCGAAAATGGAATACATTGAACATGTATTTAATTGGATTTATCTCGCGATTTAAATTTTATTCTCATCGTTGTATTATTCGATATTGTAAATATTTACAAAGAAATAACTGTTGAGAATGTTGGAAGAAAAGTTGTACAACACTAAATACGAAATATTGATATAATAGGAAAAAATGTAGAATGTTGTATAACTGCAAGATATTGTGCATTTTAATTAAATTCTGGAAAATGCCGGCTCTTTGCAGTATATTCGGAAATAACTGAATTTTAATTCGCGAAACGCAATTTTACCGGTAACGAGACAATGTGACAATGCCACAGTTGTCAGTGACATAGAAACTCGGAGAAATAATTTCATCAGAAAGTCATTTTAAATGTTAACTAACACGACAGATAAAAAGACGTCTGATAGCGTGTCATTTAACAATAGCTCTAACGAGTTAACCTTTAATTATCGGAAATCTGTCAGTGTACCAGAAAGAGGACGTTCTTCTAGTGCGGTAGAGAAACGAAGAATCATTTATTCCAACGAACACGGGGTAACTTTGACTTTCCAGTTTTCATTTAATTTAAGCGAATACGAAGTTTTTTTTCATCTATAAACCACCTACAGTTCTTATCGTTGAAATAACAGTTGAATTATTTCACTAAAGAGAATCGGCAGAGAATCGATGTTTTAATTCATTTTAATTGTTCGCGACTGTTATTTTACCCGATTGTCGAAATTTCATTGATATTTTAAAATTCTAATTTCCATTTGGACCAGTATTTTTTTCTGAATCGAATGAGACCAGAACCATGTTAATCAATCTTTGCACGAGAAATATTTTGTAAATGCAATATCGCAAATAACAAAATCTAAAAAATTTCTGCTGATTTCACTTACTTATAAAATTACTTTTAGATTCGGCAATAAACTAGGAAAAATAAACGGGTAATTTATTTCTTTATAAACGTTGTAATTGAAGAAAGAATATCAGAAAAGACTAACGCAAGAAAACTGATTCCATTGAAATTAATTATTTGATTAATTGATTAATTAATTAAGCGCAATAACTTTTCCTGAGAATTATTGAAACGAAGATTTCCAATCGCTTCGAGTTTGTATAAATCAATTAACTTTCAATAAAGCCAAGCAGTTATTCGATTTAAAGTAGTTAGCGCGGACATTTTTCTTAGCGAACTCCGGATTAAAACTTGTAATAAGATTGCACTCCATAAGTTAATGAAGTTTTAAGTCCACGGTCGCTTGGCGTACAATTAACCTTACCGCGGAAAACAAAGTGCCAACTGAGAAATAGTTTCCAGCACGCGCAACCTAAGTTAGATAAAAAATATCAGAAATTTTCAATTTAAGTAATTTCTCAAATTCAAGTTTTAAAATTTCCCTTAAGAATCTCTCGTTCAAAAATATTTACTTAAAAACTGTATTCGACAAGACAACATGAATCATCATATTCGTAACTTTAAAGGAAATTGAATTTGTCCAGACAAATTATTCTCCTATCAAACAAAAATGACTAAAGAAAAATAACTCCCTGTAGATGTATATTACAGATATCTACATTGTACAATGTATATTTATCTTTGTGCAAGAATCTATTTCCGCGTTGAGTAAAGTAATTTTCGTAATTGAATAAGTGAGTTTATCAAAGAAATATTACGTTCGGGGAGTATAAAACGCGAATAGACTTTCGACAGAGCTTTCTACGTCGAGGCGAATAAATTTTCGATAAGTTCGTTCTATACTGTACATATATACAATATATAGAGGAGTTTGAGTTAAAGCCGTCGTTACTTCGCTCGAATTGAATAAACTTCAAATAAGTTTGTACTTCGATAAATTCAGTAAATCCCATTTCAGCTCGCGCGCGCGCGAAAGGACCATTAAAGCTTTAAAAGGATTAAAATGGTTTGGCGGAGTTCTAATACTCCATTTAATATCGCAACAAATTTCCCTACCCTGTTTCTCGTTCTATTCATTCCCGTCGATGTATATATATATATGTATACATGTTGCCAATATGAATTTCCTGCGAGAATTTCAAACTCTAAGTGGACTGTTATTCGAGGAAGTTCAATAAAATATTCCAACAATATTTACTTTCCACTCAGGAAGATTTTCATTTTCTCCCGAGCTTTTAATTTTGACGGAGTAATTAAAATACGCAACTATTTCTGTATAAAGCCGTAACTTACGATGTCGTTAGGAAGCAGGTCATTATACAACTTCCTCGTACAGGGTTGGTCTCTGAGAAAACTGATTTTGAAACTCCCAACTAAATACGCTTCCTACAGGGTGCTTCACAATTTCTTCCCACTTTAATATCGTCCTCATTTCGACCAATAAAAGGAAATGATACTTTTAACAGTTCGTAAAATTAGACTAGAAAAAGTATACAGCATGATAAAAAATATTATGTACTATAATTAGTAGTGCAATATAGTTATTAGTTCCAATTACTATAATTGAAATTTCTATCGTTAAAAAAACACAAGGTGCTTAATTGCTGATAAGTTAAATGATTTATTTAACATTGTTGTATTTGTTTTAAACTTAAGCTAAGAGAGCTCACCTAAGATAAAAAATTTGACTGCTAAAAATTAAAAGTATTATAAATCTGAAAATTAATAATAGCTTTCATCTGTTTCGTTTTGTCAAATTCTGTGTGACCGACATCCAATCAGGTAAAAGTTAAAATGTCACGAGATAAGTGACACCCAACCGTCAAGGGTTAATCATGTCAGAGTTCGAATCGGTATTGGCCGAACTTGACAAAACGTGCAATCGATCCCACATTGACGACTGACGATGTAGAGCTGTCTGCGGTTGAAAGCTGCAGTGGCGTCATCTATCGGACAACGAGTTTCAAATGTCAAATAAGCTTCTTATGTTAATAGACTTTATCGAGAGACGCGGGACAGGGGAAAGAACTCGTTTTCGGAGCTTATTCGGATGGTAATTTGCAATATACTCTTAGATGACGTAATATACGGTACTAAAGTATTTCATTTAGAGCACTGATTTTTTCTGAATCGAATGAGACCAGAACCATGGCAACCCAAGCAGCCGTTCCATAAATATGAATTTTGCTCTGGAATTTTTTTTCCAAAAATGCCATTTCTACGAGGGCATTTATTTTCGCAAGATACGTCCGGCGCGCCGCCTAGCAGCAAATATGCGCAACCCAATTTTTGGGCTCCGATTTTTCTTCATTAGGCGCTCGCCTCCCCATCTATCGTGAAAAAATGGTACTTTTACGTGTCAGAACAAAAGACGCGATAGCGCCTCACGTCAAATTTACGTACTACATATACAGGGTGAGTCAGTGACCTTGCACCAAACTGAAACCACGTATTTCAGGGGTCAATAGAAGCCTAAAAGTCTGGGAACACAAAGTTGAAATCTCAACCCTTTCGGAATTACAAGGGGTTGAAATTTCAAGTTTTAAAAAATCATATCTTCCGACGGGATAATGCTAGCGTCACGGGTCTTTTTCTAGAATATGTGGGAGGGCCGGACCTATGTACAAAAAAATAGAAACCATTTAAAAATTATTATTAAGTCGCATTATTATTGATTTTCTTGCAGTTTCTCGATGAAACGGCAACATTTTTAGGTACGAAAAAAATCACAGTCATTCTGTGATGCGCCCAAGAAAATATCGCGTTATAAAAAGTTTAAAATTTTAAACTTTTCTTCCCGCACTGCCTTTTATTTATATTTTACATTAACGATATAATGCATAATTATGTTAAAAAAACATATTTTGAATTCCTCTGAAAAATACTTTTGAAATTGTATCGTTTTTAATCCGAGGGTGTGAATTAAAATTTTCAAGAGATTCATTCCCATTACGTTTTTCTCCCGTTCAGTCTAAAGTTATTCTCTGCGTTAAAGCAGTATTCGTGTAGTATAACAGTGTAAATTTAGATTGATGTACTACATAGCAGAATGCTCTGCTCTCGTCTGCTTGCTTCCACGTCATCCATGTCCTCGTGTTGGTCGAACTGTCAACTCCTGGCTCGTATTTGCGAAAGACGCAAATACAGCTTCACTCGAATCTTCCCACTCTCTAAAGTTAATAAATTATTTACACGAAAGACTTAATAACTCAGAGTTTTGAATTACGAAGAAACATTATTAATTTGTTTCGAATTATAATTATATTTCTGACATTTTCATGTGGAATATACGATACATATATTTGTTAATCGAAAATTAAGGATATTTGAATTTTTGAGAAAGACGATAACAAATGCTTCGTAAAGTAAAGAGATGAAACTGGGGCGAATAATAATTCGTTCATCCGGATAGTGAGACTAGCTTGTCATGTAAATTTCCCTCGAATAATTGAATTGCCTCTGATATTGCTACCTTTCCGTAATACTGTCATGGTAAATCCGTCCTATTATCGACAATTGATCGAAACATAGGTTACACCGATACTTGTGCTTTGAATACGAAACTCGGCAGGAAATCAAGTGAATTGTAGATTGAGGAGCATTGAAGATCAGCTGAAGTGATTCAGACATGACACTATGAAATTCTAAAACACATGTATACTATCGACAACATAATAGTATAGTTTCTTGGAGTGTTATAAGTAAAAACTTTTTATTAAATATCGAAACCATACATCTGCATTGCAAGTAATACTTCATGTTGCAAGTGAAATACAAACAAAAAAATGAAGAACTTAATTATAATAATATAAATGTTACAATTGAAAAATAATTCGCATTTGTTAAATGTCACTTACCTTTCAATATACTTTCTCGAAATTCCTTAAAAGCTACCCGGAAGATGGCTCGCAAGGCAATCGTCCAGAAGGTACTTGAAACCAGCTAAAAGGCGAGTACAAAAGACGCGAAAAACAAGCCTGAAACAAGCATCACTCGAAGTGTAGCTAGAAGCAGTGGAAAAAAGGAAGTCAAAAAAAAGCTTACAAGGGCGATAAACACACAAGTTCGAGCGACAGCATTTACCGAGGAGTACATTCGGGGGAGAGAAAAAGAATGCGAAGAACGCGATGGCGTTTGCGTCCCCAGCTCGTATTCTCTTTATCTGAAAAGCGAGCGTTGTGCACCGCTAAAAAAGAAGATTGCTCTATGACCCGCAAAATCGATTTTGCAAGTACTCATATCTCCCTATTAGTTCGACTAAACGAAGTTCCACCGTACGATAGCGCTTGCTCGAGCCTGTTCGTAATTCCCCCCACCAAGTTACTCTCCCACTACCAATCACAGCTGCTGCTAACCCCCACTTTAAGTTAACTCTCCCTTCCCTTTGCTCCAAGAGACCTGCAACTGGCATTCGCAGCACCAGTCGATCGGATCGCATCGAACGAATATTTGCTTAACTCTGTATAATGCGATGAGATCCCAATGAGACTACATCTTCGAGCTAGCTTTTCCATGAAAATTCCGAACTGACGTTTTACATCGAAAGGCTTTTGCTTCGTCATGCTTTTGAATTGAGGGAATAGTATCTTTTCTCTCTTTCTATTCGCTTGATGCTTGCTCTATCTTTCTTAAAATGTGACATAATATGTGACATAATATATTAATATGTAATATGTGACATAATATATTCTTAAAATGTGACAATATACTCTACATAAAATTAACTGGTTTATTGAATGTTATAAATTATTATACAACTTGTAATACGAGAATTAATCTTTTATTAATTTTCCTTTAACGAGAAATTCTAGTGTTTTAATAGAATGTATTTAATTCGTTAAGTCAAAGTTTTTAGGAGAGTTTGAGTTAATTGAAAACTCCGAAATTTCGAAGATTCGTTATATTTATTAGCGAGTTAATTCGTATAGGTTCCTTGTTGAAATATGGTTTTGAAATCAATCAATGAATTTTTTCCCTGAATTTGTACTCTCTATCAGAATTAATGGAGCGGAAGGCACGGTATACGGTAAATCAATATGTGTGATTGATATGACACTTTGCGGCGTACAAGTTTCTCCTGCGATATTATTGTTGGATAAATTTACGCGCTTGCTCGTATAATACTAGCATTTAATTACGAGAAACTTGCAAAATCTGCAAATATACTGTACTAATACTACGTTAATACGAATTACACGTATATTTACATTTCACATAAATAGTTAATAAAACGACTCCATTAAAATTATTATTTCTCACTGAAATTTTATTATTTTTAAATATTACTATATTTTTGTTTATTTATATTTTAATTATTCTATCTGAAAATGCATTTTTGATGCTTTTCCACGAAATTCGTAGGAGTAAAACATTACTAAAGCAACTAGAAGCAGAGTAATGACTGTTAAAAGTTTACGAAATTCACGGTGAATGTTTTAAATTTCAAAACTGGCTCATTATCAGTTTTCCAGGAAAATTGCGCCATAAACTCAGTGTAATTATAATTTCGCGTTTTATAAGAGTACGCCTCGTGAATTAGTTCGTGTTTCTCTATAGAGGTCAACGAAAATTGAAGATTATATTATCCACGTAGAAATTCATTCTGATAGTTATTAAAACTTTAATTGGTTCTAGAATGACGCGAAATCCAAAGATGAATATTATTCCAGTATTAAATTCTCCTCTGAGTATACTGTTTCCACGGAATATTCCATTTTCATTTTTTAACGCGCTCGATACTTCGTCTATTGTTTCACCATTGATTGCATAGCTGTGTGTCCGTATTGCTTGCAATAAAAGCATTTCCGCGTTTTCAAAAACGCTCGACTCTCAAACCCAGCAATAAAACACAGAACACAGTGGAATTATGTCGAATCTGTTACGAATTACATTGAATTCGTTCAATGCGCTATACTCTATTAATATTATTAAAAAAGTAATTGACATAATTAAAGCTTTTTATTGACTCGAAAAGTTTTTATTTATTTCTCGTATTATCAACAATGTATATTTTAATATTCAAATAATTCTATTATTGAAATATAAGAGAAACAATACTATGTCAATGTTCATTACATTTAGTCTACATTTATTAACTATATCAAATTTGTTGTACGAATAGTGGAAATAGTTGAAAATTATAGTTACGAGGTTTCTAACTTGTAATGTGAAGGAATTTCTCGAATTACTTGAACACAATTAGGAAAAGCAATCAGGATAAATGAGATAAGACGATAAAATAATTGCTTAACGTAATAACAATTTGCATTTATCAACAAGCCATAAATTATTGAATACATGCTTCTAAAATGATCGTTCCAATGTTTATCTCCACAATAAATATTGACACTTGAAAAAACATTGAATTACAAATGAACAAACGTGAATCGATCAAATTTCGGTAACTTCGTCATTTACAGAATAATTAAGAGCAAATAAATGGAGACTTCGCAATAAAGCTAGCATTCAGAGGTGTATAACGTATACATATAAATTGCACAGTTACCAACGAGATCCTACCCCCACTCTAATCCTCCATCGATCCAGTTTCAACCAGTCCGTACACTTTGCGTTATAACATTCACCAAAATCCTTCACCAACAGTATTTCTGCGGCTCATAATAAAATATATCACTCATGAAAATTTTATAAAATAAAATGAAAAATTTAACATACTTTTCATCGACATTTGTTACATTGAAAAATTTATTAATTAAAAGTTTTAAGAGTAAACGATTCTATTCTGTTAATCAAACCTGTGTATTTTGCGCTTCAAAAGAAAACATCGTGTATTAAGTTTTGTCTTTTTTTTTACGGAAAATTCGAGCAGTTGCCGAAAAGATATTGGCTCTCGAAACTACGGAGAAGCAGTCAATCAATGTTGGAACGGTTTTTTCGCGAAGCCCTCGAGGGGGAAGCTCTCAGTAATGCTGGTGATTGAAATTCACTGTTTTTGTTCGCCAGTTTTTTTTTCCATTTCGTTCTATCCTGTAACATTACGACGAACAGTTAAGGTAGAAAAAGTCGATGCTTCTGAGTTTTAATATTCGAATGAAATACAAAAGAGATTTCTCGGATCAGTAATACATTGAGTACTGCAGACAGATTTAAAAAAAGAAAAAACTACTTCATAAATTCATGGAAGCTTTTGATAAATTCTGGAAGATTGATCGAAGGCTGATAAAAATTTTCTTTGATAACGCGAACCATTAAGTAGTTAAAAATAAGTCATAAATGTTTAAAATATGATTTCTGAATTACGAGTCTATATTTATGGAAATAACAATGATACGTTTCATTAAAAACTTTTCTTTTATTTTTGATTGGTTTTCTAGATTGCGATGATACATAACGTTTCGTGGAGTTGATTCGAACTCTTGTCGAGACTGCGTTTCTTGACACATTTGCATGGGCGTAAACCTTAAGGCAGATGGAGTTGAATAACGTAACCGAGAACTAGTTGCCAACGAACTCAAATTCATTCGATAAAAAATCATAAAATATAAAGAACTTGAAAATGAAAAATTGAAAGAAAATGAAGAATTTAAATCGAAAACATTAATTGAAATTATCAATTAATTTCCAATCACTATATTTTTACTTTAAAGCGAACTAAAATTCTATAAACAACTCTACTTGCTTTTATTATTCAATAATCGATGGAGAAAATCTCTAGAATAATTTGTCAGTGAAAAATCAATATTCATTGGAAATTCCAATTCAGAATCTATCCATTGATTGAATTATTTAAGTTCTAATGCTATTTAATTTACTTCCTTGAAATTGTAATAAAAGCTTCTCTTAATAAAAATTTTACAGTCTACTGCTTATCGTGGATTCTCTTATACAATATAAATTCACGAGAAAATTCATAGGAATCTTTAGCAATTCAATATAAAGGCTAATATTAAACCTCGATATTCAAATTTCAGTAATAATTCTCTCAGGCGTTCGCTGCAGTCGTTTTACTCTGGAAAGCTTTATTTCGTTTCACGAGCACTATGTACCGCGCACACTACGCCACAATAAAACTGCAAACGCGCAACAGACACGCATTGTATCAAAAGGCCAGAATTCAAAGTAGCAATTTTTTTCCTACTGTGAAAGTTGAAAAAATAGAATGGTGATACGTTAGTTTTGAAAATCTCCACGAAACATGGCACGTGGCGTAAAATCTGACAAATTACATTGTATGCATGTATTTTGACATAAAGAATGTTTCGCAATTGCGGACAAAGTTACAGGCTGAAAATAAAGGATGAAAAAAGAATTATTCTAGAAAGACGAATGTACATCAAATTGTTACTAATAATTATTTCTAGTCATTATTTCAATTAGTCTTCTATTTACCTTAAAATTTACATTATTATTATCTTAATGTGTTAAGGTTACAATTTAACTGTTTTTATCATGTTTCCATATCTACATTGTTATATTAGATACATATTGTTACCTTAGCACCTTTCCATTTTGACATTAAAAATTACAAGTAACTATGATTTCGATAATAAAAATTAATCTACTATATTTTCCTATATTTTAATATTTATCATAGAATTATTAAAATTAAAACAGAACATGTTTTAAGAAACAATAAAATTGATATTTATAATATTGCACGAATTTTTAAAAATATGTTGTCAAGAACTATTTAAAATTTTGTTAAGATTCAGAATAAATAGATTTTGAATATTTCCTATAATAATCTATGTTGTAATTTAATAAAAAATTATGACGTAACTATAATATAGTTTGTTAATAGTGGTTATCTCTGTTGCATGAAACTCTGAAGCATGGTTCGGTGGTGGCGAGCGCCCTCTAGATCTAAATCTAACTGTTTATAGGTTGTACTTGAAGTTATACAGTGCACGCGCGCAATATCGCTCGTAAATCAGAGGAATACCGCTGACAACAGAGTTCTCTCCCGGTCACGTCGCATCGCGTCGCGTCGCGTCGTTGGGCTAATGTTAATGGCTATCGATCAGAGAGTCGCATAAGTAACCCAGTACTCTGTATTCAGTCTGCCACTTATGTAATCGCTAATTAGTAGATACGCGCGTATACACAAATCGTGATCATGACGAATAGCACGACTAGGGAGACACGATAGAGATAATTGTACGAATGAACCGAAACGTGATCAAAACTTTACTCCTAAAAAATAAATAATCAATGTTTCTTCTATTTCTCTGGCAACATATTCTTCCTATTCCTATTCCTGTGTAAATTATTTTAGCTAAGAGGCTCAAAAGAAATTTTTTTATAACGACGATTATTCCTTTCATCCAAAATTTCTTTCGTTCAGTAAATACTAAAGGCAAAAGCCTGAAAAAAGTCAAGCAAAAAGAGCGGTAAATATCAAATAAAAAAATTATTATGTTAAAATTAAAATAACTTAATTACTGAAAATAATTGAAACTGTCCTTATGAGTAATAAAAACAATAAGATAATAGGAAAAAATATAATGACAGAGTAGTTCAAATCTACAATAATTAATAATAAATTATATACCAAATATTTAATAAAAGAGAGAAAATGTTACTGAAATGATTTATGTGAAATATTTCCACATGAATTAAAAGTATCAAAAAGCAATTTTCCTAGAATTTGTAAGTTGTATCACTGGATAAAGTGAGGGAAATACTTTTAACATTTTAATACCAATTTAAAATTACCAGCTACTGGTTTTGTAGCAATAATACAAATTGTTTTTTAAAATCTTCGTAATCCAGAACAGTGGAAGGGAACAATGCTACTAACGAGTTCAATTAATCCCAGCTTAATTGCCGAGGTCAAACCGACGGCAGCTCGAATCGATTGGTGGATTTCTAGGAAACAAGCGCTCAGAGTGCTACAGGAGAAGTGAAAAATTCAAAACCATACGAGAAGAAATTTTCTAACGGCAAAATACTTTGCACAGGAATGTGCAATATTTGTACAAATTTAGCGACACAAAGTTGAGTAATATTGAAAAATGTGCGAAAAAAGTGACATTTCAAATGAGAATATTTGAACGTCACCGTTAAGAAAACTGGGTCAAAGTGACACGTTAAAATTCTTTTTCATTTTAGAATCGTGAATTGTTTCTTTTTCACATTTATTTGTCTAAAAATTGCCTTTGTTTATTATGTTCTTCATTTTATCACAAATTTCATATTTTCTTGCAAATCAACAATTGTACTCTTTTTCATAAATCCGAATTGAATAAAATTAAATTTAAAAGTGAAACATTTTCCCAATAAATATTCTTGATTAATAATTAATCTTACATTGTTATTTCTGTTTCAGGTATGCTAAATTTACATCTTGATGAAACCGAGTGCTCGATAAGGATCAATTATTCCCGGGTACGCCGAGAAGTACCATTGGAAAATAGAACGATCGAGGGTATTTAAATGAAAGTAATTAGTTCCGATAAGTACATTCGATAAATTATTAAAACGTAAACTCTAACAGAAGTACACTCAATGTTTAAACGGAATGAACAATTGAAACGCTTTTCAATCGTCCTCTCTCGAAACATTTAATTATCGATCAATTCAATACTATAACGACATTCGACATTTTTGAACCCCAATCTCAGTAATTCGAACTTAACGAGATACATATTTATTTTTTACTGTTTCATCAACGGTAATTAGTCAAAAAAAAAAAGATTTGTTATTTATAAATTTAATAACTAATGTTAAGTTGTTATCTTGATTTGCAATTAAAAATCCATGCTATTCACACAATTAGTTTGATCGTTCGACAATAAACAGACGTCTTTTGCAAAATTAACTTACGAATGGTGCTGCCCCCTCTCTAACCATAATTAACTATAGAGTCAAGAACGAAGTTTCCGATGAGAATCGATAGTTTAGTAAGTTTCTCGGGAAGTAACTCGATAGAAAATCCGTTGGCTTAATCGGAAACATTTTTTCTCTTGAGCGAACGTTTAAAAAGGTAACTGTATTAACACTTTCTTGACGGTTGAGTTTAACTTGAGATCCTAACCTCCAAATGACGTGTGCTGATAACTACGCCATCTATCATGAAGTTGGTAGTATTAACGTAACTATAGTAATTCGAATAATAACGTTGCCATAATCGAGTAACGAGTAAAATAATACTACCATCGATCATTATTCTGAGAAAAGAGAATTGTCAACGCATAGCGTATACTTTTGCATCCTCAAATCTCAATCGGAGTGTCGCGCCAGTTTTTCTCGCTGTCTATTAAGTTTTATGGAGCGTGCGAACCGATGGTAGTGGCAACATTTTATCAAATAATCTGGTAATATCCTGGTGAAGCCATGTTTCGTTGACGACATAAACTAGTCTAACAGCCGCTGGGACAAAGGTAAAAAATAATCTCGCTTGTTCGACATGACTCGACGGCACATTTACGAGCGGCTCTGCCATTCGTATCGACTATGTATACGTATACAGCCCGAGTCTAGTGAAAGAGTCCCCACTATACTACAGTGACTATAGTACTCTGTATTCAGAGTAATTTTTTTTTTCCTCTACGATGATTTTCTATCTAGAAACTTTTTCTTTGCACTCATACTATATTTTACTAATAAAATTAACTAAAGGAGTTAAGTTAGAACATAGTTGCAGTGTTTCGATTTTTATTGGTATTAATTTTTTTAAATTAAAAAGATTCAAGTAAAGTAATTTTATTCGTAAATGATTGAATTTTTTTTGAAAATGATTGTTTCTAGTTAATTTTATTGGAAATTTTTTACTGAATGCTAATTCAAATATTTTGTCTAATTTTTTTTCTATCTGTAAAAGTAATAGAAATATTGTTGAGTAGAATTATTTGGAATCGTTCTCCACGTGAACGAAACTATTCAGCTACAATCCTTGCAATACCGTGGTCAAAACCTCTGGGTTATACGACTCAAAGAGAAAAATGAAACCTAGCCGCGCTATACCAACATCGACTAGTTTTTCCGGCTTTACCTGCGTAAGCGGTTCAATGGAAAACGAGATCATTTCAAATTCATTCCGATTTGAATCAGTTCAGGTATTCGAATCGTTGGTTTATCGAATTGAGTGGTCTCTGCTTCTGTAATTGAAACTGTCATTTATAGAAAAACCATCGTAAAAGCTCTATTTAAATGATACAATACATCTTGTTCTTACCAAAAGACAATGAAGTAGAAAAAAATCGTCTGTTTAGTCTATTTTCACAATTTATATTTCGACTACTTGAAATATTTTCATCACTTTTGATAATTTCCACTATTTTAACAATATTTTGACAATTTCAATCGTTTTGTTAGATTTGACTATATTTTCAACGTTACTATTGTGTGTTTATATCATTAAACAAGAGTTTCCTTATTAAGAAAATATTTTTGAGGATAATTAACCAATGTAATCGATGGTAGCAATAGATTCATATTAATCGACGGTAGTTCTCGTGTTAAACGCGAAACTCTCTTAAGAGCACATGCGCAGATTGGTCCTCCAGACCAGGATTTGTCCCTCGAATCGGGCAAAGTTACCCCAAAGTACTTAGTGCTACTTACTTCCTTAAGCCACTTGACACTCTTGTTGTTGCTCGTGTATCTGCTCAAGCAGTTCGGTGTCGCACCGCCAGGTGTAAGAAAACAAGACAAATCTCTCCCATCTTAAAGAAACTGTAACAGATATTGACTGATACTGAAAAGAAGCATCCTAACCTAAAAACTGAATCGAAGAAACTTAAGATGATACTCAAACTAGAATCAACGACATCTTGCAAAAGGAAAAGAGAGAATCAATCCTTAAACGTAAAAAAACGTTATTTGTACTTTAATTATCGATTATAACCTATACCTAAAATTAATAGTTACAAAACATGGGAAAACGAAGCTTATATAAATCTAAATATTTTAATCGAAGCCTAATATCTTTAGTTTTGTCTTGAAGGTAATTTATAGGTTAACTGAAACCGCGTAAAAGTGAAGGAAGTTAGATTGAAACACATAGAAAGAATTAAATTCAATTCTACAAGTATTTTAATTTTATTAATAATACGTTGAAAACTATTTTCCAAAGTTATCCACCAATTGGCCATAAGCTGTGGACGTAATCTTGGCGAAGAGCTCATTACCGCACGACTACTTAAGCGAAATGCTAGAGATAACACTCTGGAACTCCTCTAATTACTCGATCAATGGATAATGACGTGACTAATCACTCGTTATTAATCGGATCATAAAATTAGACTATGGTTTGCTTTGTTAGCTTACCATGATGTTCGCTTGATATATTTATCAAAACAATTCAGCTGAATTATTTATTAAACAACTTCTCACTCTAACTTCACGTTTCAATGATATTTTAATTGTGTTATATTATTTTACGTATGTTTATTATGTAAAAATTCGAATTTTAATGGCAAATAGCATTTATTATTTAAATTTGTCTTTCTAAAACTATTTACGACAACAGGGTATATTGAACAGAAACTAGTGTATCCGAATCGATCCTGATTAGATTGTTAACAGTCTCATTTCGCTGCTTATCATATTAATGTAAATTAAATCCACGTTACGCGGGATCCGAATTACTCGCGCATCAGCATTATTAGACTAGTTATGGCAAACGTAATTATGCAAAATTTGTACCGGCAGCCAATTCGTTTCGAGTACACATATATGTACATTGTGCTCGAATAGATCCAAAATAAAGCTGTGCTTAAACGTGTAATTTGTGAGCGTCAGTAGCAAAACAGGATCAATAATAAATTATTCTCCTCTTGACTGTTAAAATTAAACCCGAAATTGCAATTAATATTTGTTAAATTCGTAATTTATCAGTTTTTCGTAGAAATTCATTAATTCTATCATTTTATAATATTTCATTTTGCAAGAAAAATTGAGTTGCAAATAAGAGAATAAACTATAAAACGATACAGTTTAATAACCATAAATATTTATTATTTATAGTAATCTAGATTCTACAGTTACGGTAGAATGAAATTTAAAAATTTAAATGAAATCTAATCCACGCAATTATTATATTATTAATTGATTATACGAACGGATTGACAACAGAATAATAATAAATCAATTCACGAGGAAACTGGAATTCTGCAATTATTTTGTAGTATTAAATTTCGAGTTTACCAACGTCACCGTTTCTCTTTGTAATATCGAGCTTCGCAGCAATAAGCCACCGACAATTTATGAGAAGGAAAAAGACTTTAAACTGTGATCCTTGCTGGTGAGCTCGCGCACAATCTTTTATACCGACGAATTTCTGTCATCGATCAATGTCGGGAAAGAATAGGATGAAAGCACTTGAAAAATGACGAACTCTTAGATACTCTTATAGTCTACAACAACTCTTTTACTCTTTTCTCTAATGAATTAAGTCGAGCGGTCAAAAGAATTCTAAAGAATTGTTTTTTAAATTATTCTTCATTTTTTTCGAAGATGATTACATAATTGATTAAAAATAAAAACTATTTGAATTTAACGCAAAAACAAGCAATAATACCAATGAAAACTGGTGTTTGTGAAACGAATGTTATGTGAGATTATACATAATATTTGCTTTATTTCTCTGAGAATCAGAATCGCAAACTTTCTGTCAAGTGTCCAATAAATATGTTCTGCTGCTGTAAAATCATTTCGATCATAGAGAGAGAGAGAGAGAGAGAGAGCAATAGTGCATTGTGAGCTGTTCCTCTCCTATATTGAGGCATCGTCGAACCAGTTTCGAGTTAATCCGCCATATACGCACAATGGTAGCTTGCGCGCGAAGCTCCGCAGAAAGGTAAACAGTACTAAACACAACAGTTACGGCACGCCAGCTAATCCTATTCCGGGAATCGTTCGAAGGAGGTTTCCTCCACCTAGTTTCTCCAACAGCAAAAGCATACATTGTCAGTGAGTCGTCGAGCGCGAAAGGAAAATGATTTTTGGTATTTAATCGATTGGGAAAAGCTAAACTTGGAAATAAGACAGTTTATTATGATTGTAGCTTATGACAAATTATTGGAAAAACACTTAGAAATATTTGCATTCAAGTTGAAATTTATTTGGAAAAAATTAGGATGAAGAAATAAATGTTTCTAGAATTTAGTTGCCTTTGCGTATCAATATTTGAACAATTTTTCCATTCCATTCCGTCAGCTGTTTCGGTTTTTGAAATTCGTGACGCAAATTCCTTGCGTGGAATCTAAAAAAATTCATTTTCAGAAAATTTCCCGCGATTCAGGTTCTCTAAATGAAGTAAAATGCATCTTTCAAAAATCACAGAACGTGAACATCTTGATAAATTCAAGTTGAAAATAGCATTACATCAATAAATAAGCAATTTTCATAAATCAAATTCTACATAAAAAATTATTTGAAATAATCGTTTCTGTAATCTGCTGAGAATTTAATTTCTCAATTTATATTTTTCCCACATTTAACTGTACAAAGTAACAAAAGTAAAAAAAAGTGTTCATATACTATAACTTTCAAAATAAATAGTACTTGTGAATCGAAGACAAAAGAGTTTCGAATAAACATACTTGGACAAATTGAAATTTTTTAAACTACAATAAACAATTCTTTCATTCGATCAAAACTGAAAGAAAGGCGTGCATAAAACCTTTTGTACTCAGGAATAAAAGTTTACATGTGATATAATAGCTCTCGAAGCGAACAACATATCACTCAGTTTGGCCCAATAAAGAATTATTTATTATCGATTATTGTTCATTCAAAGTCTTGTTTAATTTATTTCATGAATACCGTCTAGTCTGAAAGTTATCGATACTTTTTGATCGGTGTGTACATTTGTTATGATAACATTATATTGCAGATATTGAGATTGGAGTTTATCACCTTGTATACATCGAGGAGTTAGTATTTCCTAGTTATTCAGAAGGCAGGACCTAAGAGCCGCCAGTTGTTTTTCTCGTTTCATTACCAAGTTCGCGTAGAAAGCAGTGGTTCGCAATCTACCAGAACAAAAGTACAGGATTCGAACTAAAAGCTTCTTAATTGCACAATTCTTAAATAATTATAATTTACAATCTATTAATCTGGAAACAAGTTATTATTACTTTTAATATTATTTATTTTATTTATTCTTCCAGGAATCATTAAAATACAATCTATTCTATAAATTCACTTTTGCATTTCAATTTACCATATTTTCCAATTGATTATTGCACATAAGAGTTGAATTTTACATAATTATTATTCAATTTTCTTTTATTTAGGATTATTCAGGATTATTTTGGAATTAAAATGATTTTTATTATTTTATAATCCAATTCGATATTAAATTAGAAATAAGAACCATTGAAGTTAAAAAGCATCGGATAATAGAAAAAAGAAATGGAAGTGAAAATTCTTACTTCTGTTAGCATTTTAAATTCGCTGAATATGCTGGCAATTGAGAACCACTGGTAAAGAGTCATGCCGTGGGAATAGCCACCATGCTGAAGTTGTAGCCAGGTCCTCTGTTATATGCGTACTCTATTATGTTTCAGACTTATAGAATAGTCCTTAGCTTGCAGAACTTAAAGCCTCGGTCAAAATTGTCTTTTCTGGCCCGCGACCAAAGAATTATTCACGCGTAACATTCATGCTCTTCTAAATCCTAAACGTTAGATTTCCAAGCCAGTAAATAGATCCATTCCTCCTACGGTTAAAAATAAGAATTTTTAAATTCGTGTGTTATAAAATATTGCATTTTAACAAATAAGGATTGTCTCTTCTAAAATTTGATTTAAAAAAATTCATAATTTTATTCAGAGACTGGAATTAAAATTGACGATAGTTTTTAGACTTGAAAATTCAATTCCTTTTTACCAGACATTTCTCTTACAATTCCTTTACATCCGTTTCTTACTTATCGTATATTTAAAGAAGATAAATCAAAGTAATTTCTGACAACGTTTCTGACGCTCGAATGTCTGTTAGACTTTTTCACTGTGTTTTTCATTGTAATTCTTTGGGAACTCTTGAAATTCGCGTTAAATAATGGAAAAGTACCGAGCGAAGCAACGGCAAGGATTTAATGAAATTCTGATGAGTAGACGATCAAAGGGAAGGTTCTTTGTGAAAAATAATTATACTTTACGGAGATGAATACTTCTATCGTGTTTTTCCTCTCCTTGTCTTATTTTAGAATTATTTCTGAAGGTATGTCGACGCGATATAATCAGGAACATTCTTTATACAATACACATATACACGGTTAATTAGTTGGAGCTAACAATAAGACAGAAAACAAGATATTCAGAGTATTAAAACCTCTGAAATCACTGAAAAAAATAGTAGTAATCATTTCTAACAAAATTCATTTAAAGTTTATAATATTAAGAAATATAGTTTACGAGTCTAATGGTGATTTTACGCACGGTAGTTTTGGAATTGGAAAATAAAAGATTGTAAAATTCTCATAAAAAAAAACAACTATTTTTTTCCACTTGAATATGCTTGCGCATTTGGTCTTTCATCGAGATGACACCAATTAACAAGCACCTCGATAGAGATTTGCAGAGCTGTCGGCCGCAAGCGCATTAATTTCGATGCGCAGCTCATTAACCAACCGTGCATTGTTCACTGGAGAAAAAAAAAAAGAAGTCGAGTCGAGCGACAGCCTCGTTAATTAGACTTTTGAAAGCTAATTGAATTAATTAATATCCAAGATTAGCTCAACTGTAGCTGCACATCGCCAGTGGGTCGGTTAAGCTGAGCATTCATTTTCCTGACCTCGGAAAACTTTCGAGTTAGTTCTTGGCAATTTCGATGCACACTGTATTTCCTAAGCATTTCTACCTTTCTGGATAATCCTCTTGGATTTTCTCTCTGGAATGGAGAGTGCTGAAGTCGGTAAATGAGTTACGACATCAACTATAACAGATATAATATAGTTTGAGAATCCTTAAAATAGTTGTATTTGTTTTCCATTACTTTTCAACTAAATTAATGTAAAGTGTAAATTACTCGTATAGTAGTAAATCTGAAACTATGTATTTTAAGTACAATATCTAATTATGTACAATAATAAATATTCAGTATACGTTTTTAAATATTCCTTTGATATAAAGAAATATAAGAGATATAAATTTCTTTGGAAAATATGAACCAGTGATCTTTGGTTGACTTATCGCAGTATTAATTAAATTTTCCTACTTATTCAAGGTTTAAACAAAATTTTAGAAATTTGTGAGTTTGTGCAAATTACAAAATAAAATTTGTATCAGAATTATTATCTATATCGTATTATGTACATCGTTATGTCAAAAATAATTTACGGATCATTAGAGACATTGTATCTGTTTCGTAACAAACTTTGTTGCCAATATTTGGCGAATCCTGTAAAATCGCGACTCCGCAAATTATTTAAACCAGTTTTCACGGGGTTGAGCAGCATTACTCCGATAAATCGTAAAGCGAGCCAATTATTCGAGCTCCAGCAGATTACTTGCAGTCCGTCATAATTAAAAACCGATATTACTTCATCCAGCCTGGCCTTGCTCGAGCCAAGCACTCTCGTATTTTACACTTTATCGTCCTGTGCATATTTATCGGAACGAACGCCGGGGAAATTTAGAATTAAGAGGAAATTAAAAATAATTGATTAGCTCCTCATTCGGCCTGTTTCCCTACGATAATGTCCACGTTGCACCGATACACATTTGTAGAACAATAGGTGTGTCATTTACATTCGATAAATAATTTTCCTTATTTTTCTCCTTTCGTATTTAATTTATTTATTTTGACCAAGGGAAAAATTTGAACGTAATATTCAAGATTTTATTTTAAATTTTTCTCTTGTAAGAATTTCCATTTGTTCCATTTACCTCGAAAAAAAGGAATACTGGAAATAAGAAATTCAAGTACAACGATTTTTCGATATTAATTTGAGGTTATGTTTGATACAATGGGTGCCATTTTGAATCGAATTAAGAATAAATAGAAATATGTGATAAGAGAGGAAGAAATATTTAATTGAGGGACTTTTTTTTTAGTTGCATTAAAGTATCAAACCTTTTAAAATAAGGCGTGTAGTGCTGTAGAATCACGGCGAGGGCGCCACTATCCATGTTGATTAGCCGAAAGATCGACGAGGCTATTACGCTCTTTCCGTTTCTCGCCTACGATAATTATCTCCAGTGAGTGAGCTCCGCCAGCTGCAAAAAAGGCTGATTTTATCAGCCCAGTAATCCGACGCCCTTTTTACCCGCAATTTTAACACGGTGACCTCCCATGAAGCTATTTCTATTACAAAGCATTCTTTAAGAGTGTTAAGGGCTCGCCTTACGAACCCGGGTTTTTTGAGGTTAGGAAAACTTTGAGCTCGCTCCAAACCTTTCAAAGTAGATTAAGGAATCCAATAAAATACTCGTCAAGGGTTGAATATGCGTAAATTCAATTATATCTCATATTTCCTCCAACTCACAGTGGTTTAGAAAACCTCAGAAGCTGGTTTTCAAAAAAATAAGAAAATAATGATGCAAATAAAATACTCAGACTAAGTTGGTTTCAAAGTTAAAGATCCATTTCATTGAAAGTATGATTTTATTTTAAGCGTTAGCTACTAGAATTTATTAGGTTTACAGAGAATGAAAAATAGCTTGTGTAAAAAGAGGTTGTAACAGGAGGAAACTCATAGAATCTCTATGGCGGCGTATAAAGTAAACAGCCATAAAAAGAGTTATGGAAAAAGTTTCCTTTGGTGGTTTTGCCATCAGTTATTTCGGTTTCTTCGTCCAGTCGCTTGGACTTGTTTCTTCTTGCTGGGTGTTCTTCTGAAGAAGGGTCGTGAAACTTTGTTATTGTCGCCGCTTACATCGTACTCCGTGGAAAGTTAAAAGAATTTAATTGTTTTTTCGCACAGTGAAACATACGTAATGTCATTAAGAATAGTGTCCTAGCATTAAAACTCTCGCATTAAGCATCTTGTGTATGAAGACAGGTAGAAATTACTTAAAAATGTGCTAAAAATATCCTAAAATATATTTGACATAAACCAGGAGTAAAAAAAAGTCAATTACATCCAACTTACGATCATTTTATTCCTCTCGATAATACTTCTCATTAACAAAATAATGTATAATTATGTTGAAAACAATTATTTGTCATATCGCTTTAGAAATATGAAAATGATTGTTTTTTAAAAAATATAATGTAACTAAAACTGGACGTCACAAGAATTGAATGTTCACCTCTGGGATTCTAGGATGAAATATTTATCTAGTCTTTGCATATATTTGCCAGTAACATCGCAGATAAATAGATTCATACGTTTGCCTATGCATCAACAAGAGAATTTACCTGCTGTTGACGTTGACAGTACTGCACTATACATTGATTGTTTATTTCCTCCAATGATACTGAATTGTTCGCGTGGAAATAAATAACGAGGAGTGCTGGGATGAAAAGTCAACAGAAATGAATTGTTCGTTGACTAAACGATTCGATCTTATTTACAATATAAATGAAATTGAGTCAGGGAATTTTTCGAAAGGGAAAAATTCCAGATTTCAAGTTAACAATTAATCTACATCTACATCACTGTTATTAATGTTTTACATCGGGAAAGATTCTTTTATCAAGACGCAACGCATCAAGACTAATTTATACACAATTAGTCTAATTAGCAAATGAAATAATTATTCAAATAATTCTTAGGAAATTAAAAACAATTTTTATTGAATGGATTGATTTGTAATAAATTTCTCTTAAGCAAATAATAAATACTTTTCTGATTCTCTCTATATTATAATAATTACGCTGCAATTTTTATTTTTTCAATAAGCTTGTTTTATTAAGATTTCTTCCCTTTCTCTCGCTACAAACGAAACCCAAGGAACTCGAGTTTAAGTTTTAAATAAACGCAAAAGACCTTGCCAATATCTTGAGCCTGGAACTGCCTTGCGTGAAACTCGCGAGCTTAACTTTGACTTTTAAATGAACAGAAATGATCACTGCTGCGAAAACTTTATAACAACTTTAATTATAACATTCGCAATTTATAATACAACCTGGAAAACTGCGAGTTAGTCGACCGTGTTGGCTGCCCGCGAATTTCTTTGTTATGAGAACAAACGAAATTTTAACCTGGTCAAACACAATATTCTACTCTTTAGTTTGTTATTATTGTCAGAACATATTTTGCAATTTCTATTAAAACAATATTGTAAACAAGAAATGATAAGTAGAATTTAATAACTGAACGAATACCGAAATAGTCATAAATTAAACATTGAGAAATTAATAATACTTTTCGTGAGCTTAAACTCGATTAAGTTAGGTAATAAATTTCTGGGAGAAAAATCAAACTGGGATAAAACTTAGAAGCACCACCGGTGAGGCTACTTTATTGTTTCTTAAATACTACTTTTCCCGGATCGTGCACTATCGACAGGATCGCATAAAACGCAGAGTTCTACGTAGTATAAGCAGTAAAAGAATATGATCAACCAAGTGCAACAATGATCGTCATCCAGATAGCACTAAACTACTCGAGTAAATTGTGATCAGCATTTCAGATAAGATTGACCTAGAATTGATTTCGCAGCCTCTAAACTATTTGATCCAGTATAGTTGTTGGAAGTACTATGATAATTAAATACAATTTTGACTATTTCCTTAATCAAAAACACTTCATTATATTATTTCATTAAAAACAACTTTTTATAATATTTAGTATATTTATTTATGATATCTAAGAAGATTAGTGTTTGGAAACTTTTTATTAGTTTTATTGTGAAAAAATTGTTTAGTTGTAAAGAATTGAAGTGAAAAAATTGAATAATAATGATAACAAATGTTTTTGGTTTTAATCATTTGGGCCGTTTTAATCTGACGTTAGATTATTTTTGAAGCTCATTATTAAAGGTTTCAACTGATGCGAGAAACGAGCTCAGTTTCCACGAACCATTACCATCCGCAAATGATTGATTCCCTCGGCCTGGAAACGAGCGCGGAAATGAAGTTCCTTCCGGCTATCTCAATTGCGACGATCGTACAAAACAGCAGGCAAGATAATGAGTGAAATAATTTGGCACAGATAGAAATACGTATAAAGTATAGAATCCCTTGAATTATAACAGAACTGTTCCATTGAAATCTCTTCGTTTCATAGTAAATTTCTAAAGAAATTTCCTATTGGATTTTCAACAAATATCCTCCTTTGTTTTTATCGAAATCATTCTGCATGAAAAAACTTTTATTAAAAGCCTTCATCGAAAAGGTGGATCGGAATAAATGAAAGAATATAGGAAATAAAGTTCATTTGAAATTTGTGAAAACGAAAAAAAATTCTATTCTCGATTCATATGTGTATTCAGTTTCGCGAAAAATGGAATACGATTCCTCGACTACGAATTTCACTGTTATTTCACACATGAATAATTATTCTGCTTTTTGTTGGCAAAATGAATTGTTTTCTACGATCTCTTTTTTTATATTTTCTTTTAAATTCAAGTGAAGTAATATAATCCAGCAGAAGGAACAGTTTTTTCCTTCAACTATAATCAACATAAAATCACAACTTCATCTTCAAATATTAGTAAATTTCGATCAACTTTGTTATGTATCATATTCACTGCCAACTATAAAGCTTCTACGAAGTTAACGATCATGTTAGTATTCCACTGTACAATGCGCGGTATAAAGAGTGTACTCGTGGTTCGATACACTTATTTTGAAAATACCCGAATCGCGTGCAACCCCATCTCTATTGCCGGGGTTATTTGCAACTTGGGTTGAAACAGCCACGGCAGGTGCATCATTAATTTTATCGGTGATGCTGTTACATTTCCGTGAATTTGTGCAGTTTCACTGACGAAATATTACATGCGGAAGTTAACGAGTTTAAAGGGATTTTTTTCAGTTTGCGTTACAACCGTTAATTTAACGCTCAATTGTTAGCTAATAGTAGAGCTGAACGTTCAAACAATAATTTCATGATATTAATCGGTATCGCGATATTATAGAATTTTTTTGCGAGACATTATAATACTTTATGATATTTTGTGAAATACTTTATGATACTTTTATGATAATTTTATGATACTTTATGATAATTTTATGATACTGTATGATACTGTATGATACCTTATGATACTTTATGATACTTTATGATATATTTATGATGCTTTATGATACTTTATGATTCTTGTATGATTCTTGTATGATACTTTTATGATACTTTATAAAATCATATCTTCCAATTTTCGATTAAAAAAACTTGATAGATCAAATGTTTTTGAAACACTGATTGCAATATTTACTGGAACATGGTCGTCTGTCTTATCTATGACAGCAATACAAACGGTAGAATAAATCTGATTTAGCGGAAAGTTTCTCGGTGAAATTCAACGGAGGGTTTCCCATCGCATTCCAACAAAAAGGCTGGAACTTCGAAAGTACCACTGTTGTGAGAACAACGAAATGAAGCTAACTTAATCGAAAGTTCCCTCATCTAAACGCTTACAGTAGCATGGTAAAACTCAATTATTACGAGCGGTTCACAGTGGAATCTATGTAATTTGCGTAATACATCCGGACACAGATAGACAAATGTTTTCACTATGTTTGTCAGTGTGTCCGTCATTAAAGATAAGAGCGCGAAACTTGATACAAATTAAAACTGGGTTATGAAATGAAGGGTACTTTACATTTACTCCATTTTGTATCTCAATTTTATTACAAATGATACTTATAATCACGTATTTCGGATTTTTCCCAATTTTGATCACTTTAGTAATGATTTTGTGGTATTGGAAATAGAGATGAGAGGATAAAAATGTGCTATTTAAAACAATACAAGTGTTCTAATTCGAAAAAGATTAAGTGGAATTTAATAAAATAATTCACTGTTAATTCTATAATTATTTTTTACCGCATGGAAAGAGTCTGCGTAAATTGGCAAATAATCAGTGATATCTCATAAACCACGAAAATATTATACACAAGAGCAACTCGACAGATTTCAGCGTTAAGCCTCGAACGCTGTTTACAGGAGGATTCCATTCGCACTCGCCAATACATTTTCCCCTGGAAAATCAACTCTTTCACCACGAGAATTATACGCGCGTGAGTGGCACGACGTATTCTGTTTATCCAATAAATTTATCGCAGCACCAAATTTAGTTGGCGAATTTCTCCCTGAAAATACAAAGGGTAAAAGTCCACTGGAAATGCATTTGTTCGATAAACCATCACCCTTTCCCACCATTCATACATCTGTACACATACACGTACAAACGCTTCTTCCCTGAATAGAATCGGCAACAGTGAAGAGCCATTATTATTGCAATTTAGCTTGCCGATTTCTTTTTCAAGAATCTCAAGTGTTATTCAAAAATAACGAATCGCAACAATGTGAAGTATCGTAAACAACGCGAGATGGGTTATAGTGGTAATCAATGTAAAAGGGATTTCTGCAGGAGAAATAGTAGGAATTTTTACAAATACGTTAACAAACGAAATCACATCTAAAAGAATGGAGATAAAGCGCCAGCTACACAGTTTATTCGAAGAGTCTTTTCGCAAGTTGCAACCTGAGTGTTTTAATGAATTTTAAACTCTGTTAGAAAGTTACAGCAATGTTGATGAAGTTATTCTAGAGAAGAATAAATGTTGCTTCTGATTTGTTTTCCCCTCGGTTAGGTTAATATTGTACACATTTTACAGGGATAATAATAGAGTATTTTCAAAGTTGATGTACTAGTAGGAGAGTTTCGAAATTTCAACAACTCGCCACCCGCGACTGTAATTCGAAATTAATGGGAACATCGTTCAAAAGTGAACGAGAATTTCCCGTTACAACGTTACCACAGTGACGTATTATGCCGTAGTTAATAATTTCAATTTTGCGAACGATGATTACTGCAGTAATAATTTTGATTTAGTTTTTCTGTATCAAATTCTATTATTGGTAACGTAAGATCTTTGTCTTGTAACTTGTATAATAACTATAAACAATATGTGAGTAAGAAATGTTAGAATTCGTCCAACTTTTTTTACTTATAATTAATTTTTTTATTTATAAACATTTAAGAATAATAGCAACAACAAAAACAATAGTGATTTTTAGTTTTTTTACAATACAAATAACGAATGACAAAAAAAAGAAAAATGAAGAAATTCTACGCGAAAAGAAGAAAAAATAACTACTATAATTTTAACTGGATTGACATTGAACCGAGGAATTCTATGGGGGTGTAGCCATAGTTGAAAGCAAGGGAAATAGCAGTGCCATTACAGCAAGCAGAAGGGAGAACTTAAAACGATTAAAAAGATCTCTTAATTGCTTTCCATTGACACGACTCGAAAGGGTTGCTGATTATTTCCCTACCCTTCCTGGTGTACTTCCTAATGGTGTGCCACTTAACTCGGTTTTTCAACCTACCAACAACCCTTTCACGCGAACCTTCTGACTAATAAATTGATAAATGATTTCTCATGCGAAAATCTAACGTTGAAAAGGTAACATTCAACACAACTTCTAAATGAACCTTACTTTTTAATAAAGATAACTATATACTACAATGTTATAGTAGATTTTTTTGAAGATCCTAAATCCTAGATTTTCAAAAGTAATTACTTCAGTATAATTATAATAGTTTATACTGTTCAGAAAAATATAGGACAGTTATTCATTTTCGATGCATTTTTGAAATGAGGCCAAAGCTTTTAATGGAATGATAGAACGATATTGATTACGCAAACAATTAGATGAATGGTGCTTCGAAATAAACATTGAAATGTCACGAAAAACTCGATTCCATTTGAATGTTCATTATTATTTATAGAGTGATTAATATTTCAGGAAATTGGTATTATTTTTAAATAAGTTTTTGGTATAAACCGAAGACACAAAATTTGTGGTAAATGGGGAAAGAAACAGAAATTACTGTAACATAGTTAAGCCTAGAGAGAATTCATTAAAGTTGGTGAAACTTTCGTACATGAGCACTCTAAATGCATTGAAATCAGTAAGTAGAGGTATGAAATCGATCCCACGGGACCATTTTGCAAAGTTAAATCTGCGTTTTAATGGCTTGAGTCCCGTTACTGCGACGCTTTCCTATTAGCTGCACTGAATTCTAGAATTAATGTCGAGTAGATAATATAGTGTAACAAGGTCTTTTCACTATTTTTTAAGCAATTTTCAAAAAAATAATATTGAAAGTACAAAGCATTGCTTATTTTGAAACTATAAGGTAAAATAATTTGTGATCATCGTTATTATGAAATTCATAGTAAAAATTAAAAAATATAGTACAAGATAAAGACTTAAAATAAAAGAAATAAATGATATTTCAAACTTATTGTTAAAATGACTTATTTTTGAAACTTACTCCTCTCATTTACTTTGGAAAAAGAAAAATATTGCAATGTATAGTAGGAAATACACGAATTGCGTTGAAATCTGAATTCGAATAAAAAGAGGTATTTCAGAAAGGAATGCTTGAATCGGAATGAATTCCGTGAAAAATCACGGCCAGCGCCTTTAGAAAGCGAGAAGTATTTGGTCGAAAGACAAAAGCGTTAGCTGGGTTCAATTTGCTTTTCAGGTTCCCGATAATGAGGCACACACCGCTTGGCACTTTGCTAACTACCATTAAAGCTGGTCTAGTCGTCCGCGGGCCGGTCATAATTCACTTCCGAAATCCGTTCAACTCGTATGCCAAATCTTATTGCTATTTATAACTTCAATCATTTTTTGAATCGTTTTATAACAATAAATACACAATTTTATAAAAACTATAACACCGTAAACTGCTCTAAAACACGTCAAAAGGGTTATAAATTGTATAATTAAAAATAAGAGAATAAAAAAAAAAGAAAGAGAGGGGATAATAAATGATCAAAAACTGTCAGAAAACTCATTGTAAACTGGGAAACAGAATCTTCTCGACAGTTACTTCATCAACGGAGGCGACTAATTAACTTAAACACTCGATAATGAACAAGCAGCAACGTTACTCGACGAACAAGAACTATTAGAAAATTAGCCTATAAGGCCGATATTGGAAAACCATTATCCGAGCGTCTTCTGGAAATCAGTGATCGTGTGATACAGGTCCGAATCTCTAGTATTCTAGAATTTTTTATATGTACAATTGGACGTCACTATTTGAATCTCTATCATACGAACGATTTGAGATCTATTTTTTAAAAATATAAACCCACAGATGAATTTCTATTATTCGAACTAAAATCTAAAACGAACAAAACAATCTGTATTTAACGGTTTTCATTCGAGTCATTTGTTTTATTTTCAATTTTTGATTATCCCTACAAAGTTACTACTGTTTCATCTGTTTCTAACCTCTTGATATTTCACCCTCATCTTTAAGACTGAGCACCACTGCTTTCCGCTTCAAAGATTTATTACTTGGCATCGTGCCAGCATGCAGACAAATAGATTTCTTTTAAGGGATTAAGAGTAAGTCTATTGCTGATCAACTGATTGTGCTTGAAATACGTGTATAAACGTGTATACGTGTATAAAGTTTATCCACTTAATTCTTACCAATAAACATAAAGATACATTTTTTAAAATAAACCTATTATAATTTACTGCTTTAATTTGAAATCATTGAACGAATATCTTTCAATTTTTTCTAGAATCTTAATCTTAAACTGACCTGCCACGTGTTCCGATCTCAAGATTTCACTATAATTGAGGTTATGATTACAGGAGTTAGCATAGGAACAGGTTATGATACAGGTCACTGGTAATGAGTTATAGATCGGAACTTTTGGGTCGCCCTATATTTCCTGAAAGCTGCACCATTGCCGCATCCAACACCCTCTTCTCTCTCCTTTACCCTGTGGGGTTTAATCTAACAATGATTTATGCCATGGCAGTGGCTCTCATACTTATTGATTTAAGCCCGTTGCGCGTCTGTTCAAATTAATCTCTCCAACTGGTCGCATACTCTTCTTTCGTTTGCATCACGCAACTCCTGTGTCGCGCCACCTCCCCCCACCCCTACTGTTTTTTTCGACACTGACAAATGTACTTGAACAGTAAAATATAGTCTGTGGAAACATTTTTTTATTTTCCTATCCCGTGATGGCCGAAAGCATTAGTCAGGTGAAATTTTTGTTGTTGGGATTTTTTGTTTAGATATGAAACACGTATAGGGGGGTTTTTTTAAAGATAATTCATATAGGGTAATTGGTACATGAGACGAAGCTTGAATTATGTATTAGGTGGATCAGAATATAATGGCATTTTTTTTACATTAAATTGAGAAAAACTTATTGGGGGAATAATGTAATTGAATATATCAATCATTTAAGTATTTCACAATGGACACATTTAGGTTATATGCGTCACCAATGGATTCCCATGAAAATGGAAGCAATACAGTTTGTTATGTGGAATGGAAGTGAATCGTTCGACGGTCGAATTTTAATTATATCCCCGTCTGCCTGGCCTCCCGGGAAATAATCAGCCGCCCCGACATTCGGATTACCACTCTCGCAAGCTAATTGATGTCACTTCTACTATTGCTTTAAATTCACTACCGCGCTGAAAGGTGTGTCGGAAAAACAGTATACTCTCTGGTATCGTTTCAACAACATTGTTTCTTCAAGTATTGCGAGTTATTATAATTTCAAAATTCAATTTTCTACCCCCGACCAATTGAATCATATTCATAATTCCTGAAACAGATGAAATTAGTGGTCAACAATAATTAAGACTGGTGGCTGACAAAAGTATTAAAATCAATTAGTTACAATTTATTAGTATTAGTAAATTACAATTGTTGAAATAAAAATTAATTATAATTAATTAACATCTTTGGAACAAGGGGGGGGGGGTGGGCACTTTTCAAGTAGAAATTGTAGCATGTCGCAATAGTGGTTCTACGATGCTTCTATATCGACACTATAATTGCTCTATTCTATAGTGACTTTGTACTAGCGCTCAGTCTCACTAAAAGGCTGGGAAATTGTCCGACCTTCGTTAAACCTTCGGAAGAACAGTTATCCGAGGGGCACGTCGATCGACATTCAATGATTCAATTAAGATTCAGGAACTAATTGTCACTGGTCAGTGAAACAAAATGAATTTCAATTTGGATGTAAACTGTTCTTCTTTGACTTTAATAATTGTTGAAATCTACACTACAGATTTCTCTATAATATTATTGTACTGTAGTGTATTAATGATATTGTACTTATATTGTATAAATATAGTAGCTATAGCAAAGGTCAAGCTTACCTTTGATGATAGATACAGAAATTAGGTTAAACGGTGTTAGATATACGTAAATTGTAATTCTTTTGATAATCAAGACACGGCGACTTTAATTATCCTGTTTCCAATTATCCAAATTGCCAATTAACCGAATTGTACAATTAAGAAACTCATCGATTCAAAGAGCATGTAATCCAATTTGAATATTCTTTAATTACTCGGAGTAAATTGGTTGTATCTTACGTAATATCAATATATTATTTTATACAGGAAAAAATAATTTTTATGTGTAATTGCATTCAAGTTAATTCGAACTAAACGTATCATTAAAACTTTGAGAGAAAGAATAGCGGAAAAAAGTAACGTAACTAAGATTTTCTTAAGAGGAAAAATTTAATATTATTGCCTTCAAGGAATAAAGTTTCTTCCTTTCCAATATCTAACGTTGCAACTTCGCGGAACAGCTTTTGATTGTGAACTTGGATCGAGTTGGCCTCGTGCTGCAGAAATTCGATAAAGAACTTAAATTCAACCAGGATTGTATTACGGTCAATGCTCTCAAATTTGTGAACAGAATTAAATGTAAATCAATGTTTATAATGAAACAGATTATTTAAGAGAAAACGATAAAAGTATTAAGAAAAAAATGAGATCGTTGGAAAAAGGAGAAGAATATTATTAACTATTTGATTCCTCTATCTGGTTGTTTATGAAGCAAGATTAAAGCTCGAATGCTTTTGAAATATTGAAGGTAATGCAATATGTATTCCGCTAATCTCTGCTAAATTTATTAACGACACACGTGTAACAGCAAAGGAATTACGAACCTAAAATAAAACAGTGTAAGCAACTTTTATATAGTACTGATGCGAGCAGTGAATTCAGACTTTGATATCCCTGTAGCGACATCTAGCGGAATGCGAGTGAATCAAAACCTCGTACCTCGTGTATCGAGTTATGCAATAGATGAAAAAAGATACACCCTTGTTCACATGTAGAAAACTTTATTGTAATATGATCGCTATGATTTATATCATCAATTTTTTTTCATCTGTTTTATTTTGCATTGTACAATAATTCTTAGCAGTAATAAGAAATAATTATTTTCAAATGTCGAATTCGATTTAACGAACTTTTTACTATTAACAATAAAAAGTATGAAAAAAACATATAAAAATGCTGAACGAGTTTATACCATTTGATTTGAATATTAATTCCGCTTTTAGTAGAATGTCGAAAATAACTATACATTATAAATTGAATATAATTGTACATTATAATTACATTCATATACATATTTTCTGACGTATAACAATTTACGAGGTTTCGTTTTATTACGAACGATGAATTTGCATATCGACATTGAGATCAGTATAATCTGTTTAATAAGTGTATTGGCCATCGAGTGCACTTCAATCAAGAACTTCATAGCACAATGGAATGAGTATTCGAAGAGCTTCGGAGAATCAATACGAGAGAAGAGCAAGCTCAGAGATGAAGAAAGGTACTATTCGCGGCCTAAAAAAAGTCGATACGCGAGGCGACAGCCCTCTTAGGAAATCACCGCCATAAATCCGCCGACTAGCAACCTTCAGCGCGAGAAACATACGACGGAAAAAGTAGCAACATGCGCGTCACAAGATTTTTCTTTTTACTATGATACTTCCTCTGCTGTTTTCTCCTCTTCCTCTGTCACTGCAGTTAAAGAGGATTGAAGGCTTCTCTTTGCTTTGCGTAAAGCAATTCAGGAAGTTATTTTGACGAGTGAATTTCATTCGAAAAGCATCTTCATTCGGATTCTTTTTTTTTCTACTATTTAAAAACAGCCGATATTGACGTATTGAGATCTTTATTATATTTTTAGTTATCGAACGTGATATCAATTTAGAAAATATATTCCAGCATTATTTAGAATCTTCTTCGAAGATTAAATTTGCGTCAATTGAAATTAAGAATAAATACATAAATGAAAGAATGTAAATTGTTTAAATGATATTTTAATAATCCATAAGAATAATATTTGGTTTTACATTATACGATTTAGACTGAAATGCTGTATTACAGGGTTTAAATCATTTTGATGTCCTTTTAAATTAAGGTAATTATCTCTTACCTGTTTCGCATCGAAAACATACGAATTATTCGTCTTGAAGACCAGACGAAGAATGCATCTGGTAAGGTTCCGTTTATTTGCAGAATTAAAGACGAACGGCGCACAAGGTAGAACAAAGCAAAAAGGGCCGGTTGAATGAACGCGAGAGTAAATACATTGGCGTCACCACACGTGATTTCGCTTACACACGAATTTCGACAAAACGCGATATTTGATTGATGTTCGACAATGGATTTCCTCGTTACTCTTCATCATGTTGCATTGTCATTTTCAACTATGTATTCAGTAACAAACACTGTCCAGTGGAGAAAACGCTCAATTTGACAGAATGTATCACGAAACGCCATTTCGAAAGTAACTTACTTCCGAAAATTCAAATTATAAAAAATCTTTTTAATCTTTTTTTCAGTTTTACATTCTTTCCTTTAATATTTTAAATAAATAACAACTTTTAAATATTCGTAAAGATTCCAACATCTTTTAATGTTGTCATTTGTTTTTGTTTTTTATATAGCACTTTTAATAACATTTAAATATTTAGCACATTTTCATAACTACTACAATGTATATGTTTCGTGTTGCTTCATTATATGATTGACGATCATTTTTGGATATTATGTTGTTTAGGGTTCAAATTATGGGGAATTATGAATTTTGTGTTTTCACTAGTTTTCACTAGTTTTTTCCAGAAATAATTATATTCGTTATAAAATGGTCCAATTTGAAATTCTTGACTACGCCACTGGCACAGGAGGAAATGAACGCGTGCGCTAGACACTAGGAAGTAAATTCACGAGCTTCAGAGGCAAAATTGCAAGAGTTAATTTTCAAAAAACGAGATAACTATACCATGAGCTGTATTTTAATGAAAAACGTAACATAAAAGCTTTTACGATTACCATTACAAATAGTAAAAAATTACAAAACAGATTAATTTTAACACCGATTTGCAATATCCAAATATTTCCAATCTTTTCCCACATTCTCCAGAAATTTAAAATAAATATCCCCCCTTATAGTTAAAATACTCGGGTTAAACGATGTTAATGAATGCTGAATAAAATCACAATTATGAATTGTAATATCTAATAAATAATCATCTGTATAAATGAATCAGATTAAATGTTTGCGATACTGAAATTTAACATTGGAGTCAGAATTACGATTAATGTTATCATAACAATTTTAAGCAGTATATAATTTCCATGTTACATACAATAGTATGTGATACAATGCAATATGTTCTTAACATTGTTCGAAAGAGGAAACGATTTACATTTGTCGACTCGAATCTCACAATTCTATTTCTCCGTTGGAATTCGCCTCGAAAATTCCATTCTGGGGAGTACGCCAATGGGGAAACGAGAGAAAGAGTAAAATCGGGCGAACAAGCGAGGAAGCAATCCACCATGAAAAGGATGCAACGACAGCAAAACAGGGGAATAAACCGAATAAGAGAACACGTCTGACAAGGTTCGCCGGCGACAAAGAGGACCAAAACCATGACAGAGTTCGAGAGAAGCGCGCGGGTGAGGGTGCAAGAAAACGAGATCGAGAAGGAAGCATACGGATAGGAAAGATACATACAGGGTGGTATATCAAATAATTTACAATCACATAAATTGTCAAATATTCGATGCAACTATTATTTTAACGAAACTCGTAAATATCAAAACGATCTCTATACATTTTGTATTACAATATTGACTCAATATATCTAATTATATGTATCGATTTATTATTATATAGTTATCTGACATTTTATGATAGAAAAATAAAGAAGAAATAAGTAAAAGAATGAATCTTACTTCTTTTATGAAAATTGTATGAATAGAAATAATATCTTTCGTCACAAGAAAATATCGAGAATAAAAATACAATTAACTATAGAAATTATTAAATGAAATATAAACTTTTCCTTCTTATGGTTTTTCACGCAGAACAATTTTTAATAAGAGATTCATAATTCAGAATGTTTAATAAAACTTCGAAATAAAATATTTCTAAGTATTTGTATTCTCTATTCTAAAGCGTTAATAGAAATGTATATATTTGTGTGATCGCGAAAAATCGTCAAGACCGTCAAGATACACCCTGTATTAGAGTCACAGTGAAAAGAGAAGTACTTTCGAACGAAATAGAGCGATGGAAGCTGGGGAAAGAGGCCAGAGATGAGCAGGAACTAAAAGATGAAAGCAACTGCGAAGCGTAACAGTGGCTCCCAAACCAAAAAGTGTATTATATCACGTAGTACAAATGGATCGGTTGCCAAACCCAGGCAACATGAATTGGCAGACAAAGCAGTGATTTTCTAGCACGCCATACAAATCAGTGTCACCCTTTTACGGTTCATGCATCATCCAATAGTCGTTGTTGCATCGAGGCTTAAATTACCCTGATTCTCTGACACCAGACATCATCCATTATTTATCAAATGGATAATTAAAATTACTCAGTGAATTTATAAAAACTTAATACACTCATTAGTTAATCAATTATTAATCGAAACTGACCTTCTAGCGACATTTATAAAATTCATCCATATTTAAATTTCTTAACTTTCTTTCTATTTATGAAATAAAACATTCCGAATTAAAACAAAGAAACTTTCATAGTTTTAATAAATTTTGGAATACTTTTATTATTACTACTAACTATACTATGGTTGTATAACATAGTTGTCAATGAAGCATCACGGATTTACAATAAATACTAATAATAAAAAAATTAATATAAGAAGATGTTATATCACAGTTTAAAAACAATTAAGCAACGTAGGAGTGACTGTTAAGAAAATGAAATAAAACAGTTGCATGGTTGGTACTTTTATCTGGATTTCCAATTAAAAAAAATGAACCGACTGTTCTTACTCGAAGCGAGTCGATGCATTATTCAAAAGGATGTGTAAACGCCGAAAGGGCAGATAAGGAGTTAAAGCGAATGTGAGTATGTTTGTGTATGTGTGTGTGTGTGCTTGGCATAACCATAATACATGCAGTTAAGTGTACACTTCAGTTCCAAAGCAGAAGTGCAAGTTGTTTTGCGCGTTAGAGGATCATCGCTCTCTGGTAGTACACAGATTCTAGAGGATTGAATGTTTGAACAGGATGTTACGAAGTAAACAGCTATAAGAAGTTACTATACCTATTCTTGGTTTATATGCACTGTCAGTGATTTAAAAGTGATTTGCCAGCAGAGTACCTTGTCCAATTTATATTTGTATCTCACAAACCTTGCATTATTTTCAGCCGGATCGATGACTAAGTGCTTTTGCTAACAAGTTTAGTCGACGGTACGTGACGTGTTGTCTGAAGTACTATACGTTCCACTGAATTTGATTTATGAGATTTCTGGTTTGTTTGAAAATCTACGATTATCCTATAATATTAGAATTTTTATGTTATTATTCGCGTTTTATTAAAAATCTTGTGTAATAAGTAATAATGTTTCGTAAGATACATTATTAAAAATAAGAAACGATTTAGATTCGTAATATTAGTTCATAATGCAGTTTATAATTACTACTGTATGATTTATAAGAAAATCACAATGTAAGGGAAAATAGAAAAACAGTAATAATATAATATTTATTAATATATCAGATACTTATAATATTGAATGTAGCATTGAAATGTTAACAATTACATTTTGATAAATTTATAATATCGAAACTGACTTTTGAAACGTTTAGTCACAAAATTGACAGAATGGTGAAATCTGTACAAAAAACATAGAAAAAGGTAAAAAAAGAGAATAGAACAGATAACGAACAATATTTCTATGCGATCACCTGAATGTTTCCCTTCTCTGAAAGCGAGGAGGAAAAAAGCCAGGAAAGGGGAGGGAAATGGCACAAACCGACAGATTGAACAGCCACTCGATCCTATCCGATCGTAAACAATTGACTTGCACGAGCTGTCGTCAGGAAAAATAGAGTTTTCGTCGACACAAAGATCGTACGTGGATACGTATCACTGCAGCAGTAAAACTGCGTTCAATAAATTTAACACCGACGCGCTGTTGTCCGTGAATCATAACTGGCGTTACTCAAGCGTTCGCGCATACAAAGAAGGCAATTTGCACTGTGAATTATGCGAATACACGCATTACATTACGTACACTTGGCAAATTTCTGTTCCATTGTTTCGTTTGTATCCTGTGCTCTCTTTTGTCGAGTGTTGGCAACGTGCTAGATTGAAAAATTGTTGTTATCGCCTCTTTAAAATTACTGACCAATTCATTTTCTATCGACATTTTTCCAATAGGTATATTGTCTCTTGTTCTGATTAATAGTAGTTTGAAATATTTTCAATGTACAATTCTACTTCAGTCCAATTAATTATCTATTTTGCAACAGTTTGTTTCTTTTAGAGAACGATTCACATGGACAACTTTACAATTATTATTATTTTATTGGGTTATTCTATTCAATTGAGTTTTTGCTATTTATCGAATCATTCTGCGATTATTTGAAATTTCCAAGCGCCGAATAATTCCATCTATTCGGCATCAGAGCAGATGAAAGGCGATTCGCCAACGTAAATGGGTCAAAATGTTCCAGTTTTGTACTATAGCGAAACCTTTAAGAAGTGGTACGCGCCAACTCGTATTCATTATTTCTCTCTCGTTACTCTTTTTTTTTTTATATTAGATCTTTATTCGAAAACTACGAATGCTATAAAAATACTGGAATCTACATTTCGAATGTTTTCTTATTTTTTATTTGCTAAAGTAATTTAGTTTTTGTTTTATGTTTTCATTAATTCTCTGAGCTAGGTTGTTAATTGACAAACAAAAATTGATTGTTTAAGAATCGTATTATCTGCTATTAGCACAAAATTGATCTATTCTAGAAATATTTTCATCAAACCGAAATAACAAAATTCAAGAAGTGTTTCCAATTGGAATGAAGAATAAATTGCAATTTTTCCACGAAAGGTGGAATTTTGAGAAAACATTTCTCAATATTGTGAATATGAAAATAGTTGAATTTTGATGCAGATAAATTAAGTCACAGTAAATTTACGAGTATGTAAAGAGATGCACGTAAAGTAGATATATCATGATTCTTTCAACATAAATCTCAAAGTTTCAGCAGTTCTCCCTGAATCTGGCCTCTTCGAATGTAGGACAACTATTTTATCTTCATTTTCTTATATCAATGTAACTGAATCGAAGAATTTACTCAACACTAAAATACACTTCCTATTATCCTCATTCAAATTCTGATTTAGCATTTATAACTAAACCAATTAGCAATTAATTTGCAGTTTAAATCCTCGTCATCGCTTAATACGCGCATTCGCCAAATATCTCGAAACAATTAACTGTTTTAAAAGGGATTTTAATGAAAAAAAAATGAAACTGACGAATATCTTTTTATTTGTTTTCTCCAGGACGAAGTGCTGACGATATCGGAAAAGGTAGTCGTGCGCGTCCACGACCTGGTGACATGGTTATCGCCAAGCCTATCATGGTCATGGGGTCGCGAAGTCTTATATCCACGAACACCTTCGTCATCCCCGGAGAACAGTCCCCTGAGATACGAGATGCCACAGCCACAGGTGCTCACGGATCCTGGTATCGACTTTTCCGATGTGGAAAAGCAACAAAAGGAGTTCGAAAACACATTGAACGGCTCGAGACGCACGGAACCAGTGTCTCAGACGAAGGTCGTGGTTCTTTCTTATCCGAGGTATTGTCGATATCGAGCACTCTTGCGAAGGCTCGAAGGCGCCGAACCGTCCTGGCTTTGCTCGTCCATAGCCGCAGCTCTTGGTGGATTCACTGCTACCCCCGGTACTCGGGTACTCTTCTGCAGAGACACCTTCGACTATCCTGACCTCGAGACTCACGAACTGCTTTGTAATCATCTTGGTATGTAACTATCTTTCACTATATGTACTTACGTAACGCTCTCTACTGCTTTTCTCAACTATACGGTACTCGAAAAATCCCAGGTCACTGAACAAAGAGGGTTGAGACAAAAAGTTTGCAGTTTATAAAAAAATGTTGAAAGGAAATATTTACAGTTTAGGAAAAATTTCATTGGAAAAGTTTAAAGGGAAAGTATAAAAAAACGAAGTTTGCAGCACAATTAGTGTTAAAAAACGGTAATTTCGATGTAACATTGCAATTTCTATTTTAAATTCTTTTTACTTCATGTTTAATCCTCGAGACTTGGTTGGTTTTGATTTTATTATTAATTTTCTTATCAAATTTCAACATTAAAGAATAATCTGTCATTTTACTTTAATTACGTAACGAAACGTTTGTGTTCCATCAAAATTCATTTAAAAGACTCGAATAAATATAATGCCACCGTGGATTGAATTTCCATTATGAAACAAGGAATTTAAATGATTAAGCTTAATTCGTAGAAAATTATTACGGTGCAAATACTCTTTAGTACACCGACTGTATAACAGCTTTCGATGGTAAGAAGATTAGAAAATAACGAAAGAGATCTTGTTGCGGCTTAAATTTAGTCCAGTACTGTTTCCTTTGCTCTTAATCTGCTGTCTGATCTAGATTAAGGTTTGTGTACACTGTGTTTGTCCGCATTATTGCCAACCAAACGCTTTTTCTTTCATAGTTCGAACAAATCAGCGAATTTTCTTATCGAAACGCTCTTTTTACCATTTCCTCAAAATCGAGTTGTAAGAACTTAATTCGATTCGTTGCAAATTAATGGGTTTATCACATAGTTGATAATTGGTTTTCGAATCCAAAACTAAACAAATGTTATCTGACAATGATAATGTTGCTGTACCATATAATTAGTAAATATAGTTAATGTTAAGTTTCTGTAAATTGACAGTATTTGAAAAAAAACATAATTTAATTGATGAATCAACTGCTCGAATGTCGACGTAACTGGCCCAAGTGACAGTGGCACAACAGTCGATCAAAAGAAAGAGAAAGAGAGAGAAAAAAAAGAACTGCGAGTAGCCGTTGAAGAGTCACATAGGAACCAAGCCCACCACTACGCAGCTCACTCTGTCTTCTTTGCGCATTCGTTACCAGTAGCATGCGTAGTACTATATATTCACATACACACGTGTATATATATATATATATTCGCTACAGTGAAAGCCCTTCGGTTTTGGTCAGTAGTAGCGCGACGAGCCGGCTTCGTTATCCCGCGCTAACATAAGTATTACACGATTGTCGCGATGTGCATAACGTTCAGCACATAATTCTTCCAAAAGTTGAATATAATCGGAACACAGTGAACGAAATAAGAAAAGGTGATTTCGGAAATATTGAAAAGACCGAACAATGGCTATTCGGATGCGCATACGAGCGAATCGAATCATCTACTTCGAAATAGACGGACCGAATGGTGAGCTGTGCTTGAGAATAATATTGTGAACGAAGTAAATGCAGCGTGCCTCACGGTTAAATAGACCGCAAATATTGTATATAGACTGACAAGTGTACATACATGTTTTGGACATAAACGCGTGTTCCTAGAGAATCACGTGTGTACGCATACTGTGTCTCTCGCACATGGCGTTCGTCTCTTTGTGATGGTTAACTGACGAGAGAGTGTCGCGAGACTGTTGAGCGTAATAGGATTGCTTCTGCTCATACCGACATATGTTCTTCGAGTTTTTTTTTTCTTTATTTTCCTTATTGTTTTTTAGTGGGTTTACCGTGAACGAGAGTGTGTGAGATTATTGGTTTTCGTTATAGTGAGTTATTGTTCGACTAGTGTTGTTTGATGAAACATGACGCGAATCCGGGACTTCATTGTTTCTTTCGAGAATTGATCAGTGATGTTGGAATTGACGTTGATTGCGATTGTGAATTGTTTGTGTGGTTCGATAAGAAGATGCATACTGCTGGGTCTGATTTATCGTTAGGTGGGAGAATACATTATTTTTAACTGTCTTGGTGGCGAACGACGTCAATTGGGGTAAACTGAACACTGAACAGAAAATAATTTGTGAATTATGTTCAAAATTAAAAAAAATGAATTAAAAATTCCTTCTTTATAATAATATTAAATGAATGAATGTAATGAACTTAAAATTAAATGCAAAAAATTGGGCCAATAACTTTGCGAATAACGTGTTAATACGATTAATGATTCAATAAACTTGAATATTTCACTAAATCATAATCCGCTTTTTAAAGAATTACTAACCAAAAAACTGAACTAAAATTGTTTATTCTTTAAGTTTGGAAAAAAGATGAATGAAATTACAAAAATTCAATTAAAAATCACGAATTGAACGTTAGGCTTTTTCTTATATGGTAAGCATATTTCTTAATGATTCGATTACAAATTAATAGTATGTATTGATATTGCAGCACCAAAATTAAAGGGACGACCAAGGCGGAAACGTAAAAAGCGAAGTGCATCACCGGGCGAGTCGAGTAACGAAAGCGAAGCTTCCGTAGCGTCGACGTCAAAGAGCATACCAACGAGCACCTGCGTAGTGTCAACGAGCGTCGGCAGACCACCCGCTTCTTGCGTAGTTCGTCGCAGCGAGCGGAAGACCAGCGTCGAGGAAAAGAAATTTCTCATCGATGTGCAGAATTTCATGACCTCACGGGGCACTCCCGTGGGGAAGATGCCCTTGCTTGGCTATAGACAAAGTTAGTATTCAAAATTCTCCTTTGAACGATACGCAACACGATCTTGAACATCGTCTTTTTTTTCTTTTTTTTTCCTGCGAATTCTTTATAAGAAAACATCGTTTCTATGATATAGTCCAAACATTGTTTGTCAGCCAAGTATCCAAACAAAAACAATCAATTACAATTGTTGTTTTGAAAATCCTTAAGTATAGTAGAGATAGTTAATGTCGGTCGATTAATCCTAAATAAATATTAATATATATCGATGAACATATTATCTTGATTTTGACAAATTTTTTGAAATGGGATAATAATTGTAAGATGAATTCTTTTGTTAACAGTTGATCTCTTCCTATTCTATACGAAAGTCCAAGTTCTTGGTGGCTACGATTCTGTTAGTGCCAGCCGTCTTTGGAAGTCGGTTTACGACGACATAGGGGGCAATACAGGATCGACCAGTGCTGCAACTATTACGCGGCGACATTACGAAAGGTAAGATCTTAGATCAAAACGTTTCTAATAATACTATTGTTTCGATTTAAATTCGATGGATCGATCGAGAGGTTTATTCTTATTTTTCTACTTTCTTATTCTTTTCAGATTGTTATTACCTTACGAGAGGTATCAAAAGGGGGACGAAAATAAAGTGAGATTGACGCATGGGAGACGTTCAAAAAGCAACAGCGTGTCGGAAGATTCTGAGGATATTAAACAGGAACCGAATGAACCTTCCGAAACTCCTCCCCCACTTGGAGACACAAATCCAACCACAACAACTCCACCATTAGAATCAATTATATCGACAGCGGTAAATATTGCATTTGCATTTTTTTTTTGTTTCTTTTTCTTTTACTAAAAACAGTATCGATAGGTAATACTAATTTGGATGATCATTTGTATGTTCGCAGCCATCGCTTTCGAGTGATAAACCAAAAGCAGAGACTGGCAAGACATCTTCCTTGCGTAGCGTTAGAGTCAAGCCAGAACGTTTGAAATCACTGAACACAATGATTGCCAATAACAACACATCACCACCTAGCCAGCAACAACCAACCAGTCAACTGCCAAGTCCACCACCCTCTTCTAATACGTCAATTTCGACACCGAGTAGTACACCTTCGACAACGCCTACGAACGGCACTGCTAATCAGAGTGTCTTGGAAAGACAATTGAACAGTCCTCTGATATCGCAACAAGTACCACCATCGTGTTCGCCGCCGATAATACCTGTAACCACTGTAGCAACGAATGCCTCGACAGTGGTAACGTTAACGCCGCCACCGGAAAAGGATATGAAGGAGATCAAGTTAGATCCTAAACAAACGACCCTATTGGCACAAGGAAAAGAGAATATCCCATTGTTTCGTGAAAAAGCGATGTTCACGGAGAAAGCGATCGTACCACCCGCATCTCCGGAAGTGATCGATCTCGAATCGGAGAGCGATACGAGTAGGGATAAAATAATCATTCCTAGCTTCAAGAAACGTAAACTTGAAATTCTTCGCGAGGGTGGTCTCGAAGTCACTGCCGTTGACCTGGACGCTCGACCAAGCGTGATACAAAGCAGCATCACACCACCAACGCCAGCTACAATGAAATCCGAGGAGAAACCGCCTATATCCTATCCACTTCCAGTTACGCCAAATTCCATTCCTAAACTGATATCCGTCACGGTAACGCCAGACATTGGACACATGTTGCCATCGCCACAAGAGCATCAACACCACGCCCATACGGCGGCACGTTCCCAACCAACGAGTAAACCGCAGCTGATTCATCATAACAACAATAACATCACTACAAATAACAATAATATGGTGAATAGTCGTGTGATCAATCTCGGTACCTCGAACAACTCGGCATTGTTGCAACTCTACGCAAATGCTAATGTCCCACCGCCGCCGCCTACGTCGTCGTCCTCGTCGTCGTCGTCATCGTCGTCGACATTATCCCATGGAAGTCATCGTTTTGTGCCGCCACCTGTACCTAACGGTAGGATACTACCACCAAGAGTAACCCAATCAAGATCAATTTTCGCACACAACGAAAAGACGGTTTATGGTAATCCAAAGGATATTCTCGTGCCCCCAAAATATCGTCCATCGATGCAGCGTTTACCACCGCAGCATATAAGTTGCGCTGCTACCGAACCATTGCAGCCGGGAGTTTTGGACTTGACGCATAAATCGAGTGAGAGATCGACGTTTCCTAGGCCGAGTCTAGAAATAGTGAAAGTACCTGTAGTGCCGAGGCCTAATCCGTTAAACTTGGAAATGAGAAATTCGAGCGTAAATCGGGATAAACCAACCGACTGTTCGAAACGAAGTTTTCCCGGTTATCAGACGGTCTTGGACAGCCGGACAATGGCTTCGAACAATCTTGAGATTACTCTTGTCAATCCAAAACAAAAGGGTGCTTCGCCACACGTGCAGATACCTAGTCCTACCAATAGGACTAATCCAACGACCGCGCCGCGCAGACCTCAGCCGAATGGGAAGTACGCGGCGCGGAGTGAACCAATCTCACCGTATACACCAAGAAAACCGAGTAGTCACCCTGTTATACCTAATGTACCTAATTTAAATCACCTAAACAGTGGAAATAACTATCCGAGAATGCCAACGATGCCACAACCGACGGGTATCGATAGGCGAAAAAGTGTCGAGTCTATCAGGGAGCAGCAGCATCAACGTAGGATTAGCGAGGGCGACAAATCCTTGATCGCGCAGCAGCACCAACAACAACAACAGCAGCAGCAGCAGCAGCAGCAGCAACAACAGCAACAACAACACCAGGAACTAAGGCAGAACGAGGTTGGGAGGCGGCACAGTGTACCGAGTATACCTTCGGGCTTCGTACCCCAAGTGCCACAGAATAATTCAGCCTTTCTTCCACAACTGCCAAACTCGCCCGGCAAGTTCCTACCGATTTTAGATCCTATGTACTATTCCGCATTCTACAACGGCTTATTCCCCCCGCCAATTCCGCCCACGGCTGCCACGTCGTTTTTACCACCGGAATTCAGCGCGTATTATAAAGAATTACTTGCTTCCTCGCAACCAAGACTGGCGATGACGGGACAGCAACCGACTGCCCCTACGTCTAAATAGGCAATGGGATCTCATCTCTAGGGTTTCCGATTTTTAGTGAAGGTTGACTCTCAATTTCTAAACGACACACACAGGATCCGTCGAATTTCTCGTCGTTTCGCGAACGATTCTTCGGGAGTGACGAGACTGCGCGTTTAATAAATTCTATTAGCGAAATATTCTCGCCGCGCGTCGAATCATAAAGATGAATATATATATATATATACATATATATATTACGCGTTTATTTCACCATACATTTCCCGATGATTCAACGTTGTCTCTGTATATTTTGCACATTAGTTTCACGAAACGCTTGACGCTGTGGTGCCGAATTACGAATGGCAGAGAGGTGTTTACGCGTTACATAGTGTTGCGCAATAAAATTAGGTACGATTTTATATAATTCTAAATAATGACTCGATTCGTTCTATGTCCGAAAGGGTGACAACTCTGTCCGTTGATCTTTTAACGCGCCGAGGTGCTGCGACCTTGGTTTAAATGTTTCCGGAGAATTGTTCAAGTTAGAAAGAAAAAAAAAGGGGGCGTACTAATCACTGTGATAAAAATGACAAAGTGTATTAGAGGAACCCGTTATGGGTGATTTATAAATGACTCGTTTCTTCAGATTTCGTCAGAGGGCTTATAGTTGAAATATATTTAGATTATTTTTACTATATTTAGTCAAATACAAAGTCCACGCTAAAAGAGGGTGGGGGAAGGAGAGGAAGGTGAAAAGAAGAAGAAACCAGATGAGAAAGAAAATTGCGAAGCTGTAAGACATCATTGCGAGTTGGAATAAGGCACGGCAATATATATATATATTTTGATTTATGTTCATCGTAACCGGTTGTCATATCCGGTTGCGATTACCGTCAATCACAGTGTCACACACAATTCCGATGTTGTGCGATGTGATAAATGTGTGTGTATATGTGTGCGCGCGTGTGTGTGTGTGTATGTGTATGCGAGCGGCAGACGTTCGACCGACGGATCGTCAGAACACACGTTAATCGTTTACTATATACCGATAAACTTTGCCGTAGTAACGACTGCGAGAAACCTATCTGTCGTATAAGTTAGACAATTTTTTTTTTGTTTTTTTTCGTTATAACGAGACACACATACGTACACTAACACGTACAAGTACAAGTTAAACACAGGAACACGAGACACACCGATCTGTAGTCAACTCTAAAAGGATAAGTGCACGCAAACGATGTTATTGCAACGACATGTACATAGTGTATATAATCGTGTAATCGTTAAGATAGATAAATTCTGCATTACCTTTCAACATTTACATAAGAAAGTTAAGTTTAGTAAGTGTACAGTCTGTCTTAAATGCGTGGCCAGCAATGGTGTGATCACTTATTGCGTATATCCGGGAGACATCAATATTTCAATCAGATTATCGAAATATGTATCTCGAAGCCATTTCCGTTTTGATTTTAGGCACTAATCAATATATAGAAGAACGATATCTTTTTTTTTTTTTGTTTCGTTATCGACAGTACTGAGAGCCAATATCATTTCTTAAGGATTTCATTTTTTCGACGACAGGATCGATCAAAGCTCAATTTCGCCGCCAACCTAGGGGATCAAACAATTGCGGGTCACGGCTCGGCGAGAAAGGAAGAAAAACCGATGGTATATCCATGTTAAACGTAGACATATTAATAGAAACTTGTTCGTTTTAGGATACTCTGATCAAAAAAGAAAAAAAAAGTAATAAATATCAGATAACGTTAAAGCATTCGTAACCCTAAGAGACACACGCGAGAGTAACGTTCTAGCGAAAAAAATCAGATTTCTATATCAATGTCTTTCAAGAATAAGTTGTTTGCGGTTTTAGATGTTCTTTCGCAAGCAGGAACAGTCGCCCATATAGCTTCTTCTGATTTTTATTATAGGTGCTTTCACAACGATGCGATACCCAACGTGATTGATTAAGCGAGAATTTCGATTCTACGCGAATTTGAAGCATCGATATATTCGTTTGACATTGAGCGTGTTGGAGAAAATGCCAAGTTATTTTTCTACTGAGTGCGGAGGCAAGTGCATAATATCCAATTCTGGCAAGTTGTTACGCGCGATTGGTTTCTCAAAACTCCAACAAATTCGGTTCCAATCGTGAGGGAGAAAAATGAAATGGGAAAAAAGAAAAATAGAAAATTGAATCCGTTGGGTATCAAACGTGGGTATATTGTGTGAAGGCACCGTTTGACGATCTTTCAAATAGATCTTTTTCACGTCCAAGTCTGATAAAGCGTAATCGAAAATAGCTGATTTATCTTAATTTCAAAGTTATACATACGTGCACACGTACTGTAATGTGCACGAATGGAAATTTTTGGCGTTCGGTGGGAAAAACAAAATAAGTGAAATATGTTGAATTTGTTAGAGCGCTCGCGAAGTTACGAACAACGTTTTGTTTTCGAATCCCCCCCCCCCCCCCCCCTCCCCCCCCCTGGAAAATTTGAGTAGAAAATGAGGGAACAGCGAAAATGGAAGGGCTGATCATACGAGAACACGTGCCATAAAAACCTTTTGCTTAGAGTTAGCAATTTCGCTCGAGGAATCGGACGAAACTGAACGGACGTTTGTATTTGCTTTTGACGCGAGCCCTTTTGGTCGACTAAGAGATGTAGCATTAAGAATCTGGCAGTGCAAAAAAAAAGTTCTATCTGCAAAATCATAAAGATGGATGGAATATTCTTTTTTGTTTTTGTTACCGTGGTTGTGTTTTAAGTCTTGAGATTTAGGGTATGCGCGTCAAGGAGAGAGAGAGACAGCGAGAAATGAATATAAGCGACATTATAGAGTTGGGATGCAGCGTTTGTGTGAATGAATCGACGAAAGAAAAGTACGAACGTGAGAGAAAGAGAGCGAAAGAGAGAGAAAGAGAAAAACAATTAGAAAACGATTTAATTCGAAAGAGAATATTTACGTTCGTTTTTTTTTTGTTTTCTGCGTGTTTTCTCTGTTTTGTATACTTAGTAGTGATTTTAGCGTAACCCTCGTTTTCCCACTTTAATAATAATTATTATTACAATACAAATATTTTTTATTATATGGGCATTTCAGTTCCTAAGTTGGAAATAAAATATGTACTACAACGCATTTTTTTTTTTCTTTTTGCGATAATCAAGCCAGTCGATGCTCGTGAAATTACGGTAAGTAAATATTAAAACTTTGAATAATATTTTTGCAAGGGCCAAAATATAAAGGACATTTAAAATTTTCAACACTTTATTTTCCAAACATTGAATATCATGAGTAGCCTACTCGATTGTACGCCAATTTTTATTTAAATTGATACGAACTCTAACTTCCAATGTCAAATAATTTAAATAATTTAACAGCAAATTGTTTTTTCCTCCTATTTAAACTAGATTGTATACAAACGAAAATATGTACAATATAATTTGGCTTGGGCATGCTTTATGACGTCATAGCCCCACACTGCCGCATGGTTTACCACTCGACTTTTCAATTTTATGAAGCTTGAATTAAACGCGGTTTGAAATCCGGTGTTCCGATTGGTCGAAGCACATCCAATGAAATGATTTGTATCGTGTGTTGCGAAGCGGGTTCGAAATTCAAAATTAAGTCATCCTTCTTGAGGAAATAATTTATTTCACTCTTTATTATTATAACTCGCTGATTCAAAATTGTGAAGAAAGATCGAATTCTTTAACGTTACACAGCTTTTTAGAGATTTCCACAGATAAGAAATATGTTACAAATACGTTTCTTAATTAAATTACTTCTGATTTACTTGGAAACTATTGAAACAATATTAAATATTTCATGGTTTCTAAAAAATGTAAATGTCAGTAGATAAATAGAAATAAACATAGTTGAGAAAATTCGACAGATGGCTCTACATCAATATTCCAAATACCATAACGAGGTTCAAAATTACAATCGATACATTTCAAACAAAAGTTCACGGGGAATAGAACGCGCAACAAATGGCAGATTCAGTGAGCTTGTAGTGTGTGTGTTCGTCTGATTTCCTGTGATTTTGAGGAAAATTGTGATCTTTTTCTGTAAGACAGAAAATCGTATAATGTGATAGGACTATTTAATTAGCGAAACTACCTTAATTCGTCTGCAGTGGTACGCACAAAATCATATATTGCATAAAAATCTATGTATATTACTACTTAATTTTTTCCTTTATTTTTTACCATGCTTCATAAGTGAATTTTATACCAGATTAATAAAGACTACAATTGTTGTGATAAAAGTGTCAATTGTCAACAGGTGTGGTGAACGCTATCGGTTGAAAATGCCTAGATGTATTGTCAGCGGATGTAACAATAAGTCCTATAGGAAAAGTACCTCACAAATTGAGCTGGAGAGCATCATGAAAATCACCTTTCACATGTGAGTTAATGAAGAGAGAAAGATGAGAATCTTCTTCTGTATAAAAATAATTCGTTCGATTGGTTATTTAGGGTTCCACAAGATGCTGTACGACGACAAATGTGGTTGGATAGTTTGGGTTTGGACGAAGGCGCAGTCTCCAAACATAGCGTTGTATGTTCGTTACATTTTAAGAAGGAAGATATCGACAGAACCTCATTGGCGTCCACCAGATTGAAACCGCAGGCTATACCATACGTATGTAATGCTTTATCGTTGTCGTTATAGTTGTCTCTTATAAAATCTTTTAAAATTAATTACGTACGTTTAAAGGTACAACTTCCAGAAGAGGTAGTAGAATCGGATAGTTCAGACGAGGACCGTTCGCCATCTTCGGTACGTTTTAATATCTATGCTGTCGTTAGAATATAATTGTGTCAAAGACGAAATTTCCTTTGATATATGACAATCGTTTCACGAAACTTTTAATAATGTTGGTAGTTAAGTCTGGCGTTGAAAGAAATAATGCTTTCGGATCTGCAACGGGACGTAGGAAAGCATTCCCTCGATGACATTTGCTGTGACGAACCATTAAAGAGAATGGTGACAACTGCTCCATCGGGAAATACATGCGTAAGTCTTTTTCGTTAAACGTATATACACTGCTTCGTTGAGTAAAAATTATTTGAAATAAAAGCTGCGATAGCAAAAGACTGAAATTTGTAGAATTTATATTAATAGCAAACATAAATTGTACTATTTGTAAAAGCTTGTAAGGAAAAATTTGGTTGAAGAAAAATTACAAATTTAATGTTTGCGTACAGTTAAGTGTGGCATTGAGAGAAGTAATGCGTCCGAATATAATGCGACATGAACCAGGAAAACGTACTAGAAATGATCTTACTTTTGACGAACCATTGAAGAGAATAGTAAGGACATCGGATTCCGGAAGCGAACGCGTAAGTCTCGTTTTTATCTATTACACAGATACATATGAGATACAAAACAAAAAGCTTTATTACATTTTTCCCATTCGTATTTCGATTAGAAATATTTTTTTGAAATGGCATTACTCCATAAACAATTGCAAATAATCGAATCAACTGTTTTATTGCCCGAAACATTCCAGAATTTTCTATAAATCGTATTTTAATGAGAAATACAATTTTGCATTAATCAAATAAGAATTCTTTTATGAAATTCATCTTTGCAGTTGAGAGCATTATTGCAAAACAAAGATGAGTCGGTGCAAGTCAGAATGTCTTACGTAGACAAGTCAACGTACATATCACCGAAAGTGACGTTCAGTCCGTCACTAGAAACCGAAATACGTAAACAAATAGCTCACGTAAAAAACAAATACAAAAAGGAAATAAATGTGTTAAGAGAAAGGGAAAAAAGACACGTAAGAAAGATTAATGCACTGAAGGAAATGTTGCGACAAAAAATTCAGCAACAAGATTCAGAAGAAACTGAAATTTTAACAAGTCCAACTAACGGTAATAATAATCGGCTGTTACGAAATCTAGAGAGAAAAGGTGCTGGGTTACCCGTTAATCATGAATATTCCGAAGAAATACGAATGTTTGCTTTAAAGCTACATTTCTATTCTCCACGCGCCTACCTCTATGTTAAGGACAAATTAAATTTGTGTCTTCCGCATCCAAAGTCTCTTTTTAAGTGGTACAAGTCAACGGATGAGGAGCCAACCGGTAATACCGTAACGAACGATATATGAGACTCTCAGAAGCTAAATTGCTTCGTTCCATAGAACAGATTGATTTATTAAATATTCCTTATAAATTGCAATGGAATTTTTATATTTTTTAAAGGGATTCACTTGGTTCCTTAGAGGCTTATAAATGTATATAAATTGTAAAATGCTCGTTATATTCAATGTCTAGAAAATAAAGTGTTTCAAACCAGCCGAGAATTTTAAATGTTTCCTTGTACATACTTAGGTCCCTGTAAAAATTTGGTCAAAACTCTTATTATTTATTTACAGTGATAAATGAACTGTTGTACAAATTGAAAAATTAATTGTGATAAAAAATTATAAACAATCGCGAGAATGATGGAATATAATTGTAGAAGTGTATACAAGCGAATTGTTATAAACAATTGCAAAAACATCACGCTCTGTTTTATCTACTTTCCCCCTAATAATCTCTAGTAGCGACAAACGCGACGCAGTGTTTCAGTGAAACAACTATATAATATACTAGACATTTCTCACTGCAGTATCCATCTATCACGAGCTTGATTTATGCTCGACAAAATTAACAGGAGAATTTCAGTCGTCTGCTACGTTTTCCCTTATGCAGATTGTGTATACTCTTGTCTCCGCTGCATATAATTCTACTACTACCAGTGTGCTTTTAACCTCATCCGTGTGAGTTACTGATCCGTGCGTGCACAAAGGGAGCGAGATAGATAGAGAGCGAGTGTGTATAACAGCTGAGCAGAGGTCTCGCGTCGCGCGATGGACAAACAATGCAAGGAAGAACAGATTAACAAAGATATCATCGACGATTTGACGCGCGATCTCGAAAGCTCCTGCATCAAGTCGGAGGAAAACGCAGGGCCGTCCGATGACAATGCGGATAGTGAGGATAGAAAGAGTGCGTGGGAGGATGTCTACGAGGATGCGATCGGCGAGCCTGACAATACGGCGAAAACCAGTAGTAATAGTGGCGAAGACGCTACAAAATTGCCGGATGATTTTATCGATGAGGAGATCCTCAAAGATAGAGAAGTCAGTTTGTCCGAGAGTGAGAAAGAAGTTAGTGTTCTTTGCTACTTTTGTCTAGCACAAAATAATTCAAATTATAAACAGTCTTTTAGTATAAGCCTGATTTTTTTTAAATAATCTACCAATTGTACTATACTTTTTTAATCAGTCAACTGTTCGTGACGAGTATACTCGTTGCGAAAAGAGTACACGATTTTCTGTTATGACGTATATATTCGTCATGAGTAAAGAGTGACAATTTGTAGCGTCAATTGGAGTTTCAGTGAAAATTGAAGTAAATCCGTAAACTTCGAGACGTTTCAAATATTTTGTGCATGTTTCCGTAGGAGTTGAAGGAACAAGCAGAGAAATTGAAAAACGAAGGCAACGAGTTATTTAAGAACGAATCGTACGTTGAAGCTATATCGAAATATACAGAAGGACTACGGACTTGTCCTTTAGCGTATAACAGAGATCGGTCAATTTTATATGCTAACAGAGCAGCAGCCAAGTCGAAAAGTTTGGTAAGAAATGATACTTGCGTACTGTCGACTAGATACTTTTTGCATAATTTGTTTAATGCAAAATATAATGCTTTTCGAAGGAGAAAAGTGCGGCAATAGAAGATTGTACAAAGGCGATAGAATTAAACCCGGATTACGTGAAGGCTTACGTCAGGAGAGCACAATTGTACGAAGAAACTGAGAAACTGGACGAGGCGTTAGAAGATTATAAGAAAGTATTAACGTTCGATCCTGCACATTCCGATGCCAATTATGCAGTTAGGGTACGTAAATTTTTGTGGGAAATCAGGATCGTGTAGCATTTTATTAACTGACTGTGTTTATCTTGATATTTGAACCTGTTTTTGCAGAGATTACCACCTATGATCGAAGAAAGGAACGAAAAGCTCAAAACAGAGATGCTCGGAAAACTCAAAGACTTGGGAAATATGATACTGAAACCATTCGGATTGTCGACGAATAATTTCGAATTGCAAAAAGATCCCAACAGTGGTGGTTATTCAGTGAAATTCAACCAAAATTCCAGTTAACAAGCTCTGCCAGTGTCCGATTGTGCGACTTCAATCTTGTGCAAAAGTCAAGCGATGTGCAACGGATTAAGAATCCGTGAAGAAATACCTGTAAATTTGACCAAAGTGCTTTGCTTCTTCTTGTAATAAAGATGTAAACTTTGTGAAACTAGATACTTATAAGCGATAGTCGCTATACTTTATTAGGAATTCACCTAACATTCTATACAAGCAGACTGTAATATTTATACACGTAGTGTTTTGTTAACTGCTTGGTTTTCTTTTAAGTTTTACAGTACAGATGAATTATTCGGTCGTATTAGGAATCAGTAAGAAACAGGAAACGGATAATTACAATTTTTCATTTAATTATTGTCAGAATTACTTAAGAATAGGTTTTCATTTAATGGCGTCGTGGATAAAAAAAATGTTAGATAAACGATAGGTTGTTTAAAGGTTTATTCACAAGTTACAAGAGAATTACGAAATGTGGAAGAAACATAAGCCACAGGTACGCAAGAATTAACAATTCGTCCAATAAAGTGAAAATGGACAGAAATGAAGTTCATCATGTAATAAACTTGATTAACAATAAAAAAATATCACAACACTTTTGATAAGGTTAAATTGTAATGTATTTTCTAGCTTAAATAAAGACTGAATATAAATATTGTTGTTATTCCCACATTGTATTGTAGAAATTACAAATTATTATCTCTTTCATATTACGTATTTCTATTGTAAATTTTACGTAAAGCTCTAAACGGCCTATGGTTATAGAACAGATTTTTCTATTTAGACGGCAAAGATTTATTTATCTTCAAATATTTGGTTTCTTTCTTTACTTAGATATCTACACCCTTGTTTTCTGTTAATTGTGGTTGGATAATCAGAGTTCTATTGCATCCGATGAGATCAATTCTAAGACTGTTTTCGCATTTGCTTATCGTAATTAGATATTTTGTATTTTATTGTTTTTGCCGACAACGCATACGGAAGCAATGGAATTTTGTGTCTTATCTGGAGTCCGCTGCTGATACTATGCTTCGCTGGTAAAGCATGCAAAAGTTTATCGACGGTTAACGACTAATTTGTCTACATTATTAACTGTTCAGTTTAAAAGAAGAATGTAAAGTACTGTGATTAAATCTATAATTTTTCGAAACTTCGTCTTCGATTAGCTACAAAATATGAATATAAGTCTGTAAGGTTTATAAAATGTACAGTAAAATAGATCTTATCTTGCGAATTTAATTGAAAATAGAAACTTTTTTTCCCAGGAGAACAAAAGTATTGAGCAAAATACGAATATTTTGTTTTATCATGTTTATCTGTCGTCGGTGAACGTAAAGTTAACGTAAAGTGTCAGTTTGATAATTTCGCGATGGATAATGTAGAAATACGTAGAAACCACGTTTTTTGCTTGACTAGACATTCTAACGAAATTGAATGAATGCGGTAGTATATGTATAATGCAATGCCATAAACTGGTCGTTTTTAATATTCTAAGACATATATCTGGACACTGTACAAAATGGCTCGGCTATACAATCGTTACCATAATGCAGCTGTCAATAGATTACTGTGTGACAACACTT